>OX328126.1:81557466-82159966 GCA_946811695.1 Gonocerus acuteangulatus
TTTATTTTCTATTTATATTTACCATATTCATGAAAGTATCATGTTACAACATTCACTTACGGTTAGCTTCTTCTAATGTGAGACGTACTTAGCGTCTATAGTGTCTCTATTCATCTACCAATGTCTTACGGTTAGCTTGTTCTAATGTGAGACGTACTTAGCGTCTCTATTCATCTACCAATGACTTACGGTTAGGTTGTTCTAATGTGAGACGTACTCAGTGTCTCTATTCATCTACCAATGTCACACCAATATACATTCAGTATTAGGTGTGACCTGTATCTACGAACTAAGATGGCGAGTCAGAGCGATGGAGTGGCTGGGAGTAATTGACTCGAGAATGAAGGGCTTATCTTGGAAAGGTTGAGGAATCGAACCCTCAACTCGAGAACCATTCAATGCCTAGCCGAGTGCTGAGCCTGCATCCGCTTCACTAGGTGGTCCTGATCATCTATCAATTGCACTTCCTCTGAATACTTCAGCTGTACTCTCGCGGATCAACTGTCTAAGTCATAGTGTCATATAATCCCTCCCTCTCTCCATAAGGACTCATTCCGGAAACATGGTGATAAAAAAAAAAACGCTGGTTTAAATTTGTTTATATGGTAACCATATACACAGAAATGAAGCTCCTTAGCAACCATATTATGGTTGCTCAGGAGCTTCATTTCTAGAGCTGTGCCTAGCAACCAGTATCTAATTACCTATTTCCAACAGTGTCAATATATCTATTCGGAGACCCGATGGCTGTGAGGGCTAAAGTGTGAGCGCTTAACACTCGATGCCGAAGGTCGTGGGTTCGATTCCCACTAGGGGTGGTGGCTTTTCTTTCGAAAAAAGAAAAGGCATCACCCCTATCCTGGCTAGAAAAGGATGGTAACCTAAAGATAATCCGTCCTAAAATTCGTAGTTAATAATAAGTGGACGATAAAATTTAAATAAATAAATATGTCTTATCGCGTTCTAGAAGGTTTAAAAAAAGGAAATTATCATGAAATTTAGTAAAAAAATACTTTTTTTGAGGTCAAGTCCGTTAACTAGGAAAATATGTCCTCTGGAACACAGTTTTTGCGTAAATAAAATCGCTGCACTTACGTTTTGGTACGTTACGAAAATGCTCCCAGGAACAATAGTAGAATATCGAACAAGTATTTCTGAAGTGACACAACTAAAAAATCGGTTTTATTCACACCGTCATATTTATGACTGTGAAAGACTTGGTAAATATATCTTTTTCAACCATCATAACTTTATGTACATAGCTTGAGAGCTTTTAAACCAGAGGTTAGTTGTACCCTTCCCCTGGTTAACCCTTCCAGTCTTAATCCTAAGGCCCCTACGTAGGCAAGAGTGACACATTTTCAGTTGAGCTTTATTTTGAGTTATGTCACTTTAGAGATAATAGTGCGATATGTACTTCTAACCAGCCCTGAAATTACCCGATTTACAATGATCGGTATTTTTGGTACAAAAATACCATGTACTCATGGTAACGTCTTTTTTTGGGGTAAAACTCGGCCGAGGAAAATCTTAGCGTTTGCGTTAATAGGTTTACGAGCATACTTTTTTATCGTTTTTCTACCATTGTAAAACGCATGATATTATTTTTAAAGCGATATCTGTATCCATTTTCAAAAAGATAGATACAACTCATTTTTGTAATTTTCGGTTTGAATATTCAGAAACGATGGATTCACTTGAAAATTGTTCCAGATGTTTGACATTCGTCCATGTTTGGAGTTGAGGAATTAGTAGAAAAAATATATATGCCTAAAACGTCGCTTTTCTTAAAAATATTATTGGAGTAGATGTTATATTTTTCACACTAACTACATACGAGTATATTCAAATTGAGAGGAGATCGAAACAGGAAATGTTGTTTGGCCCCACTGTGCAGCGTACCGGATGCAAAGTAGGAATGTTTCTCTACTAGTCGAAGAATTTCTCTTCATTGTTATTGCAGATCATAAAAGGAAAATGACTGAAATCTAGCCTGTGACTGTCACCTAGATACCGAAGCAGCTGTTGATAGATACTCCAGGATACTTGAAGATGAGACGAGAACATCATGAAGATTCCAGCTGACGACTACAATCTCCTGTTGGTGTACACAATTAACCCCCCGACCTGTCCGTTGTGATAGATTAAGCTAACCTTCCAAGCTCGGATTGAGGAAATTACCTCCAAGCTGGTTATCCTCCCTCCTTCTCGCCCCTGTCAAAACTTAATAAAGGCATTTGTCAAGTATGACCCCCGGAGCAGTCCTCCCTGAGGGACACTCATTTCCTCTCTCTTCAATCTAAAACTTTTCATATTAGGCGAGCTTTCAGCATAAATCACAATTCTTTTTTATTGACTTTGAGATGGATTTGGCTAATAGGATCTGATTCCTGATGACGGGCACGTGTTGGAGTGGGGGAATATTGTACCAAAAGAGAGAAATTCAATCAATTCTTCGGAATCCATTGATTAGAACAATTTATCAATGATTCCTCTTGTCACTTGCACTAAATCACCAAGTTTTAATACTCATCTATAACGATTTTAAAAGGACTAAGTTTATATTTAATCAGCTCTTCAATTGAATGTGCCCTACCGGTTACACAACCCTTGATGCCTCATCAGCTGTTACAAGCCTAATTATACAGTCTACTAGGAAGGAGACCCTCCTTATACAAGGGCCAAGTCCAAACTGAGATCACCTATTTGGGGAGCATGAGCTGTTTATGGTCAGCTGTCAACCTTGTTTGACAACTACATTCAATGCACGAGTGTTGTGCGGGTCCCGCGAAATTCATTTGGCAAATACTGCACGCATCATGGGGAGCTGATTTTGTATTTCTCTTTGTACCTTTACTCTTTAGTGAGCTTAGTCCCAATAGAGAAGACAGGAGCAAGTTATAATACACGAACTATCTACTGTTGAACTTGGTAAAACGTCTAGAAAACACCAAAAAAACCTTTTGGTAGCGCAAGAATTCAGTTTTTTGAGAAAAACAAGCGAAATTGTCTGGCGGCAGCATTGAATGAGCAGCGCGGGGCGAGCTTCGTTGTCAGCCCGCACCAGGTCAGGAGTAGCTGTAAATAGGTCAACATCGAAATAGTCCACAAGTTAAAATTAATCTCCAGAAAATGGAAAGAAATCATGTGACTAATATGAGGAAATCGTGCTAAATGGAAGGGGAGCCTTCGTCAGCTTCTTAAATTTCCTACAAGAACGGGTTTTTTCGGCGCTAGTTGTCGAAGCGCCATAGAAAAAGAAAACGGTTTTCTTGCGTTTTTCGATAATCTGGCCTCAGTCTATGCTTAAATTTTCTTTACTTCTTTGGACGGCGTTTGTTTCCCTCAATTTTATCAATTTCCGTAGGAATTTAGCTATTGACTCTTTTTTTTTCTTCCTTTTTTTTTCCTTTTTTTTGACTACGCATCAACATGTGGGCCATTAGCGCTGACATTCATTGTGCAGCTACGATCTTCTCAAAGAGCAGTGAGATGAGAATATTCCTGCCACCGTTGGGGATCCCGAATATAAGGCTTTAGCCACGAGACCACGGGGAGACCCTCCTTGTATTGTTGTTTTTTAATAGGACTTTTCTTATGGTTGATCGAAAGTTAAGGAGTTTTCTGTGTATTGTCTTGTCTAAAATCTCGATATTATATGTTGAGATTAAATTAAGTGATTATATATTATATTATTGGTTTTATGCTCACTATCTTTGGCGAATTACATTTTTTATCGATTCTTTTAAATAGAGGGCGATTTAAAACAGGTTTTATCTATTGTTTTCTTAAAATAATGGATTTCTTTATGTGATTAAATTGTTAAACATATATTGACTGTTTTTTGTTTTTTTTATTCAAATGAGATTTCTAAAGAGAAGAAGATTCTGGAAATGCGCAAAGAATACTCAGTACTGCGAGTCTGCATTCTTTACCACTTCTACCCCTCTCGAATAGAAGTGCCACGTGCCAGTAGGAGACAGGAAGGGCTAAATGAATCGTGTAGTGTGAACCACTTATCGATCTAGAATGTGCTATCGATAATTGCCTTATGAGAGGGAGCCAGGGCGAGTATAATGCCTATATTGGAGTGGCCTACGTTGGAGTCCCGACAGCTGCATAGCATGGAGGTGTGAAGACTTCATCCCAGCTTGCTAGTAGGCTGCGGAGTGTCGGAGCAAACAATCTAAAGATCGTCTGATACCGGCTCCTTGTTGACAATTGGAGGCGTGGAATCACGCTACACAAGGGTTCGAAGGGCGCTGGGATCGCGGTGACGGCAAAATCATTTCAAAAACCCCTATCTTGTCCATCTAGTTATGGGAATCGGCCCACTGTGCGATGGTAGCCATTACTTAGACACAATATATTAACAATAAAACCCAACGGGAATATTTCAGAAACAGAGCTTCTCTTGTCTTATTTATTTTTGTCATTTTTATTTTTTATCCTTCGTTAAAAAAAATAATAGTTCAAAACTAGCCATATCTTGACAATATTGAAGGAAATTACAGAGGAATGTTGCGGTTGGTCTCGTGATAAAATTTCTAAAGATCTTTCTCTTACCCACTAGATACCGAAATTACCTCCGGTAAGATGTTATACTTATAAATACTAAATACCATTTCTATGTATATATATATATATATATATATATATATATATA
Organism: Gonocerus acuteangulatus; assembly: GCA_946811695.1. NCBI lineage: Eukaryota > Metazoa > Arthropoda > Insecta > Hemiptera > Coreidae > Gonocerus > Gonocerus acuteangulatus. Next base: position 81,562,133 of record OX328126.1, read on the forward strand.
TATATATATATATATATATATATAGGAGGCCCGGTGGCCATGAGTGTTAAGTCGTGAACACTTAACACTTCGTGCCCAAGGTCGTGGTTTCGATTCCCACTATAGGGGGGTGGCTTTCCTTTAGAAAAAAAGAAAAGGCATCAGCCCTGTCCTGGCTAGAAAAGGGTGGTAACCTATAGATAACACGTCCTAAAATTCGTAGTTAATAATAATGGGCGTCAAAATTTAAATAATAATGTATATATACCAAAGATGACTTTTATTCTTATCGTTTGTGATATTTGAGTATCTATCATAAATTGTCTTTTTATCATTTTTACTAATAACTCTTTTGGTTATTGTTCTCCAGATCAAGAGAATTACAATCGCCCTAGGGATCATGGAAACCAAAGTCTTCAAGTCACTGCTAGGTTTATTTTTAAACTCTTGGGACGAGTATATGTTTGCTCCGGTGCATGCCGAACGTGACATTGCAGTAACATTCGTTGTTTTCGTTGCAGGTAATAACTTCAAGACAACATCCCAGTACTCAGCCTGACTACAAATCAATCTTCTGAATCTGGTAACCTTAGCACTTCTCAAGTACTAATTATTTTAAGCATGTATAATAATTCGCATGAAATATGCTTCAATATTCAGAGAATTTTTTTTTTTTTTTTTTTTTTTTTTTTTTTTTTTTTTTTTTTTTTTTTTTTTTTACGGCGCATCTACTTCTAGGTCATTAGCGCCGACATCCAGGGTGCAGCGAGGAATTTTCCCAGCGAGCCTTGAGATGAGAAAATTCCTGCCGGAGGTGGGAATCGAACCCACCATCTCCCGCTTATGAATCCAGCGTGCTAGCCACTAGACTACGGGAGACCCCTATTCAGAGAATTATTGTAGAAACAACCACAAGCAAGACCACGCATAAAGAATAGATATTAATCAGTAGCAGTGATATTCTTAAGAAATACGTGTACTTTCAACCGCGACAATTATATATATATATATATATATATATATATATATATATATATAGTAATCATTATTTACAGCACAAACCAGGATTCACGTTAATGACCTCGACGGTTGACACGCCTTAAATCCAACCAAAAAACCAGGATTCAGGCAAATGGATTACGACTCGAAAGTTCATAGTATTTCACACAACTAGAGGGCAGAAATAACACAAACAATATAACCTTCTTCATTTCACATATAATATAGGAAACAGAAACGTGCCTCGCTCATACCGACTTTCTGCTCCGTCCATAGTCCTGCCATCTGCAGGCACAGCTTATCACGTAGCGCAACCAATTAGATGGTCAAAAACGCTAAAAATACATGGTATTGATCTTCAGGACAGTAAGCATATTTACAAATATCATATTATTATAAATAAATAAGATTAATGCTGTAGTTTCACCGTCAAATAAGTGTCTGAAACATTATTCCAGCAAAGGTAGGCCTGCTAGTATTGCTGATAAGATTAATTGGATATGTGGAGGGAAGGTGACAGAATACAGAATTAATGATAAATACACGAAATAATGTGAGAAATAAAGTTAAGATAAATTATTGAAAGAGTGAGCCGATAGAGAGGAGAAGGAAGCATAAATACTGGTGTGGGGTGGGGGTGACGCTTGTACGCCTAATTTCCTGGGCCAGGTGGGGGTAGATAAGCCCGAGATGTATGGGTTCGCCGTCTCCTTAATAGGCCGCGTCTATCAATGATTTATACGATATTTTTATCTGTCAAAGCTCGGGAAGGTACCGGCTCGAGATTACGGAGGCTGTAATGGCGCGTCATTAGGTCCGTCTTTTCTTTTCGCCGCGTCCCGCCTTCCCTCTTTTCCGATCATCCTGTGGACAAAACCCAACACCCCGTGCCGCCTTTACCAGTTACTCGTGTTCGGTCACCTTGTGTACACTACCCTGTTTCTGCCACTTACTCCAGTTAGTTTATCGCATGGACACTCCTAACGGCTTTACCACTTACTCGCGTTCGGTCCTCGGTTGGAAACTACCCACACCCCGTGCCGTCTCTGCCATTTACTTGCGTTCGGTCATCGTGTGGAAACTGACCACGAGCCGTAACGGCTTTACCACTTACTCGTGTTCGATCATCGTTTGGCCACTACCCATAACCCGTGCCGTCTCTGCCACTTTCACGCGTAACGACATCGTTTGAAAACTAGTCTCACCTCGTGTAGTCGTTACACCTTACAACGCTCGGTCATCTTTTGGACACCACCTGCACCTCGCGATGTCTTTACCTCTCCTTATTATCAGCCACTAAGAAGACGCGGATATATTTCCTCTCGCTATTCATGGTCACTTTTTGCACATAAGCCTCTTTCCTATTATCAGTTAGGTTACCTCCTGTCAGATCATCATTCAGAACCCTCACGCAAATGGCCAAAGAGCATCGTGTGGGTACAATCCATAGGAGGACTTGGATTCCTTTCTTATCAGCATTCTTATAGGAATTACCATATGACCTTAGACTCGTCTCCTTTCCACTTTCTACCTTTGCATGCTTGTCAGATATTTACTAATAATAGAATTCACGCTAAATGCTCTTTGATCATAGTCTTGACGATGAGGATCCTTTTTTCTAGAAACCAATGTATCTTTCGAGTTTTGATTCTATACAAATCCTCATACAAAGGCAAGGATTAGTGTGTCAACTACTTGTATTATCGATACCCCGATTGGAGCGGTGGACCCACCACCGGCAGGAGACAACCAGGCAAAGCCCAACCAGCCAAATGGTAATCCCCTGTTATTCCATGAAACTGTAGCAGATACTCTTTAAACTTACCTGATACCCGACCGATCTTTAGGAAAGAAAACCGCCAAGGAGTTCAATCCTATTATGCAACCCGCAAAGACTTTATATCCTGGAGGAAGACGGATGTAGTTTACTTGGATAACCAACTAATTGGTTATCGTAACCAAAGGTCTAGTTCAATAAAAGTTAAGATTCATCAAGAACACCGCATTCTAATATTGGTACATTGTCGATTGGATGTATAAGATAATTATTGTAGAAGAAATATTCTTTTAAGCTTCAAGAACTGAATAATAAATTCAGAACAGTAGACAGGATTGTTCGCACCCACAGATAGTTCTCCTAGTTGATTGGACTAGCTAATAAGAGCCTATAAGCTAAGCACAGAGGCGGAACGGAGAGCACATGTTACTATTCTCTTGCCAGAATGGCGAATACTATGGAGCATGTTCAATATTCCGCTACAAGCTGATCCATAGGCCATACATCCGTAGTCCAATTTAGATCTTATGTAGATGGGATCATGGTTGTCCTGTTTCCATCCCCGGGCTGTGCTGATTAAACATTTCAGTAGGTTTAATGGCTATTCCTTGACTATTTTAGTTTTCAGCACTTTTCTAAAGGAATGTAGCAACGAGTTTCTAAAAATTTCTTCAAATCCACATCGATCCCGCTAAAATGTGTTTATACAGCGGACTGTCGACTTGTCGAAGTTCGATAAGTGGAATCATTAAATAAGTTGAACTGAATCTCTGGCCTCGAGTCATATCGTCGATTTCAGGGCAAAACCGTGTAAAAGTTATGTAAATAAATTGAACTGAAAATAGGCCTAGTTTAAAAGTGAATACGGGCCTGAGCAATAAGAGGCCAAAAAATAATATCCTTGAAAACATGTGACAACGTAGATTAATTTATCACATGTCTACATATGCACTTTAGTGACATTCTAAAAAAGGAAAAACTATGTTAAAAAATTGGAGATTTATCTAAAGTTTCGGAACAATAAGGTGGACATATTCATGCACTAACTCAATAATATTTAGTAACTAAAACATCTTATGTTTAAGTAAACAACACGAATATGATTCGAAATCCTATATTTTGTAAATTTTTACCATTTACATGAACGCAGGTCAATTTATATCCTCGATAAATCGATGTTCTGTATGTCAAACTGTATGTAAGTCGAACATTTTTTTACGATCCCTAGAAGATCGTCTTACCGAGAGTTGACTTGATGTACGAATATGTCTACCAATATGGAAGCCAAGAAATAATAATAAATAAATAATAAAAGTTCCCATTCGGTTTTTGCATCACTACTCTTGACTAAACCATAATACAATTTTCAATTGAATGTAATTACTGGTGAAAGTTTCCAATCATTACTCTGCCAGGAGGCCATGTGTATCGATTTTGACTCAACCCAACCCCTACGCTTCATACACTTGATACACATGGCGGTCTAAGTTTTAAAACGTCTGTGTAACATATCAACTAATATTTACGGGACGAAAAATACTTCAGACACACGTAAGAAGGTTACAATCGCATGGGATTTGCAGAAACATTGACTCCCCTATTGTAATGGTCCTATTGTACGTCAAACTATTAAAAAAATCTCTTCATTATATTCGTACTTTGTGCATTCGGCCGTTATCCGAAATTACCTTAATTCAAAATGAAATCTACATCTCGAGTTCCTTTCACAGATGGCACATTCTGATGAAGAGGTTATCAGGTTCGGGCGAGAGGATTCTAGAGAGAGAGGATTAACGACAACTTATTCTGCTTATAGAACCAAAAGTTTCTGATTCTAAGGAGTTGGACTAATTCCTGGATTTACTAAAGATAGCAAAGTAGAATTATATAAATAATCGTCGAGACTCTGGATTAAAGATATTTCATCAGTTGATCTTTCCTTTCGAGTCTCCTGGGAGCTTGAACCAACCTAATACCAGTCATTTAGACGGATACCTGCTTCTGGAGTTCTCATAGTCTTCAAATCAGCGAGCAGTAGCTCTCCTCGTTAAATAGAGTTTGGAAGGGATCTCAGGCAGTCCTTCCTCTCTCAAGATCCATCGTCCAAAATCTCAATTTGTCTAGGCTTAACTACTTCAGCCTTCGCGATAACCGTAACTTCTAACGAAATCTTACATACCTATGATTCAGGAAAGTCACAACTAAGTTAGCAACGGTTTCCTCTCCTGCCCCCCCCCTCAGAATCCAAAAAATGTATTCATGCACATAGAAAGCTCCAGACCCAAGGGATTGGAACCTGGAGCTGGACTAGAAGGGACTGTGGCACTTAATGGGGAATTTAAGGCTTAGTCCTAAATCTAGGGCGAGACAAGATACCATAACCTACGTTACCTTAATACAATAAGTCGCTGAATAGAGGGTTGACACAGTAGCGGAGGACGTCATAGAATTTGATATGACGCCACCGTAAGAAGTCTTTTACCAGGGGCAGCATGAGTTCTTCGTGGAGGATGTATGGCTTCGTTCTTCGGCGGCTTGTGATATGCATAGCCTGGAGAAAGATCCCGTTCTGGAAACCTGACCGCTCACCTGACCGGAAATCTGCTGGAGTCACCTGACCGTGCTGGGATACATGTGCCCCGTGGAGAAGAGTAGGCCTGGTGACCGCCTTATACTTCTGCAGCTTTAGGCGAAACTAGAGTAGTCCCCACCGGTCGCGACCGTAAAGGTTGCAGATCACAAGAAATAGTAAATTAATACATTCTTGACCTCAGGAAAACATTTAAAATTATGAAAATCCAGGATTTTTGCTTTGAATTTATATAGCTTATATTAAAGTAGTTAGCCAAATAGTTGATGGGCCGTTAATAACGAAAAAAAAAATTAAAGTCATTCTATTCACGAATGATTACTTTGCTGATGAATGTGATTAATTTTGCAACGCCTGTGTGACGGACATTTTTCAAAATAACATCTTTGGCGAAACATTCTTGATAAATCAGACAATATTTTGCAAAATATATTGCCTGATACTTTTCATATTATTTGCGTATTTTTTTTTAGATGACGCCGAAGTTTACTGTGAATAATTTATTTATTTACGAACATCCTCAACAGCAGCTCACATAATTAGCAAATAAAATACTAATGTAAAAATGAAAGAGTTAAAAATAAAAAGAGGGTAAAATAAAACGATTCAAGTATATAAATTTTACACAGACATAAAATAATAAATTAAATTTCACAGTTAACGATAACAAAATAAACAATTATAAAAGTTTTAAAACCCGACTCATCCATAGCACGTATTCTTAGCGCGTATTTGTTCCTTAGATCCATTACTGATGGAATAAAAGAAGTTATTGGTAAGTTTTGATCATTCGTGAAAAATATAAAATAAAATCTCAAAGAGAAGGAAGTTTAAGGTGCCAAAACAGAAACGTTACAGGAGCCTAAGAGGAAATGACTCCTACGTCTTCTCAACGTTCGATCTAGGAAAACACTATTACCAATACGTTTCTAAAATATTTCTCTTGTTTTAGTAAAATATTCATTTTACTTTTAAATGTAATTTAAAAAAATAATAATTAAAAAGTAAGGTAAACAGAGACAACGACTCGTTCAAAAGAAAAAACAGCCATTTCAGAAGTTTTAAGGACTTATTCTCCAATTGACATCGCTCCACTGATAAGTGTTATTGAACTCTTTTTGTAGAGAATTTAGTAATCTCTTGACTGGTCACCATCCACTTAACACTATCTCCCAACCGTTTTCAAGATATTTAAGGAAACATACGAAGACCCCAAAAATTTACTAGGTTGTTAATAAAATGTGTTTTTTCTGAGAACAATTTCAAACTTCTGAAAAGATTGTTAACCCAATCAATCGTTGCGGAATACTCAAACAAAAAATTACTTAGGGAAACTAGTTTTGTCAATTTCACTCGTAAATGGTCACAAATATTGCTTTAAAATAGTCACAGGAACTGTGTCAACATAGCGCCTTTCCATAACGTTTTTATGCTTAGCGTCATTTGGAAAGCCTAAAATAAATGTATGTGTTTAATATTGTATTACAAATTAAAACACTTACTCTAATGGATATTTCTAAAATGTCTATTAAATGGACGAAATAACTTCCTTTACAAAAAAATATTTTTTTCCTAGTCTTATTCAGAATAGGTGTTAATAATATTATATATTAGAACTTGTATATATAGAAAATCTTCTTACATCGATATTTCATTAAATCCTATATATCATTACATACAAAATTGTAGTGATTTTAAATACTTTTCATTACTATATTAACTTTCGATTACTATATTATATAATATGGTTTCTAGCCTGCAAAGAACCTGTAAGCTAATCCGTAAGTACCAAAATCACGACAGAAGCTTCAAAATAACTGAATGTGGTATTCGCAAAAAGACCTTGGGCTGATAATGTGTAAAAACCAAGTTTCAACTAAAACATCCAGATTACGTCTTGAGGTCAACCTTATAAGCGGGTTTCCTCCCTATGGAGAGAGAGGAACGTGCTAAATGTACACGTGTTTTTAGCACTTTCCTCCGAAGGAAAGTAGCTATTGAGTGAGGTTGGACTCATGACGGAATTTTTGAAAAATGTCTTCAAATCTTTATCGATCCTACCTAGTAGACACCGAAAATGACCCCGTTAAAATTTATATATATCTATATATATATATATATATATATATATATATATACGTTATATATATATGTGTGTGTGTCTGTTAACACGATAGCGGCCAGAGTTTTTGTTTTTTCGTCACGAAACTTAGTATATAGCATTCAATTAGCAAACGATTGAACGAGTTCGTTAACCACCAAAGTCGGTCCAACGGAAGGGGGGGTTTACCCCGAACCCAAAACACTAATTTGACCTTCCCAGCCGTAATATTTGTTATATTTCAACGAAACTTGGTATTCGTAGTGGAAATATAGGGAGAAAAGTGAGATATAAAAATGAACTAAATCGGTTCATTAGAAGGGGAGGTTTACTCCGGACCCACAATACCAATTCGCCACTACCAGCCGTGATTTTTGGTATATTTCGACGAAACTCGGTATTCGTAGTGGTAATCTACAGGTAAATATGTGTTGTAAAAATAAACTAAATCGGTTCATTAGAAGGGGGGGATTACTCCGGACCCAAATTCCTAATACACTCATACCGGTCGTAATTTCTGCTGTATTGAAACGAAACGCGGTATACGTCGTGGGTAACTCATGAGAAAGAAGTGTTGTAAAAATGAGCTGAATCGGTCAATCGGAAAGCGGGGGTTTACTTTGTAATATATTTCAATAGAAAAGCCCGCCAGACGTAGGTTCACAAAGCCGCCGCAAGGAGCGCTTTCTACCACTAGAGTGACTGTATCCTGTTCCTGCGTTAGATCAAATTACGATAATATGAGGTTTTTTGTATTTATTACGTAGTGTAGTAGGTACCATGTGTAAACATAACTCTGGAAGCAAAATAATAATTGACCAGTTACTCATTACAAATTTAAAAGAGAACTATTCATGTTTTTATTTTATTTATGTAGGATATTTTAAGCAAATTGTTCTGGAAAGCAGTCTACACTACCCAAATTCTGAGGAAAGTGCCTCAGGTACCAGGTTACTGGTGGAACCGCCAATTTCGATAGTCAGAAGTTCTACTGTATATGGAGCGTTCAGAGCACAAGTAGACCAAGTCCATTTTATGTTGTAATGGGATTGAAGAGTATTACTAAATGGCCCTTTTCAGTGCTACAGGATACCAAGTCCTAACTTCATTATTTTGCCATTTCCAGTTCTTGCTACACATCTGGAAGTCATTCTTATTTGTTTTCAGGGCAGAAGTAAGCCAAGTCCAAGATATAACTATTTTATGAACAAGGCTGTACATAAATAATATCAGTGTTTAAAATCAAATCTTTTTAAGACTTATACTGGTCAATAGGATTTTCACAATCTCTACAAACGCATAATACTCATTTTCTGAAAACTATGTAACATGGACTTGGTCTAGTTTTGCTCTGCACCCTCCATATATATATATATATATATATATATATATATATATATATATATATATATATATATATATATAATATTGTTGTACTAATGTATAAGACACTCGCCGAAGGTGAGAATAATGGGATGATGAAACAGACAAGAGCATGGAATTAAAATATTAGAGGAGACCGCTAGAGTTAGATAGGGAGGAAGGTGACTACAGGTAATGATGGATTTAGCACGAAAGTCGTGAGGTGTGAGATAGCGACCCGCTGGTCAGCAATCGGCTAAGATGGCGGATTCAGCGGCCATATTTCCCCGAGATCGGCCGATCGGGGTCACACTCCAGCAGGCTCACGATCTCCTCGGGAAACATGTAACCTATATAGTAACTCTAGCTCCGGGAATCGACGGATAATACCCGTCCGATGCCTGCTTGCAGTGAGACGGATCAGGATGGTAGGAATTCGAAAGGAGCAATCGTGCTCTAAAATTTTTAAGGGAAATTTAGGAGTAATGTGGAAGTACCCGAATATAGGATTTACATGGACAACAGTACCGCAACTGGGGGAAAGGGAAAAGCTAGCTATGAACCGCAAATCTTATATTGAGGGATACGGTGGGGAGTAGAGAAAACTCCGTAAGGCTATGCAGAGATAATGTAGAGCAATTACTTTTCACGGTCTGAAAGTTAAAAATCAAGTGCATCATGGCAAAATATTTATTCTAAAAATTTTATAGTAGAAGACTGCAGGACAAGGAATAGTTTAGGAATCCCTAGTGTTTTACACAGAAGTACATAATGAAAAGAAAGTGTTCAGCGCCCAACTACACAGGCGGACTGTAGGATAATGTAAAGTCCAGCGCCTAAAAATTACAGTTACAGAGGCTGTAGGACAAGGAGAATCGAGCGTCGATGTACTTAATGATGGAGGTCGGGAGGTCAGTGAAGGTTCGAGTTCCGAAATATGAGGAAATGAACCCAGAGAAATGTACGCATGTAACATTCACCCTATGACGATCTGAGTGCGCACCCGTAAAAATCAACAATATCCCAATACCCGAATTAACGATATTTAGGATTCCACCTCGACAAGCGACTTACCTGGAAAACAGACATAAAACCGAAGGGACAAGAACTGAACAAACGCTTTGGACTTCTCCCACGACTTATTGGGCCTAAATCAAAACTTGACGATAAAAACAAACTGACAACATACAAGACCAGAATAAGACCGATATGGACATACTGGATAGAACTATGGGGATCAGCTAAGCCATCAAATATAAACATTATCCAACATTTCCAATCCAAAGTCCTCCTTAAAATGCTCAACACTATTTTCTACATCTCAAACTTGACTATCCACCGAGACACTGATATACCCTTTGTTCATGATTTTCTGAATCTCCCAGCCACCCCAATCCTCTTGGCAGATCCCGCTTTTCCAATTTTATTCCCGATAATCCTCCTCACCGCCATTTCCTACGGGAAAACTTATCTCAAGAAATAGAGTAAATATTGTAAATAATGTACCAAGTTTACATTAAAATAAGATAAGACCAGAACTATGATTGGGAGTAGCATTAATGTCTGCCTTCTCCCCTCATCTCACCCAGTGTGTAGCAATTTTTTGAACAAATTTACTTATTGTACATATTTATACAGATTGTAAATTATCAATAAAAGAAAAAAAAAATATTAAAAAAAAATATTTTGTTTAGAGCCTTCTGCTCAAATTCAGGAACATAAATATGCTTTAGGTCCACCCGACAAACCTATGTAATGTACTGTATAACATATAGCCTTCTTTTTCGTACATGGCCACTGCGCAAGCGCGAATGCCAGCGGACAATTTTTTGTGACACATACAGTCTTCTTTTGCGTACATGGCCACTGCACATGTGTGAACGCTACTCCGCATGCGCGAACGCCAGTGGACACTTTTTTGTAACGGTTTTTCCCAGTTTAGTCACTGCTAAAGCATATTTATGCTAAAATATGCCGAGATTGGATTGGAGTACTGTGCGAGTAGGACAACGAAAAGTCGAGTATCCAATTACCTCGAGGTGAAGTACTGAAGGATTAGGAAGAATCTACCCATGTACTTGGAGATGAAGTTCAGCAAGACAATTAAGATTCCAATTAGCAAGCACTTGAAAATGGAGGACTAAACTACACTGACAAGTCAAGTAACCGAGTGCGTGGAGAGGGTGGAAAGTATGAAAATGAAGTCCGAAGTATCCATGTACGTGGAAATGATAGACAGCAGAACAAGGAAGACTCCAGTACCCAAATGTGTGGCGATAAAGAACTATAGGACAATGAAGTGTCCATCACCCAAGATCATTGGGGTAATGAACTGGGTGCCAAGGAAGAATCTAGGGCCCAGGTACGTGGAACGCAGGAATGTCGGATAAGGAAGACTCGAGCACCCGTCGAGATGGAGCTAGAAATATCAATGAAGCGTCAAGTACGTAGTACGTGAAGTACAACAATAAAGATTCCAGTACTCAATGACAAGAAAACGAGAATTCTGTATCTCTGTAAGCCGAGGAAGAATCCTGTGCCAACGACAATGATGAGTCGAGTAAGCAAGTACTTTGAAGTTGAAAGGCTGTAGTGCAAGTAATGATTAAAGCCATTGTATGGATTTTCATGGTAACTTATGATTATAAACTGTCACTAACATTAAAAATTTGTCCCTGCTAAGCCTGAAAAAAAAATCATATCCGTTCTTTTGAACAATCAGCCATATGCGTGACCATTATCTCTATGTGCTGCCGCCTTTTCAAATGTCCATGCCACTCATCTTTTGCCACTTTTACCGCTCTCTCTCTTCTTCTCTCTCGTTTCTCAAACCTATGAATAAGTTTATTTCTTTGTCACTCCTAACCTGATTACAGTCCTCTTCGTGTCTTTGTCCACCTCGAACATTTAATAGTTTTCTCGTTTTGTCGTTTCTATATATTATTAACTTCTTGGCTTTTAGCGCCGGACTATCTGTAGTTTGCCACCCTTTAGTGATGTTAACGGGACGTGTTTTTTCCTGGATATCGTCCATCCCAGTACTGACCGAGTCCGACTTTACTTAACTTCGGTGATCTATGGTGATCTAGTTATCGTTGTGGCCATTGGCGATTATCTTAGTGCAACCCAGACATGAAATAATATTTGAAATATCTTCTGAAATTATCTTGAAATTATCCTTCTATCTGAATGTTAGTCTACAGAGTTTTCAATACTTCGAAAGTTTCACCTACTTTTGCGCCTTAGATTTCGAGCGCCGATAAGACGTGTTATAATGGAGGCCTAAGACATGGACTAGACGCCTATGGGTATAAATTGTCCAGCCTTAGATATTGGGGAGTGACCCGAGCTAAGACTGCGCGAGAGAGATAGGGCAAGACAAACCCTGGAAGGAGGCGGTGGTATTCAAATATAGAGAGTGGATGGCGAAGATAGGGGCCTGTGAGAGGGCGATAAGGAGCTCTGCCGCCCTCAGATAGCCTCCGAGGAGCCACCTCCAAATTAAATCAAGATTCTGCGATCTGCCGATAGGGCCCCCCCTCCCTACCCAGATATTCCTCATCTTCGCAGATTTATCTGAAATTTATTCGGTGAGCAACAGCCTCCATATCTCCCACGGCCAGCCTATATCTTCTTCATAATGGACTCGATAACACAGTCATTTAATTGAATAATCTACCTGGATATAACCTGGGGGTAAAGTAACCTTCCCAGAGAGTTTGGGTTGCCTCCTTATTTAACAAGCCTAATTAAATATCTCTATGATATAATTTACCTTATGAAGATTTTCATCAACAACATTAAATCCCTTCAGGTTTTTTTTTTTTTTTTGATTGATTTTAAGGCGTGTCAACCGTTGGGGTCATTACCGCCAATGTATTATTCACACAATGAAGGTTAAACAGATCATATAAAACCGGGCACCAACAGATCATATAAAATTCCGACTCGAAGGAACTGGGCCATTTTAGCGCTTTTGCATTAATATCCCTAGTGTAAAAAAAAAAAAAAAAAAAAAAAAAAAAAAAAAAAAAAAGAAAAAAAAAACATTCATTGATACGATTTGAAAAATATACAATGAAATCTCGAAGAGAAGAAATATATTACTCCGTCCTCTTTCTCAACGTTCGCTCTTGGAAACACTATAATAACGTTTCTCATTGTCTTACCTTGTTTTACTAAAATCCTCATTTTACTGTTACATACAATTAAAAAGCAACAACCACCAATTAAACAGTTCGGCAAACAGAGAGAAAAACACGTTCAAAAGAGCAAAAGTAACACTTTTAAAGTCTTAAGCACTTATATCTACGAATTACATCGTCCCGTCGAAAATTACATTAGAACCGTTGTCTTTTTGTTGTAGTTATTTTTGTTTGTTTAACGGCGTATCAACGATTGGGCTATTAACGCCAGGCTATCTTTAGGTCGCCATCCTTTTATAATGTCAACAGCATGTGGTCGGTCACCCTTTCAGGTTCTGGCCAAGCACAACGTTCCTTAACTTCAACGGGATCAACGGGAACGTGGCTTACCGTTGGCTAGAACCGTTACTGTAAACAATTTAGAAAGCTTTGCTTATTATATTGTTTTAAAAATGGTTTCAAGCTGCAAGCTTATTAACTCGAAAACGTAAACGTTACGTCCATTAACCATTTTCAGATGGAAGGATTCAGCAGGTTAACTAGCTTTAGACGGAAGACCTTTTTGAGCCGGTGAGAGAGGGAACAGAAAATTTGAACCACCGTTATTTTCATTCCCTACGTGTTCTGAAACGTAAAATTTTCTAGTCGGCACTTCCGGATTGCGGTGAGGTTGGTCAACCTCGTAGGCGGGTTTCTTCTCTATGGAGGGAGGGAGGAACCGTTCTAAAACGTCATTTACAATATTGAAATTCTTCTGTCAATAACTAATCATATTGTTCAGCAAGATGATAATTCCTTATATATATATATTCATATATATAGGTTGGCCCAGATAAGTGGCCACAAGAGAAATAACACCTAAACGGTTGAAGACATGACATTTTTTCAAATGGGAAAGTTGTAGTTCTCGTCAAAATGTATTAAATGAAAGCTGGAAGAAAGGAAATAATCCTTCTAGAGACTTAAATAGGCCTTTGAAAGGAAGGGTTCTCCCTTTACTCATATGTTGCATTACATTTTTTAAAAGTACTAACAAAACAAAGAAGAACTGTGCAAACGGATTTTCGATACGTCAAGTAGTTCTCTTGGTTTGCATCTATTTCTATTCTCAAATTCCCCCCAAAAATAGTTTAATTTAAGTAGTATTTTTCTTGGCGGAGGGGTAATTCAAGTTATGACTAAGGATAAAAACGGGAACGTGCTAAGATGAAGTAGTTCCTGGGTGGCGGGCTTATAGGTGATAAGTTGCCATCAACCAACCTCTGAACACTGCAACGAAACACTTTCTGTAAAACGTATAGTAACAACTGTTGAAGAGGGGGGCGTTTAGACAAATCTTTTAGACTTTTTTTTTTGCAAAAATGCAATACCTTTTAGTTTACAAGCTATTTTTATGGCAATGGATGTGTATTTTTATAGTTATTAGTGCTCACAGTTTTAGCGTTTTTTTCTTCTCTCTTAAGGGAGCAGAGCTCCTTATGACGTCAATGCGGTGACGCAATCTGGAAGTGCCGAATAGAAATGTTAAGTTTTAACGCGATTCCTCCCTCCATAGGGAGGATCCCCGCTAACAAGGTCGCTTTCATGACGCAATCCTGAAGGGCCGACTAGAAAATTTTACGATTCAAAACCCCTAGAGAACAAACATTACGATGGTCCGTAACATTTCTAGTCGGCACTTAAAGATTGCGTCACCACATTGGCGTTATAAGGAGAACATGCGTCCTAAAATTTCGATTATAATGGACTTTAAAATTTAAATAAATAAATATAGATTTGTTTCTGAAAAATTTGAATGCGTATGTTTGATGATAATTTTCGTTGCGCTCACCTAAAAACCGGCCATTGGTCGCGAAGCATGCGCACTGCAGGAGCAGCAAGGAGCGGGACAGAGATGACTATCGAATCTAATTTAAATTCGGGAGGCGTGCTAATCTCGAGAAGCAGGTAGGAATCGGTGGGGGAGGGGGGTGAAGAACTGAATCGGCATCTTATCAGCAATACGTGATTTGAATGTGCCAAAACTAAACAGCACTAACGGCTAGATAGCGAAGACACTTCTTCAGCCCGCTCATACCCAACCTATAAACAAGTCGGATACCCATCCAGCTAGGGGTAATCGATAACTTCAAACTAATTTAGTCTAACAATATTAACATTGTTTATTCTGATCCAAATATACCTTAGTCTCGCGTGAAAGGTAAATATGATACAAACAACGTGTCCTCTGATACATCTTCATAAAAACGGATATGAGAGCTTGTAAAGAGCTTACAACATAATATTTTAGGACACCAGAGCAGTCATGTAATAGACTTAGTAAACCATCCTAGTTACAACAGAAGATTTGAAATGATGTGTTGTGCTTGTGTAGCCTATCTCAATTTGCGTTAGTTCAACAACAGAGCTGTACTGGCGAAGCCTATCTCAAATTGATTGTGTACAACAGAGCTGGGCTGCTGTAGCCTATCTAAAGTTGCTTGTGTACAACAGAGCTGGGCTGCTGTAGCCTATCTAAAGTTGCTTGTGTACAACAGAGCTGGGCTGCTGTAGCCTATCTAAAGTTGCTTGTGTACAACAGAGCTGGGCTGCTGTAGCCTATCTAAAGTTGCTTGTGTACAACAGAGCTGTGCTGGTGTAGGCTATCTAAAATTGCTCGTGTACAACAGAGCTGTGCTGCTGTAGCCTATCTAAAATTGCTTGTGCACAACAGAGCTGTGCTGTTGTAGCCTATCTCAAATAGCTTGTGCACAACAGAGCTGGGCTGCTGTAGCCTATCTAAAGTTGCTTGTGTACAACAGAGCTGGGCTGCTGTAGCCTATCTAAAGTTGCTTGTGTACAACAGAGCTGTGCTGGTGTAGCCTATCTCAAATTGCTTGTGTACAACAGAGCTGTGCTGGTGTAGCCTATCTAAAATTGCTCGTGTACAACAGAGCTGTGCTGTTGTAGCCTATCTCAAATAGCTTGTGCACAACAGAGCTGGGCTGCTGTAGCCTATCTAAAGTTGCTTGTGTACAACAGAGCTGGGCTGCTGTAGCCTATCTAAAGTTGCTTGTGTACAACAGAGCTGTGCTGGTGTAGCCTATCTAAAATTGCTCGTGTACAACAGACCTGTGCTGGTGTAGCCTATCTCAAATTGCTTGTGTACAACAGAGCTGTGCTGGTGTAGCCTATCTCAAATTGCTCGTCTACAACAGAGCTGTGCTGGTGTAGCCTATCTCAAATTGCTCGTGTACAACAGAGCTGTGCTGGTGTAGCCTATCTCAAATTGCTTGTGCACAACAGAGCTGGGCTGCTGTAGCCTATCTAAAGTTGCTTGTGTACAACAGAGCTGGGCTGCTGTAGCCTATCTAAAGTTGCTTGTGTACAACAGAGCTGTGCTGGTGTAGCCTATCTAAAATTGCTCGTGTACAACAGAGCTGTGCTGGTGTAGCCTATCTCAAATTGCTTGTGTGCAACAGAGCTGTGCTGGTGTAGCCTATCTAAAATTGCTCGTGTACAACAGAGCTGTGCTGGTGTAGCCTATCTCAAATTGCTTGTGTGCAACAGAGCTGTGCTGGTGTAGCCTATCTAAAATTGCTCGTGTACAACAGAGCTGTGCTGGTGTAGCCTATCTAAAGTTGCTTGTTTACAACAGAGCTGGGCTGCTGTAGCCTATCTAAAGTTGCTTGTTTACAACAGAGCTGTGCTGGCGTAGCCTATCTAAAGTTGCTTGTTTACAACAGAGCTGTGCTGGTGTAGCCTATCTCAAATTGCTTGTGTGCAACAGAGCTGTGCTGGTGTAGCCTATCTAAAATTGCTCGTGTACAACAGAGCTGTGCTGGTGTAGCTTATCTAAAGTTGCTTGTTTACAACAGAGCTGTGCTGGCGTAGCCTATCTAAAGTTGCTTGTTTACAACAGAGCTGGGCTGCTGTAGCCTATCTAAAGTTGCTTGTGTATAACAGAGCTGTGCTGGTGTAGCCTATCTCAAATTGCATCAGTTCAGCGTATTTCCTTTTTAAGTATTTCTTACCCTTTAATTTCATTTTTTCACTTAAATATAATTTACTTTATTCAAAATATATTTATTTCATAAAATATTTTGCTCCATGTATAACATCTCCTACACTTTTAGGACAGTGTATTTTTTTCGCACACGTCTAAATAAGCAACATTGACGGAAGTGGCTGACTTTCCTTTTAAAAAAATAGATAACGAAAAACCTTTAAAAGAAGAGTGTAGTTGTCAATAAATGATTATACACAAACCCATTTTCGAATACTGTTGTCATCAGCTAGAGCTCCATATCAGTTTCTATCCAGTTTGGCGTAAATTAGAGCTGAAATGATTAAATATCTGCTGGGGCATAGAATTCCTTATATGTTCCTGGGGTTGATTCAGAGTACTCGAATCGTATTTCGGACGATCTGAGTTCGAGACTCGTGCATACTCTAAAGGTTTTAATTATTAATGTTCTCATCTGAGGGCCGGGGTCGAGGTCCCCTAGACTCACGCGGCCTTTAATGGTTTTAAAGGGAAAATCACGGCTCTCAAAATGTGCCCATCTTGGCTATCCTAGCCTCCTACTGGAGTGATTTTCATTATAGAAGTTATAGAATTGTATATTACTAACAGTCACAGACTAGAATAAACAAGAGTTACTTATCAATAATCATCTCTCAAGAGCAACTGGCATATTGTAGTATTGCTAATGTAATACTCATTGCATACCATTATCATCAGTACTGTGATAACTAACAGTTCCCAGATTGTAGAGCTGTTCTGCTGCCGTCAGTCACGAAGCACCCACCAAACTCTTCGTGTCGATCTCTAACATCACGGAACACTGTCTTTAGCTTAATGATTCGTTTAAAACTATCACCAATTGAGAGTAACCTCCCACTTAACGGATCTATCTTTCCCGAGAACCCATTGAAAGGCAGCAGGCGAGCTCTTGTTGCAGGTTCTTATCCCGAAGGAACATTTCATTATACTATTATTTTAATCAGTCTATTACATATATTTTTTGTCATACGGCATGGGTAAAAGAAATGAGTGCAGGACAAAGAAGGTTTAGCTCCGATGGGCATCAACGACCCAAAATACAATATTGATAGCTTTTGTTCGCTACCTGGACGAAACTTGTATTATCGACATACCAGCCAGCATTCCACGAAACGGAAAATAAAGGAACTTAACAGAACGATTTGGACAAATGTACTGAGAATTGAACCGCAAATCACATTTAGCCCTTGTTGAGTGCATTATCGTATATAGTCGATATTTCTTTGTTTCGTTCTCTTGAGTCATGTGTCTTGTCTGGAGACGGTGCATTAAGAGAGTTCGTGTCGGGTGAGGAGTGGATTATGTGTCAGTGGTGGTCGGTTTTCTGTAGATTCCGTATTTTCTTCTGCCATTTTTCATTTTTACTCTATTCTTTAAAAATGGTTAACATTTTATATTATATCAATGATTGTATGTTAATCATATAACTAATATATCGGATTTACAGTTATACCGTCTTTCTATGTAAAATTCTATCATATGCAAAAGCTCTAACACATATGTACTTTAAATTATATTTTATGCAAATTTATTGCATTCGTGTATAGCACAGGATAACATACCGCCGAAGACGAAATCTATCCTCAAAAGCACTGCAATCTTAATAAGAAGTGATAAATTGAAGCTTGTTGAATTGAGTTTCAAACCTCTGTAATGTTAAGCCTCCTAAAACCATCGCCTCTTCATCCTTTTTGTAATATATATGTTTCCCATAAGGTACATACAGCTCATAACTATGGCAGAGGTCGACGTGACAGAAGATTGTGGCTCCTAGCAATAAATCTCGCGGTGTCTTTAGGTGTTCGGATATCAGCTTCAGGTATTTGGTGCCCGACCGGAGTTCCAGGTACTCGAAAGTTTTCTAACCGGTGATTCAATCACGGGAACACACACCGGCTGGCGATCACTGATACCAGAACCGTGATCACGCTTCGGGATTAAAACGAGGCGAAAATAACCAATTACACCAGAGGATGGTTATCAAGAGAACGTGCCGGCAGCCATGCACTCTCTCTCTCACCTCTGCTTGGATATACTAATTCATATACAGCTGGCACTACATGGATAACAATGGTTGCATACGGTAAACTCCTTCTTGAGAGGAAAACATTCATCCAACAGACTTCCCAGTTCAGTTACAAAGTTTAATTCTTTCTTTAATTGATAAGTAAGCATACAGATGCTTGGGTGCTCCGTACCTTCCCATATTTGTCTGAAACCTACTTTTCACCAGCTTAGAACTTATCATTGTTAGTACATGCCACCCAAGCAGTTGTACCTACAAGGTTTGCACTACACAGCACATGAGTTGCACTTTCAGGCTCTCTGTCGCATTGACGACAAAGGGATCCACTAACAGCTGCTCCACCTACACCATGGACACCACGGAGTGGGCTTTAATTCACTGTGGGGCGTCGTAATCAGATCGCCACCCCATAGCAGTAGAAAACGCGCTAAATAGCCTGGATTATTAAAGCCACAATACATTTCTGTTCACGTGTTCTCTAGTTTTCTCTAGTTTTTCCACGATTCATACTCTATACTTGCATGTATTTCATATTTGACGGAAGAAAGTATGAGAAATGTTTTCTTAAAAGTTTTTTTTTTTTAATTTTTGAAATAATGTGTCGGAAGGACTGCATATCGGCGTCGACTTTATCTTTCTCCTTGGTTCGTTAAGTAGTGTCGTGTTTCTATCGTAAAGATTAGCGGCTCTATCTCAAGGCCTCGTCCGCTTTCCCTTATCAGATGTCAGCCATAACCAGCGGCTTGGGCTGTTAGCAAGCTTCGAATATACCTCAGAGTCAGGAGGATGGCAAATAATCTAAACCTTCCTGTCCTCGGGAACTGATAACCTTTACTATGAAGTTACATGCTTTTCATACTATTATGCAGCTTGCGTGGCATAATATTATAGAAAAATATTGATTCCCCACTATAGCAGCACGCTTTCTCCCTCCCTTCTAATATATATATATATATTTTTATATATTTTTTATTTATGTATTTTACTCTGTCTGCGATTGTTATATTTGACTGCACCACGTTAATACCTCCATCGAGTGCTCTGGTCTAGTGGGTGAAGTGTTTGCGTTTAGAACGCTGCATTATCTTATTATTATTATATTGATCTTTTTTATTGTTAGTCTTTCTTTTCTTTTCTTTTATTTATTTTTTTGTTTTATATTTTTATCTATCTGGTTATATTTGTAATTATTATATTAATTTCAGTTTTATATTATTATATATCATTATATTTTCAGATTAACTGATTTGTGAGGCTTATTTTTTAGTGTTATTTTTTGTATATTATTATATTTTATTTATTTAATTATTTTTGTGCCTTCTTATATTCGTCATGAGGTACTCCGAAGACTGATGAGGACATACTATTAACATAGGTCTCCCAGCAACTAGGCTTGTGTTATTTTCAAGCCTGAATAACGAGGGTGAAGGAGACACCCAATTGTAAAGTTGACTTATTGTATTTTAAAATAATAGTAACAATTTTGTGTATGTATTGTATCTCCTAATAAATAAAAAATATATATATAGTTTTAACGCTTTAACAGCCTCAAGATTGTCAAATTTTATTCCTGAATACTTTGCCTGTTACAAAAGGACAAATAGGTTGGTCAGATAATAGAGAATAAATTGTTCCACTTATGGCTTTGCGTTCAAAGGATTCGATGTGCACTTTTTACATGACTAGACTTTCGGTTTCAATTACTCAAAAGCCCAACTCGCAGGAACTGCATCATCTTAGCGCGGTTCCGTTCTTAATCCTAATGTCATTTGGAAAGGTTGAAATAGAAACAGTTAAAATTTTGGTTAGACCTTTCATGAAATAATATATGGCCTCAAATCGGTCCGCCCAGACCCGCACCTCTACCTGACAGTAAAAGGGTCAGGCAGAACCCTTCATCCACTCCTAGAGATACTAAACTTACTGTTCAATGATTTGAAAAATATCAAAATGTTTACATTTCCTTGTCATCTTCTACTAATTCTACAAATAATTCCCATTAAAAAAAACGACCAATTAAAAAGTGAGCTAAACAACTACAAAAACCCGTTTAAAAGAACAGAACAAACAAATTTGAAGCTTTAAGCACTTATTTCTCCGATTGACATCGCCTAATCGAAAATTGCTTCGGAATCTTTTTTGTAGAGCATTTATTAAGCTTTTGAATGGTTATGTTCCGCTTACCAATATTCCCAACCGTTTTCGAGATATTGAAGAAAATACACCAAGTTCCTAATGCATTTCATGTCTAAAAAAATATTTTATTCTCATCCTTCCTTAACTCCAAACGTAACCAAAATTAAAAAAATTTTGTTTACATGAATTTCAATCATGCAGAAAATATTGCAATGAATCCCATGATTCTAAGTGCCCAAACCAAAAACTTGATTCAACAAATGATTCATTCATTTTCCTCACTTTTCTCGAAAACAGTTAAAGCTATCACCTTAAAAATGGCTTCATTCGTTTTTATAGGTGAGTATATATTTATAAAGTGCGTCACGCAGGAGCTGCATAAGCACTTTCCTCAGAATTTTTGTAGTGTATACTACATTACTGTAAATAATGTAGTATACATTATTATACTTAATAATTTGCTGTAAATAACCTATATAAATAAAGTAAAAACGTGAATAATTCTGCCCATTTACATTTCTTATAAGAACTGTTCAATTATTAATTTTGTAAATAATTTTCTTCCAGGGTTATGTTAATACATGATACTGTACTATTTAATAAATACACAAAAACTTCATTTTCCGTCTTTTGATCTGCCGCAGCAACAGGATACAGTCCCCCTAGTGGGAGATAGCGCTCCTCGCGGTGCGTTTGGGAACCTACGTCTGGCCGGTTAATTCTAATGAAACAGAGTTTAAAGTAAACCCGCCTTCCCAATAGACCGATTTACTTCATTTTTACAACACTTCTTTCTCAGGAGTTAGTACTTTAGGTCCGGAGTAACCCCCCCCCCCCTCCTAATAAACCGATTTAGTTTATTTTTGCAACGTATGTCTCTCTTTAGATCAACACAACGAATACCGAGTTTCGTTGAAATATAACAAAAACTACGGCTGTCATGGTCAAATTAGTGTTTTGGGTCGGGGATAAACCCCCCCTCCCGATGGACCGATTTTGGTGGTTCACGAACTTGTTCAATCGTTTGCTAATTGAACGCTATATACCACGTTTCGTGAAGAAAAAACAAAAACTCTGGCCGCTATCGTGTTAACAGACACATATATATGTATATATATATATATATGCATATATATATATACATATATATATATATATATATATATATATATATATATATATATATATATATTTTAACGGGGGTCATTTTCGGTGTTTACTAGGTAGGATCGATGGGGATTTGAAGGAATTTTTCAAAAATTCCGTCATGAGTCCAACCTCAATAGCTACTTTCCATCGGAGGAAAGTGCTAAAACAGGTACTTGCAAGCATATGAAGTAAGCATAACGATTTTTTTCCCACGAATATCGCTCCAAGAACCATGTTCCAGTGGACGGATTCTGCTGGTTCACGAACTTGACCTTTCACATTAGACGAAAGAGTTTTGTACCAAATTTCATCAAAATCGGACCATTATTGAGGCCGGGAAAGAGCGGCCTCAATAATGGTCCGATATATATATATACACAAATTTGAACCACCGTTATTTTCGTTCTGAAACGTAAAATTTTCTAGTCGGCACATCGGGATTGTTTCATGAGGTCAACCTTATAAGCGGGGTTCCTGCCTATGAAGGGAGGGAGGAACCGCGCTAAAAACGACGGAATGCGTTGAACTTTTTTTCAGACCTTTAATATTTAAGTTGACTGAGATATACAAATTTTGGGTAGGGTGGGAGTTATATAAGGGTGGAAATTATATAAAAAAACATTCGTCACGCAGGAGCTGCATAGCTATGAATATTCCTCAGAAGTTAGGAAGTGCAGGAAAGTATCCTGATTAATTTGTTGAAATAAAAAATAATTTATTTGAAATTTTAAAGTCCATTATAATTAACTCAGAATTTTAGGACGGATTATCTATAGGACACCTCCCTTTTCTAGCCAGGATAGGGCTGATGCCTTTTCACCAGAAAAGCCACTACTCCTAGTGGGAATCGAACCCACGACCCTTGGCGCGGAGCGTTTAGTCCTCATGCCTTTAACACACACGGCCACCGGGCCTCCAAAAAACAAATACATGATTAGATATGACCTTTCATATTTATAATGACCGACTCAATTATTTTTTTAATCATTTTTTATTTGCGTTTTGTCTTTGCGAGCGTTTTTTATTTATTTTTTTCGTTTTTTTATAGTTCTTGAGGAATCGGATACAGCGCCTCTAGTGGTAGACATCATAACTAATCTTGATGTTTCGCGGTTTAATTCAATTTGAACATATTACTGAATACGGAGTAAACCCAAAGTCTTAATGAACGATTTAGTTTCATGAACCTACATATTTCTCTTTAGATACTCGTAACGTATTCCAAGCTTCCTTACAATACAACTATACGACCGGTATGAGCAAATTAGTAATTTGTTTCCCCCCCCACCTTCTGCTGGTTATCAAACTCGTTCAGTCGTTTGCTAGTGGAATGGTTTAATCAATAACATTGTATAATAATAAGAACAACCTCACTGCTTGAGATGTGTTTGTTAACTAACTTAACAAGGCTATCTGTAATTAGAACAGCTGGCATATAACATATGTAACATGTACCCTTTTTATTAACAATTTAGAGGGACATCTAACTATTAAAATAATAATACAAATTAGCTTAATCTATTTTCACTTTAAGGTGAATCCTATTTCGCCTATAAACGCCTCCATCAGGAGTCTTCACCAGATAGGACCTTGGTTCAGGGAGTTTCTTAATAATTGTCCCTTCTATCCACTTTAGACCTTTCTTCCCCAGATCTCCTCTCATCTATTATAATAATATACCTGTTTCTTCTGATTCTGATGAAGGATCCTTCGAAGGAAGTTTCGTCCTCAATTTCCTCTTCATCAGGACCTCTGCTGGTGATGGCTGGTCTGCCTTCGGAGTTGCATTGTAACTAAGGACGATGTAGAATAAAGCAGTTTCAGAACTAGCTTCCTTGATGAGAGTCTTGATTGTCTGAACTTGTCTTTCAGCCATTCCATTCGAACGGGGATAATGTGGGCTTGATTTCTTCAGTGAAATACCCCATTTCTTGAGAAACTCTCTGAAACTTGCAGAATCAAAAGGTGGACCATTGTCTGAAAAAATCTCTAAAGGCAAACCATGGGATGAAAATATTGATTCTAGAGCGGATTTTACATGATATGCATTCTTTTGTGCTAATTTTTGAAGCTGAACAAATTTTGAAAAGTAGTCCACAACGATAATGTAGTCTTTAGAATTTACAGAAAGCAAGTCTATGCCAATTTTCATCCAGGGTCTGGAAGGAATTTCATGAGGAATGAGTGGTTCGGAAGTATTAGCTTTCCCAAACTGCTGGCACTGAAAGCACCTCTGGATGACATCTTGCAGGTGATCACGCAGCCCTGTCCAGTAGACAGATTCTTGAGCACGACGAGTACAGCTGTTTATGCCTTGGTGGCATTCGTGTAACTCGTGTAGTAATTTTCGTCTTAGAGTTTTAGGAATTACCAGTCTTCTTCCGAAAAATAGCAATCCATCCTGCTCAGTAATTTCCGTCTTGTGCTGGTAATAAGGTCTCACTTCTATCTTGACTGAGTTCTTGTGTTCTGGCCAACCGTTCTTGACGTAGTGCTTGAAAATCTTCAGTTCTTCATCCTGCTCTGTTTCTTTCAGGAATGTTTCCAAGTCTTCTTCTGATGCCACAAGAACTGAGTCAATCTGGCAGTGGTCCAAGTATTCAGTTTCAATTTCGGTTTGTTCAGGAGCTCTTAATAAGGTGTCTGGAATCGTCATTTCCTTGCCGGGAATATATTTGAGAGTTATTCTATACCTCAGAAGTTTGATGACCATCCTTTGCAGCCTAGGAGAAAGACTATCCAAAAGTTTGTTGATGATCCCTAGAAGTGGCTTTTGATCCGTCAGCACTGTTATGTCTCTGCCATAAAGATAAAATTGGAATCGCTCACAGGCTGCGACTATAGCTAGAAGTTCTTTCTCTATCTGCGAATAACGTTGTTGAGCAGATTTGAGTGACGTGGAACAGTATGATACTGGATGTCTATCTTGCAACAGAACTCCACCAAGACCGTAGTGGCTTGCTTCTGTTGCTACCGTAACCTCTTTTGATGGATCGAAGAGTGACAAAACTGGATAGTTTACTAGAGTGTTCTTCAGAGAATCGAAGCATTTTTGTTGAGGTCCTTCTTTCTCCCAAGTCCAATGGGTATCTTTTTTCAAAAGATCCCTCAATATTGATGATTTATTTGCTAAATTTGGAATAAATTTATGTAAGTAGTTAACCATGCCGAGAAACGTTTGCAATTCTTTCTTCGATGTAGGTTTTTTCATTTTGAGAATAGCTGAAATCTTGTTTTCATCTGGCTCTATTCCATTATTTGATATATTATGTCCAAGAAATTTAACCTTTTTCTGTGCTAATTGGAGTTTATTTTTGTTGAATCTTATATTATGAATGCGAGCTTTTTCGAAGAATGCTTCCAGTCTCTGATTATGCTCCTCTAATGTCCTTCCGAATATCAAGGTGTCGTCTACATATACTATTACCCCGCTGAGACCTTCAATCACTGTGTTCATGTAACGCTGAAAAACCTCGGATGCGGAACTGATCCCGAAGTGTAACCTCTTGAAACGGAATCTGCCAAAAGGTGTAGCGACCGTGCATAGTTTTGAGCTGGCTTCATCTAAAGGCATTGTGTGGAAGGCACTAGATACATCAATCAGAGTGAAATACCTGGCCCCATGAAGCTGTGAGAGTGTATCGTCGACAGTTGGGATCTCATTGTACTCTCTCATGATGTGTTTGTTGAGAGCTCTAGGATCCATGCATATTCTAACTGATTTGTCTGGTTTCTCTACCACAACAATAGGATGAACCCAATCTGTAGGTTCGTGGACCCTCTCGATAATGCCCAGAGATTCCATGAGATTTAAGGTATTTTTGACTTTATTCTGGAGTGCTAAAGGGATTCTTCTAGTTCTAGCAATGACTGGACAAGCTCCAGGTCGAAGGCGGACATGGTAGGGTTCTTTCTGACAACCCACTCCCTCGAAGAGGTCAATATAAAGTTTCACAATGTCATGTGCATTCGAGATTTCGGAGGAAAGTGAATGGTTCAGTGTATCTATTCTTTTAATAAGATTTAAATCTACTGACGATTGCAAGCCAAGAATAGGTTGGCACTCATCATCGATTAAATAAAATAAGAATTCTTTTTTAAATTTTCTGGATGAGCACTCCAAGAGGCAGGTCCCATTGATTTTTAATTTATGTTTTGTAAAGCTAATTAAACTATTTGTAGTTCTCTTTACTTTTGGTTTTGATTCTAATTTTAGAAATATATGGTACGGCAAGATGTTGGCAGCACTGCCAGTATCAATTTTAAAAGGAATTTGTATATTTTGTACTTTTAAAGGTGATTGTGTTGCCGAAAGGCTGTGTTTACTTAGTGCTCTCGTTTATATTGCTATTTATTTGAGTCAAAAGGTGTTATGACGGGTGTGAAAAGACTGGCCGAGACCCGTCCTCGGATTAGGAAGCTAGATATATCCTCGGCCGCGAAAATTCTGTCTAAAAGTGCGGAAAATATTAGAGGCGATTGAAACCTAACCTCAACAGAAGAACCGGCCAAAACAGGTGATATGAATTTTCTATCTCACATATTCCCTGAGGTGACTGTTATAGAGCCAGGTAGCAGTAACCTCAATTCTATCCTTCCCATCGTAACCAATGGCGAGTAACTTCCAATCAACACAGACAGTCTCGACTCAATGGACGCTCAATCATTCGAAGAACCTAAACCCAAGAGAAATAGATATGCCCGAATAATAACTCCTGTGGTAGTTAAGACTCTGACTAATAATAGATTTTTCCCATTGTCTGAAATACAAACTGAAGATGATACTATTCCTATTTCTACTTCTTCCCCGATTCAAAAACCGAAACCAAACAGACAACAGACCAGATATTTCAACCGAACAGCTGACATCCCTGAGAGTCCCCAGTCTCCTAAAATTCCGCCTATTTTTGTTGTTGTGTCTGACAATCACGAAAACGCATTCATAGACAGCAAACAGCTAGTTGCAGATCTTGGACGACTGAAATATTAAATATTTTTTAATTTCTAGCCCCGACAGAACATTTTCTGCTGTAGTACGAGGCTTGCCCTTCAACGTCTCCGAGGATGATGTCCTAGATGACTTGAAGAGGCGAGGCTACCCAGTACAGAGAGCCACGAGGCTCTATAATAAAGATAGATTTCCCACACCTTTAGTTGCCATTGAGCTGGATAATAATGAGAAAGGCAAATCTGTTCTAGAATTAAATAGGCTGTGTAATATGGTTGTTACCGTTGAAACCCGACGCCGATCCGGGCGTCCCGTTCAATGTGGGAACTGTTTACAGATTGGTCATACTAAAAAGCACTGCCGACTGGATCCTAAGTGTGCGAAATGTGCAGGAGACCATCCCCTTTCTCTTTGCACTGACCGATCCACTGCTGCCAAATGTGCAAACTGTGATGGTAACCACAGTGCAAGATACAGGGGATGTCAAGTGTACTTAAATCACGAAAAGTCTCGCACAAGACGGTTTGCTGCATCACGTACTCAACCACAAGAAAACACCATACACCATAACACGCATAATACCACATCATCCACCACACAGGACAAAAAACACCAAACCTCCTCCCCGGAGGCTCCGCGACCTAACGTCTGGACAGAGAGAGAAAATCTACGAACATCACAGACAAAACAGGACGAAACTACAGAACAAACATTCGACATTTCTAAATTCGTGACGACTCTCATAAAGCCGTTCTTACCCCAAATTAAAACATTTTTCACCAAATTATTGTCTTCAATTTTTACATCTAAAAATAGACTTTTCTAATTTAACTTCTTACCAAAACCTAACCCTACTAAATTGGAACGCCGCGGGACTAACGAACCGCGTAAACTTGCTGACTGACATCGTCCTTATCCCTCAATATTGATGATTTATTTGCTAAATTTGGAATAAATTTATGTAAGTAGTTAACCATGCCGAGAAACGTTTGCAATTCTTTCTTCGATGTAGGTTTTTTCATTTTGAGAATAGCTGAAATCTTGTTTTCATCTGGCTCTATTCCATTATTTGATATATTATGTCCAAGAAATTTAACCTTTTTCTGTGCTAATTGGAGTTTATTTTTGTTGAATCTTATATTATGAATGCGAGCTTTTTCGAAGAATGCTTCCAGTCTCTGATTATGCTCCTCTAATGTCCTTCCGAATATCAAGGTGTCGTCTACATATACTATTACCCCGCTGAGACCTTCAATCACTGTGTTCATGTAACGCTGAAAAACCTCGGATGCGGAACTGATCCCGAAGTGTAACCTCTTGAAACGGAATCTGCCAAAAGGTGTAGCGACCGTGCATAGTTTTGAGCTGGCTTCATCTAAAGGCATTGTGTGGAAGGCACTAGATACATCAATCAGAGTGAAATACCTGGCCCCATGAAGCTGTGAGAGTGTATCGTCGACAGTTGGGATCTCATTGTACTCTCTCATGATGTGTTTGTTGAGAGCTCTAGGATCCATGCATATTCTAACTGATTTGTCTGGTTTCTCTACCACAACAATAGGATGAACCCAATCTGTAGGTTCGTGGACCCTCTCGATAATGCCCAGAGATTCCATGAGATTTAAGGTATTTTTGACTTTATTCTGGAGTGCTAAAGGGATTCTTCTAGTTCTAGCAATGACTGGACAAGCTCCAGGTCGAAGGCGGACATGGTAGGGTTCTTTCTGACAACCCACTCCCTCGAAGAGGTCAATATAAAGTTTCACAATGTCATGTGCATTCGAGATTTCGGAGGAAAGTGAATGGTTCAGTGTATCTATTCTTTTAATAAGATTTAAATCTACTGACGATTGCAAGCCAAGAATAGGTTGGCACTCATCATCGATTAAATAAAATAAGAATTCTTTTTTAAATTTTCTGGATGAGCACTCCAAGAGGCAGGTCCCATTGATTTTTAATTTATGTTTTGTAAAGCTAATTAAACTATTTGTAGTTCTCTTTACTTTTGGTTTTGATTCTAATTTTAGAAATATATGGTACGGCAAGATGTTGGCAGCACTGCCAGTATCAATTTTAAAAGGAATTTGTATATTTTGTATTTTTAAAGGTGATTGTGTTGCCGAAAGGCTGTGTTTACTTAGTGCTCTCGTTTATATTGCTATTTATTTGAGTCAAAAGGTGTTATGACGGGTGTGAAAAGACTGGCCGAGACCCGTCCTCGGATTAGGAAGCTAGATATATCCTCGGCCGCGAAAATTCTGTCTAAAAGTGCGGAAAATATTAGAGGCGATTGAAACCTAACCTCAACAGAAGAACCGGCCAAAACAGGTGATATGAATTTTCTATCTCACATATTCCCTGAGGTGACTGTTATAGAGCCAGGTAGCAGTAACCTCAATTCTATCCTTCCCATCGTAACCAATGGCGAGTAACTTCCAATCAACACAGACAGTCTCGACTCAATGGACGCTCAATCATTCGAAGAACCTAAACCCAAGAGAAATAGATATGCCCGAATAATAACTCCTGTGGTAGTTAAGACTCTGACTAATAATAGATTTTTCCCATTGTCTGAAATACAAACTGAAGATGATACTATTCCTATTTCTACTTCTTCCCCGATTCAAAAACCGAAACCAAACAGACAACAGACCAGACATTTCAACCGAACAGCTGACATCCCTGAGAGTCCCCAGTCTCCTAAAATTCCGCCTATTTTTGTTGTTGTGTCTGACAATCACGAAAACGCATTCATAGACAGCAAACAGCTAGTTGCAGATCTTGGACGACTGAAATATTAAATATTTTTTAATTTCTAGCCCCGACAGAACATTTTCTGCTGTAGTACGAGGCTTGCCCTTCAACGTCTCCGAGGATGATGTCCTAGATGACTTGAAGAGGCGAAGCTACCCAGTACAGAGAGCCACGAGGCTCTATAATAAAGATAGATTTCCCACACCTTTAGTTGCCATTGAGCTGGATAATAATGAGAAAGGCAAATCTGTTCTAGAATTAAATAGGCTGTGTAATATGGTTGTTACCGTTGAAACCCGACGCCGATCCGGGCGTCCCGTTCAATGTGGGAACTGTTTACAGATTGGTCATACTAAAAAGCACTGCCGACTGGATCCTAAGTGTGCGAAATGTGCAGGAGACCATCCCCTTTCTCTTTGCACTGACCGATCCACTGCTGCCAAATGTGCAAACTGTGATGGTAACCACAGTGCAAGATACAGGGGATGTCAAGTGTACTTAAATCACGAAAAGTCTCGCACAAGACGGTTTGCTGCATCACGTACTCAACCACAAGAAAACACCATACACCATAACACGCATAATACCACATCATCCACCACACAGGACAAAAAACACCAAACCTCCTCCCCGGAGGCTCCGCGACCTAACGTCTGGACAGAGAGAGAAAATCTACGAACATCACAGACAAAACAGGACGAAACTACAGAACAAACATTCGACATTTCTAAATTCGTGACGACTCTCATAAAGCCGTTCTTACCCCAAATTAAAACATTTTTCACCAAATTATTGTCTTCAATTTTTACATCTAAAAATAGACTTTTCTAATTTAACTTCTTACCAAAACCTAACCCTACTAAATTGGAACGCCGCGGGACTAACGAACCGCGTAAACTTGCTGACTGACTTCCTAAATAGACATGTTGTGCACGTAGCCTGTATTACTGAGACGCACCTAACTGAAACAGACAGTCTACGAATTCCTGGTTATTTTGTGTACAGGACTGACCAGGAGACCAGACGGGGTGGAGTCGCTATACTTGTACAGAGACGACTGATACATACTGAACTCTACTTACCAACACTACAAAACTTACAGGTCGTCGGCATTACGCTAACATTAAACAATAACTCAAACATCAATATTCTGGCAGCATATCATCGACCTGGAATACGCCTCATTGAATCCGACTTTGAGTGCATTTTTTCTGGAGCTCCGACTGTTTTGCTCGGAGATATAAACAGTAAAAACCCTCTCTGGGGCTGTAGAACACTGAACTCTAATGGAACACGACTTGAACACATATCTACGAACTTAGGACTGCACATATCAGCACCTGACGAACCAACACACTACCCAACACAGGACAGATATCATCCCGACATACTAGACATTGCTATACTTCACAGCATACGCTACCCACTTTATCATGACACACTCACAGACTTGGATTCCAACCATTTACCAGTTATTTGTACATTTCACGATTCACCTCGATTTTCACCAAATCTCCCCAAGCTTATTAACGGACGCGTGGACTGGGAACTCTTCACACAAGCTATGCATATTCTGGATGTGCCATACATATACGAAAGTACAGAAGACATTGATATATCCTCCTCGACTCTCACAGAAGACATACGCACATCAATAAAACACTCAACACTACAGCCCCAGACTAGGTTACATACTTCTAACGGTTCTAAGACTCCGGCCTATATTCTACAGCTTATCCACGACAAGAATATCATTAGGAAAAGGTGGCAGAGATATAGAGATCCCATAGATAAGACACGAGTAAACAGATTGGGCCGTAGAATTAGGTTTCTTCTAGAATCAGAAAAAATTAAGTCCTACAAAGCCTATGTTTCTGATCTCGACCCAGGTGACAATAGTCTTTGGAGAGAAACTAGGAGAATCCTTGGTAAAATTCCTGCATTCCCTACCCTGAAAACAGACCAACGGACAGCGACTACTGACGAAGAGAAATGCGATATTTTCGCCACCCACTTACAGACTATTGCAACACCACTAGACAGAGACGACCCAGAGACCGATAGTACAGTGGACGATTTTTTAAGAGAACCTGTGACAGCAGACGGTGGACTTACTGACTACATAACTCCACAGGAGCTCAAGGGGCATATCAGGAAACTGAAGAACCGAAAAGCACAAGGGGAGGATCAGATTCCGAATTTTATTCTAAAAAAGCTGCCCAGGAAGACGATCGCCTACTTGGTCGGAATCTTCAACGCCTGCTTGAGGTTGGGATACTTTCCAAAGGCATGGAAGAATGCGATCGTGCTAATGTTCCACAAGGACGGGAAGCCTAAGCATAGTCCTGCCAGTTATCGCCCTACATACATAAGCCTATTATGTACTCTTAGCAAACTGCTGGAAAAATGCTTAGAGAAAAGGCTGCGGCAACATCTTGAAGAGACCTGCACCATCCCATCTCATCAATTTGGCTTCAGACACCATCACTCTGCTACACACCAAGCACAGAGAGTTGCAGAGGCAATAGTTAAAGGGTTTGAAGCCAAAGAATACACAGCTGGCTTGTTCTTAGACTTGAAGGGGGCCTTCGACTCTGTTTGGCACCAGGGTTTATTACATAAACTGAAGAAAACATCGCCACCAGCCAATCTTCTCTCTTCCATAAAGTCTTTTCTAGAAGACCGAACATGCCAAATCCGTGTCGGGACCACCCTCAGCCACTAGATCACATTGGAAGCTGGAGTACCACAAGGAGCTATATTGAGTCCCCTTCTCTACCTTCTCTACGTCTCCGACATGCCTGAGGAAGATTCCTTCGCTCAACTCGCAACATTTGCCGACGACACTCTCGTCTTATCCAGTCACAGAAGTCTGAATACGATGGTTCACAATCTGCAAGCATCGGCGAACTCGTTGACCCACTGGTTTAGGAAATGGCGACTGGCCCTTAATTCTACCAAGACTGAGGCCAAAGTATTTTCACTTCGGAGGTTCTCAAACGAAGAAATTCCAGAAATCCGATTGGATGGACTCCCAGTTCCTTGGAGCCCGAAGGACCAGGGTCCTTCACCTACAGCCCGACGCCTCAAGCCGAGGCTGTCCCAAGACATTTTATTTTAATTCTTTTTTTATATATATATACTAGCTGAATACCCGTGCTTCACCACGGCCGATAAGTATTTTTTATACTGAGTTAAATAAGATATGTTCAAAATTAACGCTACTACATAATTTTGTACAGCTTATTATTGCACGGGCTTTAAAGTTACCCAGGAAACACCATGTGGAGGTACCCGTGCTTGTTTCCGTTGGAGAGTAAAAAAAAAAAAAAAAAAAAATACAACAACCGCTTAAAAAGTTAGGTAGAGACAAATACACGTTGAAAAGGAAAAGCATAAAACTAATAAATTTGAAGTTTTAAGCATTTATCTCTTCGACATCGCCCCACCGAACATTACCACAGAATCTTATTTTATTTATTTATTTAAATTTTAACGTCCATTTATTATTAACAATGAATTTTAGGACGGGTTATCTATAGGTTACCACCCTTTTCTAGCCAGGAGAGGGGTGACGCCTTTTCTTTGTTCTAAAGAAAAGCCACCATCCCTACTGGGAATCGAACACACGACCTTTGGCACGGAGTGTTTAGTGCTCACGCCTTAACCCTCACGGCCACCGGGTCTCCACGGAATCTTATTGTAGAGAATTTAGTTACCTTTCGAATAGCCGCCTTCCACTTACTTACTTCGAGTTCCCAACCGTTTTCGAGATATTTTAGAAAATATACTGAGATCCGAAAACTTTGTATCGCCATTCATACATTTTTTTCCATATATGTACTTTGTTTCTGAATACCCAAACAGAAAATTAGTTTTGAAAAGTATTTCTCTGGTAAATGGCTACAGAACTCGCTTAAAAAATGGTTTCATTCGTTTTCCTACGTTAAAGAATCTTTCGCACAAATTTCGCTCCAAAAACCATGTTCCAGTAAACGGATTCAACTGGTTAATGAACTTGACCTTTTAAATGAAAAGAAAGATTTTTGTACCAAATGTTATCAAAATCGAACTATTTTTGAGCCGAGTAACTTCTTAATAATTCACCCCCCCCCCCTAAAAGAACTTAAACATTTGAATATAAAAAAAAAACTTTCTTAGCGAGTGTTTATATTATAAACGGATTGTCCTTGCAAAATTTCCAATTTTTGTGTCAAGTGGTTCGGGATATTATTACCTCGGTTGGACCAGGGCGTAAACTCCATGAGGGAAAAAATCACTGTTTATTTCTAGTAATTCAAGGACTTCCATCATGGTTTAAATTAACCTCAATTAAAAATAATACTATGAAATAGATACAATACGGTAACAGCTGTTCTTTATCATCCTAGCAACGCATGATACCTAGGCTTGCCTGCTCTAACCAACTAAAACTTTAAACCCCTCTAAAAATACTTAAAAATTCGCATATCAAAAAATCCTTTCTTAGCGAGTGCCTACGTTATATAGGGAGTGTCCATGCAAAATTTCAAAATTTTCTGTCGAGCGGTTTGGGCTGGGGGATGATAGATGAGTGAGTGAGTGAGTGGTATTTGACAAATATATAGTAGATTTTTTTTTTTGTTTTTGTAAATAACTATTTCTTTATTTTCCATTTGTGTAAAAAACTACTTGTTTTGGTCCAAAATAAAAATGATATTTGTTTGTTTGTATTTTTAAAGGCTGTATCCACTCAGAAACAGCTGTTTTGATATTATCTAGTTTGTTCACTTTAACTGAGCCTGCATATAATGTATCGATTGACCATTTATTACCTTCTATTCCTGTAACCTCCGATTGATCAGGCACATTGTTATTGTATTTCTCAACCACTGTTATCTTCTTACTTCTACAAGCCCTTGCATAGTGGTTGAATTTCTGACATGCCTTGCATCGCTGTCCATAAGCAGGACATGCCCGTGGCGGATGAATCCCAAGACAATTGCTTGTTTTGTTGCCTGTATAGCAGTTGCTACATGCCTGTATAGCAGTTGCTACATGTTTTGTTTGGTTTTCTCAATCCATCAATTTCTAATTTATTTTCCATTACTAAAGAATTACCAACTACAGCTGTGTTTATTTTACAGCTGTTCATAACCTGTACTTGCTTCATAGTTAATTCTTCTATTTGGCATATGTTAATGCATGTGGATAAATCTAAATTTCTGCTACTCAGTAACTTTTGCCTTAACCTATCATCACATGTTCCTGTGATGATTCTATCTCTAATCAAGGAGTCATGGAGATTACCAAAGCTGCAAAGCATTGCTCTGCTTCTCAGTTCAATTAAGAAATCATTAAACGACTGGTTTTCTGATTGCTCATAGGAAAATAATTTATATCTATTGAATGTTTCATTATTAAAGGGGTTAAAATGATCATTAAATTTATTGAGTATTATTTTCACTGTTAATTTGTCATCTTTTTCCTTAAAATTAAAAGTGTTATAAATTTTAAGTCCATATTCACCTAAAGTACTTAGAAAGACTGCTCTCTGCTTTGCTATGGGTGCCTCAGATAAATCTGAAGCTTCCATGAAGAGAATGAACTGCTGCTCCCAGTTTCTCCATGCTACAGCTAAATCCGCTCCTGGGATGAATGCTGATGGTGCTCTTATACAGTTTGTAAACATTTTAAAACCGCTGCCACCATGTATAATAATAAGAACAACCTCACTGCTTGAGATGTGTTTGTTAACTAACTTAACAAGGCTATCTGTAATTAGAACAGCTGGCATATAACATATGTAACAAACATCACCTGCAGGAAGTTCTAAATTTTCAGATTCACCTTTTAATTGTCAATAACTTCATCATGGAGGCCACTCAAAGCAGTAACTGCTTAAATTTCGGGAGGGGCTGCAGCCCCCCTTATATACGCCCATGTTGTGTGAGTTAATGTTATCGTACACTCCATTGCCCTAGGAGATTGATATTGTTTTTTTTTGTATATTATCATAATTAGTGTAAGAAATATAATTTTAAATATATATTAGTTATTATTAAGTGCAATGATTCAAAGAAATGGATGTTTTTTTTATTTTTATAATACATCATCGTTTCAGCGCTCTATTCTTCTTACAGCCAATGACCACATCCTCACAAACTTAAAATAAGACAGTTATTTTTTATTCCAGTACTAAAATAATCACTAAAAATAATTAATATGGCAAAACAAAGTTTGCCGGGTCATTATTTAATTACCGCCTTACGCGATAATTAAATATAAACTTGAAGAAAGATGCATATACATATTATTCTGTTGCTGGCTTGCACTCTACTTATCTTCAATGATCTGATATGTAAATATTTTAGAGGTTATTATTATTGATAATTTATCTTTAAGCCACGTGGATGAGGCCTGCGGTTTTCCTGCTTAATGCCTGCGTTAGGTAGAGATTGGCCGTGGGTGTGATGACGTTCACACATCCTACCTCTGTACAAGATGGCTTTAGATCACTTCTATACTCGCCAGAAAAGGTTGGATCACGACATTAGGGGTTTAAAGCGATAGAATGCCTGGTGGGCAGTTGACGTTTCTCAGTTATGTGTTCGCTGAGGTATTTTCTGCTGCACCAAAAATGTTGGGAAATTGGTAACCTATACATAGCACGGCGCTAATGGCGTAGATGCAGTTGCTTCTTAAGATAAAAAAGTCCGACTCGCAGGAACTGCATCATCTTAGCGCGGTTCCGTTCATATCCCTAGTGTCATTTGAAAAGCTTAGAAAAGAAATAAACTTTTTTTTTTAATATATCTCGTGAAAATTGTTGAAATCCTCTCGAACATCTCGAATAAAAGTGATGTTAAGGCGTCAGGGACACCGACAGTAGTTAACTTATACACAGAAGCGGAAATTACACAATCCGGCTCTAATTCTAAAGCAAAGCTCTATAAATCACTACAAAATATGCCTAATAAAGCCTTTCTAGTGGATACAGAAGGATCAAGAAGAAGTACAAGAAAGATTGAGTAGAATAACATGCCTAATATAGCCTATATAGAATAATATGCCGAATAAAGCCTATCTAGTAGATACAGAAGGACAAATAACAAGTCTTGACGAATAACAAGTCAAGATATAGAATAATATACCTAATTAAGTCTAAGGAGTAGATACAAATGGACCAAAAAAAAAGTCTTGAGAAAGCTTGTTTTTTTTTCTAATTAAATACTTTTGATCAATATTTAGTATAGAACCTGCGTTGAAAACTATTGATTGCTAATTGATGAATTGGGTTACAACTAAGTAATCTTTATGAATATTTAGTATATAACCTATGTATGGAACTGTGTTATTTCCAGAACTTGTATTGTAGAATAGAACTTGTATGAAATTTAATCAGCATTCTTTTGTTATAGAATAGTCATGTTGCTAGGACGCAGGGTTTCCGAGATATTAGTGAACACCGGAAAAATGGGACCTTCTAAACCCCCCCCCTCCTCCCCGGCTCAAAGGTTAAGGGTAAGGACTTTTGATATGTTCACCTCCTATCCAGCCCATACAAAGTTACGAAGTCAAAAATTGTGTTCCAAACATTTCTACCTATAGCTGTTTTCAAGCATTCGTTGCCTGGACTGCGTAGCTAGGCTTTGTATTTGTGTCGGCAGATACCTGGGGTATATTTACAACTCTTGAGGATTTTTTGGATTTAGGACTTAATATACATATGTAGACTAAATCATAGCAAGAAGTCTACCTCCGTCGTCGGTTCTTCACTATGTAGACTCGCTAATGTTACCCAATCTTAGATACATCGTAATTAAAATCCACAGCAAAAACACGACATTTCATCAGAATCCCCTGCTTAATAAAACCTATATAGAATAATATGCCAAATAAAGCCTATCTGGCTGAAAAATAGAGGAAAAACGCCGTTCGTAGTGGTAGAAAATCTTACAAGGCATTTCGCTCAGAAATCTCCGAAATATTCTTACTAATTTTACGTATCCTGTTTTATAATCAAATAGATTTATATTCTATAATCAATAAGAAAAACCTACTAACAATAAAAAACTATGGGTAACAGATGAAAATAGGGAATACCAAGAACAATTCTAAAGAACGAAATCAACACCAGTACTGTAATCTAGATATTCATAAGGCATCTTCGAATTCTAACAAAGAAAATATTGCTTCTAATTATACGTATCCTGTTTACTGACAAATACATTTGACTGCTATAAGAAATTACAAAAATAACGAGCAGTGAAAAAAAAACTGCGGGAAACACACAAATAGATCCGTTTAAATAAACGAAACTAACTAACTAAGTTTTAAGCACTTATTTCTCGTAATGTGACGACCCCATCAAACATTTCTTCGAAACATTTTTCGACGATTTCCTAACCCTTTTCGAGGGGTTATAGGTAAAAAACGATATATAGGTTATATCAACAGAGTTTTTAAATATATGCAAAGACCTGTTGATCAATAAAATTAAAATAAAAAATAGAGTCATTTTTCCTATCCTATTTTACAAACAAATACATTTTCCTAACATAAGAAATTAAAAAAATAAAAAACCAAGGGAAAGAGACAAAAATTACAAAAAGAACGACAAAAACCCGTTCATAAGAACAAAACAGACGTATTTGAAGTTTTAAGCACTTATTTCTCCGATTGACATAACCTAATCAAAAATAGTTTTAGAATAATTTTTGTAGAGAATTTAGTAAGCTTTCAAATAGTTTCTATCCACTTATTCCCACGGTGTTCGAGAGTTATTATCCAACGGTGTTCGAGATATTAATGAAAGTATACGAAGTTCCCAAAACTTTTCATGTGTGTTCATAAAATATTTTATCCTAACCCTTCCTTTACTCCAAACGTAACGAAACTTTCAACATATTAGTTTTAATGAAATTAGAACATGCAGATAATGTTTCAACTGAATCCCGTGATTCTAAGTACCCAAACCAAAAACGATATTTAAAAACTATTTTCCCAATTTTCTCGAAAACGGTTAAAGCTATCGCCTTGAAAATGGTTTCATTCGTTTTCCTAGCCCAAGAAGCCTATAATAAGAGTACTTACAAGCTTATGAACTCAAAAACGTAAGCGTTACGATTTTTTTCTGCGCGAATTTCGCCCCAAACGCCATCTTCCAGTGGGCGGATTTTGCTGGTTAACGAACTTGACCTTTCAAATTGGGCGACTGATTTTTGTACCAAATTTCATCAAAATCGGACCATCAGGGAAGCCAGAAATGAGCGAACAGAAAAATATATATATATGTATATATATATATATATATATATATATATATATATATATATATATACATATATATATATATATACATATATATATATATACAAATTTGAACCACCGTTATTTTCGGTCTCTAGGGGTTCTGAAACGCGAAATTTTCTTGTCGGCACTTCCGGATTGTTTCATTGTATCAACCTCATAAGCGGGGTTCCGCCCTATGGGGGTGGGAGGAACCGCGCTAAAAATAAAACGTTACGCAAAATCTGCATGCCTAAGCAAATTGCTTAGAAGGTGATATTACATTAAAAAAAAGTCGTAGGAACTGCGTCATCTTAGCGCGGTTCCCGAGTGCCATTAGTAAAGGAATAATACCTAATTTCATTAAAATCTGTCCATTTTTTAGTCAACTAGAGAACGAACAGAACAGAGATGGGCATAATTTTATTTATAAATAAAAATACGAATTTATTCGTGCTTCATATATTTGTAAATACGAATATAAATAAATTCGTATTCATAAGTGTGAATACGAATTTATTTGTATTCAAATATATTAAATATAAAAATACCAATAAAATTTTATTCGCATATTTTCCTGAGAATACAAATAAATTCACAGAAAAAATTGTAAATATTTTCAAAAAATGTGAATATTCACAAAAAATCAAGTGATTACAAAAATATTCACATTAAAATATATGAATAAAAATTTATTCACATTATAATTTGTGAATAAA
Source organism: Gonocerus acuteangulatus (assembly GCA_946811695.1). Lineage (NCBI taxonomy): Eukaryota > Metazoa > Arthropoda > Insecta > Hemiptera > Coreidae > Gonocerus > Gonocerus acuteangulatus. The sequence continues at coordinate 81,602,133 of OX328126.1, forward strand.
TATTTATTCACAAAAAAATTATGAATTTTATCGAGATGATATTACGAAAGTTATTTTAAGGTGATTTGTTTTTTAATTTTGAAGAATCTCGGCCAGACCTGGTGGAATTAGGAAGGATATATAAGGTGGTATTGGGAAGGATTGGGTAGGCTACTTTTCACATCCATCCTAAAAAGAGAATATCTTTTGTTGGATTAATTCCCAAAAAACGCAATTCACCAAATGGCTGTTGTTACTTTACTTTTTCAAATGTTGTTGTATAAATGTGTATGTATGAGCTATTTAATAATTTCAACAATGTACTGGCTATTATCGGAAAATAAGTCAGTCAAATTGTAGGGTAATTTAAAATTTCTCCTGAGTCTACACTCTGTCAGTAAGTGCTTTATCGTTAGGTGAGTATCTACAATATTCTTCATAATACCACCTTCAATCACCTAGACGTTAAGCGACACAAAAGAAAAAAAATCACCTTAAAATAACTTGAGTAGTATCATCTTATCGTTAATTCCAAAATAATCATAATTTATTTGCGAATTTTTTTGTGAATAACTTTTTATCCACAAATTATAATGTGAAAAAAAAAAATTTATTCATATATTTTAATGTGAATTTTTTTGTAATCACTTGATTTTTTGGGAATATTCACATTTTTTGTGAATATTTACAATTTTTTCTGTGAATTTATTTGTATTTTTATATTTAATATACGTGAATACAAATTAATTCGTATTCACGGCATATTATTTGAATCTATATGTAATCAATGCATCTAAGTCCAAGGCATAAAATATATACAGAAATCATTTATTTATTTATTTTTCTTCCTTTATTTTATTTTATTACTATTTTTTTTATATTATTTTTTTCCCAAGCTATATTTCTGTATATGATTTTGATTTTTTGAGAAACTTTAGAACTTTGTCCACCATAGAGGGGTACACTCCAAGTACTTCATAGGTATCTTTTGGCATTTCATTCTTTTCTAGGGCGTCTTCGTATAACCTGCATGGACAAGGGAGTCCCAGATCTTTACCTGTCGGAGGACAGTTTGCTGGGTTTATTGCACTCCATTAGTCAAGAAGTATTCTAGGAGAACTGACAGCTATTTTACCGAGGCCCCATTTTTTTTACGATTTTGAATGCATTTGGAGTTAAGGAAGTATTCGAAAAAGGAAGTTTTATTTTTTCTCCTTGCTGAGTCGAAACCATCACCTCAACGGATATCCATCTCATTTAGTATTTCTGTTCCAGAGATGGGCATCATTTTATTTATAAATAAAAATACGAATTTATTCGTAATTCATATATTTGTAAATACGAATATAAATAAATTCGTATTCACAAGTGTGAATACGAATTAATTTGTATTCACATATATTAAATATAAAAATACAAATAAATTCACAGAAAAAATTGTAAATATTCACAAAAAATGTGAATATTCCCAAAAAATCAAGTGATTACAAAAAAATTCACATTAAAATATATGAATACATTTTTTTTTTCACATTATAATTTGTGGATAAAAAGTTATTCACAAAAAAATTCGCAAATAAATTATGATTTTTTTGGAATTAACGATAAGATGATACTACTCAAGTTATTTTAAGGTGATTTTTTTTCTTTTGTGTCGCTTAACGTCTAGGTGATTGAAGGTGGTATTATGAAGAATATTATAGATACTCACCTAACGATAAAGCACTTACTGACAGAGTGTAGACTCAGGAGAAATTTTAAATTACCCTACAATTTGACTGACTTATTTTCCGATAATAGTCAGTACATTGTTGAAATTATTAAATAGCTCATACATACACATTTATACAACAACATTTGAAAAAGTAAAGTTACAACAGCCATTTGGTGAATTGCGTTTTTTGGGAATTAATCCAACAAAAGATATTCTCTTTTTAGGATGGATGTGAAAAGTAGCCTACCCAATCCTTCCCAATACCACCTTATATATCCTTCCTAATTCCACCAGGTCTGGCCGAGATTCTTCAAAATTAAAAAAAAAATCACCTTAAAATAACTTTCGTAATATCATCTCGATAAAATTCATAATTTTTTTGTGAATAAATTTTTATTCACAAATTATAATGTGAATAAATTTGTATTCATATATTTTAATGTGAATATTTTTGTAATCACTTGATTTTTTGTGAATATTCACATTTTTTGAGAATATTACAATTTTTTCTGAGAATTTATTTGTATTCTCAGGAAAATATGCGAATAAAATTTTATTTGTATTTTTATATTTAATATATGTGAATACAAATAAATTCGTATTCACACTTATGAATAGGAATTTATTTATATTCGTATTTACAAATATATGAAGCACGAATAAATTCGTATTTTTATTTATAAATAAAATTATGCCCATCTCTGTTCTGTTCGTTCTCTAGTTGACTAAAAAATGGACAGATTTTAATGAAAGGTATTATTCCTTTACTAATGGCACTCGGGAACCGCGCTAAGATGACGCAGTTCCTACGACTTTTTTTTTATGTAATATCACCTTCTAAGCAATTTGCTTAGGCATGCAGATTTTGCGTAACGTTTTATTTTTTTATCTTAAGAAGCAACTGCATCTATGCCATTAGCGCCGTGCTATGTATAGGTTACCAATTTCCCAACATTTTTGGTGCAGCAGAAAATACCTCAGCGAACACATAACTGAGAAACGTCAACTGCCCACGAGGCATTCTATCGCTTTAAACCCCTAATGTCGTGATCCAACCTTTTCTGGCGAGTATAGAAGTGATCTAAAGCCATCTTGTACAGAGGTAGGATGTGTGAACGTCATCACACCCACGGCCAATCTCTACCTAACGCAGGCATTAAGCAGGAAAACCGCAGACCTCATCCACGTGGCTTAAAGATAAATTATCAATAATAATAACCTCTAAAATATTTACATATCAGATCATTGAAGATAAGTAGAGTGCAAGCCAGCAACAGAATAATATGTATATCCATCTTTCTTCAAGTTTATATTTAATTATCGCGTAAGGCGGTAATTAAATAATGACCCGGCAAACTTTGTTTTGCCATATTAATTATTTTTAGTGATTATTTTAGTACTGGAATAAAAAATAACTGTCTTATTTTAAGTTTGTGAGGATGTGGTCATTGGCTGTAAGAGGAATAGAGCGCTGTAAACGATGTATTATAAAAATAAAAAAACATCCATTTCTTTGAATCATTGCACTTAATAATAACTAATATATATTTAAAATTATATTTCTTACACTAATTATGATAATATACAAAAAAAAAACAATATCAATCTCCTAGGGCAATGGAGTGTACGATATCATTAACTCACACAACATGGGCGTATATAAGGGGGGCTGCAGCCCCTCCCGAAATTTTCATTTGATGGTAAAAAAGTGTCATAAAAACCTTAAAAATAAATTAAATAAGATCACTTATTTAATAAAAAGTAGTTTATTTTAGGTGTAATAGCGTTTTAGTTGCCTAAAACTATTCCAAGCTCTAAATTGTTCATATTCCATACCCTGGAAATGATCTCAGCCCCCCCGAAATGTTCCCAGCCCCTCCCGAAATTATTTCCTATATACGCCCATGTAATACAAACAAACTGGATGAAAGTAACATACAGAAATCATTTGGCCTTGCGACTTATTGACTCACATTGAGAATGCCAATCTAATTGGAAATTGGCCGCGTCTGAATTCTATTGGCACATCTGTGGGAATAATAATGACAGAAAACGTTGTTGGGAGTGAGAGAAAGCTTATCGTGTGAGAAAGACAGGAGACCGGCTTCGGTTCTCAGAAATGTAGCCTACATGAAACGGGACAGTTCTCCCTCTCCACGATAGCCCTGAAGAAGGCTTGTATATCAAGCAGAAACGTTGGCTTTAATAAATACATTTTAACTATAAAATGTAGTTTTTATTGAATCAAAAAAGACCGAAACCCCTATGATGAACACCTTCTACATCCCAACAGTCGACTTTATCTTCTCAAGTAGTCTGTGAAAAATTACAATTTTCAGTCAGTTAGTCAGAAAATACTGAACTAACAAAGGCAACTCCGTGATCACCTGTGTTTGATTTCGGATTAACTGCCACATCTCGCGAAATGTACATTCCAGGGAAAAAATTAATTGTCTATTCCTTTATTTCCGAAGGTTTCATAAATTTTATTAATTTCTACTATTTGAATTGATATAACGGTTTGAATGTGATAATTATGAACATTGAATGTGCATTAGCCTTGAAGCACATTAATGCTGATTTCAAAAATGCAATGAACCGTTGTGTAAAAGCAGAGAGAATTGGAGTTCTACTACAGAAACATGTTTTTTTTTTTTCTGAAAAACCTTTTGAACGGCACATGTCTGGAACGGAGAGAGATAGAAATGTCTTGTTCACGGTGTTGAACTACATTCTTTGTCTGGTTTCACCTCCTGAAGAATTGTCATATATATATATATATATATATATATATATATATATATATATATATATATATGAGGAGCTCTTTAGAAGGAGGGCCTAATTACATAAAATGAGTTTTAAGATAAAGCCATTCTAAGTTTTCAATTTTGCATAAAACTGGTTGAAGAAAGTTTTTATTGGCAAGCGTAAAATTTGGCTCTTTTTCCATAGAATACAATTATTAGAAAGAAAAATATATTTAAGGTGAAGGTGAGGGTGGGGAAGGATTAATTGATTCTTAATGTAACTAGCAAGAATTGCTCCCCAAATATGGGGAGCAACGCCTACTAGTTTTTTCAAGAAAAATATATTTATTTTGACGTTTCATGGTATTTATTTATTTTAAAAAATTAACAAACAATAACAAAAAAGTAACACTTCGATATATTTTGTACCATAGGGATTAAGATGCAAATCGAAAGTGAACATCAATACTCAATGGTCAAGATCCGAATCACAAGACAAAGAATTACTGAACTCGTCAATTTTGTCACTTTGAAAACATTTTGTTCAAAGCAAATTCTTTCATTTAGCTTCAGAAACATTAGTAGAGCTTGTACGTATATTTTTTCCTTTGATATTGCTGTTTCTCTACACCTGAGGTGAATTGGAAGTGGTCTCCGACTTGGGCTTTGAAACTTTGAATGATTGAAAATATGGAAAGTAAGATTTCGATCGAAGAACTCTGGCGAAACCATTATACTTGAATTGCACATATTGCGGTATTTTGAAACGTATATTTCTGCACTTTTGGGTCTTGTTAAATTTTTGAAGAGGTACTGACCATTTCTTTTATGTTTCGTTGGCTGCGTTTACCAGTATAAACCTAGAGGAATTTTTTCTACACCTACGCAACACAGTAATTTTAGAACCTTAATACATTATTTTGGTTATTAATCTAAATATCTGAGCAGTAGCTGTACCTATTAACATGAAATGTTGTAGAACTGCTTAGAACAGTATGGCGCACTGGAAAATGCGATCCCCTGAAAAAGGGCCAGATGTCTATATATACAGGGTGATTCAGGTCTAAGTAGCCAAACTCTAGGAGGTGATTGTAGACTTAATTTCCAACAAAAAAAAATCATTTTAAGTATGATCCGACTCCGAAAGGAAAAGGAGCTATGTCCAATTTTCTGTTTTTTTAACGTAGTCATGTTTTTTAATGAATAAGAAAGAATTTCTCAAAAACTATTCAAGATTATGAAATTCTAATTATTCTATCATAAAATAGACAAAATTTCCTTTAAAAAGAGTGTAATTTAATTCACTAAAATCATTATTAAAAGATACTTTCTGGACGTCCAATAACGCACTTCTGACTTTATCAACGCATCAGAGTTTTTTCGAGATTTTTTTCCTCAGCCCCCTAAAGGACTACTCATTCAATACTTACACGAAAACTTTTACATTTAATAAGCATTAAATCCATGCAAATAAAGTGGAGGTTTATTCGGGGATAAATTGAAAGATTGACTCCCTTTTGTCAAAAAAATGTGGAATGTAGTTTTGTTACTTTCAAATACCTTGTGTGGAAAAATTATTCATTTTTTAATGTCCAAAATGTGGGTATCTATTGTCCAGTCCAGAAGCAATAAAAAGTAACTGAAAGAAATTATTGGAAAAGTTTTTCATTTGGGAGATCTGTTACATTTCGTGTTTAACAAATTTTCATTGATTTATCTTTTACATGATGTTGTTGGCACTAAAATATTTGCTAATATATTTGAAAATTTGCTAAATTTGCAATTGGACCTTTATGAACTTGGGCAGTGGATCCATCCACTGTCTGACAGCACTGCTGCTATGTGCAGGAAAGCAATCCATCAGGAACCATGAATCTATGTGCAAGCGGAACATCTTCCAATGCAATAGGTCGGTCGTATTTAAATCGTGTGGAGGTTTAAAAATATGTTGAATCAAACCTGTCAGGAATCAGGATTGGCTCTGCACCACATGTTAACTTGGAACTGATACTGATTGTGTGATCTTCACAGGGCATAAGGATTAACATGAAACCAAGTATGCTAATTGAGACTGTTAAATATTCCATTCCGTGTGAATGTGGCTTTGTCTGTCCACAATATTTTGCGGCCGAACTGAGGATTAACATTTCTTCTCCCGCAATTTTTTGCACAATTTTTAGTTTTATTTCAAATTCTTTTTGAAAAGATTTCAAATTATGTGTAATTTCTGGATGACAATTATTCAACTACCCTGAAATCTTTTTGAATTCTCCGCTCAAAAATTCTAGTCAAAACTGGGTGCCAAATACATCATGTAAAACGTAAATCAATGAAAAATTGAAAAACATGAAATGTAACAGATCTCTCAAATGAAAAACTTTTGCAATCGTTTCATTCAGTTATATTTATTGCTTCCGGAACGGACAATGGATACCCACAGTTTGGCCATTAAAAAGTGAATAATTTTTAATTTCTTCACACAAGATTTTTGAAAGTAACAAAACTAAATTCCACATTTTTTTGACAAAAGGGAGCCAATCGTTCAATTTATTCCCTAATAAACCTCCACTTCATTTTCATAGATTTAATGCTTACTAAATGTAGAAGTTTTTCTGTAAGTATTGAATCTTTAGTCCATTAGAGGGCTGAGGAGAAAAATCGCAAAAGTACTCTGATTCATTGATATAAACAGAAGTGCGTTATGGACGTCCAGAAAGTATCGTTTAATAATGGTTTTAGTGAATTAAATTAATATATTTTTAAAGGAAATTTTGTCTATTTTATGATGGCATAATTAGAATTTAATTATTTTGAATAGTTTTTGAGAAAAACATTCTTATTCATTAAAAATCATGACTACGTTAAAAAAAAAAGAAAATTTGACATAGCTCCTTTTCCTTTCGGAATCGGACCATACTTGAAATGAACTTTTTTGTTGGAAATTATGTCTACAATCACCTCCTAGAGTTTGGCTACTTAGACCTTTTAGGCCGTTTTAGTGGGAAATACTTTCTTTTTCGTGATTATTAAGATCCCTGCGTGACAGAGAGTATTCCCGAGAAGACACTCCCCGGTGAAACATGAATTTTTAAATGGTATTCATTAGAGCTGGGAGGACTGGTGCTGATAGTAGATCTGATAACAGCTATCGAGAGAGTGGCAGCCCTTATCAGCCCGGGCCCCGTTATCAGCAGAGTCCTGATAAGAGGAGCTATTTCTGCCGAGCTCATTACCCGATAGCTCTAGATGTCCGGAGATAGGATAGCTCTTTCTCCGCCCTTTCATGCCGAGCCAGCTGTCGAGGAATTATTGTAATATTTTTTTATGAATAATTCTCAAAAATAATTTAGAGGCCTAGTTGCAATGTAACAGATTTTAGTTAGCAGGTATATAGCGAAAAAATAGAATTAAATACAGCAGTTTAGTATTCCTTGTATCCGGAAACAATAAAAGAATAAGTAGTAAAAATGCCTCAAATGAAAGTATCAAATCACTGTAGCTGTGGAGTCAGAATTAGTGAATGTGGTGTTCGGCACTGTTAAGTTTCTACAGACCGGACTTATTGAGAAATTACAGCCCTTACACATTCAAAATAAACGCATATTCAGTTATTCGAGCATATTTCTATATTTATTCTTATGACAGTATTTTATATTATTTTGGTTTGTTTTAGCACGGTTCCTCCCTCCCTCCTTAGGGAGGAAGCCCGCTCAGAACCCCTAGAGAACCAAAATATCGGTGCTGCAAATTTGTATATATATATATATATATATATATATATATATATATATATATATATATGCGAAAGATTTTCGCACCTAATTTTACCAAAATCGGGCCATTATTCGCTGAGCTAGACCGCCATTAGACAAATAAACACACACACATATATATATATATGTGTGTGTGTGTGTGTGTGTGTGTGTGTATGTGTGTGTGTATTTGTCTAATCGCGGTCTAGCTCAGCGAATAATGGCCCGATTTTGATAAAAAAAAAAAAATTTTATATTTCTTTATTGATTATTACATTGTGTATATAAATACATCTAGTAATATGATGAATGATACAATATGGAGGTTCTGTGCTCAAGGCCTTCCAACTTCATCCTCGATTAACGCCAGAAAGACGCTCAGATGACGTTGAAAGGTGCCTACACAAGCTCCCTTCTGCTCCGACCAGTGGCTGGAGTCGAAGAGAGATCGGTGAGCCACAGAAAATTGTCGCACTTGGACAAAGAGAAAGCCATTGCTAACACTTCACTTGATCACTGCAGCAGATCTCTAGGCCAATGTCTTTTGAGTCGCCTTTGTGGAGAGAGTGGGTGGGTGGCACTTGATAGGGAGAGGACTTCAGGATTTTGATGAGCGGAAAGTTTAGGATGGAAACGTTGGAATCTGGATAATACAATATCATTAACGAGTGGGATAATGAGGTCTTTATGGAGGTTAACGTTGGAAACATAAAAAGGAGCTTCGACTATTGTTCTTAGGACCTTGGATTGGAATGTTTGAATGCGTCTGATGTTCGATGTTTTCGCAGTTCCCCATAGTTCTGAACCGTATGTCCAAATGGGTTGCAGTAGTGATTTGTAAATGATCAGTTTGTTTTCAGTACTTAAATGTGATTTGCGGTTCAACAGTCTATAGAGTTGTCCAAATCGTCTGTTAAGTTCTTGTCTTTTAAGTTTTAAGTGATGTTTCCAGGTAAGTCGGGAGTCCAAGTGTAGTCCGAGGTAGCGAACTGTATAAGAAGAGGGTAATGGGACGTTGTTGAAGATTACTTGTGGACAGGAACTGCGCCGGAGGGTGAAGGTGATGTGATGGCATTTTTCCTCATTCACCTTGATTCTCCATTTTTTACACCATTCTTGAATTTTATTCAAGTGGGACTGAAGATTCTGCGACGCAGTGTTAGGATTTGGGTGAGATGCGAGGATAGCTGTATCGTCTGCATAGGTTGCTAGAAGGGTGTCGGGACTTGTAGGAACATCGGCTGTATACAGGGTGTAGAGCACAGGGCCCAGAACACTGCCCTGGGGAACCCCGCTTCCACAGGATAATATTCTGAGTACTCTGATCCTTGTCGGACCCGAAAATGCCTATTTGATAAGTAGGATCGTAGGATGAGGTATAGGGTGCTGGGAAGAAAGGTTTTGAGCTTGTAGAGGAGGCCCTCTTGCCATACCTTATCGATAGCTTGAGCAACGTCCAGGAACGCTGAAGTGCAATATTCTTTTTGCTCTAGGGATGAAGATATTCGATCTACAACGCGAAGACCCTGCTGTACTGTGGAGTGTTGGGAACGGAAGCCAAACTGGTGAGTGGGCAGGATATTTTGGCTGTGAAGGATAGGTTGGATTCGCTTGAGGAGTAATTTTTCGAATATTTTAGATAGAATGGGTAGTAGGCTTATAGGGCGATAGGATGAAGGGCAGTGTGTTGGTTTTCCAGGTTTACGGAAGAGGATGATAATAGAGAATTTCCATAGGAGTGGGAAGTAGGATGTGCGGAAAATACAGTTGTATAGATATGTGAGGAATGTGATAGCTTTAGTTTGGAGCTGGCGAATGATTTCAGATGTTATTAAATCAAAGCCGGGAGATTTGCGCCTTTGTAGCTTGGTGATGATATGCTTGACCTCGGAAGGATAGATGGGTTTAGGAGGCAAGGATAGTGGAAGGGGAGATTCGAGGAATTCGATTATTTTTGAATGATGTGTTGGGTCATTGTGATCAGGATGAGGAGTAAAGGTTTTCTGGAGGTGAGTTCCAAAGAGGCTGGTCTTTTCTTCATCGGAAGAGGCCCAAGTGCCATCTTCTCGACGGAGAGGAGAAGAGACAGGATGGTACTTCAAGATTTTTCTTGTTGTTTCCCAGAGGAAGTTGTCATGAGTGTTAAGGGTAGACAGGAAAGTGTTAAAGGATTCGGAGCGATGGGAAGATAGCTGCTGTTTTACAAGCCTACTAAGGTTATTGTAAGAATGGCGGTCTTCAGGATGACGAGTTCTTTGCCACAAGGATCGAGCTTTTCGCTTTTCCCCAATAAGTTGGAGTATGGCTTTAGGAAGAGAAGGGATTGTTGTGGGAACGGTTCTTTGATGAAAAGGAGTGGATGCTTTCCAAGCAGATTGTTGGATTGAGGTAGTAAAGGAATTTACAGCGTTATCTAGGTCTTCAGGAGTTTTTAGAGGGATCTTCAGGTCAATTGTTTCTTCAAGTAAAGACCTAAAAAGCTTCCAATTAATCGTTCCGTTGACAAGGGAAGGAGGAGTTGCTTTAGGGATGGGTCGTAGAGAGAGGGAGAGAAGTAGAGGTGTGTGATCAGAGGAGAGGTCATTTAGAGATGTGTTTGAGGAATGAACTGAGCCAAGTCCGTGGTATATAAAAAAATCTATAAGATCGGGAATTCGATTCGGATCTGTTGGCCAGTAGGTCGGGGAATTAGGGGAGATGGTGGAGCAGGATTTCGAGGAAAGTACAGACATTAGCGAACGATCGCGGGAGTTAGTTATTCTTGATCCCCACTGCAGGTGTTTCGCATTGTAGTCGCCACCGACGAGAAAAGAGGGGCCTAAGGAGTTAAAGAAATTCAGGAATACAGGTTCAGGTAGAGGTTTGTTTGGAGGACAGTAAAGAGCACAAAGAGTAAAAGAAGTAGGGAAAGAGGTTATTTTTACACCAGTAGCTTGGATAGATTCAGAGGACTCTAAAGGGAAAGGGTGATGAGAGATGCTGTTTCGGATAAGAATGGTATGTCAGGTATCCCGTCACGTAAAAAGATTTTTTCTTAGTCAGTCGTGTTTCAGTTATGAGTGCTACGTCAATTTTCCTATTGTGTAGTAGTGCAGTCAGTTCATTAGTGTGTTCTCGAACACCATTAGCATTCCAGAGGAGAATGGACAGAGGGTAGTAAGGTAAGGACGTCATTTCGATAGGATTGGGACAAGTGTTGTAATTATTGTGTTCAACAGAGATACTAGTGGATCGGAATTCGGAAATGAAAGAATTTAGAATCGATGTGAGATCAATGGAAGAGGTTGGTTGTGGTATGTGAGGGATCGGATTACGTGATGTGTGTGGTGGCACATCAGTAAGTGGAGGAGGTGGCGATGCATGATCGGTGGGTAGGGAAGTATGAGTGACGAGATTTTGGCGTGGATGTGTTATTTCGTCTTCTTTGGGCCCTCCTGTTGCTCTCTCGAAGGATGTCTCTCTGTCCACATATCGGGATGGAAGCGTTTCTTGTAGTGGAGGCAGGTGTTCTAGTTCTTTTCCTGGTTGTCTTCTTGCTGGGTTCAGCTTCTTCTTCAGCTGTTTGTATGTCTCACAACCCTTGTAGTTAGCTGGGTGGTTCTGATGGCACAGTGCGCACACAGCTGGGAAAGATCTGCTTTTATTGCAGTTTTCGCTCCTGTGTCCTTCTCCGCATTTGACGCATTTCGGTGCATATCTGCAAAAGTTTTTCGTATGTCCATTCGATTGGCATGATTTACACTGGATGAGATCTTTGCGGGGATAAGGCTTTTCTATTCTAATCTGAGTGTAAAAAAGTGTCTGAATTTCGTAGACCTTTTCTACGTTTTTGCTTCGCTCGAGATCGACGAAGAACAAAGGAAGAGGAACTTTTTCTACTCCATCGGGTCCCCTCCGACTTTGGACGACATTGATGACCTGTCTCGCGGTGAAACCATCGTTCAATAGCTCATCCTTGATAACATCTACGGGTGTAGAATGGCGAAGGCCGCGAATAACCACTCTCAGGGCTCGCCGATCTTTTAGCTGGTACGTGTGGTACTGTGCTTTCGATTTATCGAGATATTTAATGATAGCTCGGAAGGAGTCGGAATCGTTCGCCAATATTTTTGTTTCTTCCAATCTGTTCACGCAAGTGAACGGTTTTCCGCCGAGTGTATTTTCTAGCTCTGAACAAAGAGCCTCAAAGTTTTTTAGATTTTTTATAAAAATTGGAGGAGGGCGAGCAATCTTTGGAGCTGGTGGATCTTCTGGATCTACATCTTGTAAGATTGAAAACTTGTTGTGCTTGAAAAATGGTGATTTGTTAATTGATTTAACATGTTGTGGAAGGGGAGTTTTATTAGGCGGCATCTCTGTGTCAGAAACTGATTCCGTCGTTGATATGTCTTCCGGTGTAGTTTCTTCGGAGTTAGTAGGGAGAGATGAGCGTGCTCGTCCCTTCTGTGAGTTTTTTGAGGTGCGTGGAGTATTTCCTTTAGATCGCATTGTCTCCGCTAGTTATTTACTGTTTGGGCGGTTGTATGGGATTAGTCCTTCATTACCTGCCCGAGCCGACAATTTCCTTCCAGGGGGAGAGACCGCACAGAAAGTGTAAACAAACCTCTTTACCTGTTAAAAGTAATCCTCTACAGAAGCCGGTCCCAAGCAACACAATGCACTAGACACGTCCTACCTGGTCGGAGGCTAGCACTCAACTCTTTGATAAAATTAGGTGCAAAAATCTTTCGCCTAATTTGAAACGTCAAATTCGTTAAACAGCACAATCCGTCCACCGGAACACATTTTTTGGGGAGAAATTCGTGCGAAAAAAATCGTTACGCTTGCATCATATGCTTGAAGTACTTGATTTATAGGCTTCTTGGGCTAGTAAACGAACAAAACCATTTTTAAGGCGATAGCTTTAACCGTTTCCGAGAAAACTGGAAAAATATTTGTTGAATAAAGTTTTTGGTTTGGGTACTTATAATCATGGGATTCAGTCAAAATATTTTCTGCATGTTTGAAGTTCATATAAATAAACATTTTAAGTTTGGAGTAAAGGAAGACATCGAATAAAATATTTTATTAATAGACATGAAAAGGTTTGGGAACTTCGTATATGTTATGGAAGGTAACCATTCGATAGCTATTTTCGATTAGGCGACGTCAATTGGAGAAATAAGACCTTAAAACTTCAAATGTGTTTTGTTCTTTTGAACGAATTTGTGTAGTTGTTTAGCTCACTTTTTAATTGATGGTTTTTTGTTTTAAATGACATTTATTTGTATAATTAGTATTATAGTAGAAGAAGAGAAGAAAATGAGAAACGTTTTGATACTTTTCAATGCATTGAACTATGTAATAAGTATTTCTAGTTTGTATTATCGTGGATGGTGAAGGTTGGCCAACCCTGCTGTCCGGTATTTCGAGGTAAGGGGCCCTTTGTCACGTATCTGGGACCATAAAAGCATTTCATGAAAGGTCGAACCTAAATAATAACTGTTTCTATTTCAATCTTTCCAAATGACACTTGGGATTAGAACGGAACAGCGCTAAGATGACGCAGTTCCTGCGAGTCGGACTTTATTATCTTCTCATGCCTCATAATTCAATACTTTCTATGTATCCGGATCGGACACTGGACTAACTACAAGGAAGTATCTTGAAGCGATGGTCTGCCGATGAAATTATCCCATCGGATGTAGCATTGTATGGATATTGCTGTCAGAACTAACGACCCTGCACAGCATTGTTCTGCAGATAGCCGTATTGGGTGCCGCCAATTTGCGTACTACCAGGCTTATCTCGCAGGGAGAATAGAGCATTGATTCCCCGGTCTTGCTCCGGCGTCGTCTTCTTCAGTCGACACCTTCGGCTTGGATGGACGCTCGTGTGCGAGCATGTTATACTTCTAGACCTATCTTGGTGCTTCATCTCCACTCGAGAAGTTGGTACGAGTAGTGTTGTCGTTAAACACTTGTATCACAGGATGTTCTGGATCACGAGGTATTAGACCTTATAAGGGCATTTCTACTCTCCATCCATAGTTAGGAAATCCGCTTATAACGTTGACTTAATTACTCAATCCAGAAATGTCCAAAAATGTTTTTTTTCAAAAACTCATAGATCAAGAGTTGTCTCACAGACTCGGAAAAAACCTCTAGGCACTTGACTATTTCTGATGTTGGTATTATTTGGTGCTGAGTGGAATGAGACCTCTAACAATTCGATAGAATAATTATTTATTAAAATAAGCAAGTTTTATAGTAAGAAAACTCTGAAAAACAGCAAGTATTTAATTAAAAAAAGTCATATTTTACTTAAAGGGTAGGGAGATGTATAAATCAAAATGTTAAAATGTAATATTCTTAACATTTGCGCTTATAACGAATAAATTGACTAGTTCCACATGAGATAATAGATGGACCTCACTGTTCATGTTTAGTTACTTGCTAGCACAAAATTTTCAACAAATCTCTGCAGAAAATAATAACGGCAAAGTCGTTTTTCGTAAGATAATCGCATCGGTAATAAGCACCTTCATTTTATTAGGCTGTGCACACATACTGCCGAGTACGGTGATGAAATTTATAGGACAGCAATTTCAAAACATGTAATTTTAGCCAAAACCAAGTGGAGAGGATAGCTAAGTACCGTTTCTTTTTTTCCAACAAATAAACTAAGGATAGTTGAGTTTAATTACGGATATCTTCACGACCTATGTGCACCAAGTTTCTTGGAATATTTTGGCAAAAATAAAATTCTACATATAGACATGAGACTTCCTGGGTAAGACCAATTCTTCAGAAATAAAATAAGTGGTATAACATAGTGTTTTACATTTCACTAAAAATTATTAGATTTGTACTAGGAGAGAACGGTCAACAAAAAGTTGTTTTGTGATCGGAAGTATTAATAAAACTGTAAAAAATGTTAGTTCAAATGCGATTGTACTTCTTCAGTTTTGAGAGTTTTTTCCCCTACCGGAACCACAGCGGTTCAAACTTATAAATACATTGGTCTATTCAATGAAATTTGGTACAAAAATACTGGTATTTCAAACTCTTTAACCAGCAGAATTCGCTAACCGGCTCACTACATCTTTTGGCGAAATTCCCTTCGCCTTTAAAGGCTTCCAGGAATACTGTGAATAACCGTCAAATGGTTCATGACTAAAATGGGATCATTTCCATGATCACATCTATAACCGTTTTCGTTGAAATATTTGACAACTCTTGAATTCTTTCGTGGGATTTCGGATTTAAGTAAACCGAATTATACCGCACGAATATCCTGCCATTTCCGAACCTAGGACATTGCTTAGACCACTCTTTAATGGTGGGTGGTCACAAATAGCAGAAGTGAAGTGGTAATGCAAGGCAGGTAGGTATGGAAGGTTTTATTTTAGTGAGAGGGTGCGATTTCAAAAAGTGGGGTGTTTTTAATGGATCGAAAATGTTTGAATAGTTTCGAACGTCCTCCAGAACATCGCTAAGATGCTGCAAAACGTCAGCCACATTCGCCGCATTTCAATATTATTGAAACCTAGGAGGTGTTATGGTGTGACGTGGGTCTCCGTGACGCACTCCAACTCCGCATAACTAATTTCCAGCAACATCTGGTTTTCCTCGTTGGAGTTAATTATGTAAAACAAAGAAATGAATTATGTGTACCTGAATGATATCAGTAATGGCTATCTAATCTGATGGAGATGGAGGAGGAAGAAATAATAAAGCCGCTATCTCCCTGTTTACCTTCAGACGGGAATAATTATCGTATTCTTTTGAATTAATCCAGCTTTAATAGCGAGGTGCCTGCCCCTTGACCGCTCTACTCATCGCATGTACTCACAGAAACTCGGCGAAGAACTCACTATCTCTTCCCGTCTTCAGATTAGCAAGAAAAAACAGATATAGCCCATCGTCTTCAGAATAATAGGGAATTACTCTTAGACTGACACTGCCCGGCACTTAATTTGAAAATTTATATTTATTTGGAAAATAAACTCGCCAAGCAGGGATTTTAACCCTTGTATTACGCCCAAGTGTCTGGAAAATTTGGTAAACTTCTGGGATTTATGAATTCAATGGTATGTGTACCAACTCCAAGCAATACAAACAATTTTCTTGCTGGACATTGTCTAATAAACATAACGTTAATCTTAAGTGTTGGCTTCATGAGATGAATTGACGTTCGATGCAGTAAACCTTCCATTGGCGAGACATCAAAGCGTAAAGTTAATCAATTATTAAAGTTAACCAATTAATAATGGTTGCGTAAAGTTAACCAATTAATAATCGTTGCATCTATCGTGATATACCCAACCATTTCCGAAAGAGGAACAACGCTAATTTTTTCAGACTTTTAAATATAGAAAAGGACAACCATAATGGTTCTCAACCCTGCTTGATGTCTATCTATGTAGCCGACAGCTCATCTACCAATGTAGTCTACAGCTCATCTACCTATGTAGTCTACAGCTCATCTATCTATGTAGCTGACAGCATGTATTTATGTAGTCGACATCTTACTTACCAATGTAGTCTACAGCTAATCTATCTAAGGAGTCGACAGCTTATCAATCAATGTAGTCTACAGCTCATCTATCTATGTAGTCTACAGCTCATCTATCTATGTAGCTGACAGCATCTACCTATGTAGTCTACAGCTCATCTATCTATGTAGCTGACAGCATCTATCTATGTAGTCGACAGCTTACCTACCAATGTAGTCTACAGCTCATGTACCTATGTGGTCTACAGCTCATCTATCTATGTAGTCGACAGCTTACCTACCAATGTAGTCTACAACTTATCTACCTATGTGGTCTACAGCTCATCTATCTATGTAGCTGGCAGCATCTATCTATGTAGTCTGCTGCTCATCTGCCTATGCAGTCTACAGCTCATCTATCTATGTAGCTGACAGCATCTATCTATGTAGTCTGCTGCTCATCTACCTCTGTAGTCTACAGCTCATCTATCTATGGAATCGACAGCTTATCAATCAATGTAGTCTACAGCTCATCTATCTATGTAGTCTACAGCTCATCTATCTATGTAGCTGGCAGCATCTATCTATGTAGTCTGCTGCTCATCTGCCTATGCAGTCTACAGCTCATCTATCTATGTAGCTGACAGCATCTATCTATGTAGTCTGCTGCTCATCTACCTCTGTAGTCTACAGCTCATCTATCTATGGAATCGACAGCTTATCAATCAATGTAGTCTACAGCTCATCTATCTATGTAGTCTACAGCTCTTCTATCTATGTAATCTACAGCTCATCTAACTATGTAGCTGACAGCATCTACCTATATAGTCTACAGCTCATCTATCTACGTAGCTGACAGCATCTATCTATGTAGTCGACAGCTTACCTACCAATGTAGTCTACAGCTCATCTACCTATGTGGTCTACAGCTCATCTAACTATGGAGTCGACAGCTTATCAATCAGTGTAGTCTAGAGCTCATCTATCTATGTAGTCTACATCTCATCTATCTATGTAGCTGACAGCATCTACCTATATAGTCTACAGCTCATCTATCTATGTAGCTGACAGCATCTATCTATGTAGTCGACAGCTTATCAATCAGTGTAGTCTAGAGCTCATCTATCTATGTAGTCTACATCTCATCTATCTATGTAGCTGACAGCATCTACCTATATAGTCTACAGCTCATCTATCTATGTAGCTGACAGCATCTATCTATGTAGTCGACAGCTTACCTACCAATGTAGTCTACAGCTCATCTACCTATGTGGTCTACAGCTCATCTAACTATGTAGCTGACAGCATCTATCTATGTAGTCTAAAGCTCATCTATCTATGTAGTCTACAGCTCATCTATCTATGTAGCTGACAGCATCTATCTATGTAGTCTGCTGCTCATCTACCTCTGTAGTCTACAGCTCATCTATCTATGGAATCGACAGCTTATCAATCAATGTAGTCTACAGCTCATCTATCTATGTAGTCTACAGCTCATCTATCTATGTAATCTACAGCTCATCTATCTATGTAGCTGACAGCATCTACCTATATAGTCTACAGCTCATCTATCTATGTAGCTGACAGCATCTATCTATGTAGTCGACAGCTTACCTACCAATGTAGTCTACAGCTCATCTACCTATGTGGTCTACAGCTCATCTATCTATGTAGCTGACAGCATCTACCTATATAGTCTACAGCTCATCTATCTATGTAGTCTACATCTCATCTATCTATGTAGCTGACAGCATCTACCTATATAGTCTACAGCTCATCTATCTATGTAGCTGACAGCATCTATCTATGTAGTCGACAGCTTACCTACCAATGTAGTCTACAGCTCATCTACCTATGTGGTCTACAGCTCATCTAACTATGTAGCTGACAGCATCTATCTATGTAGTCTAAAGCTCATCTATCTATGTAGTCTACAGCTCATCTATCTATGTAGCTGACAGCATCTACCTATGTAGTCTACAGCTCATCTATCTATGTAGCTGACAGCATCTATCTATGTAGTCGACAGCTTACCTACCAATGTAGTCTACAGCTCATCTACCTATGTGGTCTACAGCTCATCTATCTATGTAGCTGGCAGCATCTATCTATGTAGTCTGCTGCTCATCTGCCTATGTAGTCGACAGCTCATCTACCTATGTAGTCTACAGCTCATCTATCTATGTAGCTGACAGCATCTATCTATGTAGTCTGCTGCTCATCTACCTATGAAGTCTACAGCTCAACTATCTATGGAGTCGACAGCTTATTAATCAATGTGGTCTACAGCTCATCTATCTATGTAGTATACAGCTCATCTATCTATGTAGCTGACAGCATCTACCTATGTAGTCTACAGCTCATCTATCTATGTAGCTGGCAGCATCTATCTATGTAGTCTGCTGCTCATCTGGCTATGTAGTCGACAGCTCATCTACCTATGTAGTCTACAGCTCATCTATCTATGTAGCTGACAGCATCTATCTATGTAGTATGCAGCTCATCTACCGATGTAGCTGACAGGATCTGTCTATGTTGATGATACCCTATCTATTCAAGAACAGATAAAACCCTGTATTATCCAGTTCGTAGACTTCAATAAAAAACATTGAACACATTAACGCATTGCATTTGTTTTAATTATAAATAAATATGGAATGGTTAAGAAGAAAGAGGTAGATAACGATCTGAAGGCTTTCTTAATGAGCACAATTAGACGGGAGAAATATATTTACATAAAGGCAGCATTAGTAGTCGAGATAAAAGAGCGAGTATTAATAATCTCTCGGATGAAGTGGGAGATAGCGCGAATGGCGTCAGATAGGAGCATGCACATAGGTTAACACAGCTCGGGGATCGGAAGGAGCTTGGCTTTTAGCCAGCTTCCATATGTGGAGATTGTCGGCGATTAATGGATTCCACTCTTAGGACAGATGCACAGGCTCGGGTCCACCTTCGGCGGTTGCACATACTCGGGTATCTTGCGCTTCGAGTAGAAGCTGGTAGTACAATGTGGGATTTTGACTGAGGACTATAACTCATGATCGTGGCGTAGAAACATTCATCGGATTTTCGTTCAATAGAATCAGCCCTTAGAAAGATGCAACAAGCTCATTTTATTTAGTCACATGCCCTTTAGGAATCAAAGCTACTTTCTAGGCAATATGTTCTACCACCTGGATGGTAATGTGTTGTAACTGGAATTTTGTTTTTCCTACCTACAATTCAAAAGAAGTACTTGAAAATGTTACTCCCCGACTTACTTTTAAGCCCATAAATCAACTAAAGGATCAGATTAATATGCAATAATACTAGAGATGAAAAAGAGAATCTTCTTGCAAGAAAATGCACCCTTAGCTTCATCGTCGTTCGGAGTCTTCTCATGATGATTAACAAAAATACTGATTTGTAAAATTCTGGCAGGTCGAGTATTGACGTAAGTCACAGTGACACGACAAATTTTGATCAACTGTTATTATATTTGGTGGTGGAATATTATTCTAATTTCTTTTGAAATTATTAATTTTTTGTCAACTTTTGGATTTTATTCAATAATAGTCATTTTTATTATTGATTCTGGTTTATTTGGCTTTCTTGAAATGTAATTTTCACATTTATAGATACAAACATACTTACAAAAAACCGCGCGGACCTATAGATACAAACAAATGTAAATATAGCGAGTCCAGAGCACAACTAGACCAAGTCCATGATCTACAGGTTTCAGAAAATCCTATTGACCAGTATAAGTCTTAAAAAAAATTGAACACAATCAAAGACATTATTTATGTATAGCCTTGTTCATAAAATAGTTATAACTTGGACTTGTTCTCTGAAGACAAATGATGAATGACTTCCAGATGTGTTGCAAGAACTGCTTGAAGAGGCAAAATAATAAAGTTAGGACTTAGTCTCCTGTAGCACTGAAAAGATCCATTTTATCAATACTCTTCAATGCCATTACATTATAAAATGCCAAAATAATGATCTAGCTCTGGACCCTCCTTATATAATCACCTATTCACATACACAAGTCCATTTTCACTAAAATTTCAATGTTGCATGATTCACAGATTGGGGGTGCTTCTTTGAACGAAAGAATAAATGTGTTTATCTTTTATGGCTAATCCGCAGTCGACTTAAGGCAACTTCATATTTTCTGTTGATACTGGGTGGGGTATTCCATGCTGTAATTATCTACTTTACTTCTCTTAATTTGTTCCTGTTCATTATCTACCATGTGGTTTACCAGTTTTGCCATGGGTTATTTTAAATCTACCAATTCGTCTATGATTTGCTCCTGAATATTGAGCGCTAATCCTGAGTCCCACTAAGTGTGCCTTGAGGCTGGTCAAGTCTTGAGGAAGGCCTGTCTAGGCACCCGAAGTGTGCCATGAGGTTGGTCATCTCTTCTGCAAGCTCTGCCTACTCCTTCCAAGCATAAATCTATTTAATTAAGCTTGTCGGAGGACGCCGCCTCCATGTTTGTTTGTTATCTCGGTGGATCGCCCTCTGTCGACGTGTTCCTACAACAAGCTCCTCATTAACTCCACCTCAAATCGACAGTTCTACCAACCTCTGTCTTCATCGACAGTTCTACCAACTTCTTCATTCCCGACAAGCGACATTTATACAAACTTCTCCAGCCGGATACAATGGCAAGCCTTATCTTCTACTCATTCAGTCGAGGCATACATATATATATATATATATATATATATATATATATATATATAGACAACCTGAATGACTGGGTGCCATAAGGCACTCTAGAGAGATAGTACTATGCTGACAGCTATACATGCTCTGGCCGCCTGATTTTCCCCTTTGCAGGGACCCATTAATAAATTAATTAAAAGCTTGTTTGGCCATAGGCACGGTCAGGGATTTAATTTAAACCATGAACGAAGATACCAGAAGATAATATAAATATATATATATATATATATATATATATATATATATATATATATATATATATATATATATATGGGTGTGAGTTAATTATTAAATAAATAGTTTGAAGAGAATTCGAAATCCAATCCTGCTTTAATATGTGAGTCCCTCATCATTAGCTTCCAGTTTTTCGAGCATTTCAAAAAAATAATGATTATAAGAACACAGTGATAATAATCATTATTTTGATAATTATCATAATGATTATAAGGAAAAAAATTGATAGTTAGAAATATAGCTTTCCAAGACAGACATTCGAAAACGCCTTGTAACTATTTTCAACTGCCTTTATGCGGGGCCTTTGTGGGGTTGGACGACCCAGACAGGTAAGACCATAAAACCATTTCAACAAAGGTAACTGTTTCTATTTTAATCTTTCCAAATGCGACTTGGGATAAGAACGGAACCGCGCTATGGTGAAGTGGGACTTTTGATAGTAACCTAACACTTAGAAAGCATTTTATTTTCTTGAATTATTCAGCAAATGAATTATTACTTCATTTAGAAAATCATGTCTTGTATTTTTCAGCAAATCGAATCTTGTGTTTATATATATATATATATATATATATATATATATATATATATATATATAAAATTTAGCATATCAATTATTATGTCATTGAGAAAATCAATAATGTTAATCAAAACAATTTCATGTTATTGAGGAAAGAATTTATTTTAATCGCCAGCGAGAAATTAGGAATTAATCCAGAGTTTTCATAAACTTTTTCATTTAGTACAACCTCTATAGGTACATTCCTTCGGATACTCAAATAATGTGAGCATTCCTGCTGGTGGCTTACAACAATGCCTGTTGTTCAAATGTACAAATCCCCAGTGTATCTAAGCAACGCTATCAGTTCTTATCGTTCATCTGATAAGATATGGCACATCCACTTGGGCTTATTTTACCATTCATTTATTTGTTTATGAGCTAAAAAAAATAAAAATAAATTGTTTCTACTCCATTATTCTCTTTTGAAGTAAATCACATAAAACCACAAATATCCGAAACGCTAGAGCTGCGTCATCTTAGCATGTCTCCACAACGTGCTTATCGCGTGCGTTATTTGGAACGCTCAGATAAAATTCTTAATATTTTGTCTTTTTGAAGGAAAACTTCAGGACTATTGGTCTTGTCCTATTTAAATATGTTTGCAGAAATGTATCAGTTTTCAATAAGCTACCATTAATTTCCCACAATTTCTCAACACAATTCGAGATACATAACAATACATGAAAAACATCCAAGATTACTGATGCCTTTTAATACAAAAGAAAATTGTCTAATACTTGCTCATCTCCGAACGTAGAAAAAATTATGCTGCCGATGTCGTAAGCAGTTTTCCTAATTTGGACGGCTGAATCAAGCTGATTCTAGTAAAAGAGAAGTAACAACTATCAGCATTGCTGCTATAATCTCCATCATATATTGTTAAACACTCTTAATTTAATGACCGTTATTTTTACAAATATGATGAATATCGTGGTCATAAAGCGTCAATGTTTCTGATCAAGGCATCATGCGTATGTTCGAGAGGAAACGCGCTAATTAATCTCATTGCCGGCTGAAATTCCAGGAATAAGGTATTCACTGATCCGTGAAAGATCCAAATGAGACTTCTTAGACACGGAAAAAAAATGATTTAAGGCGATGGTTTTACGGCCTAGTGAAATATTATTTACATGGAAGGAGAGTTAATGACCTTACTTCCCCTTTTTGCCCGAAAGTAAAAAGAGAGAGAAGAAGTACGAAGAAACAGGCTGTGTAAAGATTAGCATTTTATAAGAATCGTTTCAAGTAAATTCTTTGATCAATGACTTTTTTTAGAAAACGGCTTAAGTAATGTATAATATAAATTTTTTGTATTATTTAAATTTACATATTTTCCTACGGTTTACTAAAGAATTTACTTGTTAATTAATAATAGGGAAATCTATAAAATATAGAATTTATGATTACAAAGTTAAGATTACGTACAATGGAGTTATACCTTGAACTTGTTGTGGAGTCCAGCTTTGTATTGTTAGGAATGTTGTTGTAATACCATAAATGTGTTGTTTTTTTTCGTGGTTTCTTGTAAAATCATTTAAACTACGATGAAGTTCGTGTGTGTAGTTATGAGCACATTCTTAACATTCACAGTGTTCTTATCTTTTAACTCCCCATTCAAAAAGATTAATTCAATTAACGGCCAAGAAGAAGAGCAAATAACCATGCAATGTTGGGAATATCCTGTAGAAGCTTGCTAGAATATCTTCCAAATCCACAGCCACGGATCATCCTGACAGCGTGGGGTGGATTTGATGGGAATATGGTTAAATAAAAACCTACTTCGTTGTAAATAGAGTCGAATGGTCTGTTATCGGAAGAGGCTGTTATCTGTTTCCGCATCATTTGTGCCCCCTTATCGGCCCATCCACTCCTTTCTCCCCCCCCCCCCTCCACGCCTAGTCTCATTATGGCTGGAACATCGATATTTCGGTGCACTTCCATGAAAATGTAACCAGGCAGGGCAGGAACTGAAAAATAATGTAGAAGCATCACACTGAAACGACTGATCATCATCGCCGTCGAAATAGGAGAGGCAGTCAGATTGCTTGATAAAATAGGGCTTGCTGTAGATATTCAGCCATACCTGGTTCCAATCCATAAACAAAGAAATACTAAAAGGAAATAAATAGTAATCAATGGTACTTGCTGAATTCTCCTTGATGATTCAGATGTCCATCAAGATATCAAGGAATACCGCACAGATGCACATGTTTGAAGCATGGATACACATGTTTGTTCCATAATCTTTACTAATCCTTGGAGGTACTTTCCTTTTATTGAATGCATGTAGCAATTGAGGTTGCACTCAGTAAAGAAACTATGGATCCTTTGATGCGGCTTCTGTGCGATCGATCTCTGTTTGTATTAGCCCAAGCTTAAAGTCCCATCAGAAAGTTGTAGAGGCCATGCAGACATCTAGATTCGGTTAGGCTGTTACAGGTTGACTTATATCTGGCAATCATTTTACTAACAAAACGCTAAGTTTTCATCGTGATTTCGATCTAACGGACTACACAATTATGCTTATGTTCCTTACATTATTAAATTTGTTGTTAGTGGAATCAAATATTATGTACTTCCTATATTGTGGAGCTTTGGCTAAGTCTTTCTCGTAGTTTGTAAGAGGATAGTACAAAGTTATTTACTGTGTTGAGGTTTCGCCTTGTGAATGAGTCCGTCAGCGGTGTCTCCAACTGTTGAGAACGGTAAGTTTTGCTTCGTCATTCGTCAGTCATTGTCTTGACCGTGAATGGCCTAATCGACGAGAACGATTTCCTCTCTCCTATTGTAGCTTATGTTTGGAGGTCATTATCAAATCGTCACATTTATAAAACTTGAGGCTTTCATAAAGTATTTGACAATTACGTTACTAATGTTTTGCTCATGGGCGCATAAAAGCAAGAGAGCTGCAGCCCCCCCCCCCCCCAATTTGTCTTGTAAACCTCAAAATTATATTAAATAAGATCACTTAGTTCAGAAAAAATAACTTTTTTGGGGTGCAATATAGTTTTCATTGGCTAACTAATCCAAGTCATAGGTTGTTAGTATTCCATAACCCACAAATCACACCAGCCCCCCCCCAGAAAAAAATGTCCTATATACGACCCTGGTTTTGCTCTTAGAACACTGGTCATAAATAGATCTTCCAATTACGGAAGGTATGAACGAATATACTTTTATAATAACATGTGCGTTCTTCATGCGTTAAATTTCATACGTTTTGGCGTTCTTTGGCACTCTATATTATCGTAGCCTATAGTTTATTTTTGCCATTGTGAAATACATCATCATAGATCCTATTTGTTTTAATAGAAATTACTATGAAACAGCGGGAGAATTGCACCCCACTGTCTGAATTCGCCACTTTCTAAAGATTGACGGGCATACGTCTCAGGGAGTAGGGACGTGCTGGAGAATGGCCCCACGCTGTCTTGATTAACTACTTACAAGAGACCCGGGCCTTCCTTGCAGTCTTTGACATTCACCACATAGAGGAATGTACACTCAGGGAGTAGGGACGTGCTGGAGAATGGACCCACGCTGTCTGGATTAGCTACTTACAAGAGACTCGGGCCTTCCATGCAGTCTTTGACATTCACCACATAGAGGAATGTAGACTCAGGGAGTAGGGACGTGCTGGGGAATGGCCCCACGCTGTCTTGATTAGCTACTTACAAGAGACCCGGGCCTTCCATGCAGTCTTTGACATTCACCACATAGAGAAATGTAGACTTAGGGAGTAGGGACGTGCTGGAGAATGGCCCCACGCTGTCTTGATTAGCTACTTACAAGAGACCCGGGCCTTCCTTGCAGACTTTGACATTCACCACATAGAGAAATGTAAACTTAGGGAGTAGGGACGTGCTGGAGAATGGCCCCACGCTGTCTGGATTAGCTACTTACGAGAGAGGAATGTAGGCTGAGAGAGGGACAGGTATTCTTGAAGATGGCCCCACAATGTCTACAACTCAGGGAGGAGAAGCAGCATGCTGGCCCCACACTGTCTGATCTTCCTTGAGACTGGAACTTCCCATGGAGCCTGTGCCATACAGCCCCCGGAGGAATGAGCAAGATCAGGGAGACAAGGTGTGCCCGTGGTTCATTAGGGAGCGAGATGGACGGAGATATGCAGTAATGAGGCAGAGAGAAAGACAGATAAATGAAGAGATACCCTGGAACATCGTGAGAGATCCAAGATCAAGTGTTTCTCCTTGTGTTGTATGTTAATTTACTGATCCGCCTTCACTGTAAATTGTCGTAGGATTTGTATGTACTCTGGATTAAGTACTTCAATTTTGATTATTTCATTACATGTATCTTTTGTTCCAATGTGGCGCCATTCGG
Organism: Gonocerus acuteangulatus; assembly: GCA_946811695.1. Taxonomy (NCBI): domain Eukaryota; kingdom Metazoa; phylum Arthropoda; class Insecta; order Hemiptera; family Coreidae; genus Gonocerus; species Gonocerus acuteangulatus. Next base: position 81,628,662 of record OX328126.1, read on the forward strand.
TTCCTCACACGCTTTATCTCGAACCACTCCTCCGACCATTATAGCATCCTTACAGGTTGTTTTAATCTTGACCTTTAATTAAACATTTTTTTTTATTTTTATTAATTCATTTGTTGGTGTTTCCTTTCATAGCTACGAACACTATAAGATACATACAAAGGGTTATGAGAAAATATACATGAATTATAACCTGCCCTTAATCTCCAGAGACCGCCCATATAAGCCACAGTTGCGTACGAAATTTCGTATTGAGTCTATGTTTTAGCAACCTTCACTAAACAATTTACACAAACCTTAGGATCCTGGCGTTAATGACCCCAACTGTTGACACGCCTTAAACTCAACCAAAAAAAAAAAAAAAAAAAAAAAAAAAAAAAAAAAAAAACCTTAGGATTAACATATTCTATCCATCGACGAAGTAATATATTGAAAAATGTTCTTATTCCATACTTTATTTAAGGCATTAAAGGCTATTTTAAAGGGGTTAGAGTTGCAACAATTAGCAACATGCCGTATCGTCCACAATCTAATAGCAAAGTCTCGAATCTGAGAAAAAGAGATTTTTCATATTCGATAGTTTGACATGGTAGAGACAAAGCTCGGGTGACGTGATATCATGTATACGTTCTTGTTTTGTAATCATTTAGATCTACCAGAAGTGTTTACTATGTGATTGGTGATATCAACTGCACTCATGGTTGTTATTCCTATAACGATATAAGAAACTTTCCAAAAACTAGATTTCCTCATCCATGCCTACAAAAAACTATAACACTAAAATTATTTCCGAGCAACAATTTCACTAAATTAGCTTTTCTAATTAAATCTTTTTCATTCAATCATTTTACAGAATTATATTGCATTATATATATATATATATATATATATATATATATATATATATATATATCCTGTAGGAGGATGTGGTTATATTAAAAAGGACAATGTATTAGTTTTTGGGTTATGAATAAAGTACAGAATAAAATATTTCCACCGTCAATTGTACATCAGGACGATAGCAGCATCAAAAGTCTTGCTTTTCATACAACTTTCATTTCAGCAGATATTTCAATTTATTTAATCGTAAAATGATTTTATACAATTGTTTTTTCAAAAATAGCAAGTGCGTTTGAATGTACAAGACTTACAATAATGCGATCTTTATAACTTGGAAAGATTAGAATGGAACGAAGCCAACATTACAATATCATCTTCAGGAATGTATGAACGCTCAAAACTGCACAATTAAATTAATAAAATATATATATATATATATATATATATATATATATATATATATATATATATATATATATTGCTTATGAACTCAAAAACGTAAGTGTTACGATTTTTTTGCGCGAATTTCGCCCCAAACGCCATCTTCCAGTGGGCGGATTCTGCTGGTTAACGAACTTGACCTTTCAAATTGGAAGACGGATTTTTGTACCAAATTTCATCACAATCGGACCATTAGGGAAGCCAGAAATGAGCGAACAGACAAATGTATATATATATATATATATATATATATATATATATATATATATATATATATGTATGTATAGATTTATATACATATGTGTGTATATATATATATATATATATATATATATATATATATATATATATATATATATTTGTCTGTTCGCTCATTTCTGGCTTTCCTAATGGTCCGATTGTGATGAAATTTGGTACAAAAATCCGTCTTCCAAGTTGAAAGGTCAAGTTCGTTAACCAGCAGAATCCGCCCACTGGAAGATGGCGTTTGGGGCGAAATTCGCGCAAAAAAAATCGTAACACTTACGTTTTTGAGTTCATAAGCTTGTAAGTACTCGTTTTATAGGCTTCTTGAGACCGAAAATAACGGTGGTTCAAATGTGTATGTATATATATATATATATTTATTTATTTATATACAGGGTGTCCCAAATAATAATTTGTATATATATGTCTGTTCGCACTGTAGCTCCCAGACGAATGGTCTGATTTTGATGAAATATGGAACAAAAATCTTTCGTCTAATTTGAAAGGTCAAGTTCGTTAACCAGCCAAATCCGCCTACTGGAAGATGGTGTTTGGGGCGAAATTCGCGCAAAAAAATCGTAACGCTTACGTTTTTGAGTTCATAAGCTTGTAAGTACTCGTTTTATATGCTTCTTGGGCTAGGAAAACGAATGAAACCATTTTCAAGGCGATACAAGTTTTTGAATACCGTTTTTGGTTTGGGTACTTAGAATCATGGGATTCAGTTGAAACATTTTCTGCATATTCTACTTTCATTAAAACTAATATGTTGAAATTTTGGGTACGTTTGGAGTTAAGGAAGGGTTAGAATAAAATATTTTATTAACAGACATAAAAAGTTTTGGTAACTTTTTTTACTTTCCTTAATATCTCGAAAAAGGTTGAGAATCTTGGTAAACAGAAGAATACCATTAGAAAGCTTATTAAATGCTCTAAAAAAAAGGTTCTAATAAAAGTTTTGATTAGGCGATGTCAATCGGAAAAATAAGAGCTTAAAACTTTAAAGTAATTGATTTCGCTTATTCGAACTGTTCTTTTTGTCTTTGATTTTGATACTTAAAATTATGGGATTCAGTTGAAACATTTTCTGCATGTTTGAATTTCATCAACACTAATATGTTAAAATTTCGGTCACGTTTGGAGCTAAGGAAGGATTAGAATAAAATATTTTATTACCAGACAAGAAAAGTTTTGGTAACTTTGTATACTTTCGTTAGTATCTCGAAAACCGTTGACAATCTTGGGAAGCAGAAGGTTACCATTCGAAAGCTTACTAAATGCTCTACAAAAAAGGTTCTAAAGAAAGTTTTAATTAGGCGATGTCAATCGGAGAAATAAGTGCTTAAAACTTTAAAGTAATTGATTTCGTTTATTCGAGCAGTTCTTTTTGACTGTTTTATTCCTTGTTATTTTTAAATTGCTTATAGTCGTATAATGTATTTGACAATAAAACAGATTAAGTAAAATAAGAAGATCAATTTATTGTTAAAAATGTAGCGTTCAAAGAGAGAGATCCCAAGGCTTTCCAAATGCCTCTGAGCGGAGGCCTTTCTGCCCGACTTGTGGGATAGCTGACCCATACAGGTAAGATTGTAAATCATGACCTTTCAAGACTGGTTTGTTTGAGATTTCATTTGGATAGGTGTTTCGCTATTGATCTAAACAAAGTAATAACTGTTTCTATTCTACGCCTTCATAAACACTAGAGATAAGAACGGAACCGCGCTAAGATGACGCAGTTCCTGCGAATCGGACTTTAATTGCTTATAGTTGGATAATGTATTTGAAAATAAAACAGGTTAAGAAACATAAGAAAAACAATTTAATGTTAGAGATATGGATTTCCAAGATATAGCTTTCCAATTGCCTAGCGTCCTTCCTAGGGAGGGTTGTTTGTCTTTGATTTTGGTACTTAGAATTATGGAATACAGTTGAAACATTTTCTGCATGTTCGAATTTCATCAACACTAATATGTTGAAATTTTTGTTACGTTTAGAGTAAAGGAAGGGCTTGAATAAAATATTTTATTAACAGAAAAAGAAAGTTTTGGTAACTTTGTATAATTTCGTTAGTATCTCGAAAACCGTTGACAATCTTGTGAAGCGGAATATTACCATTCGAAAGCTTATTAAATGCTCTACAAAAAAGGCTCTGAAGAAAGTCTTAATTAAGCGATGTCAATCGGAGAAATAAGTGCTTAAAACTTTAAATTAATTGATTTCGTTTATTCAAACGGTTCTTTTTGGTTTTATTCCATGTTATTTTTTAATTGCTTATAATTGGATAACGTATTTGACAATAAAACTGGTTAAGTAAAATAACAAAAACAATTTATTGTTAGAAATATAGATTTCCAAGATTCCAAGACCTTGTAACTAGCGGGACCTAGTGTTAGCCGACCCTTCCAGGTAAGATCGTATATCATGACCTTTCAAGACCTTTCAAGACTTTACTACACACAGGAATGGCGTTAGTGACCTTAAGGGTTGACACGCCATTATAATAATTAATTTAAAAAAAAAAAGACTGGTGAAACCAAAATAATAACTGCTTCTATTTTAATCTTTCCAAATTAGACTAGGGATATGAACGGAACCGCGCTAAGATGATGCAGTTCCTGCAAGACGGACTTTTTTTTAATTATGATTTATTCGTTTGGTGAAAATACATATTGATTTCTTGTTTTGTTGTTTGTGTTTAAGGGGAAAAAAGTACAAGGTTACCACTGCCCATATTTTTTTTTGTCTCGCACTACATAACATTTGGGTTATAAAATAACTGCAGCAACGTTCAGCTGTTGCAACGTCAACAAAATGTCTTGTGGGTAAACTAATCTTCGTTTTTCTTTTTAAAACAAAGTATTTCTCTCTCCCTCTACCAGCATTCCAAAAAATTATGAATTTATATTTGAATAAATTCTTTAAATGTTAAAATATCAAGTTAATCGACATATCATATCGTCCCTACCATGTCGAACTATCGAATAATAACAATCTCGGTTTTCAGATACGATACTTTCACACAGCCATCGTGGACAACACGGCATGACGCAAATGGTCGCAACTCTAACCCCTTTAGAATAGCCGGAAATGCCTTAAATAAAGTATCGAGATGTTCGCCGACTAATACATTGTTTGTCCCTACGATTGTAGACGGCACAGTGTTATGTAGTTGAGGATGGTTCTGTATGGTAGGCATACGGATAGTGATACAGCTAATGGCAGAGGTTTAGTGATACGATATCCATAGTGGGTAATGGTGGACGAGGAATCCAGCCGAGTACGGTCCGATGCTAGATGAGTGGTGGAGGATAAGGATATCGGGGAGGATTAACTTTCAAATTAGACCTCGAGGCTTTCAAGTAACTTGGCTACCGTTCTCACGGCTTCATCTGCATATCTCGTCACCTAGCTCGCCCTACATAGGGGACCGGTGTCACATCAAAGCTATGGTTGGCTTGTTGCTCTCTCGCAGGAGGTGCGTCAACGTAGCGCGTTCTCATAGCGTTCAATCGATTTCACCATTATCTGTTATTCTTTGTCAGCTCTTGCGTTTTGCAGCGGAAACAGTTTAAGTAAATGAGAAACACATTTTTAGCACTTTCCTCCGAAGGAAAGTAGCTATTGAGGTTGCAATCGTGGCGGAATTTTTGAAACATTTCTACCCGGTAGAGACTTAAAATGAAGCCCGTTAAAATTTGTGTGTCTGTTAACACGCTAGCCGGCAGGGTATTTGTTTTATCGTCGCAAAATTTCGTATACAGCGTTCACAAGGCAAACGATTGAACGAGTTCGTTAACTACTAAAATCGGTCCACAGGGAAGGGGTTTACCCCGGACCCAAAACACTAATTTGACCATGCCAGCCGTAGTTTTTGTTATATTTCAACGAAACTCGGCATTCGTTGTGGTCATCTAAGGAGAAAAATACGTTGTAAAAATAAAATAAATCCGTTCATTAGGAGGGGGGTTTACTTATTTGCTCATACCGGTCGTAATTTCCGTTATGTTGTAACGAAACTCGGAATACGTCTTGGTTATCTAATTATAAAGAAGTGTTGTAAAAATAAAGTAAATGGGTCTAGCGGAAGGGGGGCTAACTTTGTCCTATGTTTGAATAGAACTTTCCAGTGAAACGTGAGTTGGCAAAGCTGCCGCTAGGAGTGTCTCTGTCTTGATATCTCTCACGTCTACCGCTAGGGGTGCTGTGCCCGTTCGTGCCTTAGACGAAAATTTGAAGTTTTCGTGTATTTATTAAGTAGTTCAGTACCAAGCATACACATAACATTTTTATATATATATTTTTTTTAAATAGGTTATTTTAAGCATATTATTCAGGAATGCAGTTTACACTGCCCATATTATGAGGACAGTGCTTAGTTACACAGCTCCTGCGTGACGAACTTTTTTTGGAATAGTTTTCCTCGTGAATGATTGGCTACTGTTTCATTTCCATCAAGATATAATTTGGAGGCCCGCCAATTTTTCACAAAGTATTAAATTTCTCAATTCGAAGGTTTCCAACCATGAATAAGAACGTTATTGAGCCGGACTTTATTACTCAGATCTGTTCGTGCGGTGCTCTAAAACACCTTCACCCCAGCTCTGCTTGGAAAATACCCAAACTTGCCGAGATCCGGCCTCCACTTGGACCGGTGAGAGCTGGTACCAGGACTGTCACCACTCCCTCCCTATAGTGTATTTGCATATCAGCGATGGCGTGTGTTGCGATAAGCCTCGCGTGGTTAGAACTATGAAATCATCTCTGAGCCGGCACCACCTCCCACCGCCTCCCGACCCCGTGGTCCGTCTCTGCTTCCCTTACTCACATTTATCAAAAATGTCACCACGATTTCTAGTCTTATTTTAAGCTAATGAGAAAAGTAATATACAGTGAACTCAATATACATATAATGTATATATATAAAAATCACGTGTCTGTCTGTTTGTTCCTTATACAAATCTACACCGTTTGACCAAACTTGGCACACAGGTAGGTCTTGATAAGGTAAATCTCCTAGGCTAGGTCAAAATAGTCAAATTTCAAAATTTGGTCAAAAGGTTTGTTCAAGAAAAATTGGCTACACTGAACCAGTCACATTCTGACGGCCATTTTGAATAGACAGCCATTTTGAATAATGTCTGAAATTTATTTGTCGATGTTCTTGATAATTAGAATAACTCGAACTCATTGATGACTTTACATCATTATATAATCATATAATGCAGTTTATTTCAATTTTATATCAACAGTCACTGTCTAACTAAGGAGCGCTGGCCTTTCTTTGATAAGAGCTATCTACTCGCAGGCTGTGCTGCTGGCCTCTGTCGGCTGTAATATGAATTGTTGTGGTGCTGGCCTCTGTAGGCTGTTTCACGAGACAGCACTAGACAGATCTAAACAAATTCACACGGTTTGACCGATTTTGACGTAATTGGGTATACAGGTAGATCTTGATACTGGGAGAGTCATAGGCAGAAAGTAGGAGTAGCATGGCACACTGGGTAACAGCTAGTACCCCTGTAAATATAAAAAATTCTGACTCGCAGGAAATGCATCATCTAAGCGCGTTTCCGATCTTATCCCCAGTGTCATTTGGAAAGCTTAAATTAGAAACCATTAATCTATTGTTTTTTCTTGATCTTTCGTTTAAAATGAAAACACCCGTAAAACTGTAAAATGAAATCTCAAAGTGAAGGAAGATTTTAGGCGCCACAACAGGAAACTGACTGTAACCTAAGCAGAAATTACTCCATTTAAACTCCGATTTCTCTGAGTCAGGTCGCTCTATCACACGTGGCATTAGGAAATTTAATAACTAGGGAACGGATGTTATTGTTTTTACATATTTTTCCGATTCGTAAATCGTAATTGTTGGTGTAATTCTGGAAGTTTTAAATCATTTTAAAGCATTTAAACAGTTTTTTATATATTTTATCAAAACTCCATATTTTTACATATTCTACCATAAATACATATTTTTACAACATATTTTGATATTCTTTTTGGTACTTACGCATTAGATTCAACGCAGGTTAAAAATGTGCCTCTCGTTCAAAGATCTGGATCATGGATAACGCATTTCTATTCGTCTATTCCTATGAGCAATTCTATTGGTCTATTCCTATGATCACTTGTATTGGTCAATTCCTATGAGAAATTCTATTAGTCATTGTGTTTATAGTAACCGTATTGTTTCCTTTCTATTTAGAATTAAATTCATTTGTACATTGATGTTTTTTACGTGATTGGTGTTCCCTCTGGTTGTTGTTGCGCGATTTTCTAGCGTATTTAGTGGAGTTAATATGGGTACAACAGAATAGCTAGGATAAAAGAGACTGTTCCGAAGCAATGTTAAATAGCATATCGGTCCATTATCCACCGAAAAACCATTCTTGATCTATATTATCAACGAGTTGGATTTACTAGCGTTTCGATATAACCATGAGCGAGCGTAGCGAGCGGAAACGCATAGCAATTATTCTATTAACATAAGTGCTACGCTTTTTCGCTCGCTCAAGGTTATATTGAAACTCTAGTCAACCCAAATCGTTGATAATCGCCTCGCCATATTGGCAAAACTGAATTGACGCCCTCTGACCCGGTGATGATCCAGATCTCTGAGAGCCAGTTCTTTAACCTGCATTGAAGCTAATACGTAATTATCCTCTTTTTATTTTGTAATTGAAAAAATAAAGGGGTAATCCAGAAGAAAATATTTTTCCCATTGAGTCTAGGTTACTGTGTATTTTATAATTGCAAGAAGCAAAGGTGGCTGCCACGGCGCTAATGGTCTGGGAGCAGATGCGTTTAAAATATATATATATATATATATATATAACAAATTCTTGTTTAACAATTTTATTCTTTCTTTAATCTCCTCTCTAAAACTAATTAATTAGTGAAAGAATCATGTCGATATAATTTTCCATACATGAGATATAAAATAATTAATTTTTAACCTATTTTATTTTATTTCTTAGCCTCTAAGGCACTTCAGACGAAACGCTCGGACACATGTACACATTTTCGATACAGAATCATCAGGAAGAAATGGGCCAATCGGTGTCCCCAACAATTTATACTCCCCTTATGAGGTGAGATCGACGTCATATGCGGGCTTCCTCCCTGTGTAGGAAGGGAGGAACGCGCTAATAACATCTAAACCTGGGTCTCCCTGTGGTCCTTTGGCTATCGCCTCTAATTTTTTTGAAGTAGATGGATGTTAGAGGTCCACCTGCACCATATCGAGTTTTTTTTCATTTCTGGGCCCATTGATTTCCTGCTGCGCTCTACCAGACGTTCTGAAAGGGTGGCAACCTGTAGATAGCTTGGCGCTAAAGGCGCAGATGCCGATGGACCGTAGAAAAAAAAGAAGAAAAACAACAAACGTCTTCATTTATTCCCATAGTTATCCATCACCGCCTTTTGGTTTTCACGAATCCTTTGTACTATTCATCCTTTCTCTGAGGGCTTATTACTTCCCTGAACGCTTGCAACTTGCTGCATCACTGGACCTACTGGAGGAAGATATGGGGGAGGAAGGAAAGAGGTAGTTCAGAATAACTTCTTTGAAAGGAGAGTTCGTTAACTAGCAGAATCTGTCCACTGAAATATGTTTGTTGGACAAAAAGTGGAATAAAACCATTTTTAAGGAACTGTCCGTAACTGTTTAGGAGCTAAGTGAATAAAAATAGTTTTCCAAAATAATTTTTGATTTGGGTATTAAGAAAGGATTGATTCAGTTGTGTTCATATTGTTGAAGAAGTTTGACATTCATCTGAACTAATATATTTATATTTTGATTAAGTTTGGAGTTAAGGAAGCATTAGGTAAAAAAAATGTGCCAACAGATATGAAAAATTTTGGGATCTCTGTATATTTTCTTAAATATCACGAAAACGGCGTTCCGTCTTATCCGCCTTAGGAACTAAGAAATAAAATAAAATAGGTTGTTAATTTTATATACCGTCTTTGTCATGTAATAAAATAATCTATTTTAAGTTGTCTTGTTTATTACAATAAAAAATATTTTATCTAGGTATTTGATTTCTGTTTTAGCGCGGTTCCTCCCTCCCCCATAGGGAGGAACCCCGCTTATAAGGTTGATACAATGAAACAATCCGGAAGTGCCGACTAGAAAATTTTGCGTTTCAGAACCCCTAGAGACCGAAAATGATGGTGGTTCAAATTTGTATATATATATATATGTATATATTTATTTATATATATATATATATATATATATATTTGTCTGTTCGCTCTCTAGCTCGAAGACGAATGGTCCGATTTTGATGAAATTTGGTACAAAAATCCGTCGTCCAATTTGAAAGGTCAAGTTCGTTAACCAGCGAAATCCGCCTACCGGAAGATGGCGTTTGGGGCGAAATTCGCGCAAAAAAAATCGTAACGCTTACGTTTTTGAGTTCATAAGCTTCTAAGTACTCGTTTTATATGATTCCTGGGCTAGGAAAACGAATGAAACCATTTTCAAGGCGATAGCTTTAACCGTTTTTGAGAAAATTGGAAAAATATTTTTTGAATACCGTTTTTGGTTTGGGTACTTAGAATCATGGGATTCAGTTGAAACTTTATCTGCATGTTCTACTTTCATTAAAACTAATATGTTGAAAGTTTTGTTACGTTTGGAGTTAAGGAAGGGTTAGAAAAAAATATTTTATGAACAGACATGAAACGTTTTGGGAAGTTCGTATACTTTCATTAATATCTCGAACACGGTTGGGAAATCGTGGTAAGTGGATAGAAACTATTTGAAAGCTTACTAAATTCTCTACAAAAAAGATTCTAAAACTATTTTTGATTAGGTTATGTCAATCGGAGAAATAAGTGCTTAAAACTTCAAATACGTCTGTTTTGTTCTTATGATGGGGTTTTTGTCGTTCTTGTTGTAATTTTTGTCTCTTTCCCTTGGTTTTTTATTGCTTTTTATTTTTGTAATTTCTTATGTTGTATTTGTAAGGAAAATGTATGTGTGTGTAAAACAGGATAGGTAAAATGAGACCAATTTTCTGTTGTCAGAAATAATAAAAAGTTTTGGGAACTTCGTATAATTTCTTAATATCTCGAAAACGGTTGAAAATCTTGGGAAGCGAAAGGTTACCATTCGAAAGCTTACTAAATGGTCTACAAGAAAGGTTCCAAAGAAAGTTTTGAATAAGCGATGTCAATCGGAGAAATAAGTACATATAACTTAGAAGTTTGATAAACGATAATTGATTTCGTTTATTTATACGGTTCTTTTTGTCTGTTTTTATTTCTTGTTATTTTGTTATTGCTTCTAGGAGGAGGATGTATTTCTCAATAAAACAGGGGAATAAATACAAATTCTTTGAACCTGTAACAGAACTGAAAACGTAAATATTCGCCGTGTAGGGTCAGTCCGGGTCGAGGTAGTCTGCCGGTTCAGGTAGGCTTTTATTGCACTTCATAAATCAAGATTCATTGTTCTCATCAAGCATTCTAGGACAGCTGACAGTTACCTTTACCTGTAGGAAGTCATGCAGCCAAATGCTATACTAGAAATATAATTATATTTTGTGGTTGAATGTGGCCGTAGTTCAATAAAAAAAAACACTACTTTCTCATTTTCATGTACAATTTTATTTTGTTTAATTGCATTTAAAAGTAAAATGGATATGTTAGCACTGCAAGTTAAGTAAATTAGAAATATATTCGTAGAAGAGTCTTCGTAGACCGAAACTTGGGACGGCAGAAAGAGTAATTTCTGCTTAGGATAGTTTCATCCCTAGCCGAAAATCTTGTTTTTTTTTCATATTTGTTTACATTAGGAATGATCCAAACAAAGTAATAACTGTTTCTATTCTAAGTCTACAAAATAACACTAGGGATATGAATGGAACCGCGCTAAGATGACGCAGTTCCTGCGAGTCGGACTTTTTTTTTTATTAACTGCCTTTTTCCTGTTTTTAATTATGTGTATATTTTGTTTTATTTTTCATTTGATGGTTTTTTTTCGTTATCTAATATTTTAATTGTGTCAAAATTAAAAGTGTGGCTACATTGCATAGCATAATCCACCAACGGAGTTTTGTTGTCCGTCTCGTCAAGGTTTTTAGCATGTTGCTTAACTCTCTTGCTTAAAAGTTGTCCCGATTCCCCTACATACACCTCGTCGTACATTTTTCTTTATTAGCGTAGCACCACAAACGTAAACTGACTGTCAACATCGTAACCTGACTGCCAACAACCGGAAGGTTACGCGGGGTTAGTCAGTGTTGCCGGTGCCACAATAATTTATTAATTAATAATTAAATTTCTTTCCCGAAAATTACCTAGCCAAATTTAAGTTTTGTGTTTTAGAAGTGCGACAAACTGGTGCCTATTTCAGTGTGCCTTGTTTTTGGACTTTCATTAGATTATTATTTCATTTCTTGCAGTTGACTGTTTATTTATCATTTTATTTATTTTCAAGAAGTTAATTATTATTATTTTTCCTGCAAAAAAGTGGTTTATTTTTTCATTATAGAGACATAGAGACATTTATTTATTTTTTTATCAAGTTTATATTGTTTTTACCTGACACGCCTCTGAAGTGGTGACCCCGACGTGATGAGTGAAAGAGAACATAAGAAATGCAGACAGAGGAAACTCAGGTTACGATGTTGACAGTCAGTTTACGTTTGTGGTGCTACATTGGTATTATTTTATTCTCATGTAATGAACATATATGCAACAATACCCATATATTTTAATATGATGTAACAGTAGTAGTTTCACTATATATTAGTTCTGATGATTAATCTTAAATTGTTATACTTTTAATTTACAGATATATTTTTCACATTATCAAGTATTCATTTATTTAGGTCGATTCGTAGTAGTTATGGGCGATTCACGAATGCGAATAGATTATCGAAATGAAATAACAATTCCTTAGGTAATTGTAAGTAATCGTGAAATCGATCCATATCGAAGATCGATCCATATCGAAGATCGATCCATATCGTAGATCGTTCCATATCGAAGATCGATCCATATCGAAGATCGATCCATATCGAAGATCGATCCATATCGTAGATCGATCCATATCGAAGATCGATCCATATCGAAGATCGATCCATATCGTAGGTCGATCCATATCGAAGATCGATCCATATCGAGGATCGATCCATATCGAAGATCGATCTTCTAATCCTAGATCATTTGAATCGATCTGAACTTGCCAATCTTTTTTGTTGATCGATCTTTTAATTTCGATTCGAATCGATTCAAAAGATCGATTCATAAACGAGAATCGCCCATGACTAGGTTGACCTAATAAGCGATGTTATTAGAGTTACGTTTTCATAGTCTTTGTTTTTATACTGTTGATAACGCGATACGCTGAGCGTTTAACGCCGCCCGCTCTTTCTGTGTAATTCAATTCGAGAATTTTTCAATAGAGCACATGATGCGGTGGACCGGACGGGGAATGGAGGAGTCTATTGCAGCGAATGTCACGTAAAGCACATTTTTCGATCCACACTTTGTGTTCTCCGTGCCACAAAATAGAGTGAAATCGCCAGCATTGAGGTTTCCCCGACGAAGAAGACATTTTAATTAATAACGGGCATAAGCGCTCGATATTGTATGAAATACAGTATTACTTAATATGCACTCTTTTTCAGTACAAACTCTTTTTCCTGGTCATCAATAATTCATTTAATTAATAACAGCGCCAATATTCCCGTCGGTACTTACGACTTACTTGTTGCACCGATCTCGAGAAGTGGGTCTCGTTCAGAGATCCGGATTATGAAATAAGAACTCAATTGAAGTTGTGGTAATATGGCAACCGAATGACCATTTATTAATATTACCACCGAGTTGCATTGACTAGTGTTTCGATGTAACCTTGAGCGAGCGTAGCGACCGGACACGCATAGCGATTATGCCACTAATATAATTGCTACTGGTTTCCTAGGTTACATAACATTAGCACTTATGTTAATTGCATATTTGTTATGCGTTTCCGCTCGCTACGCTCGCTCATGGTTATATCGAAACTCTAGTCAATCCAACTCGTTGATAATATAGATCAAGAATGGTATTTCGGTGGATAATGGGCCGATATACAATTTAACATAGCTTCGAACCATTCTCTTTTATCCTCGCTATTCTGTTGTGCCCATATGAACTCCACTAAATACGCCAGGAAATCGCGCAGCAACAAACAGAGAAACACCAATCGCTTAAAAAACATCAATGTACAAATGAATTTACTCTAGTCAATCTAACTCGTTGATAATATGGACCAAGAATGGTTTTTCGGTGGAAAATGGGCCGATATACAATTTAACATTGCTTTAAAAGAGTACTGTTTCAGTCGTTGGTAAATCCCAAATACTCATTTTCCTAGCCGAAATAACAGCTCAAAGGACACAAAGAACACTACAAAACAAACAACACTAAGAAGTGAAACAAGAAACAATAAATACAACTTGTAAAAAACACAAATCTAACAGTAAGCGAACACAAAAAGATCACTAGAACGGAAGAAAGAACAGCCAATGGATTTGCCTATAGAAATGAACCAATAGAAGTTCTCATTTCATGATCCGGATTCTTGAACGAAACTCACTTCTCAAGATCGGTGCCTTCCCGTCAACCTGCATGACTTCATTTCAAGAAACTGGCAAAAACGGAAACGAAACTTACTGATCTAATTACTCAGCGAAAACGCATGCCGCATAATACACTTCAAGCTCCTGTCAACGCGATTTAGACAAATTTGTGATCAGCCGCGCAAAATGCCAGCCGCTAGAAAAGCGTAACTTCGCAGGGAGAGAAGACATAAGCAAATTTGAGTCAATGTATGTACTTGCTCGCACTTTAATGGAATGTAAATTTATTAATTAACGGTTGTTTAGGATCCAGTTACTGATAGCGACTCGTGGAAGAGAAAGTCCTGCATTCGAACCATATTGTACAAGTTGTGAAAGTACACAAAGATCTTCCAGGGCCTTTGGCCTGTCGGAGAATCAATATAAAAAGCGTTGGTAGAGCTGATTGATGTTACGTTGGATTAAAATTGGTATAACTGAGTAATGTCGGACGGTGACGGAGACTATTGTCGGAGAAAGAGGAAACGATGGAGGATAAGCCGCGATGGGACTGCCGAGCGATAAGATAGCAACTAGATGTAGATGGGCGATGTAGATAAGTACAGAACGGAGGGGAACAGGAGGGATGGGAAGGGGAGGGGAAGGGTGGGGAGGAGTCAGTTGGCCGCAAGTCTCCGAGGGGAGAGGACGTCCTGATCCGTGGGTGTATAGTGCAGTGTTGATGTGCCTCACTCCAGGCCTGCAACCCATCCTCGTCAAGACGGAGCCCAATACAGGTAAAAAACTAGTCATATTATATGTCATAGAACACAAAATGGCAAAAAACGCCAATCCTAGAACCCGAAAAAGAGGTAAACAACTTAAAGCTAGTCGAATTACACTCTAAAACCTGCATGTAATTAGACCCACCTTGCCTGTAGTGTTACACAGACTCTTCATTCAGATATACTACACCATCACACAACCGTAGTACTCACACCTGCTCTCTACACTAGTAAACCGCTCGCTCCATTAGACGTAGTACCTCAATTCACTCCTCAGAATACTTGATCCTTGTTCCAATAGGTGCAAAGCAAAGGTCCTAAACCATTAGAACAAACCCAATTAATACAATAACCTTCAGCCTCGCTCTAGACAGGAGGGGCATCTAGTTTTGCATACCTACATACTTCAACAGGTTCACAAGACAGGACTAATGTCATATTCTGTACACCTAGGCCTTTAGATATTCTCTAGACAACACACAACTAAAACTAATGTACTCTTTAATACTCCATACACTAGGCCAGTCTGCATCATATCTCTAGACAAGCAAAACACATTCTTCAATCATCCTTTAGACAAGATAAACAGATTCTTATTCAACCTTTTATTTCCAACCGCGTCTTCCACCATTCACTAGGCGTCATAAACAGCCTCTTATAAAATAAATTTCTTCTTCAGTCAATGTCAATGCCTCAGAACTATAGACCTGTAGACCTTAACCACTCTCTGGGCAAGACAAACAAGTACTAATTCAAACTTATAATGCTTAACCGTTTGAAATAGAAGTCAAACAGTCAGAAGCAAATACCTGGAGTCCTCACTCCACTCTCTAGGCTTGACAAACAATCACTCAAGCAAACCTATATTCTTTAACACCTATAAACACAGGTTAAAACATCAGCACTATACACCTAGAGTCTTCAACCACTCTCTATGTTATAGGGTTGCAAAACAAACCACCAGTCATGCAAATCTATATTCTTCATCAGCTATAGATGCCAGTCAAAACATAAGTACTATATGCCTAGAGTCTTCAACTACTCTCTTGGCATGACAAACAATCACACATGCAAACCTATAATCTTCAAAAGCTATAAATACAGGTTAAAACAAAAGCACTACAGACCTAGGGTCTTTTACCACGCTCTAGGCATGACAAACAATCACACATGCAAACATATATATTCATCAAAACCTATAAATACAGGTTAAAACAACAGCACTATAGGCCTAGGGTCTTCCACCACTCTCTAGGCATGACAAAAAATCATTCATGCAAACCTATATTCTTCATCAGCTATAGGTGCCAGTCAAAACATCAGTTCTGAAGACCTATAGACTTTAATCACTCTATAAACAAGTGAACAACCACTGCTATAAACCTATATTCTTTAACCACTTTCAAGGGAAGGAAGACAACCACTAATGCATACCTTTATCCTTCTACCACTCACTAAGCAAGGCAAACAACTACTCATACAAACCGATATTCGCCAACAGCTATATAAATACAAATCAAAACATCAGTACTGTAGACCTAGAGTTCAACCACTCACTAGCCAAGACAAACAACCACTACTGTAAACCTATATTCTTCAGCAGCTCTAGATCTCAGCCAAACATCAGTTTTGTAGACCTACAGTCTTCAACCACTCTCTAGGTGTCACACCACTCAAGCTAGCCTATATTCATTTATTTATTTATTGAGACACTTCGCAGCTTTGGCGACAAGAGCAATAACCTATATTCTTAAGCAGCTATAAATGCCAGTCCAAACATCAGTTCTGAAGACTTGTAGTCTTCAACCACTCGCAAGGCAAAACAAACAACCACTACTGTAAATCTACATTCTTTAACCACTTTCAAGAGAAGAAAGACAACCCCTAATGTATACATTTATTCTTCAACCACTCTCTAGGCAAGACAAACAACCACTGATGCTAACCTATATTCATTAACAGCTATAAAACCAAATCGAAACTTCAGTACTGTAGACAAACAACGAATAATATAAACCTATATTCCTTAACCACTTTCAAGGGAAGGAAGACAACCACTAATGTGTGCAATTATTCTTCAACTACTCTCTAGTCAAGACAAAAACCACTCATGCAAACTATATTCTTCAACAGCTTTAAATACAAGTCAAAACATCAGCACTATAGACCCAGCGTCTTCAACCACTTTCTAGACAAGACAAACATCGGTACTACAGTACCATAGTCTTCAACCACTCTCAATGCAAGACAAACAACCTCTGATGTAAACCTTAATTCTTCAACCATTCTCCAAGCAGAACAAACAACCACTGATACAAACTTATTATGCTAAACTACTATAAATACAGATAAAAAAATCAGTACTATAAACATATAGTCTTCAACCATTCTCTATGTAGAACAAACAACCACTGATACAAACCTATATTCTTTGACCGCTATAAACACAGTTATACCATTATTAATATAGGCGTATAGTCTTCAACTATTCTATAGGCAATATAAACAACCACTAATTGAAACTTGTAATGTTTAACTATTTGAAATTGAAGGCAAACCATCAGTACTATAGACCTAGTCTTTAACCACTCCCTAGGCAAGACGAACACCACTCATGCCAACCTATATTCTTCAACAGCTCTAAATACAGGTCAAACCGTCAGTACTTTAGACCTAGAGTCTTAACCAATCTCTAGGCATTAAAAACAACCATAAATTCAAACTTATAATGCTAACCGTTTCAAAAAGAAGTCAAACCATCGGAATCAGAGAGCTAGAGTCTTCAACCACTCTCTAGGCAAGACGAACACCACTCATGCACACCTCTATTCTTCAACAGCTATAAATACAGATCAAACCGTCAGTAGTATAGAACTACAGTCTTCATCCAATCTCTAGGTATTAAAAACAACCACAAATTGAAGTTAAACCATCGGAATCAGAGAGCTAGAATCTTCAACCACTCTCTAGGCAAGACGAACACCACTCATGCACACCTCTATTCTTCAACAGCTATAAATACAGATCAAACCGTCAGCACTATAGAACTACAGTCTTCATCCAATCTCTAGGCATTAAAAACAACCACAAATTGAAGTTAAACCATCGGAATGAGACAGCTAGAGTCTTCGACACTCTCAAGCTAAGACAAACACTGCTCATGCACACCTCTATTCTTCAACAGCTATAAATACAGATCAAACCGTCGGCACTATAGACCTACAGTCTTCATCCAATCTCTAGGCATTAAAAACAACCACAAATTCAAGTCAAACCATCGGAATGAGACAGCTAGAGTCTTCGACACTCTCAAGCTAAGACAAACACTGCTCATGCCCACCTCTATTCTTCAATAGCTGTAAATACAGATCAAACCGTCAGTACTATAGAACTACAGTCTTCATCCAATCTCTAGGCATTAAAAACAACCACAAATTCAAGTCAAACCATCGGAATGAGACAGCTAGAGTCTTCGACACTCTCAAGCTAAGACAAACACTGCTCATGCACACCTCTATTCTTCAATAGCTGTAAATACAGATCAAACCGTCAGTACTATAGAACTACAGTCTTCATCCAATCTCTAGGCATTAAAAACAACCACAAATTCAAGTCAAACCATCGGAATGAGACAGCTAGAGTCTTCGACACTCTCAAGCTAAGACAAACACTGCTCATGCACACCTCTATTCTTCAACAGCTATAAATACAGATCAAACCGTCAACACTATAGAACTACAGTCTTCATCCAATCTCTAGGCATTAAAAACAACCACAAATTCAAGTTAAACCATCGGAATGAGACAGCTAGAGTCTTCGACACTCTCAAGCTAAGACAAACACTGCTCATGCATACCTCTATTCTTCAGCAGCTATAAATACAGATCAAACCGTCAGTACTATAGAACTACAGTCTTCATCCAATCTCTAGGCATTAAAAACAACCACAAATTCAAGTTAAACCATCGGAATGAGACAGCTAGAGTCTTCAACCACTCTCTAGGCAAGACGAACACCACTCATGTACACCTCTATTCTTCAACAGCTACAAATACAGATCAAACCGTCAATACTATAGACCTACAGTCTTCATCCAATCTCTAGGCATTAAAAACAACCACAAATTCAAGTCAAACCATCGGAATCAGAGAGATAGAGTCTTCGACACTCTAGGCAAACATTCACTAATGCAAAGATATATTCTTCAACCAATCACTAGGCAAGGCAAAAATAACCACAAACATTTATCCTTTATTTTAGCACATCTATTGCTTTCCAATTAAACATTTTTTTCTTCCTCAGATGGACCTCTGAGTAAGCTTTCACTTTCGATCTTCTGTCCCCTGCCTGTGTAATCATCAGTAATTGGAGAGCATTTTTTTTGTTCCATCGCCCTTGATGTAGAATCTCGACATCACTGGCGTATCATCATTCATGCTGGTCTTTGGTACTGGTGTCTTTCTTCTCAGGATTATAGTTCCATGAGGAATGAAGTGTATCAAAAAATGAAACACATCTGTTATCCTGTTCGTTCAAACTCAGCGAAAATTTTGTTTTAACCACCTGTCTTCTACGTCGTTAATTAGTTCCTGACTTATTCTTCTCCCCCACCCTTTCTTTTTGTGGAGATACGATTGGATAAACAGTTTCTACTGGAGAGCCAGCGAGAACACCTTTATCAGGATTTGAAAGTTTTGTGATATTGTATCGCAGGTGTCCTTTGATATGATTTTGCTGTTTCGAGTAGAATTGCTACCAATTTTCGTTAAAAAAGGGTAATTATCGGCTTATGTAAACTAAAAACTTGATCTTTGCAATGACAACTCAGAAGATGAAAATTACCAAGAACGTTTTACCACTTTCAGTTAAAGATAAAATAAAAAAAGTCCGTCACGCAGGAGCTGCATAACTAAGCACTTTCCTCAGAATTTGGGTAGTGTAGACTGCTTTCCAGAACAATTTGCTTAAAATATCCTACATAAATAAAATAAAAACGTGAATAGTTCTCATTTTGTAATGAGTAACTGATCAATTATTAATTTGCATCCAGAGTTATGTTTACACATGGTACCTACTACACTACGTAATAAATACAAAAATCCTCATATTATCGTATTTTGATCTAACGCAGGAACAGGATACAGTCACTCTAGTGGTAGAAAGCGCTCCTTTCGGCGGCTTTGTGAACCTACGTCTGCCGGCTTTTCTATTCAAATATATTACAAATTAAACCCCCGCTTTCCGATTGACGGATTCAGCTCATTTTTACAACACTTCTTTCTCATGAGTTACCCACGACGTATACCGCGTTTCGTTACAATACAGCAGAAATTACGACCGGTATGAGTATATTAGGCATTTGGGTCCGGAGTAAATCCTCCCTTCTAATGAACCGATTTAGTTTATTTTTACAACACATATTTACCTGTAGATTACCACTACGAATACCGAGTTTCGTCGAAATATACCAAAAATCACGGCTGGTAGTGGCGAATTGGTATTGTGGGTCCGGAGTAAACCCCCCCCCCCCTCCTAATGAACCGATTTCGTTTATTTTTACAACACATATTTACCTGTGGATTAGCACTACGAATACCGAGTTTCGTCGAAATATACCAAAAATCACGGCTGGTAGTGGCGAATTGGTATTGTGGGTCCGGAGTAAACCCCCCTTCTAATGAACCGATTTAGTTCATTTTTATATCTCACTTTTCTCTCTATATTACCACTACGAATACCAAGTTTCGTTGAAATATAACAAATATTACGGCTGACATAGTCAAATAAGTGTTTTGGGTTCTGGGTAAACCCCCCCTTCCGGTGGACCGATTTTGGTGGTTAACGAACTCGTTCAATCGTTTTCTAATTGAATGCTATATACCAAGTTTCGTGACGAAAAAACAAAAACTCTGGCCGCTATCGTGTTAACAGACACATATATATATATGCATATATATATATATATATATAGATATATATAAATTTTAACGAGGGTCATTTTCGGTGTCTACTAGGTAGGATCGATAAAGATTTGAAGAAATTTTTCAAAAATTCCGTCATGAGTCCAACCTCAATAGCTACTTTCCTTCGGAGGAAAGTGCTAAAAAGAAGTGAAAAAAAAATTGTATGTAGTTTCTGGTTACAAACATGTGTTATCCATTGAAAAAACTACAGTCTTCCTGCACCTTTTTTGTCTTCGCTATCAACGACTAAGAAAACCCTATGATCTTTTACCACAATAAAAGAAGGTAAATCGCCAATACCATTTTAATAACAAATAATAATACTATTGGTTTTTTACCACATTAACACTCAGAATAAATCTCAATACAACTACTTATGCGATAAACTATCATTTTAAGAAATATACATTTATTTTTAACGTCTTTTTAAGTATCCTAGAAACCGCTGAAGTAAATCTGTGCTCTTCCAGCTCATTAATACATGAGTAACATTGATATTTTGCTTTGTCACAAGTTTTAAATATGATAAACAACAATTAGATAAACCTATACTTTTGTACCAACTTAATGCATGAGTAAGAGTAAATACCATGTAAATTTTTTGAATATTCAACAATTTCTTAAGTACACTAAGCAACCATTTTAATACACCAGTGATCTTTAACGACATTAACACAAGAGTAACCGTCAATACCAGAGACATTTTAATCTTTTATCACTTTCAATGATAAACCAATAACCACCAATATAGCTAATAATTTTCTATAACTTTAACACAATAGAAACAGTCATTACTCCCATAACAGTTAATTTTTAATATTATCTTTTGAGGGGTCTCCCGTGGTCTAGTGGCTTGCGCCTTAGATTCATAAGCGGGAGATGGTGGGTTCGATTCCCACCGGCGACAGGAATTTTCTCATTCCACGGCTCGTTGAGAAAATTCCTCGCTGCCCGGAAAAAAATAAAATTATCTTTTGATTGAATCCAAACTGGAATGAAAAGATCAATCTTCTAAGTAGATCGCTGAATTCTGATCGATTCAAAAGATCGATCATCTGGGCTCAGAAGATCTGTCTACGATAAGGATCACTCTTCGATACGGATCGTTTTCACGAATACTCACCATTACCTACGAAATTCACTATCTCCCATCTATTAGGAATCGACCTACATAAGTCGATTTGAATACTTGATACTATGAAATATATATCTGTAACCTAAAAGTAGAAAAATTAAAGACTAATTTTTATCAAAAATTATATATAATGAAACTACAACTGTTACATCTTATTGAAATGTATGGTTATTATTACATATATATTTTTAACAAATGAGAATTTTAAATAACATAAACACTGTTGTAAACCTATAACATTATTACTACCACATTGATTACTGTGTATCTAGTTGATACATAGTAATCAATGTGGTAGTACACATATATATATTGATATTGGTAGATACTATCTATATATATATATGTATATATATATATATATATATATATATATATATATATATATATATATATATATATTGACTACTCGAGTTACTCTGCTCTCGAATGTATTGAACTCAGATAAGTGAAATCCTTAAATATGTCTAATAGAATCTGTGGTCTGTAAATAAGTAAATTTGACCACAATAAGTCGACTTCAGGCGAAAAACATGAACCTGAAAATTCGACCTGTGAGGAGGTCCACCTCTATGAGTCGAACTCATAGATGTCATCATATCTATAAATCGGACTCCAATTGACAACTACACCGATTCTACAATCGATATATGATCATATGTATATGATTTTGACATCGTCTCAACGGCTGTATCTGCAGCTATTGAATTCATGGATAACTTCATTGTGTTCGATCCTACTTCTGAGCAGAGAATTTTAGCTTGAGCTGCATCCAATAATGGACAACATTCAATTCGAAAGTGATGATGAACCTGAGGAATAAGTGGTAACAAAACGATCTCCACAATTAGAGAATTCAATAAATACAGTTTGAATAGTTTTGGAAACAAGTTATTATAAAAAAGGGGAAACAATGTTCATCACATGATTTGAGATTACTTCACAGTTATTGAACGGTGAGCTGTGCACAAATATGTACTTACTCAATAGGAATCAAATTAACAGTTTCTTTATATTTACCTACAAACAACATGTATGCGAGTAAGTTGACGATGTTAACTTTTATTTACACGTATCGAAGTTCTATAAGTCAAAGTTTAATATTTTCTCCTTCCTGAGGATACATGGGACGTGAGAACTTCTTAAAAACAAGTGCCCCTGAAAAGGTGCGAGGAAAAGGGACAAACCATGGTATAAATAATAAATAAAGTAGTTTAATGAAACAGGCTACTACTTTTCCTCCAAAGAACTAAAAATTATTGAGAAATATTTTGGGACATTTGCAAGAATAAATTATATATATATATTCGTCACCTGCTTTCCCATATAACCTAACTCACCTAGAAGCCTCCTCCTCAGGTAGTAATTCTTTAGCATACATGATGTAGAGGGAGAGCAATCCAATAAGTAGCTGCTCAGCTCTAGAACAAGCAGTGTTAGCAGGCCAATCTACACGCAGTATGTTGGCAGTTAAAACAATAAACTATAACCAGTACAGCTCAACCTCCTCTCCTGATAACATGCTACAACAATTGCAGTGCAATCTACACGCAGTATGATCACAGTTAAAACAATAAACAATAACCATTACAGCTTAACCTCCTCTCCTGATAATATGCTACAATTGCAGGCCAATCTACACGCAGTATGTTGACAGTTAAAACAATAAACTATAACCAGTACAGCTTAACCTCCTCTCCTGATAACATGCTACAATTGCAGACCAATCTACACGCAGTATGTTGACAGTTAAAACAATAAACTATAACCAGTACAGCTTAATCTCCTCTCCTGATAACATGCTACAATTGCAGGCCAATCTACACGCAGTATGTTGACAGTTAAAACAATAAACTATAACCAGTACAGCTTAATCTCCTCTCCTGATAACATGCTACAATTGCAGGCCAATCTACACGCAGTATGATCACAGTTAATACAATAAACTATAACCAGTACAGCTTAACCTCCTCTCCTGATAATATGCTACAATTGCAGGCCAATCTACACGCAGTATGTTGACAGTTAAAACAATAAACTATAACCAGTACAGCTTAACCTCCTCTCCTGATAACATGCTACAATTGCAGACCAATCTACACGCAGTATGTTGACAGTTAAAACAATAAACTATAACCAGTACAGCTTAACCTCCTCTCCTGATAACATGCTACAATTGCAGGCCAATCTAGACGCAGTATGTTGACAGTTAAAACAATAAACTATAACCAGTACAGCTTAATCTCCTCTCCTGATAATATCCTACAATTGCAGACCAATCTACACGCAGTATGTTGACAGTTAAAACAATAAACTATAACCAGTACAGCTTAACCTCCTCTCCTGATAACATGCTACAATTGCAGACCAATCTACACGCAGTATGTTGACAGTTAAAACAATAAACTATAACCAGTACAGCTTAATCTCCTCTCCTGATAACATGCTACAATTGCAGGCCAATCTACACGCAGTATGTTGACAGTTAAAACAATAAACTATAACCAGTACAGCTTAACCTCCTCTCCTGATAACATGCTACAATTGCAGGCCAATCTACACGCAGTATGTTGACAGTTAAAACAATAAACTATAACCAGTACAGCTTAACCTCCTCTCCTGATAACATGCTACAATTGCAGTGCAATCTACACGCAGTATGTTGACAGTTAAAACAATAAACTATAACCAGTATGAAGTGAATGTAGCATGATGAATCTTAGTATGATTCGGAATGCTTATAATAGACTTAAATAGAACGAAATCAGTATTCCATCAGCATTTTCTCGAACTAAGGGTGATCTATCTATATCAAACCAAGTCCTTTTTCAGCCAATCTATTAGACTATCAAATAATTACTTAACTTACCTCTTATAACAATTTCTCAACATTTGCCAAGATATTTAGGAAAATAAAAGAAATTTCCAAAACTCATATTTCTTGATAATAAAATATTTCTTTTTAATATTTGCTCCATTTCTTGCGTTCCGAAAACTTCAGAAAAACGCCAAACATTCCTCTTTGGTAAAATAATATTTTTTTTATATTGAAATAGATTGAAAATATTTCGATCTAACATCATTAATCGCGGAAGGCTGTATCTATTTACTAGTATCTCACTAAAGGAGGTGAAAATGAACGTGAGTTGGTTTCGAATGACAATTTGTTTGTCGACACGTAATCCATGTCAGGATTATACATGCTATCATCTTAGCTCTTCTCAACTCCCCTTACAGGGTAATTACATATTTTTCTATAAGATCTGATATTTCTACAGCCCGTTTCTGATGTAACAAACGTTTCATGTCCCTGAATAGTGGCTCCAAGTCCAAAATTCGCCTTTCTGATGACTGACTCCAGGCCCTAAAGGGCAGCACTAGGCTCTAAGGAGCAGCTCCAGCCCTAAAGAGCACAGCCTATTGTGGTCGCAGCTTAAAACATTCGCTAGGGCTGCCTTTTTGTGGGAATACCTCTGTATCGGGTGCATTTTTTCTTTGAATTTTTCATATAGACTTTTTTTTAATTTAAAAAAAAAGCATAAAACATCTTCAGCCGATTTGAAAACGGAAAACACTGTTGGAAAGCCCAAACAATACTGAAGGCAACTTTCTTTACCTGAAGCTGTAAAAGTGAATCCCCTCCATTTACGAGCCTTTTGAATCTACCGGGATAAGTAATGGAGGAGTGTCCTTCCGAAGGTACACTCGTAAGAGGGTAGGATCGCTAGTGTCCTTCCGTAATGACACCCGCAGCCAAAGTGTTAAGACAGGAATGACTGACTCAATAGGGCATGGCGTGAATTAACTCACAGGAATGTCGACACTTTCACAATAAAACAGTTAAACAGGCAATATATTAATGCATTAATTAATGTACACTACTTAATACAGTAAAACATATAAAGATACCGTCACGCAGGAGCTGCATAACTAAGCAAAGTCCTCAGAAAGGTGGTAGTAACTTTAGTTATTTTATTTTTTTATTTAATTTTTTCTCATAATTTCTATTCATAAAGATTAGAATTGGTTTTTAATTTTGAAATATATCGGGACTTCAGTTGAAAACTCTTATTTTTGGCTCATTTCCGTCACGTAAACACACTGGGATGTAATTTCTGATCGGCTAAATAAGCATTTAAAGCCATAAAAAAGTAAATGGTAGAAAGAAAGTTTCAAGGTAGTTTTACCGTTTAGTTTCCTTGGGAAAGTGCTAAAATATGTCATTACACAGGTTTGAACAGGATAAGCAAAGACAAAACAATACTTAAATAGATTTGGACTGCCAGGCAACAATGACATCTAACTGAGATCACAGAACTGTGCTAATCATTGAAAACATTGTCTTAAACTGTCCAGCATATAATTTAAAAGGCTACTGATAAAAATGTTATTGAAAAACGCAGAATTATTTAGATTTCATGGAATACTTACAAAGTATTCAACTGTTAAAGTGAAAGTACTGTTTTAAGCATTATTTTTTTATCTTGTAACTCTTAAACTCGTTATGTTGCCATAAAATGGATAAGTATAGATTTCTATTTAATTTCCTGTTGTAATTCCTTAATTGGACATTTTGACTTAAATTAGGCATGGAATAATAAACATGAAAGATATGATTAGGAAAAAGTTGGGTAAAAACCCTAATGTGCTAAGCGTTGAAAGCCTTCCTGAGTTTGCCTACTCCTGCTAGCTGTGTTTAATGATACCTAACCAGAGGTGTAATGTTTGCAAGAAGACATCTACAGCCTTCCTTGTACAGAACCTTGCATTCTGACACGACTCCCTGTCAGAACACCTCCTAAATCATCCATGTATCTCTGTGAGTTGGGAGTGAGCCATTGTAATTACCTTGTTGTGTCGAGCTATCTTTGCCGGGTCGATCTCTCTCCTTTATCGCCCCGAGATATTCCTCAGTGTTTAAATATAGAAAGAAAGCTGATAAAGAATGACACTATCGCTGACAAAGTGGAATCTCCCCAACTCCTCTGCATCTCTACTGCCTTTCGCTTGTCGGCCTTCAGTTCCTTCACAATACTCTCGGGCGCTTTATTCATTCCTTAGCCAGTTTACTTGAGGGTAACTTCAAATGTTTAACAATTATGATCGTATAATATCAACACTGCATTTTTTAGCCCTTCCGAAAATCGTCATCGATCCTACTAGATACCGAAAATGTATATACACTCCCCGTTAAAATCTATATATATACATATATATATATATATAAGTCTCATGCAATAAACAGCATACCACTTGCATTTGTATATTAACATATTTTGTTTTTTTAAACATATTATTAGTTTTAGTTAAAATTTAAAAGTTTACAAATTAAAACTATACAAAATACAACAAACGGAGAAAAATTAACAAAAGAACAGAATATAATGAAGTAAAACAGTGTGTATATATATATATATATATATATATATATATGTGTGTGTGTGTGTGTGTGTGTATATATATATATATATATGTTAAAGAATTTGAGTTTGTTGTTCCATTATTTTAAATATATAAAAATAATGAATGAAGAATGAAAAATAATTAATTATTCATTAAATTAAAGAAAAAATCAGTCAATGAATAACACAATATTATATATATTACGAAGGGTACGCTTTAAAAAAATTACTTCGTTTAGAGTCTTCTGCTCAAATTCAGGAACATAAATATGCTTTAGTTCCACCCGACAAACCTTCGTAATGTACTGTATAACATATAGCCTTCTTTTCCGTACATGGCTAACGCGCATGAGACAACGCCAGCGGACACATTTTGTTGACACCTTTTTGTAACGCTTAGTTCCACCCGACAAACCGATGTGATGTACTCTATAACATACAGTAACTCCGCATGCGCGAACGCCACTCCGCATGCGGGAACGCCACTCCACATGCGCGAACGCCCCTCTGCATGTGGGGACGCCACTCCGCTTGCGCGAACGGACACTTTTTTGTAACGTTTTTTTCCAGTTTAGTCACCGCTAAAGCATATTTATGCTAAACTGTAATATTAGAAACATATAGGCCTGAGGATACGCGGGACCTTCACGGAAATTGAGTTTTAACTAAACAACAACCGAATTTGCAATATCCACTGTGTGACCTAAAAAAAAAAAAATTAATTCTGTGTAGAGCCTTCTGCTCAAATTCAGGACCATAAATATGCTTTAAGTCCACCCGACAAACCTATGTAATGTACTGTATATATAGTCTTCTTTTCCGTATATGGCCAGCGCGCATGAGCGAACGCCAGCGGACACTTTATGATGACACTTTTATGTAACATTTTTTTTTTCAGTTTAGTCAATGCTAAAGCATATTTATGCTAAAAAAATCGATGCTTCAGCGAAAATGACCTTAGCAGTCGGCTATGCCCATAATATATAAATAAATTTAACAAAAAAATGTATTGTCGGCTAACACAAATTTGTGTTTTTAAAGCGCATTATAAAATTTACGCGCCACAATAAACAGGCTATTTCAACAAGAAATACAAGCATCCTTCTTATTTATTAATCTTGTTTTAATAGAAAAATTAGTAATTGAGACCAACAGAGTCAAAACATTTTAAAAGAATGAAACCTAATCTTTCGAATTTAAGAACCGATTTTTCACTCTATCGAAAACCCGTTTTTGTGGAATATTTATTAAACTTTTAAAAAGATCTCATACGAAAAGTAAAGCCATGAAATCCACGAATTTCGCCGAAAAACAGTGTTCCAGTTGGCGGATTCTCCTGGTTAACAAACTTGACCTTTTGTATAATACAACGTATTTTGTTTTACAAATTTCATCAAATCGGATCATTTTTAGGACAACTAGGGAGCGAAAAGACACACAAACATGTGTGTATATATATATATATATATATATATATATATATGTGTGTGTGTGTGTGTGTGTGTGTGTTTGATTTTGTTTTTCATCGATGCGATCATATTTTTGGCATTTTTCTCCAGCGATGGTACTCCTCACTTCTTTCTGGAATATATATATATATATATATATATATATATATATATATATATATATATATTCAGTAGAGGCTCGCTAAACCGAACTAAATGGAACCAAATCCTATTCTGATTCGGTGGAGTTTTGTCATATATTGTTCACTTAATGTAGGTCCCAGACGTGTTGGAAGAAATTACTTATTCTAGTACACAAAATTTAAACTGTGCTTTTTTTTTAATATATTTCCACATCGAAGTAACCCTACGATGTGGGAGTTGTTGTCATTGTTTGTTCTGCACATCCCATGCATATTTATGCATTTTAAGTGCAACTGTTACAGTCTATAGCTGTACTTTAGGGTGACTAACATCGGAGGTAAAATCGATATGACGGGTTGTATGTGCGAATGGCAAAACATTGCCTCTTCAAACCGTTTTAATACGTTGCGTCAGAACACAGAATTTATCTCTTACATAATGGTTTGCTTTTTACGTTTTGTATAAATGCTGTACAGAACATTGATCTACATATCTAAATAAATTTGAACTTGTTTCAATTTTAATTAAGACAGTACTTTGGATTTTTATTTAGGCAGAGAAATTGAAACTTTCTCATAAGCTCAAAAATGGTCCGATTTTGATGAAAGTTGGCACAAAAATACTTTTTCTATTCTCTACTTTTGTTGAAAAGTTCAAAATAAATTATTGATAAATATATGTAAATAGACACTTAACATAATATGTTGTAAAGAAAAAACTATAATAAGAAAGATAAGAACGCAAATCAAGGCACCGGCACGTCAGAATATTCTATATATACATACACACATATATATATATATATATATATATATATATATATATATATATATATACATATATATATATATAATATACGTTCTTGTGGGAACTGCCTTAATGGAAGAATACTTTGCCGGTCGAGAATTATCGGACGAATCCAGATGAAGGGTGCTCCTACCCCCCCCCCCCCTGCATTTGGGGGCGTAGGGAAGGGTCCCGAAGCGACCCGATGACGACCGATTCTCAGTCGTTCAAACTTGTTTGTTTCTACGCTGATTTCGGACGACCAACGCTAAGTGGCGCCAAACCACACATTGTGTTTCAAAAAAGTCTACAGCCTCTACATCTTAACTAAATTCAATGATTTTTTTTTTTTTTTTATGTACGCTAATAAAATTTTGAACAACTTTGTCAATTCACATTTTTGATTTTTGTTTCCCTTGTGTATTAAATTACGTGGAAAGATGTTTATAACCATCCAATGCTTATAACCTTCTAGCTACCTTTCTTATAAATAATTTTAAAATATGAATACTAATGCTTCTCTTAAAGAAAAAGACTTTTATACTTTTCGGACTGATATACTTCAGGAAGATTGATTGTCCTCTCAACTTCTCCTTTATACATCCAACAACATAATCGAAGGTTTCTATGCTTATTAGGTGGTATTTCTTAAATTAATCACACATTTTCACTTCACTACGAGTTCATGACGAGCTGTGACTAGATAGGATCATGAAAAGGAAAAACATGAATAGTTCTCTTTTAATTTTGTAATGAGTTACTGATCAATTACTAATTTTGTAATTAATTTGCTTCCAGAGTTATGTTTACACGTGGTAGCTACTACACTACTTAATAAATACAAAAAACTTCATATTTTCGTCTTTTGATCTAACGCAGGAACAGGATACAGTCCCTCTAGTGGTAGAAAGCGCTCCTTGCGGCGGCTTATATATATATATATATATATATATATATATTACCGGTATATATATTAATTTTTTTTAAAGATGACCCGATATATCTTTTCCACTTTTTCTTGTTTCTTTTTTTGGCAGGGGGTCGATAAAGCAGTAAACTCTTGGTTCACATTTACTACTTTATTTGGTATGTTTCGTGCCTTTGTCGGACCTCTTCAGGGGCTTTCCTTATCAGGAAGTCCTCTCGTCATGTTGTCTAGCTCGAGTCAGGGGTAATACTTGCTAGACAACACTACAAGAGGACTTCCTGATAAGGAAAGCCCCTGAAGAGTTGTGACAAAGGCACGAAACATGTTGGGCGAAACATACCAAAGAAAGTAATAAATTTGAACCAACAGTGTACTGCTTTATCGCCCCTGCCAGAAAAAGAAAGAAGAAAAAGTGGAATATATATATATATATATATATATATATATATATATATATATATATATATATGTATATATATATATATGTATATATATATGTATATATATATATATGTATATATATATATATATATGTATATATATATATATATATATATATATATACACATTCAAATTTTAAGGGGGGTCATTTTCGGTATCGTGTTGGTAGGATGGATGAATATTTTACGAAATTGTTCAAAAATTCTTTCATGAGTGCAACATCAATGGCTACATTCGGAAAGTGCTAAAATGAAAATAAACAACTCCCCTTCCCCCCTAAGTTGCATAATTACATGCTGTTTTTCTTCAATGTGCATAAGCTAACTCCTCCGATATTATTAATACTACTAGTTTTGTGGCCTCTGTGGACTGTGGGAGTTGATGAAATGCAGGCTATCTAGAGGGAAACAGATAACGGAGATGTCATGTTTTTATTGTCCCATTATCTCCGTTATCTCTCTTATCAGAGCCTAGAGATAAATTATGAAAATATGTGTGATGGATGAAATGAATCATTCAGGGACTGAGTCAGCCCGCCTACTAGATTCTGGCCAAGCGATAATGTACAAGCGTGAGACGGAAACTCGCTAACTACGTAGGATCACAATGACGTGAATCTGTTACCATGACGATGAAAGCAGTATCCTTCAATGTTCTTTTGTCCATCGAAAGGGTACAAAGAACCTTTTTATTTGAAGAGAAAAGGTCTCACTGAAAATAATTCATGTTTTGTGTATGTGTGTGTGTATATGTATATATACATTTATACATATGGGCGAGGTTAGCTCCCGAGCAAGCACTAAAGATTTTTTCTTCTAGTGTCTTCGTTCATGGGTTGAATTCGGCCTCCCTGACCGTCCCTAGGCCAACCCAGCCTTTAATTAATTTAATAATGGGTAACTTGGGTGCTAATGACTCTAGGCAAAGGGGAAAATCAGGCGGCCGGAGCATAGTACTGACCACACTATCTCCCTAGTGTACCGTATGGTCATGAATCAGATACCTCTATAGTATCTCCCCCTCAGGGCCCACGTGGCCTGTTACGGGACTGATATATATATATATATATATATATATATATATATATATATATATATATATACATATATATATATATATATATATATATATATATATGTGTGTGTGTGTGTGTGTGTGTCTCAATCTCCTCCTATCTATCTTCAATCTATATCGATCTTCTCAATCAATCTTCAAGAAGGACTGGCAAGAGATTTCAATAGTCATATCATATGTATATATTGGAAGAATAAGCCGATTGGAAATATATAAGACCACAGGAGTCTTCTAACTGAGACATCCATGACCCCTGTTGTTGAGATATGTCTAAAACATAAACTAAAAAAAAAAACAAAGAAATCATGCTGTCATGATGCATTACCAAAATATATAGAAAGATTTACTCTATGTAAGATTTGAATAATTTAAGGTACAAACGTTTACTTATCACGAATTTAGACAATATAAGGTTCAATAACTTTACAATGAAAAATTTTGTAATTTCACAAAATCTCAGAAGCCATATCAGTTGCTTAACCCTTTAGCAATTATAGGCTTTTCAAATGACTCTATGCATGTTATGAAAAAGCGCTAAGATAAGGCAGTTCCTGTTTTTTTCAAGTGTCATCTTAAACATTAATGTAAATGCTGGTACTGATTAACTCCTATCCACCTACGACCTACAAATCAGCAACCACCATCCATTTACGCAATGCGCTCTCCCACTTCCATGGTAGTTTAGTTTTATTTATTATTATTAGGTGTTATTTTAAAAAACTGTAGTTATCTGGTTTCTTCTATCAACCTCTGTTTTTCGCTATCCCATCTCCCCTCTCACTATCACTTTTTGATTTTATCTTCGTTCATCTATCAAATGGCACACAACTAACGAATTCTAGTCTTTAGATATTTTTCCATCACCAGCTGCGGCTTATCAGTCCAGGCAACGAATGCTCAAAAACAGCTATGTATAGAAATGCTTGGAAATGTTGACTTCTTTGGGCGAGAAATTGCGCGAGTTTTCTGTCCGACAGTCAAAATTGCATGTGTAAATGGCCTGGAGAACAGTGTCACAACTACTCGCGCAACTGATGTCGCGAGCTTGCTGTGGGAGTGTCTGACACTTCAACTTGCTCGTCTAAACCGAAAACTCAGCTCTAGGAATTTCTCGCGCTCGCATTGCCGTATGATCAAACAGTGGGAGATATTTTCCGAACGTTTTGTGCAAGTTGCCGTATCTAGTGGTTGCGTTTTTGACTATTACCATGGAAGGAATTGGTTTTTCGAGTATTTCTGTCGTTCATATTAGACTTTATTTTTATTGGTTATTAGACAGCCTTTTTTTTTTTTTTTTTTTTAGTTGTAGTAATGTTTGTGTTACTTTTATTAAATAAAGGAAGGGGTTTAGATATTTATTACTTGTATCGTTACTTTTAATTAAAAAAATAGTTTCCAATAAATTAAACTCATTACTTACCAGAGGCGAGGAAGCGAAGAGTAACCTTTAAGCGCTCACTAGCTGATATCGATTCTCTCATATTGGTATCCTGTTTTTGGATTTTAGGTCCAACAATGTATAGTAAATCTACTATTATTACAAACGCGGCAGCATTTCACCGCGGTTCCTTCCTGCCTCCATAGGGAGGAACCACGCCCATGAGACAATCCGAAAGTGTCGACTAGAAAATTGTACGTTTCAGAACCTATATATATATATATATATATATATATATATATTACGTATGTCGCTAGGACGCATGGTTTCTGATATATAAGTGAAAACCCGGAAAATGGGGCCTTCTAACCCCCCCCCCCCTCCGGGTCAAAGGCTACGGGCGGGGACTTTTGATATGCTAACCTCCTAACTAGCCGAAACAAAGTTATGAAGTCAAAAAGTTTGTTCCAAAAATTTCCTTTTATAGCTGTTTGTTGCCTGGACTGAATATCCTGCACCTTATTTATGTACAAGCCTTCAAAAGTGTGCTGTGGTACTGTAGTGCAGTTTTCTAACACACTAGATCATGTGCAATTGCTTCGGATAGTTGGTATGAAGCTCGACTATTGTGCTAGTGCAGAACACTATGGAACATCTAGGAGATGATTGCCTGAGCCAAAACACCACAACCTCCAGACAGTACATACTACTAACACCTACTCACATTATCTGAATAGCAACTTACACTTGAACAAGCCTAGTGTGGTTTATGAGCTCTGATGATGTGGGTTTATAATGATGATGAGCGGTGACACGGAGGGCTCCACCAGCTCCAACCCTATCACTGTATGTAATTGATTCACAGGCCGATCCTTCCCTTTGATAAGGTCGGAGAGATAAGGCTCCTATTATATAGAGATGGTTTATCAGCGCAGGCAACGCTATCTGCGGGAGAGATCGCCAACTCTGGATGGGTTCCTAGCCTATCTTCTAGTATAATCTTCAACTTCTTAATGAGTTCCACGAACCAGCTGATAAGGAACTAATTGCATTCGATAGCGATAGGGTGCGCCTCCATCTGGAGACAACCGCCCAACAGCTCTGTCTATTTGTTTCAAGTTCATACATGTACTACACTGCACCGACATCACTAGCTTCGTGCTAATTCTACATCTTCTCCAGTGATGATACCAGCCGAAGAACATCTTGTTTCACTACCATTGTTTGAACCTAATTTTTCTTTCGATGAATTCCATTTCTTTGTACATTCTACATTGGTTCCAGAAAGGAGGAACTATTCTGGGATAGTTATTGCGTTAATAAAATATTATTTTTTTTTTTGCATTAATGACCCTTATATCCAAACAATGGAGGTTGCAATTGTTTAAAATATTTGTTCAAATATTCATCGAGCCTACCATTTAAATGGTTCACTACTACGGCCTTTTCGATCCATAATATAATACCCGTATGGTCTAATGAACCAGCATTAACTATGAATGAAACCAATAAACAGAGGTGACGAAATGTCTGTAATATGCCTGAAAGCTACTGGTTACTCAGCACATGTCTTCAAATGAGATTGTATAGTTTAGTGTTCTGTAAGTAACAATTAATTCATTAGCGCGGTTCCTCCCTCCTCCAAAGGGAGGAACCCCGCTTATAAGGTTGATCTCATGACGCAATCCGGAAGTACCGACTAGAAAATTTTGCGTTTCAGAACCCATAGAGACCGAAAATGATAGTGGTTAAGATTTGTATATATATATATATATATATATATATATATATATATATATATATATGTATATATTTATTTATTTATAGATACATATATATATATATATATATATTTTTTTTTTATCCTAGGAGGCATGGGGTCATTAAAGCAGTCTTCCTTTATTCCACCACTTTATTTATTGGGCCCGACATGTTTCGTGCATCTTTTCTTCGCACCTCTTCAGGGGCACTTCTTGCAATGAAGTCCTCCCATTACCAAGTACTCCCTCTGGAGAAAGAAGTGCCCCTGAAGAGGTGCGAAGAAAAGATGCACGAAACATGTCGGGCCCAATAAATAAAGTGGTGTAATATAGCAAGACTGCTTTAATGACCCCATGCCTCCTAGGATAAAAAAGAATTTTGATATTTTGGGTCATCTATAAGAATAAATAATACATATATATATATATATATATATATATATATATTCTCTATTCGTAGCTCCCAGACGAATGGTCCGATTTTAATGAAATTTGGTACAAAAATCTTTCGTCTAATTTCAAAGGTCAAGTCGTTAACCAGCAAAATCCGCCTACTGGAAGATGGCGTTTGGGGCGAAATTCGAGCAAAAAAAATCGTAACGCTTACGTTTTTGAGTTCATAAGCTTGTAAGTACTCGTTTTATATGCTTCTTGGGCTAGGAAAACGAATGAAACCATTTTCAAGGCGATAGCTTTAACCGTTTTCGAGAAAATTGGAAAAATAGTTTTTGAATACCGTTTTTGGTTTGGGTACTTAGAATCATGGGATTCAGTTGAAACATTTTCTGCATGTTCTATTTTCATTAAAACTAATATGTTGAAATTTTGGTTTCGTTTGGAGTTAAGGAATGGTTAGAATAAAATATTTTATTAACAGACATAAAAAGTTTTGCTAACTTTGTTTACTTTCCTTAATATCTCGAACAGGTTGAGAATCTTGGTAAACGGAAGAATACCATTAGAAAGCGTATTAAATGCTCTAAAAAAAAGGTTCTAATAAAAGTTTTGATTAGGCGATGTCAATCGGAGAAATAAGAGCTTAAAACTTTAAAGTAATTGATTTCGCTTATTCGAACTGTTCTTTTTGTCTGTTTTTTATTCCTTGTTATTTTTTAATTGCTTAGAGTTGGATAATGTATTTGAAAATAAAACAGGTTAAGAAAAATAAGAAAAACAATTTAATGTTAGAGATATGGATTTCCAAGATATAGCTTTTCAACTGCCTAGCGTCCTTCCTAGGGAGGGTAGTTTGTCTTTGATTTTGGTACTTAGAATTATGGGATACAGTTGAAACATTTTCTGCATGTTCGAATTTCATCAACACTAATATGTTGAAATTTTTGTTACGTTTAGAGTAAAGGAAGGGTTCGAATAAAATATTTTATTACAGACAAAAAAAGTTTTGGTAACTTTGTATACTTTCGTTAGTATCTCGAAAACCGTTGACAATCATGTGAAGCGGATGATTACCATTGAAGCTTTTGATATTTGAAAGCTTAATAAATGCTCTACAAAAAAGGTTCTGAAGAAAGTTTAATTAGGCGATGTCAATCGGTGAAATAAGTGCTTAAAACTTTAAATTAATTGATTTCGTTTAATCGAATGGTTCTTTTTGTCTGTTTTACTCCTTGTTATTTTCTAATTGCTTATAGTTGGATAATGTATTTGACAATAAAACTGGTTAAGTAAAATAACAAAAACAATTTATTGTTAGAAATATAGATTTCCAAGATTCCAAGACCTTGTAACTAGCGGGACCTAGTGTTAGCCGACCCTTCCAGGTAAGATCGTAAATCATGACCTTTCAGGACCTTTCAAGACTTTACTACACACAGGAATGGCGTTAGTGACCTTAAGGGTTGACACGCCATTATAATAATTAATTTTAAAAAAAAGACTGGTGGAACCAAAATAATAACTGCTTCTATTTTAATCTTTCCAAATTAGACTAGGGATATTAACGGAACCGCGCTAAGATGATGCAGTTCCTGCGAGACGGACTTTTTTGAATATTCAGTTGGTGTCGTGTTCTGCAATCCGAAAGTACATAGGTGTTTTACGGTAAAGTCTCTGCTGCATATATCGAAAAATTGGTTTGTTAAGTCATGTCATGAGAGATTCGTTTTTTAGTATTGTTTGGCCAATTCGATCAAGTGGAATTTCTTCCCGTCTGTTGTTTCGGTGTACTGTATGCCCACTATGTAAATACGTAATACTGTTTGAGGAACCCTCTTTCGCAAAAATAAACTAATTAGTCAAAATTTCACGTTCAAAGTTTAAGGTAGGACCATGTGTGTTTTGTTTTAAACTGCTTCGCTGGGAAATACAAGTGTTCGTTGTGATGCGGCTTCTTTCTCGAGCGGTCTTGCTCCTCCTTTATTAAGAAAGGAGGATCGCTAAGTAGCGATATTTTGCCGGACCTCCGGCTTCTTCTGGCTGTCATTCATCATTGCTGGTTGAAATTCCTTTACCAACCAGCAAGGATTTGTAGCAAGACCGCTCGAGAAAGAAGCCTCAAAGACACAAACTCACTTTTATGTATATTTATACATATATATATATATATATATATATATATATATATATATATATATATATATATATATATATATACGTAAAAGTTAGTTAATAAATAACTTTATATATATATATATATATATATATATATATATATATATATATCCGGGTAAAATAAATCGTAACGCTTATATTTTCGAGTGAATATACTTGCAGGTAGTGTTTTTACTTAACGTGTGTTCTGTAACGTTGAGAAACAAATGAAACCATTGAAAGGCGATATCTTTAACCGTTTTCGGGAAAGTGGATACAATTGTTATACCACTACTTCTAGTGGGAATCAAACCCCCGATTTTAGGCACTTAGTGCTCACGCCTTCACCTCCCTATTTCATGAGAACTGCGAATGTTAAAAACAGTCACCTTATAGATATTCCAGCTACTACTTTAAGATAACAATTTTCCTGTGTTAATCTTTTTCACAGTTATTCAATCTAAATCAAATCTACCTATAGATTACATCAATACAGGATGAAACTTTGTTTCAGGAGCAGAGGAAGAGGAGTGGAGTGGAGGGGGGGAGGAGGGTAAGACAAGCCCGACGCTAGGAGCTACGGAGGAGAAGCAGAAGGAAGAAGAAGTGAAGCCGGAACTGAACATATCAGGTAGGACAAGACTTGATAAGAGGTGGAAGTAGAGGGAACGGTAGGAAGGAGTAGGAAACTGCTTATTTCTAATTATGGTAATTGTATGACTTACTTTGTGGATCCTCAAGAAGTTGAGACTGATGGATACGTTCCACAGTGGTGCCGGGTGGAGGGAAAATTCAAACCCGAAGTTGTTCAATCGCTTTTGAACTTTTTTTTACCTAATTACTTGTAGGATTATTGCTACAATGATCCCTTATATGAATGCATCTGGTAATACGATATAAAAGACAATATGAGTCCTATGCTCAAAACATCTCAACTTCATCGATTAACACCAGAAGAACGCACCGATGACGTTGAAAAGGGGCCCTACCAAGCTTGCTTCTGTTCCTTCCAGTGGCTGGAGTCAAAAGGAGATCGGTGAACCAAAGACATTGACGCACTTGAAGGAAGAAAAAACTATTACTAACACTTCACTTGGCCGCTGCAGCAGATCTTTGGGCCACTGTCTTCTGAGTCGCCTCGGTTGAGAGGGTGACGCTCAATAGGGAGAGGACTTCAGGATTTTGATGAGTGGAATTGTTAGGGTGGAAGCGTTGTAATCTGGATAATATAACATCTTCAACGAGTGGGATATTGATTTCATTGCGATGTTTGAGGTTGGAAACGTAGAAGGGACCATTGACTATTGTTCTTAGGACCTTGGATTGGAATGGTGTAATGCGTCTGATGTTCGAGGTTTTCGCAGTTCTGATTTGTAAGTCTAAATGGCCTGTAGTAATGATTTGTAAAGGACCCGTTTTTTTGTATGCTTCTTGTAAACATTTTACGAAAAAGGACATATCCATTATTTTTCTTCAGAGAGTAACCCTAGCGAGTAACTGAACATTAACAATGAGATCCATCTCTCATGTAATTTTAAACATATTTTCGCCAATTTTAATAATTACGAGGAATACGCTGGAAATAATTAATTAGTTATCCCATTGGTTGTTACTTTATTAAACTCACCACTCAAGAATACATTTTCCTTTGAGAAAAATGTGACTTTTTAAAATTAAATACTTGCTGTTTTGCAGGTTTTTTTTTTTTAAATTTAAGACCCGTTTATCTTTCAAACTAATAGATACTGGTCTCATTCGACGCATCACAAAAAACAATACTTCAAAAATGATACCGAAATCGAAAAGATTCAAGTCCTTAAGGTTCTTCCCCCCCAAATCGGTCGTTTGGAACCACTGTGCGACGGCTTATACTATCATGTAAATCTGTGGTACTTGGTTGATCCTGACAGATGTGAGTGATGGATGCCTGGGCATCGGAATAATAAAATAAACATAAGTATACAGGGTGTATGTTGATGAAAATACTCATCGGAGTGAAACTAGGGTAGTTGCCCCCCCCCCCCATATTTCAAATTACATTATGAAAGAGAGGGATAATCTCAGTTGTGTTTATGAAATTTAATTAAATTTTACAACTTTTGTGAGATTTGTTAAAATTTAATTAAATTTTACAACTTTTGTGAGATTTGTTAAAATTTAATTAAATTTTACAACTTTTGTGAGATTTGGTAGCATGCAGATTTTTTTGAAAGTGTAACGATTCTCAACAATTCGTAGCTAACTAAACGTTTTTATTAATATTAACTTTCTGAACAGTTATTTATCAGGTTATATCAAGTTTGAAAGACAGTTGTGAAAATAGATAGTGCATTAGCTTTAAAGCAAATTGAATGCTGATTTCAAAAAGTAATGGAGTTGTATAATAATGTTTACAAGCAGAGAAAATTAGAGTTTTTTTACAAAAAAATAAAAATAAATAACCACATGGCAAATGGCATCGTGTAACTACATTTTTGGTCGAGTATTGTCATCTAGATGCGTTACACCGAATATTCTTATTACTGATGCTTATTAAATGATGGAATTGAAATCGAAATGATAATAAACATTTATCAATCTGGAGCTTGACCACAATCGCCATTTCTAAGATAAGATTACTGTTTGATAAAACTTCTAAAATCTCCAAACCGGCCGATACATTAATTTTTGTAGATGTTTATATATATATATATATATATATATATATATATATATATATATATATATTATTTAATAACAATATGGATGACAAACCTAAACAACCATGATAAGACTAATTTTTCAACGAATAACATTTCACAATAAACAAATGTCCATTATCAATCTCCTTTTGTTATTGTTAGATTAGATAGTTGACTTTGAATTCCCTATAGAGGGTGTATCGCAAGTAGCTGTCACTATTCAAGGTGATGAAACTAGAAGAAAAATGTATTGTAGTTAAAAGCTGCTAACCACACGTTTCTATATGTTTTTGTTTCAGATATATGCCGTTCTAAATGATATAGAGAAAAACGTATTTTTTTGTTAGAAAAACTGATGGTCCACATTATTTTTCAACGTTACATTAGTCTTTGAAATCAGCGTTAAGCGTACTTTAAGGGTAATACACTTTCATAGTCACACATGACTGTGTATTTTTCTAGTGATTCTCGAAAATTTGTCGCTAATTAGACTTTTTTTTATTAATATACACTTTTTGTACAGTTTGAAAAAGGAACTTGTGGATATTGAAGGGGCGTTAGCCTTAAAGAAAATGTAATTCTGATTTCAATAAAGTAATGTAGCTTGAAAAATAATGCATACAAGCAGAGAAAACTCGATTTGTCCGGTGTAAGTCTTGAGCAAAAACAGATAGATACTTATTTATCAAATTTTTTATAACACTTTTTAACTAGGTATATATATCCAGTTTTCCACGTTTGTGTAACCCTCCATCGTGGGAGTTTATTTAAAGTACGTGTGCCATCGTTTCTGGATACTGCACGTTAAGTATGTATTTATACGCTAAATTTAATTAAAATAAATAGTGTTCATGAACAGGACAAGACGGAACAAAGTAATAAAATATATAATGCATATATTTGAAATATACAAATAATGGCCAAAATAAAATGACCTTTTCTAACTATGAAATTTACACTACAAATCTTCCAGTTCTATCTCATCATTGGGGATTGCATTATCAATAATATCAGCTGCCTTATTCGCCTTGATAACAGTAGGAATGTCGCGTTCATTGTGAATTACAGTTCTACCAGTTAATATTGGTTCGTCCCAAACAATTTTTACTGTACCTTCCTTCAAAAGACACTGTGGTACTTAGCGCTAATAAGGGACCTTTTTATCCAACATTGCGTATTTTCCTTCTAGAGTATGCTGATATATTTTGACCATGTTGTTGTGCCGCTAAAGATAATTCGATTGCGGAAGGATCTCACCTCATAATGTGCTGAATTGACGTATTCGCTTTTTTGCATAGTGTACATTTAGCTGTTTTTTTATATCCGTGACGTGACGTGGAAAAGTGGAGCCTTACGCCCAATTTTGGTAAACAAATCTGTAGGTATTTGATTTCGCCATCATTTTTTAAGTATTTTTTTATGCTGATTCGAAAATTAAGAAAACCCCGGAAAAACTGCAAGTATTCAATTATAAATAGTCATTCTTAATATATCGAATTAAATAATTCCAAAAGTATTCATCAATGCTCAGTCTGGTCAAATAATAACCAATGTGATGCTGGTACCTGTCTTCAACGTAATTCTTTTTATTTTTAAAATTTACACTTATAACGAAGAAATTTAAAAGTTTCACAACGAGATAGTAGGTGGATCTCATTGTTAATGTTCTGTTACTCGTTAGATTAACTCTCTGCCATTCTATTTGTACTCTGTTTGTCCCCAAATACGATCGAAAACGGTGTTGAAATTTATACGATAGGAACTTGGATACGTGCAAATATAGGTAAAACTGCGCGGACACCATATCTGTGCCGCTTTTTTCTACTTCAAATAAACTAAGAATAACAAAGATAAATTTCTTTTAAAGCCTACATACACATTCATGAAACTTCCTGGGTAACATTTTTCAGCATTAAAATAAGAGCTATACAATATTGTCTTAATTTTCACAAAATTGTAAACTGCCTATAACCTGAAAAATTGATCAACAAGATGTTTTAGAATTACAACTAGCAATGTAATGAATTAGAGCAGTATGCTGCAGATTATTATATATGAAAAATGTTAGTTTTAACGCGATTCAACACCTTCGATTTGGTTTTCCCCCCTCCCGGCACCACTGTCCGTCGGTAGGATCTCGTTGCAATTACTTGATCCTGGAAGGCTCTTACAAAACCCTCAGTTTTGGGGAACCGCTTTCCAAAAAGTCCGTCACGCAGGAGCTGCATAACTAAGCACTTTCCTCAGAATTTGGGTAGTGTAGACTGCTTTCCAGAACAATTTGCTTAAAATATCCTACATAAATAAAATAAAAACATGAATAGTTCTCTTTTAATTTTGTAATGAGTAACTGATAAATTATTAATTTGCTTCCAGAGTTATGTTTACACAAGGTAACTACTACACTACGTAATAAATACAAAAAACCTCGTATTATCGTATTTTGATCTAACACAGGAACCGGATACAGTCCCTCTAGCGCTCCTTGCGGCGCCTTTGTGAACCTATATCTGGCTGGCTTTTCTATTGAAATATATTACAAAGTAAACCCCCCTTTCCGATTGACCGATTCAGCTCATTTTTACAACACTTCTTTCTCATGAGTTACCCACGACGTATACCGCGTTTCGTTACAATACAGCAGAAATTACGACCATTATGAGTATATTAGTAATTTGGGTCCGGAGTAAACCCCCCCTTCTAATGAACCGATTTAGTTTATTTTTACAACACATATTTACCTGTAGATTACCACTATGAATACCGAGTTTCGTCGAAATATACCTAAAATCACGGCTGGTAGTGGCGAATTGGTATTGTCGGTCCGGAGTAAACCCCCCCTCCTCATGAACCGATTTAGTTCATTTTTATATCTCACTTTTCTCTCTATATTACCACTACGAATATCAAGTTTTGTTGAAATATAACAAATATTACGGCTGAAATGGTCAAATTAGTGTTTTGGGTTCGGGGTAAACCCCCCCTTCCGGTGGACCGATTTTGGTGGTTAACGAACTCGTTCAATCGTTTGCTAATTGAATGCTATATACCAAGTTTCGTGACGAAAAAACAAAAACTCTGGCCGCTATCGTGTTAACAGACATATATATATATATATATATATATATATATATATATATATATATATATATGCATATATATATATATAT
The DNA here is from genome assembly GCA_946811695.1 of Gonocerus acuteangulatus. Classification (NCBI taxonomy): domain Eukaryota; kingdom Metazoa; phylum Arthropoda; class Insecta; order Hemiptera; family Coreidae; genus Gonocerus; species Gonocerus acuteangulatus. The sequence goes on from OX328126.1 coordinate 81,672,394, forward strand.
ATATATATATATATATATATATATATAGATATATATAAATTTTAATGGGGGTCATTTTCGGTGTCTACTAGGTAGGATCGATAAAGATATGAAGAATTTTTTCAAAAATTCCGTCATGAGTCCAACCTCAATAGCTACTTTCCTTCGGAGGAAAGTGCTAAAATCAACCATGCTAGCCGCTTTTGCATTAATAAATTCATATAGCGAATTTACTATTGGATTTTGATTATAAAATTCTCTTTAGAAGTAGTGGGTTGTCCAAAAGTCTCGAGGACGTGGTGGATAGGTATAACAAAGCTCAAGCAATTTTCGTTAAGTCGTACGTAATACATGGATGGAGAATTGTCGAGTGACAGAATAGGACCTTTCAGATTGACCTAAGATATCTTCTCTAATGCGAATTTCTGGCAAATCAACAGTACAGTTCGGCATTGGTTGTTGCGCCAGGTTTAAAGGAACTGAACTTAATCAGCTCAAACAATTCTAACCAAACAGTAACAATTACCTTCTTCTGATGACTTGCGGTAGTCCAAAGAGTTAGTACTACTTCTGTCTTTTCGAGCCTCTGGCTAGAAAGTATTTTTTCTTTTTAGTCAATGAATTACAGAGAAAACTTCATAACGTTTGCTTTTTGTATATAGTTAATGCAATTTTCGAGTTCTTTTGCCTTTCCGATTACCTTGAGGTGGTCAACGAAGGTTGACTGAGAAATAATTATTCCGCCGACAGTTGTTTGAGAGTTTTATTCCACAAAAGCTCTTAGAACATGGTCATCAACGAGTCCATCTCTGACCTTTCCCCGTTCCAATACTGAAATCTCACTCCCGAAAATTTGTTAGCCACCGCACAATGTACTCCACTCACACTTCGTCATGGTTCCTAGCCGTTTTAGTCCGGACCCGGCTAAAATTGAAATCAAGCTTTTACACCTTGTTACAAACTGGATTATACGGAAGTTGTACTCCTCCATACTAATGGAAACATGTAATCCTCCATTAATTTTTGTTCAACCCAACTAGATCATATAGGCATATGAAAATACTATCGGATGGCTTTATCGGGTCGACTTCATAAGTGGGGTGTCCTCCATATAAGTAGGAAAGCTACACGATAAAAAAAATATTACAGTATTTGCAATTAGTCAGAGACGATACCCTAATATATTATAGCACTATAATGAACAAATTCGAAATTGGAGATATGGTTAAAATATTACGAAGAAGGAATGGTATTTAATATTTTTTAATCTAGAATTATATTCGTTTATTTTTTGTTGTTGTTGTTTTTTGTTCTTCGAAGGTTGCAATTATGGTTAATTATTGATGATTATTCGTGTCTTATATGGGTTTGAAGTATGTTATTGGTCTAATATTGCCGGGTGTTTGCAGGTGGCTCGCTGTTCTCGTGCAGTCCCTGCGGGATTCGATTTTCGTCAGCAACCACCCTGGAGGCCCATCAGGCATTCTACTGCTCCCAGAGGCCGCAAAAGGGTAAGTCACATTCGCCCATTTCCTTGGGTATCCGGGAATTCATCAATATTTTTGGTGCAATGGTAGGCACTTGCTACCCTAATAATGACGTGTTCATGAAGCGACCTTATTTAGGAATCACGATTGGCATTTCCCTTCTCTTCCGCGGCAAACATTTGATGTCAAAAAGAGCCTATCCTAACTGAGAACATGTTACAATATTGTCGAACTTGCAGTAGTGTGTATCTCTTGTGCAATTCAAGAGACTTTTCAATTTGCTGCCTCAAATAATCTTTGAGACGTTAGTAAAATTATTTGGCCGGTATTCTGTAGTGCCCCAGTCCCCTAGATATGGCTCATGCTATTCTTTGTCAAACCGAAAAATGGGATTTCAGCGATTATCTCCCTCACTCCATAGGAAGGAATAATAATAAGCAAAATCTTCTGACCGTTTTTCAGATCTGTTCATTTTTTGACGTATTTTATTAAACATTTTTATGGTTATGAAGACGTGTGAAATGGCACGAAACACTTCGGGCGAAAATATCAAATGAATTAATTAACAAAGTAGGCATAAGACAATTAATAAAAGCACATCTTTAAATAAGACATCTGCAATTAAGTAAATTATCTAAGGAGTTAGGTCCACCAGTAAATATACTGCATTGTGATACCTGTTGGTGGAAACCGTCGCCACTGGCATCAGTTGGAGTACTTTGGGCGAGCCATAAATGGCCAGTGGCGATTATAAACTACTGTTAAGATAGTAGTGAGTCTGGTTTGTAATGTCAAAGTATATATAGTGAAGTTATATACTGGTGAACATGGATATAAATACAATAACAGGTATTTCCACAGAAACATAACACAAGCTCTGACACGATATTTAAGCCACTCAAACTACCTACTCAAACGGAACAAGACTGACACAACAGTATTTCCACAAACAAAACGTCAACATACATAACATACAACTCACAATAGGAAATATAATGTACAAAATTAACCCATATTCCACCAACATACCAAGGACTACCTTAACTCTAAGAAAGGCAACGACCCACGGAATGTCAAACACTTTACCTCCACAACGCTTTGCATATAGTACTGACAAACACTTTACCTCCACAACGCTTTGCATATAGTACTGACAAACACTTTACCTCCACAAAGCTTTGCATATAGTACTGACAAACACTTTACCTCCACAACGCTTTGCATATAGTACTGACAAACACTTTACCTCCACAACGCTTTGCATATAGTACTGACAAGCACTTTACCTCCACAACGCTTTGCATATAGTACTGACAAACACTTTACCTCCACAACCCTTTGCATATAGTACTGACAAACACTTTACCTCCACAACGCTTTGCATATAGTACTGACAAACACTTTACCTCCACAACGCTTTGCATATAGTACTGACAAACACTTTACCTCCACAAAGCTTTGCATATAGTACTGACAAACACTTTACCTCCACAACGCTTTGCATATAGTACTGACAAACACTTTACCTCCACAACGCTTTGCATATAGTACTGACAAGCACTTTACCTCCACAACGCTTTGCATATAGTACTGACAAACACTTTACCTCCACAACCCTTTGCATATAGTACTGACAAACACTTTACCTCCACAACGCTTTGCATATAGTACTGACAAACACTTTACCTCCACAACCCTTTGCATATAGTACTGACAAACACTTTACCTCCACAACGCTTTGCATATAGTACTGACAAACACTTTACCTCCACAAAGCTTTGCATATAGTACTGACAAACACTTTACCTCCACAACGCTTTGCATATAGTACTGACAAACACTTTACCTCCACAACGCTTTGCATATAGTACTGACAAGCACTTTACCTCCACAACGCTTTGCATATAGTACTGACAAACACTTTACCTCCACAACCCTTTGCATATAGTACTGACAAACACTTTACCTCCACAACCCTTTGCATATAGTACTGACAAACACTTTACCTCCACAACGCTTTGCATATAGTACTGACAAACACTTTACCTCCACAAAGCTTTGCATATAGTACTGACAAACACTTTACCTCCACAACGCTTTGCATATAGTACTGACAAACACTTTACCTCCACAACGCTTTGCATATAGTACTGACAAGCACTTTACCTCCACAACGCTTTGCATATAGTACTGACAAACACTTTACCTCCACAACCCTTTGCATATAGTACTGACAAACACTTTACCTCCACAACCCTTTGCATATAGTACTGACAAACACTTTACCTCCACAACGCTTTGCATATAGTACTGACAAACACTTTACCTCCACAACCCTTTGCATATAGTACTGACAAACAAATTACATGTACGGCCCTTACCGTCGTAAACAATTTACTTATGTTATATTATATACTATGTTATATTTACTCTTGACGTACTTACGTCGAGTGCGCTCACCCGCAGTACTCCGACCGATGTATTAAACTAAATATAATGTTTGCCTATACATTTTTTTCTTGATGTTCATTTTAGCAGAGAACCAGAAGAAATGAAATCTTTTTTTACCTGAATAACAGCTTATTACACATTTTCTACCATTTAAATTTTAACTGATAATAATTTAAACTAATTGTAGGTTCTAATGGTTGTGATCCCGCAGGAGAGACGGAAAGCGGCGAGGAAGAACGGGAGAGAGAGGAGAGTGCTGGTGAGTCTAGTTCCGGAGAACCTACAGCCAAGAGTCCTCGATCGGGAAGGCTATACAGGTGTGTTCATGTTTATATAACATTATAGAGAAATATACAAGTAAACATAAATAGAGGCGTTTTATAAAGACAAACATTGGTACTAATACTCGAGTAATCTTACAAGCTAAACTTGCAGCCAACGAGACATTAATGGCTTGACGTAACAGGACTAACGCACAAACAATAATTATTCAAAGGTGGCAGGAAACTTGTTCAGGAACAAGAAATGACTAATTAAGGGAGAGCAAAAAAGCAATTCGTGAAAACAGAGGAGAAGTCGTCCTGTGCCGCCTGAGGGTAGGTCATTCATGATATAACATACCTGAAGACGCAGACCAACCTTTCATTCGACCATGAGGTTTTTCGCCCCAAACATTTCAAACAACAAACCATCCGGTCCTGGATTTATTGTTTCGTGAGGACGCCGAATACATTTTGCAGAACGAGCAAGCCAATGCTATACATCAACACAATATCCCTTCGTTTCAGCAGGGCCCGAGAGAACGTAAACTGTATTTAGCGGTTACTGAACGGATGTGGCGGAAGAAATCGCTTAGTTCTGTTCTACTTTGGTTTAGAACAAGTAATGAAACAGCTACTCCCTCATCTACTTACACTTTATCTACAGCTGTGTACAATGTTGGCGGCTACATCAATCTTCAAACGAAAATGCGGCCGTATTGCTATACGTTTAAAAATCATTTAGCGGCTGAAACATAAGAATTGGAGCTTATCAAACCTTAGGGCCCCGAGCATCATAAATTATAGGCACGTGCTTGTTGACAATATGGCACACTTGCGAGGTAGTGAGTCGCAATATGGCACGATGGAGGTACCCATTAAAGGCTGGGTGAGGCGGTCTGCGACCCCGTTTCCGACCCCCGGATATATATATTGCGATATGCAATAAAAGCATATTATTGGCGTTTTGGCGTTTAATTGTTTTTTATTAAGTATGAAAAAATATGTAACGCATTGTTTCCATTTTCTATAAGATGTAAGAATTATAATAAATAAATACTATATATCATGTCTAACCATGTTATTACTAGAGCCCGGAAGTTAGGCAAAATGCCTTTTTTATCTGAATGGATATATTGAAGAATCAGATAGAAATAAATATGTTTCAGTGCATTTAGGAAGTGTAAAGACAATTTTTATTTTATCTTTTTTGCCTATTTTGGCTATTTTAAGATTTAATGCCTTTTTTACTATTTTTTTCTGGGATTTAAACATTTTAAAAAGCACCGTTCATCGAAGACAAAAAAGTTTGCACAAGTTAAATTACATATATCCGTCACAAATATCTATTCGAGAGCTCATTTTCCCAACCCATGGATTTAACCTCTATAAATAACAGATACCAGGATAGAGACAGGATGAGAGAAGTACGTCACTTCTTCTTCCTCACACCCCTTTTGCTGTGACGATGGTTAGTTAACTGGTACTCCGGATTTCGAAATATTAAGATATTGCAGAGGAAGGGAGGAAATAACTTCCCTCTAACAGGGCAATTATAAAATAAGCTGTTAGTCTACTGTTGAACTTCTTAAAGACAGCTCGTGTGTTCGTTCTCACTTATTTATCATGCCGAAAGTTTCATCGTTGCGTGGTAAATTACATAGCTATGTTCGCGAATTCGGTTCGGATTTACTTTCTACTGATGGAGCTATACTCTTCTGCAAAGTCTGTGAAAAATCTATCAATCACGATAAAAAGTATTTTATTACTCAACATTTCGCAACAACGAAACATAAATCTAGGATAAATACTGTTGGTCCTAAGATTAATTTAATTGCAACAGCAGTTACAACGTCCAGCAGGCAATCTCAGTTTTCCCTGGATCTATGCAAAGCTTTCTTGGACTCAGGAATTCCGTTCTGGAAACTGGAAAATCAATCCCTTAGGACATTTCTGCAAAAGTACACTAAAGAAGAGGTTCCATCAGAATCCACGTTAAGAAACACGTATTTAAATATCACCTTTGAAGAGACGATGCAGAGGATTCGACTCAGAGTTGCAGAAAAGAAGATCTGGATCTCCATTGATGAAACTACGGATGCAATGGGACGTTACATAGCCAATGTTATCATTGGAACCATGGAAGCAAAGCAAACTGACTTATCATCAGTATATCTTTTGACGACAGAGGAGATGGAGAGAGCAAATGGTATCACAGTGGCACAGTTGTTTACCAATTCACTAATGCTACTCTGGCCGGACGGAATACGGCATGATGATGTCCTACTTTTTGTCACAGATGCAGCACCTTACATGAAAAAGTAGTGACACTAAAGAAGTCCGACTCGCAGGAACTGCGTCATCTTAGCGCGGTTCCAGGTTTTTTTTTTTTTTTTTTTTTTTTTTTTTTTTTTTTTTTTTTTTACGGCACATCTACATCTAGGTCATTAGCGCCGACATCCAGGGTGTAGCGAGGAATTTCACCAGCGAGCCGTGGGATCATAAAATTCCTGCCGGAGGTTGGGAATCGAACCCACCATCTCCCGCTTATGAATCCAAGGCGCTAGCCATTAGACCGCGGGAGACCCCGGTTCCTGTTCATATCCCTATTCTCCTTTGAAAAGCATAGAATAGAAACAGATAATATTTTCCTCGGCCTTTGTTCAAAGGGTTTTATGGCTATACCTGGGCTCAGGCCCGCAAGACCCTAGAATCCTCTTCTACTGAAGTATCGGTACGTTTCATACGTTTCAATGAATTGGAAAATATCAAATATTTTCACACATTCCTGTGTTCTTTTACTATAGTAATAATTCTACAGATAAAATCAATTAAAAAATAAAATAAAAAAACCAACAGCATAAAGGCAATTGAAAATATTCAAAAGACGTCAACGAATCTTTTTCTCTTGGCAAGCTATATTTCTAACAATGAATTGTTTTTCTTATTTTGCCTAATCTGTTTTATTGTAAAATACATTATCCAACTATAAGCAATTAAAAAATAACAAGGAATAAAAACAGACAAAAAGAACAGTTCGAATAAGCAAAATCAATTACTTTAATGTTTTAAGCACTTATTTCTCCGATTGACATCGCCTAATCAAAACTTTCATCAGAACCTTTTTTGTAGAGCATTTAGTAAGCTTTCTAATGGTATTCTTCCGTTTACCAAGATTCTCAACCTTTTTCGAGATATTAAGGAAAATATACAAAGTTACCAAAACTTTTTAAGTCTGTTAATAAAATATTTTATTCTAACCCTTCCTTAACTCCAAACGTAACCAAAATTTCAACATATTAGTTTTGATGAAAGTAGAACATGCAGAAAATGTTTCAACTGAATCCCATGATTCTAAGTACCCAAACCAAAAACGGTATTCAAAAAATATTTTTCCAATTTTCTCAAAAACGGTTAAAGCTATCGCCTTGAAAATGGTTTCATTCGTTTTCCTAGCCCAGGAATCATATAAAACGAGTACTTAGAAGCTTATGAACTCAAAAACGTAAGCGTTACGATTTTTTTTGCGCGAATTTCGCCCCAAACGCCATCTTCCAGTAGGCCGATTTTGCTGGTTAACGAACTTGACCTTTCAAATTGGACGAAGGATTTTTGTACCAAATTTCATCAAAATCGGACCATTCGTCTTCTAGCTAGAGAGCGAACAGACAAATATATATATATATATATATATATATATATATATATATATATATATAAATATATACATATATATATATACAAATTTGAACCACCGTTATTTTCGGTCTCTAGGGGTTCTGAAACGCGAAATTTTCTAGTCGGCACTTCCGGATTGTTTCATTGTATCAACCCTATAAGCGGGGTTCCTCCCTATGGGAGAGGGAGGAACCGCGCTAAAAAGCAGCTAACGCCTTACGAGTTCTCTTTCCTAAAATGCTCCACCTCACTTGTCTAGCACATGGCCTCCACAGAATCGCTGAAGAGATAAGAAGTTTGTATCCTCACGTGGATAAATTAGTTTCTAACGCCAAGAAAATCTTCCTAAAATCACCCTCTCGAAACCGGGTTTTTAAGAACATAGCACCAGAGCTGGCTTTACCTCCTCAGCCAGTTCTTACCAGATGGGGAACCTGGATCTCAGCAGTAATATATTACTGCAACAACTTGGACAAGATACGTGAGGTAGTTCATGCAGTATCAGTAGACGAAGTTAGTTCAGTTCGCGAGGTAAAAAAGTTGCTGGACCAAGAAGAGCTTAGCAATGATCTGGCATTTATAAAAGCACATTATAGTGTGATACCGGAAATCTTGAAGTTAGAGAAAAGAGATGATTCGCTGGTATCATCTATGGGGATCTTCGAAGATGCTGTAAATCAACTGCTCCAAGCACCAGGAGAAAAAGGAAAGAGTGTTAGTGAAAAAGTTAAACGTGTTCTGAGTGCTAATGTGGACATCGAAAAAATTAAGAACATTCGTAATGTTCTGAAAGGCGAAAATTCTGTTTTAACTGGCATGTGTCCTTTCGATGTAGCTTGTTTCAAATTTGCGCCTATCACTTCAGTGGAAGTAGAACGTTCCTTTTCCATGATGAGAAACATTCTTTCTGACAAGCGTCTGTCTATGACAGTTGATACTTTAAAAAAGCATCTTGTTGTAGCTTGTAATCAGGGAAAGTAAGAGTAAGTACAGTATTTAAAATGCATCTTTTAATTGATAATTAGGAATGAGATTCCTCTTTGCCTTCACTCCTTGTAAATACCTATTTTAATTAAAGTACTTTTATGTATTTCAAGTGCCTTTTTGCCTGCCTATTTTAACCAAAATTAAATGCCTAACTTCCGGGCTCTAATAATGAGTAAGATTCATCTTTGCCTTCACTCCTAATAAATGCCTATTTTAACTAAAGTACTGCCTATTTTCAGTATTTTAACTGCCTTTTTGCCTGCCTATTTTAACCAAAAATAAATGCCTAACTTCCGGGCTCTAGGTATTACATAGCAGTGTAAAATCACACTGATGTTAAATACTAAGCCCTCATGACACCATAACAATCTGTGTGGATTACCATAATGTAAGATCTTTACAATATTTCGGAATGCTGGAAACAATTAAAGCATTTTATTGAGTTTCCCCCTTCCCTCGGATAAGTAAAACTCGCTTATGACGTCTACCTGATAACGGAATCCGAAGGTGTCGATGAAAGTGTCTACGTATCAGACCATAGGTCAACTCACCGATGCATCGAATTAGAACACACACGATTCTACGATCTCATTTGAATGTAATTCACCTTTCCATATTTCAATGGTGTTCTCGAATATCTCATTCAGGTCGGAACATATTTCTTTAATCACTTTTAACACTGAACCACAAATTAATAAATAAAAATTAACGCCCAATTAAGTAGTAAAGGAATAGTTGGGATTCGGCTTAGAGAAAACGTCTGGTTTTTAGTAAATTCTATGTTTCGAATATTTCGGTATGCTCTTTGACAGCCTTCTTCAACAACATATGCCTGGGGATGGTGGACATGAAGCCACCAGACCCTTCAACGCTCCGAGTACCGTTCATACTAATATCCACTAAGGCTTCCCGGGTCAAGACACCTGAAGAGTTCAGCAGGTGAGGAAATACAGGTATGATAATTAATGAGATATTTTTAGAGGAAACTTCAGTAACCATGGATAAATGTAAATTACACTTCGATAACTGTGTTTTCACTTATCCATGGTCACCTAAAAGTTATTGTGGTCTTCCTCCATCCTCTAGGCAATTCTTGCTGATGAAGGCTGTCAAAGAGCATGTCCAAATGTTCGAAATAGAGATTTTTCTGAAAATCTGGCATTTCCTGTTAGCCTAATCCCAACCATTCTTGACTTCTTATCGCCTTAACGGATTACTATCGGCATCTCATAACGTCCAATTATTTCGACATCAATAATCCAGCAATCTACATTAATCTACATGGAATGTTGCTGGTCCACCAACCTTGTCTATTCGTTGACCAATATTGATAGTTCTGCCGTCTTCATATCCGTCACTCAAAAGTGCAGCTTCTTCAGAAAACTGAAGATTCCTCTAAAAATATCTCATTAATTATCATACCTGTATTTCCTCACCTGCTGAACTTTTCAGATGTCGTTACCCGAGAAGCCTTAGTGTATATTAGTATGAAAGGTACTAGGAGCGTTGAGGAGTCTGGTGACTTCATGACTATTGAGATCACGGCATGTTTGGAGATCTGCCTGATGATGGATTTCGAATTTCTCCTTACAACATCCACGATTACGTTGCGATCTCTACTCCAGGACATTGGCGTTTTAAGAAACTAGCAGACCTCATAAATGCAGACTGGCAGCCCATCGGGATTTTTTCTTATATTCGCCAAAATTTCCTCCTTGATGCCAAATCACCAAACATTTCCAAAAAAATAAAAGAAGAAAAAAATTCATAACTAATAATTATATCATCAATTTACATTATACTTCTCTAACAAGTGTAACTTTGCTTTCAGATGCCCGAACTGTTCCTACTCTGCTGATAAGAAAGTTAGCTTGAACAGACACATGAGGATCCACGGAGGATCGCCGAGCCAAGATCCGCTCTCACCCGAACCCAGGATCGATAGGTACTGCCACGATTGCGACATCAGGTATCTTCTACCTTCAGAGATTCTACTCAGATAGTTATCTACTCAGCAATGAGTATATATCTATCTACTATCAGTCCATCAACACAAACATATCCTCTTTCTGAGTCATTTCGAAGGAATGTAATTTATTAAAATTAAGTTATACCGGGCATCCCAACCCCTCGTACACCCCCTAATAAGTGACAGATATTTTTTTCTAATTGGTGTATGGGGTACGTACTGAAGATTGGTCGTAAAATCAACTTCCCTTTGTTACCGGAAGTGAGCTATTCAGACCAGAAAATCATTTTTTCATATGGGACTCAATGTTGTAAAACATTAAACCATTATTTGAGGTTGAATCGGTTAAACTGGGTTATATGTACGCAGGACCTCCTAGGGGAATTACGGGCCCCTGTCGAAATGGCTTTACTGTCCCCTTAATCACCCCCTCCATGAACATTACAAAAAACTATTAATGGAATTATTTAAAACTGACATTTATCTGAAAAAAAAAATAAATACATTTGTAATTGAACGGAGAGGAAAATGGTATAACTTTAGTATTTCAAGTTATAATGGTAATAAAAAAAAAATGATTTTTTTAGGGCCTTCTACTCAAATTCAGGAACATAAATATGCTTTAGGTCCACCCGACAAACCTATGTAATGTACTGTATAACATATAGTCTTCTTGTTCGTACATGGCTACCGCGCATGCGTGAACGCCACTGCGAAAGCGCAAACACCAGTGGACACTTTTTTGTAACGTTTTTTTTTCAGTTTAGTCAATGGTAAAGCATATTACCATGGGCCCTTGACCAATTATCCTCATCCCCCCCCCCTTTCGGAGGCCCTATTTCTACGGCGATCCTAGGAATAAAATATGATTTTGACATTTTTGACACAGTGCTATAAATACTTATAAATCTTTTTAAAATTACAAAATTTGACATACTTACACTTATATTACAAGAAAGATAGATCTTTGAAATGTGAATTCCTCTATTACTTCATGCATATGCCTGCATGTTCCATTTCTGGGCCTGGAAATAATTTATATTGTCATTTGAATGATATAGACGAACTTTCCTCAACTCAGAATCAGATTGTAAGGTCAATGCGGAAATATGCAGTTGTCTACAATCAGTCAGTCTATTTTTTTTTTCTTTTTTTTTTTTTTTCTTTTTTTTTTACGGCGCATCGACAAATCTTGGCCATTAGCGCCAGTCAGTCTATGTTCTAACTTCTATATCGAACTTATAAACTTGTGTTGTTTTTTGTTTACAAATGAATCTTTCTTTTCAGTCTAATGAGTATGAAGGTATAAGTAGGGTGTATCCTATAAGAATCTCTGTCTTTAAGGGAGGAGGGGAGCTTTTGAGCTTTTCCGGTTGTACTTTGCCCTCAATCTGTTAATAATTTTGTATCATGGTCCTCCAAGATCCTCTGTGTACCCTAAGTTTATCTATTTAAATTTTAACATCCGTTATAATTAAATGAGAATTTTAGGACGCGTTATCTTATAGGTAACCTAAGTTTATAATTGTAAATTCCTATATAACTATAACAATAGTATTTATACAAGATTTTTTCAGGTTCTCTTCGAGCAAGACATTCCGAGCCCACAAGCTACACTACTGCAGCACTAGACATAAAAAGCGAAGTGAAGGAGGAGATGGCGACACACCATTCTTGGCATTGCCTACGAATCCTATCCTCATCGTGCCATATTCCCTGTTCGAAGGAGCTAGTCTCGTGTCTGGAGGCGGTGCTATGCCACCCCCGGACACTGCTTGTCTCCTGCTTCCTGATGGTAGCTTACAACCCATGGCTCATGCCATCCAGAGGCCCATAGTCGAGAAGCCAAGACCTCAGTCATCCTCTCTACCTTCCCCGCCGCATCAGGTATTTAAAAATATATTTTTCTTATTTTTAAAAATGTTTTGTCCAAAGAGTCAGGATTTTTCAGTTATTCACAGTTTTATTTAGAAGCATATTTTCAGTTAGTCATAGTCATATTTAGAAGCATATTTTCAGTGAGTTATATTCATAGTTAGAAGTTTATTTTCAGTTAGTCATAGTCATATTTAGAAGCATGTATTTTGGTAAAACAATTTAAAAGTTAGTTATAATATTGTCGGGGGTTGAGAGTGTGGTTAGTAAAACTACATTTTTTAGGCAAAAAATGTGATTCATTAAGGTCGAGATTTTGGCTTGAGATTCAAGCCTTCATCATGGCTGTAAACAAGGATGAACAGAGTTAATACAAATTTTAATTTTATATAAAGAAGAAATAAGAAAGAATAAAAAAGTTATATACTAAAACTAATGGTCAAAGATGGTAAATAAGTGTTAGGCATGGTGCACACTGATGAAACGGGCTTCATGAAACCAATTTCTTGAATTGTGCACACAGAAGAAACGGTTTTCCATCAGTATCTTGATGGGTTCTGACGACAATGCGCTTGTGTTGTGGTGGTGGCAAAAAAACACAAGTACTGGGTTTACCCGTTGATTAGGGATCGTCAACACAGCTGTTTGATAAATTTAAGGATTTTTCTAGGATGTCGAAGCCACTTTTTGATCACTTATTAGAGCTAGTAGGTCCACTGATGAAACGTGAAACTCAAGCAACAGGAAACCGATTTAACGAATTTCATGAAATCTGGTTTCATGAAATCAGTGAAACTAAAGTTTCATGAAACTCTGTGTGCACCAACCTATGGTTTTCTATCAATGTGTTGCAAGCAACTTGAGTTTCACGAAACCAGTATCTTCAGTGTACACCAGGCCTTACAGTTAGAAATTAAAGACAGCTTGATACAAATTTAAAACTTATGTAAGGGGAGAAGTAACGTGTTAATTAATATTAACTCTGCCCATCCGTGGTGTTCTTGAATGTCAAGTTGAAACGACGGCAAAAATATAACAGATCTTTTATCTAAAGAATGCCATTTTATTAACCACATAACCAAACTCCGACAATATCTAACTTCCCAATCTCAAGAGTCAACGATCTCCTCTAAATCAATAAGAAGATTTATTAGGTTTTTTTTTTTTTTTTTTTTTTTTTTTTTTGTATGGCAGTTTATAATTTTATTTTCATTTACTAGTAATTACTGAGAGGGAAACAAAGTATATTATCTCAGGGTTACTGAGGTATGGAAACAAATTAACAAGAAGTCAAACTCAAAATATGCTATTCTAATATGAAAATCTTCTTACATGATTTATGTACATTTTCAGGTAGAGAAAGCTGCGATTGAGAAGGAAGTGAAGAGAGAAGGCTCGCCTCTAGATCTCAGCTGCAGAAGAGTGGAAGAAGAAGAAGAGAAAGAGAACAGAGAAGAGAACCGTGATACGGAAGACATTGTCTGTGCTCCTTCGATTCCTGCACTTCTATCTGCATCCTCTACCTGTTCCAGTCCTCCAGTATCCCCTGCTTCAAGCAAACAGCAGTCTTCCAGTCCACGACCCAACGGTTCTAGAGCCGAACCAGACCTCAGCCTCCAGAGCTTGCTCCTAGCAGCTGTTTCTGCACAGCACGTACCTCCAGAGTTCATTCCTCATCTCTCGGCCATGTACTCCAGGTTCAAAGCAAAGCCTCCGATGCCTCCTCTCCCGATAATACCTTCCGACTTGGCACTCCGCTTGGCCAGTGCAGAGCTCCCACCACCCGCCCCACCTCAAGTTCTCGTCAAGCAAGGGGACTCGAAGTGTCAAGAGTGTAACATAGTCTTTTACAAACATGAGAATTACGTCGCACACAAGAAGCACTACTGTTCCGCGAGGAAGACGGAAGAGAAGACGCCAAGCCCTGTAGTTCCGTCCCCACCTTTATCAGCTTCACCAAAGGAAACTGCAAAAAGTCCCATCGGTCCATCAACATCTAAGACCATGTTCCAGTATATATGCGCCGCTTGTGGAATCAAGTTCACGTCCTACGACAATCTCGCTGCACACCAAACCTACTATTGCCCCAAGAGGACTCCTTTAGAGAACGAAAAGCCGAGAAAATGTCCCAAATGCAAGGTATTATTTTTACTTATATTAGAATAAATAGTGAAGCAAAATCTTAACAATTCTATCTTCCGCAGGCAAAAGGGGTCATTCACATATTGTGGCTTTAATTCCCCTTAGTTTGTAGTCTGTCGTCTCATACAAAATGTTGACATTTTTGCAGAATAAATTTTTTTACTTCCTCTTGTATGTTTTGTTATAAGAAATTATATTTTTATAATATGCAATTAAGAACGTCAAACATAAGTAATAAATATACTCTATAAAATTTGAAAAATTAAATAGAAAGAACAAATATAAAATTCAAAATAAAAACTGGATAAAATAATTAAAAAAAAATTGTTTATCTTTTTGGAGGTTACGTTTAAGTCTCATGCAACTTTCTTATTATTAAAATTTATTATTATTAAAATTTATAAGGGACTAGGAATAAAGGTATAGCATCCTATACTGACTAAGAAAAAATATAACTTGTCTTTATGCCAATCTGAAATTATCTTTGTCATTTGAATGTGTCAATGTCACATAAAAGTATGTCACATAAATAAATAACAACATATAAATAAATAATAACATATGTCATATAAATAAATAACAACTAACCACCATATTTCAGACAGCATGCTTGGGAAGCGAGCACAGCTGTAGCAGCGGGAGCAGCGGAGGTTGGAAATGTCCTTGCTGCCCTTTGACTAGCCCTACAGCAAGTGCTGCACAGAAGCACATGGATACTCACATCGGTGTGAAAGCTTTCCTCTGCACCATCTGTAGTTACAAGGGCAATACTCTTCGAGGCATGCGTACACACATCAGATTGCACTTTGACAAGAGACCGCCCGACCTCAATGTAAATTTTTCTTTTATTACTGGTGAATTTTATTTATTTTCATAAGGCCATTTGTAATTTGACCGTATCCATAACAGATACCAGAGATGTTATACTTTACTCAGACACACAGAACGCACTTAAAGCTTTAACAGGCAAGTACACATCATCCACTACTAAAACAAATTTTATTTCAAACTCACACTCTAAACAGACAGATTACCTGAACATCTCTCTGATCCATACCATTAAAATGTTACTTAAATGATTACTAGGTATGGATACTTTGAGGAATCAAATTTATAAGTATCAATATATATTTAATAATTATAGTATTTTTAGATTATGCTTCACATTTCTTTCAGGAGGAGAACTACATCAGCTGCATTGTCGAAGAGCCTGGGAGTGGACAGGCAAGTGAAGGTGAGGAAGCACGATTGTCTCCTGAAGCTGAAAAATGTAACGGGGATGAAGTAAAAGTAAAAGAGGAAGCTAAAACGCCTGACATTGATGAAGAAGAATATATCGAGGTAATTGCTGAGCTTACTCAAATTTTCTAGTTCATTTTTTTTTATAGAGTTTTAAATACCATGACTAAGATGATTCTCTCTATTTGGACATTTTTTTAAATATAAATAATACTAATTTGTTATTATCATAATGGTATAAACATATTTTACAAGTTCGAGTATTAGAGTAACAATGATAGGAATGTATTTGTACTTTCTAATGGCCATACAATTAGTATATATCAGGTCGTCCTATTAGTAATGTCGGCTTATGTCGGTAGACTGTAGAATGTGTCGATCCAAGATATTTTGTTTGCTCTTCGACTGTTACAACAGGAGTTTCTTCTACAGTAGCCTGCAGGAGTTCGTCATCAAGCTCTGTTGGTCAACCTGTAATAGGCTATCTTCCAGCTTGCCATTTCCCACTCGAAATCGTTCAAACCACCACTGCACTTGTTGCTCACTGTTTACATTTTTGCCATATATTTATACAAGTTTTCGATAAGTTGAAGCAGCATTTTCTTCTTTATCGAATTCCCAAAGCATAATAAGGCGTAAATGGTGTCATGGAAGATCCATTTCAAATTAAATTACAGCACAGAATAAATAAGTTTCACCGACCAAAACATGATAAATAGAAGTGTATTTGTAGCATTAAATACACTTCTATTTATAAACAAAAAATGAAAACAAAAATAAATTGAAAAGGAGGGAACATAAGCAGACAGAATATTAAAACATTACTTATGGGATGATCTGGTACATTTCAGGAAAATGTTTAAAAAACAATAATAAAATCAAATGATTTTTTTTTTTTCAAATGCTTCCAGATATCAGAAGTACTTATAGAGGACAGTTCTTCTTGTATAGCTGTCTCTGCTTTAAGTGTTAAATCATAGTTCTCTCATAAATCAGAAACATGCCCCCACAATCTCTAATAACTAGGTATCATCCTCCTTTAACCTTAGATTTTGATTTTTTTAAATGTAAATTCAGATGATTATTTGCTTCTCATAGTTCCTCTAATCCTACATTTTTTTTTTATTTTTTTTACGGTGCTTCGAAATCTTGGCCATTAGCGCCGACATCCAGAGTGCAGCGAGGAATTTTCCCAACAAGCCGTGGGATGAGAAAATTCCTGCTGCCGGTGGGGATTGAACCCACCTTCTCCCACTTATGAATCTAAGGTGTCCAATCCTACATGTTCTAATATTTTGTTCAAATTGAATATCAGGGTTTTAATGCTTTATAATATTTATTATTATTAATTATAAATGACATAACAACTAAAAGAGTTTCACCTTAAAGCTTACAAGTGTTCAATGTGAGCCCCATATGACACAGATCATCTATAGCCGAGTTCTTCCCAGAAGTTGATCAGTGTCTCTGAAGTAATTGTTGCAACAGAATCCTTAGAGACACTAATTCAAATCTAATCTGGGTTTGGTTGACCTCTACCAACTCAATTTTTTTTTTTTTTTTTTTTTTTTTTCAGACTGCTCTTTTATGGGCATTCAAATTTTGGTAAATTTGTTTTTTCTATATTGTGTATTCTGTATAAAAAAGAGAAAGTTTTCTACTGATTCCAGGTCGAGGAAGTGAGCGTGAAAAGTGAGCCCAGCCAGGTGAAGAATGAGGAGACAGGGGAGAGAGTCCAAGAAGTAGCAGACGATCTTTCGCTAAATAACAACAAGAAAGGCCCGCGATACTGCAAGACCTGTGACATCTCCTTCAATTACCTCTCAACCTTCATCGCTCACAAGAAATTCTACTGCTCTTCCCACCTTGGCGAGGGGCCCAATAACAACAACAGGGCTGCCAACCCTCCCGTCACATAACTCTTCCGACAATGTATTATTGAACCTTAGAAGACTTTTTATTTTAATTCATCCTTGAGCTTCCTCCTTCCCCTTTCCTACTCCTCGTTAATCCCTGTTATTTTGTATAATATGATTGTATTTAATGTTTATAGTCATTTACTTTTAAGTTTCTACTTCGTTTTTGCCCGATGTAAAAAACTAAATGCTTCCAAAGCTACATGTTGATAACTCTTTTAGTGCCAACAAAAAAAAATTGTACCATGAAAACTATGTAGATTTTTGTTAATATCATTTCTTAAGGATTATGAAAAAAGTAACAATGATCTCTACTAGAACATAAGAAAACATACTGTCACTTAAATTATATAACTTAGTAACCCCAAATTATTTTACAGGAGAGTTAGAAACAAAATCAATTTTTAATGAGTTGTAGATAGTTAGCCGTTGTGGTTATAAGCAGTCAGGGTATAGCTGGAATTCGGCTAGGAAAACATCAATACAATTTTTGTAAAAATCTGTATTAAGGATGTTTTGGCTACTCTTTGGTAGCCTTCGTCAGGTAAAAGACACCAACGCAGAATTAATAAACAGCATAGTTAAACCAATAAAGAAATATGGTAGATCTACAAATGCAAATCACTTATAAGATCATTTTGTTGTTAACACCAATAAGTAAAAAGAACATTATGTGCCCATGGTGAAAATCCAGCTTCTTTCTATATTTTCACCATTGTCGCTTAACTGCCAACATTGCTCTAAAAATATGAATATTGTCTGTTCATTTGTACTTATTTCATTTTAAATTTGTATGTTTTTGTATATCTATCCATACTCTGAACTAAGTTCTATGAAAAAAAAAAAAACTATTGTTCACTTACCTGCTTATAATGTTCTGTTACTTATTGGCGTTAACAACAAAATGTTCTTATAAGTGATTTGTATTTGTAGATCTACCATATTCCTTTATTGGTTTAACTATTCTGTTTATTAATTCTGCATTTGTGGTTTGTCTTTTAGCTGACAAAAGCTACCAAAGAGTAGCCGAAAAGTCCTTAATACAGATTTTTACAAAAATCGTATTCATGTTTTCCTAGCCGAATCCCAACTATTCCCTAACTGCAAAATCAATTTTTGTAACATTTATGATTTTGGTCCAAAAATTAATCCTTCTTTAGTATTTATTCTTGAAACAGCTGAATAACGTTTTTATGTTTTTCTATGACGCATGACGTCAAAACTAGGTTATGATATCAAATCCAAGTGCTAATTTTCTTCTCTGAAGATTTAAAAATAATGAATTTGATATATAAAACTTATTTAAAAATGTGGGTTTACTGCATTTTATGATTAAAGTGATATTAAGGTCAACAAGTAATGACACAAATGACAACATAATTGAGGAACTTTAATTTTTTTTCCTGCTATTTTTTTTTTTTTATTTTAAATTATGTACTTCTTATATCGTCGCTCAAATTTCATATCCTCATGAAAAACTGAATTAAAATAAAACTATAGTGTTCTCTAAGTTGCAACTTATAAGTATACAATAATTTCTGGCTTAACACATATTGTCAGTAACATTTAAACGAAAAAACTTGCCTGAATGGCCTAAAATAGATGAGAGAGATATGCAGTTGTACTCGAGCGTTTGTTTTATGTGGAAGCAATAGAGTCAATTTTAGCAGCGCTCTATAGCGTTATATTAAAAAATTATATTACCATCATGTCCGGGAGAGAATAAGGATCCCAAAGATACCAGTAACTCAATTTGACTAAAAATCGACTTACACGGTTGAAAAATTTGAACGACAATGTGTTATTTCTATGAAACAAATTTACTTTGACATGGAGGCATAACCACCCTTTCATGGCATTTCTCACAAGTCTATTGTCACCTGGCACTAAAAGGGTTAATGTGAGGAGTACAATTCTCGATTTTTTTAATGTGATTTTATGTTATATGCTGTAATTATTATAGCCGCAGCTAAAGTGGTGTAAATATGTAGCAACTAGTGTTCGTAGGAATCAGCAATACTGTCTTAATGTGATGTTAGAAAGAGTAAATTGAAGGGCATCCAAAGCCCTCTCCATCCACCATTCGTTTCAGATAAAACTTATTTTCTTTGACTGACTCAGCTTATGCGTGAAACCATTTTTTTATATCTTTAGTAAGGGATTCACAACATTGCCCAAAAAGGTAATGTGATTACCATTTTTCATTAGGTAAATGCTTTAGATAAGACAGAACATTTTATTATTTATTTAATTATATTAACTTATCAAATGTGCATTAAAAATGTACTCGAAACTTTTTGGTGTTAATAAGGCCAGTATTAGATCCAGTATGTAACCTATGCAGTTTGGATGTTCGTGTTTTTATATAAAACATATACATATATAAATGTAAGACTAATCTAAAATTTAATATAGTAAACAGAATTCGTTTTGTAAAAATTCTCTTGCCTATTAATTAAAAAAAAAACTTTTTTAACATATTCAATCAAATTAAAAAGATAATGACATTTATCTCAAGAATTTAGTCAATCCTCAGAATATGTTATTCTTTATGTTGAATTATTAAATGTTACCTAAGAACAATGATTACTCAGAATGATGCATAGAAACATAGCTGGTATTTGTGATTCTTTTAGTTATTCCGTTAATATGTATTGCATTTAAAAATCTTTATATATTTGTAATGTTATACATAGGATAATAATATGTACTACATGTGCGAATATATATTAATGAATATTGTGTACATTATGATAGGCCCAAAAGACAATAAACTAATTTATTTATAAATTTGTTTGTTTTTTTAATTATATATTTCATCTAACTGTGAGAAAACAATTTATTAACAGAGATGCTGATAACTGTCCCAGAAGTGTGCTCTAAAGTGGGCTGTGGGTGCTCTGTAGAGGAGGAGCAAGCATGTAGCTTTTAAATGAATTTAATTTTTTGCCAAAATGTATGATGCATTCAGGTTGTGAAGATTTCTGTAATGAAACTCAATTATACTTAAGTTTATTTGGTGTAGGGGAAAAAAAGTGGTACTTAGCTATCCCCTATGCTTAGATTTGCCTAAAAGTACATATTTTGAAGTTGCTCTTCTCTAAATTTTATCCCTAACAGCCTAATAAAATGAATGTGTCAATTACCAACGCGATTATTTTACGAAAAACGACAGCCTTTATTATTTTCTGCATAAATTTGTTGGACTTTTTGCACTAGCAAGTAACTGAACATTAACAGTGAGATTCATGCACTATCTCATGCGGAACTGTTAAATTTATTCGTTATATGTGCAAATTTTAAGAATGAGGAATGCATCGAGAACAGTTAATAGTATTACATTTAGTAACACTCAAAAATACATTTTGAATTAAACATCTCACCACCCATTTAGTAAAATATTACTTTTTTAAATTGAATACTTGCTGTTTTTCAGGTTTTTCTTAACCTTTTCGGTGCAATGTGGGCTAGCGAGGATAACGTCGTTGAAGGTGGGGTGCGCCCGCAACCTACTCCCTGCTCAGGCGGGACTCCCTCTCTAATAGCGGTCGTACGCACCCATCTTTTTTTTTTTAGCGCGGTTCCTCCCTCCCCCATAGGGAGGAACCCCGTTTATAAGGTTGATACAATGAAACAATCCGGAAGTGCCGACTAGAAAATTTTGCGTTTCAGAACCCCTAGAAACCGAAAATAACGGTGGTTCAAATTTGTATATATATATATATATATATGTATATATTTATATATATATATATTTGTCTGTTCGCTCTCTAAATAGAAGACGAATGGTCCGATTGTGATGAAATTTGGTACAAAAATCCGTCGTCTAATTTGAAAGGTCAAGTTCGTTAGCCAGCAGAATCCGCCCACTGGAAGATGGCGTTTGGGGCGAAATTCGCGTAAAAAAAATCGTAACGCTTACGTTTTTGAGTTCATAAGCTTGTAAGTACTCGTTTTATAGGCTTCTTGGGCTAGGAAAACGAATGAAACCATTTTCAAGGCGATAGCTTTAACCGTTTTCGAGAAAATTGGAAAAATAGTTTTTGAATACCGTTTTTGGTTTGGGTACTTACAATCATGGGATTCAGTTGAAACATTTTCTGCATGTTCTACTTTCATTAAAACTAATATGTTGAAATTTTTGTTACGTTTAGAGTTAAGGAAGGGTTAGAATAAAATATTTTATTAACAGACATAAAAAGTTTTGGTAACTTTGTTTACTTTCCTTAATATCTCGAAAAAGATTGAGAATCTTGGTAAACGGAAGAATACAATTAGAAAGCTTATTAAATGCTCTTCAAAAATGGTTCTGATGAAAGTTTTGATTAAGCGATGTCAATCGGAGAAATAAGTGCTTAAAACTTTAAAGTAATTGATTCCGCTATTTCGAACTGTTCTTTTTGTCTTCGATTTTGGTACTTAGAATTATGGGATTCAGTTGAAACATTTTCTGCATGTTCGAATTGTATCAACACTAATATGTTGAAATTTTAGTTACGTTTGGAGTAAAGGAAGGGTTAGAATAAAATATTTTATTAACAGACAAGAAAAGTTTTGGTAACCTTTTATACTTTCGTTAGTATCTCGAAAACCGTTGAGAATCTTGGTAAACGGATGGTTTCCATTCGAAAGCTTACTAAATGCTCTAGAAAACAGGTTCTGAAGAAAGTTTTGATTAGGCGATGTCAAACGGAGAAATAAGTACATATAACTTAGAAGTTTGATAAACGATAATTGATTTCGGTAATTTATACGGTTCTTTTTGTCTGTTTTTATTTCTTGTTATTTTGTTATTGCTTCTAGGAGGAGGATGTATTTCTCAATAAAACAGGGGAATAAATACAAATTCTTTGAACCTGTAACAGAACTGAAAACGTAAATATTCTCTGTGTAGTCAGTCCGGGTCGAGGTAGTAGGCCGGTTCAGGTAGGCTGGTATTGCACTTCATAAATCAAGATTCATTGTTCTCATCAAGCATTCTAGGACAGCTGACAGTTACCTTTACCTGTAGGAAGTCATGCAGCCAAATTCTGTACTAGAAATATAATTATATTTTGTGGTTGAATGTGGCCGTAGTTCAATAAAAAATAACACTACTTTCTCATTTTCATGTACAATTTTATTTTGTTTAATTGCATTTAAAAGTAAAATGGATATGTTTGCACTGCAAGTTAAGTAAATTAGAAATATATTCGTAGAAGAGTCTTCTTAGACCGAAACTTGGGACGGCAGAAAGAGTAATTTCTGCT
Source organism: Gonocerus acuteangulatus (assembly GCA_946811695.1). Lineage (NCBI taxonomy): Eukaryota > Metazoa > Arthropoda > Insecta > Hemiptera > Coreidae > Gonocerus > Gonocerus acuteangulatus. The sequence goes on from OX328126.1 coordinate 81,695,626, forward strand.
TAGGATAGTTTCATCCCTAGCCGAAAGTCATGTTTTTTTTTGTTTTGTTTTTTTTCATATTTGTTTACATTAGGAATGATGCAAACAAAGTAATAACTGTTTCTATTCTAAGTCTACAAAATAACACTAGGGATATGAATGGAACCGCGCTAAGATGACGCAGTTCCTGCGAGTCGGACTTTTTTTACACTAGGACACTTGGTACTAATCATCATTTCCATGTTTATTTTACGTGGATGATGACACGTATTACTTGAAAAAATGTATTTACTACATTTGGTTATGAAACAAACCTACAATAACCATTTAAAACAAAATTTACGTATTTTTCCTCCCTATATTTCTCTTTCTATTTCATTCGGAAACCAACACACATTCCATTTATAAGATTGCAGCTGACAATGTGTGTTCTCCACTTGAAACAGTACTGTTAATTGTTTTTTTATTATTATAATAACCTATTGCTTCATTATTTACAGTTTCACTAAAAAAAAAAAAAGTCCCCAAGAACATTTTTGCTGAGCACACATCTCACAGACGCATGTTACTCTTAGCGAGGTTCCATTTTTTTAAAAAAAGGAAGATTTAAGGCGCGACAACAGGAAACTGACAGTATCCTAAGTGGAAATTACTCCATCCTCTGTCACAACGTTCACTCTTGGAAACACTGATTCACAGTTTCTTACCTTGTTTTACTAAAATACTCATTTTACTGTTAAATGCAATGAAAAACAACAACAAACAATTAAAACGTTAAGTAAACACATACAAAACCCAGTTCAAAAGAGCAAAACTAACAATTTCGAAGTTTCAAGCACTTATTTCTCAGATTGACATCACCTCATCAAAAATTACATCAGAACCTTTTTTGTAGAAAATTTAATAAGCTTTCGAATGATTGTTACCTTCCACTTACCATGATTTCCCAATCGTTTTCGAGATACTTTAGAAAATATGCTAAGATCCAAAAACTTTTCATATCTATTATTACAAATATTTGTGTAGTACTTCCTTACCTCCACACCCAACCTCATAAGCGGGTTTCCTCCCTATGGAGGGAGGGAGGAACAGCGCTAAAGCAAATGGTGAAAAAGGAAACAAAAAAAAAACAAAAAAAACTTTCGAATTTTCTATTAAAGCTGTTTTACTTGAAAAATATTTATAGCAGTTAATCCTATAATAATAAAATAAATCTAAAATACTTGGATACCTATTTGTTATCCATATTTATCTGAAACAATAGAGAATAAAAATGTATGTTGAATAGGTAGAACAAATTCGGGAAGAACGTGTAATGGAGGAAGGATTGTATAGAACAAAGGACCCCGCCCTTTCCTAATGGAAAATGGCTTTCGGTCGAATTGAACGAAACTATGCTCATTGGATAGAGAAAGTCTTTCTGAACAAAAGTCTCCATGGGCACAAAACCAAAAAGTTAAAACTTTTGGTACTTTTGGGTATCCGAAGTTTTCCATTTTTAATTTTTGCAAAATCTCGAGATCTCTGGTTGAAAGGTTTCCCAAGCCTTTTGCCCAGTAAAAAAAAAAATACTTATCAATTATTTTTCGAAGACCTTTCGAACGACACCACATTTGACAATCCTACGCCCCCCCCGCCCCCACACACGGGGGTGGGGGGGTAGCGTTTTTTTGCAATAATCGTCTATCCATTGTCATTTGAAGATCTTTTCGAAGGCAATTCCCTGAAACCTTGCCTCACACCCTTACCCCACCCCCACCCCACCTCTAGCTCGTATGTTTCAAAAAAAGGGCATTTTTCGCTAAAAAAGTGTTCTGTTAGCAGACTTTAACATTAGTAGCCCTGAAAAGGGCCGCTTTTTGTCTCTTAGACTACTGTCAACTGTTTTGACTTTTCGTTTGCTAACGATCAGCTGCATCTAACGTATGATTCAGAAAGCAAGAAGTCGGATATTTGATGTTATGATGATGACGAGCATATCCCAAGGGGTTAGGGGTGGGGTAAGGGTGTGAGGCAAGGCTCTAGTGTATTGCAGTCAAAAAGATCTTCAAATGATAATGGATAGACGATTATTGCAAAAAAAAAAAGCTTCCCCCCCGCCGCCCCCGTGGGTGGGGGGGGGGGGGGGGGGGGGGGTAGGAGTGTCAAATGTGGTGTCGTTCGAAAGGTCTTCAAAAAAGAATTGATACGTATTTTTTTGCTTGGGAAACCTTTCAAGCAGAGATCTCGAGATTTTGCAAAAATTAAAAATGGAAAACTTCGGATACCCAAAAGTACCAAAAGTTTTAACTTTCGGGTTTTGTGCCCATGGTGACTTTTGTTCAGAAAGACTTTCTCTATCCAATGAGCATAGTTTCGTTTAATTTGACCGAAAGCCATTTTCCATTAGGAAAGGGCGGGGTCCTTTACTAAGAAGAGCTCATGAATTAAGGAAATATAAAAAATAAAAATTGAGGGAAAATTCACCAGGAAGTACAATGCAGTTAGAAGTGTACTGTAGACAGTAGCAATGTAGGAAGAAATAAATAGAAAACAGAGCAGCTGAAAGAGAGACAATGATTAAGGGAAGAATTTTATGGAAGATATCATTCAATACACACAATAGGAAGAATGGCTTATCTAAAAAAAAATAAAAAGTAAGAAAATATTTACCTAAGATTAAAATAAATATTACATTTTAAATAGAGAGTATCATAAATTAAAAATAATAAGCCATTGTTTTTTTTCTTTTATTACCAACAGAGAAACAATCTAAACTTTATCTACTAGGTTTGTTGAAATGTTCATTCAAGATGGATTTGTAAATTAGTAACTAATTAGGTTCAATCTTATGGCTGAAATTAGTAATGGAGTTTCGGGAATAAATATAAATTGTGAAGTATTTCTATAACTCCCTCTCCCTCTCTTTCCTCTTCTCTATCTCCCTCTCCCTCCTATTCTCCCTTTCCAACTACCTCCCTTTCTTCATCTCCCCTTCCCTCCTCTTCTCAACTTCATCTCCCCTTCTCCCTCTCTCTCCTATCTCTGCATTATCCAACACCCTCCCTTCTCCCTCTTTCTCTTCCTCCTCTTCTCCATCCCCTATCCATTTCCAACTCCCTCCCAATCACCATCTCCCTGCCCCTCCTCTTCTTCCTCTCCAATTCCCTACCATTCTCTCTGCCTCTCCCTCCTCTTCTCCATCTTCCTCTCCCTCCTCTTCTCCATTCCCCTATCCATTTCTAACTCCCTCCCCACCACCATCTCCCTAACCCTCCTTTTCTTCTCTCCAATTTCCTACCCTCTCGCTGCCTCTCCCTCCTCTTCTACATCTCTATCTCCATCTCCATCTCTGTCTTCCTCCTGCCATTTAAATCCTTCCCCTTTTTTCCCAACTCCTTCTCCAGCACCCACCCCATCTCAAACTCCCTCTCCTTCTCTCTCCCCCTTCTTCCTCTTTCTTGCCATTTTCCTCTCTTGCTCTCTCTGTGTGTCTCATTATTAATGTTAACCTAAAGCTTGTGCCTATTGATATTTCTTTTTTATCAGTCAGTTAGTTTTACGATTCTAGGGTATTTATAGAATCCAAGATTGATGTGTATTGTGATTGATAAAAGTCAACATTATTGATAAAGGTAAGGTAGATTTTGGAATCCGAGGCTCAGACTGCCATTAGATTATCCTCGGTGAGTATGATGAGGTGGATGGTACCAACTGGTTCAGGATCCGATTCCTTCGATGCTTTATGGAGAAGCACTGCATCTAACGGTGTTGGACTGTGGGTTATTCCTGCAGGCAGTTCGCACTCGCCTAAAAGCCCATCAGGGAACAGTCTATTCTTACTCCACACCTGTAGAAGATAGATTATGACATTATGTAAGTTTACTGAATGGAATACTAGGCAAAAATAATTAAAATCCCTAAACTTCAGGAAACACAACCTTCCAGCACACAATAAAACCCAGTTTGCAATGTATGCTTCAAAGGTTTCAAGCCACTTTTTTTTTTCTTTTTTTTCTTTTTTTTTTTAAGGCGCATCAACATCTCGGCCATTATCTCCAACATCCAGGTGAAGCGAGGAATTTTCTCAAAGAGCCGTGAGATGAGACAATTCCTGCTGCAGGTGGGACTTGAACCTACCATCTCTCACATGAGAATCTAAGACGTTAGCCACTAGAGCACGGGGACCTTCAAGCCACATCTTGGCCATCTTACTCAATTATATAACTAATTTCGTTTCCTAACTTTTTTTTTTGCAAAGTAAGTAAATTTATAAGTCTAGTGAATGATAGGTTTAACATTTAAAATTAAAACTAAAAATAATCTATCAACATATACATCTCTTTTCAGCAACTCATAAAAAAAAAAAAAAAAAAAAATGGTTTATTCCCTCATAATAAAATTGGTATATAATAGTATTCATAAACAATTTATTAGATTTAAAAACATTGATGTGATCTAATAAAAATTAGAGCCATTAATAAATATTGCTCTGATTCATCCATATCAAACAACAACAAATGTTAGCAACAAATGTTTTTGTTAGATGTGCAATAGTTTTTTTTTTTTTTTTTTTTTTTTTATAAACACTTTTATTTATTTATTTCATCAGCATAAGCAAAAGCTAACAAACATCTTTGTTTTACTTATCCTGTAAATTCTGACTATCTAATACCTAAAGTTGCTTATGTAAATAAATAGCAATTTTTCAGCAAATTTCAACACGTTAGTTTTGTGTTTTTATTATTTATCTATTTTAGGAGAAAAATGCAGTAAATCTTCAAACTTATGGTTTAAATTAACACAAATATTGCTGACTTCCCATTAGATAACGTTACGGTGGTTAGTGCACTTGGTCTTTCATTTAAGGTAGAGTGTAATCTGCAAAGTATTTTTGAGGAAAATGTATATACAAACACATAGAAATATATATACATTAAAACATCCGGTTTTTTCTGGCCTATGGGTTATGAAACATCCACCTTTCTCACAACCACTTGTGGATTGTTTCTTTGGCTTGACGTCATAATCAGGTATTTCTTACAATAGGGAATACTTACTGACAGCAGCCACCATATTGATGATTTACTTACACATTTAAAAAACATAAACCTGTATGACAAAATATAAAATCTGTTAAGTCTTTTAGTTAAGAACAAAATAATTTTACGTTTAATCTAATATTTCAATTGTTGTGTTATTTTTTTTCTATTTATTATATATTTTGTTTCTTTTTCATTATTATTTATATATGTACATACTAATAAAGTGTACTTAACTGGCGTAGGATAATAACATACCTATGAACAGCATATAGCTACAAAGTTCCTCGATGCAATTCACCCCAAAGTGGTGCATCGTTAAACCAAATAAATAAACATAATTACAATAGGGAGGGAGGAAACATGCTGATATGAAGAATGCAGTAGTAACTATACTATCTTTTTTTTTTTTTTTTGCCATTAGCGCTGTATACTATCTTCTTGATTATAATAAAAAGAATGAAGTTACATTTTAATCCTTTTTAGGTAGATGGAAAATGAGTCCATGTGCGAAATTCCGGGAGAAATATTCTCTTACACCCCCTCTCCATTTCGTTTGGCCATTTGAAAAGCTGTTTTATAAACTAAATTTTATATGAAACAGTATAAAAACTGATTATATCTCGTTTAGGACCAATAAAGGTTTTGAGAGGTCAGGCACGGGAGATAGTGTTTAATTTTAACACTTAGCCAAAGCTAAGGCTGAAAACAATTTAAACTATATCTTACTTCAAATTGGTGGTGCATTTGGAGGGAATAGGGCACGGCCTATATTCCCAGTGCAGTAAAATTCATGGAAATACCTTATCACTGGAAGGTTTAAATTGTTTTCCTCCTTAGTTTGGACTAAGTATTGACAAACATTAAGCCTTTCTGTATCCAGAGAGCTGCAAGAAGTGTTTTCCTGTACGAGATACTCGAACTCAGCCGCGAGCCCCCAGTATGGGATACTTTTGCCACATTCGGTCACAGCGCCTTGACATTCAGCGATCTCCTCACGGAATTTAAAAAAAATAAAAACAGACAGGGTTAATGGCCTGAGAGGGCAACGAATTTTAATTCCCCTCAATATCTCACACACCCAAAAATTTCATTCAAATACCCTTAGTAATAGGCAGGAATACTAGAAGAACGCTACAGTAACGCTAGATAGCTCTAAAGTCGAGAAATGAGAAGAGAAAGAATGCGAGAGATACGAGGTGCTCTCGACTGCTGGACTAGTCAACAGTAAGTGGGTCCCGTCTTCCTTTGACTTGTACACACATCAACAATGCACAGGTCCCAACTGCTCTCGACTGCTGGAAAAGTCAACTGTAGAGAAAGGGTTAAGCACTATTTCCCTTGCATGACCTCACAAAGCCATCCATAGTCCCAAACGAGACGTAATCAATTTTTATAGGATTTCAAGCAATGTGTGTAAAAGTCATAATAGAAGGGAGATTGAAAAAAAAAATTTCTGTCAGTAATTCGCCTTTTGAAATTGAACTTTTCTTTCTACCTGTATTGGCTGTAGTTGTATATATGTTTAATTAAGTTGAATAACGATTTTTGATCCATTCACTAAAACTGCTCTGGTTTAGAGTCCATAAACTGATGGTTTAGAGCTGCAGCTTTCATACAATCACACAGTACTCTTAAGCTTGAGGATCACATTAATAGATTTACAAGAAATAATGAAAATTTCTTCACCAACACACCCTAATTATGATAGATTTCTGTGGTCTCTTCCTGTAGAAGATATATGCCATGTTCCAGACAGGTTGGGCGTCATTACCTGCTGAGTCAGTTCTTACTTTTTTCCCTTCACACACAATCGAGCAGTAAGGATTTACATCTGCAATAAAAGCAAAACCAATATTTACATTATTTTATAAAGTAAAAAAAGTTACATATTCTTTGTAGATTTGGTCAATATTTCCTTAATAGTCAAGATAGCAGTGACTGATCCTCGCATTTATAGGAACAAGTAGGCTTTTGGTGCATCACGACGCCAGTTTTTGATGGAGCTGGATTTGGGCTCAGGTGTGTTTGGGTAGACTCCAAGGTTAGGGGCACTGGAGTAGACCAGTGAGCATCTTTATAATTAATTTTGATAAAGTACCTAATAGACTTCTCAAATGTCTGAGTATTGCGGATAAGTGCGATATTTGGGTGTCTGAGGGACTTGAGTTCCTATCTGTCTGGAAATGAGTGACAGGCTTGTGGTTGGATCTAAAAATGTCCAAACCAGAACAATTTGACACTATTTGGAGAATCTGATTAACTTTATTTTAATTTTTACTATGTGAATTTTTTTTTTTTTTTTTTTTTTTACGGCGCATCTACATCTAGGTCATTAGCGCTGACATCCAGGGTGCAGCGAGGAATTTTACCAGCGAGCCGTGGGATGATAAAATTCCTGCCAGAGGTTGGGAATCGAACCCACCATCTCCCGCTTATGAATCCAAGGCGCTAGCCATTAGACCACGGGAGACCCCTACTATGTGAATATTTTCTTTTCTTTTACATTTTTTTTCCTTTTCTATCAATGTCAGTGTGGCAAAATCAAATTTATTTTTCCTTTTGATTACAGAGTGCATTCAATGACTATTAATTAAATTACACCTGAAATATAACATATAAGTAGTTAAAGAAACTTACTTGATAACATTTTGTTTGTAATGTCAGCGCTCTCTATAATCACCACTGTAACCCACTCGTATTCAGGGAAGATGCAGGAACAAGGATTAAAGCTCTTTGGAGAATCATTATTCAATTCTCTGTAAGAATATAACAAAGAATATATTCTCTGTTAAATATAAACTTAATTTATTTTTAAGGTTTTTATGACACATTTTTACCGATAAGATCAAAATTTCAGAGGGGGTTGCAGCTCCCCCGCTTATGTATGCCCAAGACAGACTATTAACATACATGATAAAAATACAGGTACATTGAAATGCTGGGCATTTAAGCCAATAAATCTCTATTTAAGAGCCTTAAAAATATAGGAAAGACCATGTTTTTAAGATTCTTCATGCAACTCTCCCAGCCTCCCAGATGTTGCATTACAGAGACCCCAAATATTCTAAATAAGACAGTGAGTGAAAGAGAAGAAGAATTGGAAAAAATATATACATACAACGCAAGCAATTGTTCCCTCTTTTTCTTTTCCGGCCTTAAAAATAAATAAATAAAATGAAATTTTGAATTTCCCTTACTTTTTTTTCATATTTAAATTCCCTAAGATTTCCGTCATCCTGACACCATATATTGGATTCTAGAGTAACAACTAGTTAGTGGAACCACTCCTCTCCCAGCCACTAAAGCCCACCGGGACCACCCATCTTAGAGGCACTATAATGGCTGTTAGCAGCATAGGGGTTAAAACCACAGACTGATACTGAATCTGACAAAGAACATAACACTAATAAAGACAAGTACCTGGAGGAAAATGACTTATGCTGAGGAATTGAACAATTATTCAAATACATTATTCTTAATAATAAATTAGAAGATATTTTATATATTACCTAATTTGGATTTGCTGTTTTTTGGAAAATGCCCTTATTATAAAAGACAAGACGTCCCCTTGACGGAAAGTAGTGGGTATGATTATATAGTTGGCAGGATAGAGCCATCCTCTGTAAGCAAGCTCTCTCTTCCGGCGATGGTCAACACTTACTACAGTAGGGGTGTGAGGCCACAGCTTATGGAGTCTACAGTTTCTGTTTTCTTCAACCTATATTGGAATCAGGGCACCACAATCATTGTTCTTTCTCATAGCTAACAATAATTATTAGAATACTTATTTTATAATGCTAAAATAACAATCAGTTCACATCCACACTTGTTTTTAATTTTGGACAATACTGTATGCATCCTTCTAAGGTGTTTAAATCACAGCATGAATAAAACAAACACTTCGTTTAATATTTAAAAAAAACTACTTCGGGGTTTTTTTTTTTCATCTTAAGCCCCTTAACCCTTAATTAGTGGTGTCGGGTCATATTGACCCGAATGTATTTGTTTATTCGACCTTTGCCCTTTGAAATCTTTGTATTTCAATAAATATTATTGTTTATTAATTATTATTTATTGAAATTACTTTACCCAAAAAAAATCAATTTAAAGTTTGTTTCACTGGGGCCCCGACACTATTAGTTATGGAAGAAAAAGCATGCCACTAATTAAGGGTTAAAAGTGTCTGCCTTATTTATTATTCGTTGTAAAATTGCCTTAATTTTACATTAAAGATGATTGGCTTCTGAATAAAACATTTTTCTTGGGCCAACCATACTTTTTTTGCACCTTTCCCCAATGTGCAGTACCTGGTGTTGCACCGTGTCAGCCAACACATATTTACCTTCTTATCTACCCAAGAAGTGCACTGTAGCAAAACTTCAAGGTGCATAAAAAACTTCATCAAACGTGCATTACTAGCTCTCTGACTATTATGTTTACCTGCTGTAGTGTATATTTGTATTCTTTATTATTAATAATTATAAGAGTCTCTAAAGAGTTGAAGTATTTATTGAGAGTTTTATTTATATTTCTTCAAGTATTTTTAATAGGAATTGCAGCCCAGCTATTTTAAAGTACAGAGCTTTTCTATATTCTGGCAAAGAAATTTCTGTTTATTGAAATATTTTTCCTAAGAATTGGAGCTCAGGTATTTTAAAGTATAGTGCTTTTTCTGTGCTCTAGCAAAAGAAATCCTATTTCTTGATATATTTTTCCTTGGAAATTTAGCTCAGTTATTTCCATGCTCTAGCTAAGAAAATCCCATTTCTTGAAAATTCCTAAACCGTCACTGCCCCCAGATTAAGTTTTAATAAATAGAATATATATTTCTAAAACATATTTTTTGAAGGAATACCAATGTTTTTCCCAGTGTGTGTGCAATAAGTACTATTGTAGATATACAAATTAGTCATTAAGTTATAATTTGAAAAATTCATTAAAATTTGTTCCACTTCATCTCCTCTTCTTCTTCCTCCTCCTTGTGCCTTTCAGCGTGGAGGAGCCTCAGTCCATGCCAGCCAGGCACCACGGTCCCCGGCCAGCGCCTTCTTTGCATTCAGCCCATGGCCTCTTTGCTGCCCCAGCGGGCATCTTCCAGTCAGCTTATCTTTGAAAAACTTCCTGGGATTCGATCTTCCTCTATTCGACAAAGGTGGCCAAACCATTTCAGCTCCCTCTTTTCGACTGCTTCTTTTACAGCTGAAACTCCCAGGTCCTCTCTTATTCGCTGATTTCTAACCAGATCTCTTCTGGTTCGGCCCGCCACTCTCCTCAGGTATCTCATTTTGGCGCAACAACAAACAAATTTGTTGCACAACCCTTTAAAATGTGCGTTATTTAATAATGTCATACTCATACATTTGATTCCTTTACTTTTATTTATTTCCCCAACATAACTTAGGAATTCAACATAAATGTCAAGTAGTATTAGAAATTTAAAATGTTAAAGTGTTTTAGGCCACATACTTTGATTTTTTTTTTTTTTTTTTTTTTTTTTTGAGCTCGAGGAGCCCAATCAATAGACCATACAGACATTTGTCTAATATTTGTTGACCCATTATTTCCAAAAATTGTTTCATTGAAATGAGTTTTAACCCTCTCGTTGCTTTGAACGAGTTAACTCATGCTCGACTAGCAGGGCCTCAGACGCTCTACACGAAATAACTCGTGCTCCACACTCCACACCTCTGATGCTCCTCACGAGTTAACTCGTGGCCCCATTAGAGCCGCTTCTCCAGCCTAGTGCTACTAACTCGTACAGAATCAGTGGACCTAGCGAGAATAAGGAGAGTTCTCAGCTTCATTAAATCCATGTCAGAGATCAATGTCTTATCCCTGAGGCATCTAAAGAAGTCATAATGATATAAGGCATTACATTTTCTGAGCATGTTTAGAATCTGTGATGACTATTCATTTTCTGTAACGGTTAAAGTAACCAAAGCTTTATAGCTCAATTATCTTGTAATTGCTAGACGTGTTGATTTTATTATTTATGAATAGCGTTCACATGGTTCTTTAAATACATAATTTTCAATTTTATCAAATCTTCTTTGTATATTAATTGAAATTATAGATTGTGCAAGTCTATTATTATCCATAACAAAAGATCTAAAGTCCTACAATCGACATTGTTGTGGATATTGTTGGGGGTTAAAGCTAGTGCGCCTCAGCGCCTATTTGTAGGGTCGTACTCAGATTTGTTTCCCTAACCCTATTGTTGTAGTTTCTATCTTTTAGTCGACAATTTAGATCTTGTTTAGTATGGTCGGTACAAATAGCGTCCTTACATTATTAAATACAATGATATAAATGAATATAAACTATATCAAGCCACTAATAATACCGTCATTTCTTATTTGAGTGATATTATTTTCCATGATAGAAAATGTCTTTTATTTTAGTATAATATTACCAATGTAAAGAAAATTTTACATTGTAAGTTAATAATTCCAAATATACAACAAGAGAATGCAAAGAGAGACAAAAGAGTTGAATGGTAGTCAGGTCGAGATGAAGAGAGATTGGCGAGTGTTTTTGGGAAGCTAAATGGATACGCATCGAGCGTACTGGGCGCTATGAGTCCCTTCATTCACCAGCAATGAAAGGGTTAAGAGCTCCCTTTTATGCAAAATGCTGAAGCTAATCTCGATTTCTGACGTCCCATTTCTTGGATTTCTAAATTAATTTCTAAGTACAGATGGAATGGTTGGGATTCGGCTAAATAAACCTCAATATGATTTTGTTTTAAAAAAATCTATATTTCGGACGTTTCGGCTACTCATTGGTAGCCTTCGTCAGCTAAAATGACAAAAAAAAGAAATTAATACAGAAACAATCAAGAAAAATTTATAATTGTGATAGGTAACAGAACTATAGATACAGTTTAACTTATAACAGAACATATCGTCTTAAAATTCTTAGAATGAGTAGAATGAAAAAAGAAAATAGGTACAGTAATTGATTTTAATAGTAATTAGTAACATTAATTGATTTTACAAAGAAATAAGAGAACTATATACCAATGACAAATATAGTAGCTAATAGTAACATTAATTAATTTTACAAAGAAATAAGATACTACATACCAATGGAAATGCCGAGCGGCAGAGGAAGACCAAGGTTGGCAATTAAGTAACCATTGTGAAAGTGTCTAAGGAAAAAAGGAATCTGCAAGGGGTATATGTAACTGGAAACAGCAAAAGGTGGGGGAAAACGGGCGGTAGGATCAAACAGATGTTTATGACATTTTATGACAGGAAAGGAGAAAAAGGTGTTAATGGAAGGATACCCAAGGGGCAAGGTAAAAATCTAGGTAGGTGGTCGGGCGAGTATTTGGAAAATATTAGCGTACATAGGAGAAATGCCTTGTTGGTCAGTTTTGTAATTTATATTGTTTTTGTTTAAGTTTATGTGTACACATTCCGAGATCTGTAGTCTTTTTTTGTTACGTTGTGTAGAAAGAATTTTCGTGTCGTCGAAGTTAAAAGTGTGTTTTTGTGTAATGGCGTGTTTTGCAAGTGCAGATTTATCTATTTCTTTATTAGTGATGGTTCGTTTATGTTGTGTAAGACGTGAGTGAATGTCATTTATGGTTTCTCCTATGTATACACCATTACAGGAAGGGGTTTGGCAAGGGACTTGGTAAACACATCGGGTTGTATGTTATAAGTTAAACTGTATCTATAGTTCTGTTACCTATCACAATTATAAATTTTTCTTGATTGTTTCTGTATTAATTTCTTTTTTTTTGTCATTTTAGCTGACGAAGGCTACCAATGAGTAGCCGAAACGTCCGAAATATAGATTTTTTTAAAACAAAATCATATTGAGGTTTATTTAGCCGAATCCCAACCATTCCATCTGTACTTATCACCTCGACGGCTAACTATCTAATCATCATGATAAATTAATTTCTATATAAACTATAGCTATGAGTTGATACTAACCCTGACTATATGAAGTCCTATAAGCATGTTGATATGTCCATGAGGAGTGTCTCCCAGATCAGCATCTCGGAACTGCAGCAGCTGTATTAGCACCTCTAACTCTTTATTAATCGACATAAGGTACTGAAATAACAACAAATTTTCTCATTCATTTAATTAATTTGTTTTAAATTATTTGAAGCTCCTTCCCAAGATGATTTGTCCTAATATTCATATCGCCTCTCTCCTTTGTATATGGTTGCAGTTAGACCTGGGCATAATTTATTTGAAATAATATTTTCGGAATAAATCATGAAATAACCTTAACAGATTATTTCAGAAATAATTTATTTTATAATTTTTAAAATATTATTTCGGAAATAATTATTTCAAGGATTAAATCATTTCATGATTAATGATATATTTATTCCCGAAATGATTATTTGATGGAATAATATATTCTGATATCTTAATTTATACAAAAAAATCTTCTAAATACATGTTTTCCTGTGAAGCCTCATTGAGCTGTGTTGGCGATAATGGTCCTGATGTCGATGGGGCGTAGAAAACAAAAACAAAAAAAAAAAAAAATTGCGGTGTTAACGTGTTAAATCAGTCTTCAATTTTATTATTTTTTTTGGGGGGGGGGAGGGTTCGATTCCCACCGGGAGGAATTTTCTCATATAACGGCTTGTTGAGAAAATTCCACCTTGGATGTTGGCGATAATGGCCTAGATGTCGATAAGGAGAAAAAAAAAAAAAAAAAAAAAAAAAAAAAAAAAAAAAAAAAAATTGAAGACTGATTTAACACGTTAATACTTATATCCACTTACTAAAATATCACTTTCCTCAACCAGGTATATTCTTAAACTTGGCAATGTTTAGTTTTTCTCTAAAGATAATTTCGGCACAAAAAAAACATTGCCACGTTTAAGAATATACCTGGTTGAGGAAAGTGATATTTTAGTAACTGGATATTAGTATTTTTATTGTTGTTTTTAAAAGTCAGTTGAAGTGTCTTTACTGTTCTTAGTAAGTAACTATGAGGTCTTCCAAGTAATGAACTTGGACATTTCTTTCTTGTATCATCTCTTGTATTGGCAAATATTTTTGGTTGAATTAATACACAAACTCATACTGCTTTTTTGGAGTGTAGAATGGTAAGGCGTTTTCGGGGGGTTTTAGGAGGGGATATTTTTGAGGAAGGGAGTGTTTCTTTGTGGGGGCAGGAACTTGGCCTCTATTTCACATTTATGTTTTTTTGGGGATAATAATATACGTTATCTAACAACAAAATAGGTACAAACAATAAAATTGTGGCTTTTTTTTAAGAATTTAATTTATTTTAAAATAGCGAAAACCTAGTACCAAGCGGTTATACAAAGTATTCACTTATACAAAACATTTTCCGTCCTGCCTCAAATTCGTATAAGTGAGACTCGACTGTAAATGTGTATCTTGTTGATTTAAATGTCACGTCCAAGTAATGGCTACCATCGGTCAAAAGTAATGAAAGGTTAGTGGGTATGAGTGATTGTTCTCATCCTCAGCAGTCTGTTAGTATATGTCTTATAATTAGTACTTCATTAAACTGTTTACAGGTTGGTAATTCTTGTTTATTATTTAGGTGCTCTTGGTTTGTAAGGTCGCTATAAGGTGCCTAATTTGTTTCTTGTCCTGGGGTGTTTACTAATTTTGGCGAATACACTCAAAATAAATAATAAATTAAATAAAGAGGAAAAAAGGCACACGGAACCTGGGGGTTTTGAAGGAAGGACTCCTGTCGAACATCGCCTCCACCTGATCTGTTGGTAGCAGGGCTGTTCTCCCAACGACCAATCAATGCAGAGCCTTTCCATTGCTCTGCAGGTACAGCAAAGAGATTCTTGCTTACCATTCGAATAATCAAGCACTCCTGGAAACCCCAAGCAGCATCCTCCAACGGTATCCTAAAATATCATAAATCTTCAACATGTCAGCAACTTACCATGGACAGATTCATTTCCTTTCATACATTTTTGATCAAATACATCCAATAAGATATTATTACTACAAATTAAAAAACAAACACAAAAAAACATATATATGTTTGTGTCTGATAAAATGATAGTGGCAACAATATTTGTTCTTTCACCATAAAACTTAGCCTAAAAACCATTATTATTCGCCATAACCAAAAAATTATTCTTTTTACAGATTCACTAAGTTCTTTGCTCTCACTTAACGACTTGTATGAAACATACCCAATACAGAGCGAAATTTTGGAACGTATACACAAACTACAAGAATTCACGTGACGTGATACGTGAACACATGAATTTACCTGGAAACTCAGATGCTGACAGAGAAGCCAAAATTGCAACAACTAAATTGATCATAGATGAACAACAAAATACATTACAAGACATTCACAAGCTCACTAACAACAAGCAAGTGCCAAAACACATGGAAACACACTACTGACAACAAACTACGAGAAATAAAGGAGTCTGTGAATGCCTGGCCAAGAAGTAATTGAGTGACAAGAAGGGAAGAAGTCATGATTACAAGGCTCAGAATTGGCCGTTGATTACATACTCACTCTCATTTAATGACGAGATGACAACAGGCCGTATGCAGAATTTGTCACATGCAACTAACAATCAAACAAATCCTGACAAACTGCAAAAACTGTTAGAAATATAAATCATATTTATGTATAATTATACTTTTGTTATGATATTATTTAAGATATAATCTTGTAGATGTAGATGTATTTGATATAGATGGCATGCAGAAGTCAGCCTATGTGTTGTATGTTCAAGATGGCCGATGTATATCTCTCCCAGCTAAATGCGTTGTTATAATATAGACTTATTCTCAAGATTGATTGTGTTAATTTAACCCATTTACTTCCCAACAAAAACTACTTGGACATTCCACATGACATGTATCACTTACTGACTGAAGGTAGCCAACATTTGAACAACATATCAGAACATTTAGGTACTAAAAATATATACAACAAACTATAAAATAGAAATCTTGAATACATGTTAATATTGGTTTTGAGAAAAATAACTACAATATTCTATATTTTTTTCTTTATAGGAAGTGCCAATAATGATTGGCTCCTTCCAAATACTATTCACTGAGATGTACATAAGACAAGCACAATTAATTATTGCACTATATAAATTTTACAGATTTTAAATAAACATTTATTAAAATAAAAAAATCCATCTTTTTCTACATGCATCCGATAATCCGGAATATTTGATAATCCGGTATTTTTCAAGACCCGAACATGCTGGATTAAAGGAAGTCTACTGTAGTTTCTTGACTGTTGTCCTTCTTGATTGTTTTGGAGACTTTGATTACAGTCAGTTAATGTTTTATATTAAATGAACATTTTTTATGCTGTCTTGAAATGTGTCCTGTTTTGGGCCCACAATTAAAAAAAAAAAAAATGTAGTTTTTGAATCTGACTTATCTCCTTATCCCTGCACCCCAAGTATTTTTTAAAAACATTCATTATGTGTCTCTTATTTTTTATTCATTATAAAGAATATGTTATTCACAATGTGTAAATTAAGTTGCTCACGTACTGTGATATCAGTCTTCAAACTTTAGTGCAGTGTTTTCTATCCAAAATAATATTTTTGAGTGAAAGAGAGTATTAACAGACCAGAATTCGGTAGAATCTCGCAGCATGAGCCCGAGTCTTTGCCTTTCTGAATCTTTCAGCTGTTGCCATTGTGCATTTCGAGACCTGAGCTTAGATAGGGTCTCCGTGGAGTAAGCATAGGAGCTGCCTTCAGCACTCAACGCACTAGCACAGATCAAAACAAAACTTATATTGTATTCCTTGTATAAAATATATTTAAATAAATAAAACAATCCTTACATAAAAATATGTTAAATAAATAAAAATATGGTAAATATGTTATTAAAACAATGTTAGATCTTATAGAGAATTATATTTGTGCAAGATTTCAATTATTCACTATTGGCCATTACTTTTGTTTTATTAGACACTAATATAATTTATAAAAAAAAAAAAAAAAATGAATAAAAAATCTGTATATATAATATCAGGGGTTTGTCTCTCTGTTTGTTCCTTATACAAATCTACACCACTTGACCGATTTTGACCAAACTTGGCACACAGGTGGGTCTTGATCCGGGAAGTGTACAAGGCTTTGTCAAAATTGCCCATCAGCTATTTGTTCCTTATACAAATCCGAACCGTTTTACCGATTTTGACCAAACTTGGCACACGGGTAGGTCTTGATCCAGTGCGCATCAAAAGAGATCAAAATCATCTAGGACTCACAGTTTGGAGGTAATGGGTTCAAAACTGCGAACCTGAACAGTTACAGACTTGCGTTATTAGATTTTGATATTACTTATTTGATTTCTAATTTATTTTTGCTTTTCTAGATGCAGAAAGTAGGTGTAGTAGTAGTATAGTATAAATGTTTGCTCACCTGTCTGGTGATCCGGGTGGTTTTCTCCCCTCTTCTCGAGGATCTCTTAACCGAATCATTGAAACCTTTTCTCGTCCACTGCAACACAGAATTTAACTCACTCACATTTCTTCTTAAATCTTGGTCTTAAATTTGACCTGAGCTTATTGAATAATTACTTTTAACACTTTCCCTACCAAGAGAGGGGAGGCCCTGTGTGTAAGGGATATACTTTTTCCACTTTTGCTCATCGCACCTTGACTTTGAGCGATCATCTCACCAAATTAAAACATTATTTCAAATATTTAATATATATTGGTAAACCAAAAGAAATCATTTGAAGATAGATTGGCTGTAAAGAATGCATTTATTTAAGGGGTTGAGACTTTATTTTGATGGAGCACCAGCAATGACTGGAAACAAAAACGGTTTTGTGGCATTGTGTCGAGCTATCGAAGTACTTATCTTGTGTGTGTGTGTGTGTGTGTGTGTGTGTGTGTGTGTGTGTATATATATATACATTTCCTACTCTACTTTTAGCCAACCAGTAATGAGATGTGTTAATTACAGAAAAGTCCGTCACGCAGGAGCTGCATAACTAAGCACTTTCCTCAGAATTTGGGTAGTGTAGACTGCTTTCCAGAACAATTTGCTTAAAATATCCTACATAAATAAAATAAAAACATGAATAGTTCTCTTTTAATTTTGTAATGAGTAACTGATAAATTATTAATTTGCTTCCAGAGTTATGTTTACACATGGTACCTACTACACTACGTAATAAATACAAAAAACCTCCTATTATCGTATTTTGATCTAACACAGGAACCGGATACAGTCCCTCTAGCGCTCCTTGCGGCGCCTTTGTGAACCTATATCTGGCTGGCTTTTCTATTGAAATATATTACAAAGTAAACCCCCCTTTCCGATTGACCGATTCAGCTCATTTTTACAACACTTCTTTCTCATGAGTTACCCACGACGTATACCGCGTTTTGTTACAATACAGCAGAAATTACGACCAGTATGAGTATATTAGTAATTTGGGTCCGGAGTAAACCCCCCCTTCTAATGAACCGATTTAGTTTATTTTTACAACACATATTTACCTGTAGATTACCACTATGAATACCGAGTTTCGTCGAAATATACCTAAAATCACGGCTGGTAGTGGCGAATTGGTATTGTCGGTCCGGAGTAAACCCCCCCTCCTCATGAACCGATTTAGTTCATTTTTATATCTCACTTTTCTCCTTATATTACCACAACGAATACCAAGTTTTGTTGAAATATAACAAATATTACGGCTGAAATGGTCAAATTAGTGTTTTGGGTTCGGGGTAAACCCCCCCTTCCGGTGGACCGATTTTGGTGGTTAACGAACTCGTTCAATCGTTTGCTAATTGAATGCTATATACCAAGTTTCGTGACGAAAAAACAAAAACTCTGGCCGCTATCGTGTTAACAGACACATATATATATATATATATATATATATATATATATATATATATATATATATGCATATATATATATATATATATATATATATATATATATATATATATATGCATATATATATATATATATATATATATATATATATGCATATATATATATATATATATATATATATATATATATATATATATATGCATATATATATATATATATATATATATATATATAGATATATATAAATTTTAACGGGGGTCATTTTCGGTGTCTACTAGGTAGGATCGATAAAGATTTGAAGAAATTTTTCAAAAATTCCGTCATGAGTCCAACCTCAATAGCTACTTTCCTTCGGAGGAAAGTGCTAAAATGGATTACAAGCATTTTTTGAGGCACAGTCAGATTGCCTGTTCCCAATCTTCATCAAAAGGAAAAAGGTTTATTTAATGATTTAAGTATATTTATATTATCAGATCAGTTATGGTTGGTATTCATCACAGGAACAATCCAAAAAGTAAACTAAGTTATGAAATGCAATAAAAGTTAATCAAAATCTGTCTCAATGGATTATAAAAGATCAATAAGGTGCCAAAGTATTATAAACAAGACATTGTATTATTAACACGTTCAATATGGTGAGCACCATATAGAGCTCAGGCCCATTCGTTTCCCTCCCGGCTAGTAACTACTTACTTCAAGTTCTCTCAATCAACCGTAGCCCAAAGTGAGCCAAGATGGCGGAAGTATTGAATGTGTTAAAGAACACTTTAGCATATACTTTTATTAAAATTCCAAATGCAACAGATACAAAAACAAATTGTTGGGAGTGGGGGCGTAGTGACTTTTCAGAGACTTTTAAAATAAAAAAAGTGAATATGATCAGGCAAAATGTTATAATAAATAACTCACTTAAAGAGATTCCTAAGTGTAGTTTCCGCAAGATGGACTTTCCTTACTTCTGTAAGATGGTAGCAGTGTCCCCGGACGAGTCCGAGCTCATTCCTCGATCCGATCTCATTCTCACTGTCTGCCTAAAAGAAGAAAAAGTATATTATAATACTGCTAGAGCCAGTGAATGAGCAGGGCCACATAAGGATTATATAATCAAGGGTCTTTCTTCTACTAGATAATGCGGCCATTGAGTATGTCAATACCGCCACACATCTTGGCGAACCCTTTAGCTGTACAGGAAAGTTCAGGAAGGCAGCAGACCATTTTATAAGCCGTGCCGCGAAGGCCTCTGGCAAGGTGAAGGACATACTGGTCAGGGGGAAGGTGAAATCCTGGGAGGCTTCTGTAAGATTGTTTGACTCCATTGTTGCAGCAACTGCTTTGCATGCTCAAAAGTTTGGGCTTTGTACCATCTTGATAAACTAGAAGGGTACCAAATCAAATTCTTTAAAAATATGTTCCACATAAATCGCACTACTCCAAACCACTTCATAAGAATCGAATCTGGATGTTCACCTTTAGGAGTGGTAATCTTGAGGAGAACCCTCAACTAGTGGTTCATGCTTCAGTCTATGGTACCAAAGAGATGCTAAGATAAAATCTTAAATAGAACTTCTTTTCACCCTGAGAACCTACAAGACTGGTGGTTTGTCCCTCTTCCAAAGATTTTTGTACCAAATTTCATCAAAATCGGACCACTTTTGAGGCTGTGATTGGAGTCGGTGTTTTAATTTTTCATGAAATATTAATTGCTTCTATTCCAAATCACACTATGGATAAGCATTTTATGGAAATTCGCTAAGATAACGCATTTTTTAAAATTTCGGCACAAGCGCGGTGGATATTGGGGCTACAGAACCACTCGTGATTTTTCTGCCATAAAATTAAACCTCATTGTTTCCAATACACACTTGCTTCTAAACAAACGCAGTGATAAAAAAGTTGCAACATGATCTATGATGCGACGCGACTGTCGCTTCGCGGAATGGATCACATGAGCACTTGCGAGAGTTTAGTTGAAATTCTTCAGTAGTTAGACCTTCCAAAATTTCGGCTAAAGATATATTTTTGTCGCTGAAACGAGAACTCGTTGATGGAGGCCTAGCCTTAGGGAAGAAGATAGTCAAGCAAGCGTATTGCTACTCAACAGTTCCAGGATTAAAATTTTACCGATTTCTAATAAAACGTTGTCCTGGAGAAATATTTCCACTCCAAATACCTATGGATTATGAATATCGTTCATTGCTTTCAAAAATTATAACAAATTATTACTGTAATGCTGGAACAAGGTGAATGGGGAAAATAGGGCTTAAGCGGGCCATTCACGTTGCGATTTGTAGTCCGACTTAGTAGAACTATTAGTTGTATAGTCAACTCCACACACTCCAATAGTCGACACTCACGCTCCAACCTGCGATCCAACTGTAGTCTTGGTCAGTTTTCACGACTGTGTATGTCGTTCACGAGCCGAAGAATATATCGAGTGCAGGCCGAAGTCACCCGAAGGTCAAGCACCGACAGAGATAAGTTGGACGACTTTGATCCGACTCCACCATTCACGCTCCAACTCCATCACTCCTTCATCCCCTCTTCGTCCCTCTAAATGTTCCGACTAGACTTCCAACAACCCCATTCACGATCCGACATCGGATCCAAATTCGGAAGTCGGACTACAAATCGGAACGTGAATGGCCTGCTTCAGAGATCTATAATTAAGAGAGTAGAGTCAAAGTATAAACACACTTGAGATTACACCTGATAACAGCTGATAAAGGCATGTACTGACTCAGTAATGTTTTTGATTTGAGTCTCTCCACCTTGCTTTATATATATCTAAATCGAAACATCTCCAAATCTAATACCTCACACTCAATTTTCTCCGTTTCTGGATGAGGAATTACAATATTTGAGGTAACTGAAAATGCATTTTTAATTCATCAACTTGAAAACATGGGCGAGCTGAGGGGCTACAGCCCCCCCCCCTCAATCTTGCTGAGGGGCTACAAACAAGCTCAATCTTGTTTTCTTGTTTTGTTGAGAACATTTCATGAAAAAAAACCTATAACAACGAAAAATTTCGTTTGCATTTACCCTGGTCTACTAGGTGTCCAGAAGATCTTAATACCCACCATTTTACACTAAAATATTTAAAAATTTCCCTACACCCCAAATGCCTAGGTGCTCCAAGCCCTCCCCCCCGAAATTATTTTCTATAGATGCTAGTGCTTGAAAGTCTCTCTAACAAGAGAAATGAATATAAATGCCTATTCATAAACATAGTGCCCGACATGCGGGAATGGCGCAATCATACCGCGTTACCTTAGCATTCTTATCCTCGGTTTCATTTGGAATCCTTGGAATTGAAACAGTTAAAATTTTGTTTTCAAATTTTTGCTATTAAAATCTTACATTGGTAAAATAATTTTACGGTTGGAAAATTCAAATACCTATTGTCATGACATCTCGAAGACAAACAATGGAAAGCACTATTGCAAATGTCCGACTCGCAGGAACTGCGTCATCTCAGCGCGTTTTCCTTCTTATACTTAGTGTCATTTAGAAAGCTGAGAGTAGAGGTAGTTTAGATTTTTCATGAAAAATTTAAAATGAAATCTCAAATAGAAGATTTTAGGCGCCAAAACAGGAAACTGGCATTATTCTAAGCGGAAATGACTCCCTATGCCTCGCTCTCAGAAAACAGACTTAAAAATACGTTTCTCCTTTTCATATCTTGTTTTACTAAAATAATCATTTTACTGTTAAACAGAATTAAAAGCTAAGGCCAATAGTAAAAGTCCGTCACGCAGGAGCTGCATAACTAAGCACTTTCCTCAGAATTTGGGTAGTGTAGACTGCTTTCCAGAACAATTTGCTTAAAATATCCTACATAAATAAAATAAAAACATGAATAGTTCTCTTTTAAATTTGTAATGAGTAACTGATCAATTATTAATTTACTTCCAGAGTTATGTTTACACATGGTACCTATTACACTACGTAATAAATACAAAAAACCTCATATTGTCGTATTTTGATCTAACGCAGGAACAGGATACAATCACTCTAGTGTTAGAAAGCACTCCTTGCGGCGGCTTTGTGAACCTACGTCTGACGGGCTTTTCTATTGAAATATATTACAAATTAAACCCCCGCTTTCCGATTGACCGATTCAGCTCATTTTCACAACACTTCTTTCTCATGAGGTACCCACGACGTATACCGCGTTTCGTTACAATACAGCAGAAATTACGACCGGTATGAGTATATTAGGAATTTGGGTCCGGAGTAAACCCCCCCTTCTAATGAACCGATTTAGTTTATTTTTACAACAGACATTCACCTGTAGATTACCACTACGAATACCGAGTTTCGTCGAAATATACCAAAAATCACGGCTGGTAGTGGCGAATTGGTATTGTGGGTCCGGAGTAAACCCCCCCCCCCCCTCCTAATGAACCGATTTAGTTTATTTTTAGAACATGTATTTACCTGTGGTTTACCACTACGAATACCGAGTTTCGTCGAAATATACAAAAAATCACGGCTGGTAGTGGCGATTAGGTATTGTGGGTCCGGAGTAAACCCCCCCCCCCCCTCTAATGAACCGATTTAGTTCATTTTTATATCTCACTTTTCTCTCTATATTACCACTACGAATGCCAAATTTCGTTGAAATATAACAAATATTACGGCTGACATAGTCAAATTAGTGTTTTGGGTTCGGGGTAAACCCCCCCTTCCGGTGGACCGACTTTGGTGGTTAACGAGCTCGTTCAATCGTTTGCTAATTGAATGCTATATACCAAGTTTCGTGACGAAAAAACAAAAACTCTGGCCGCTATCGTGTTAACAGACACATATATATCTATATAAATATGTATATATATATATATATTAATTCTTCTGAAAATGACCCAATATATATTTTCCACTTGTTCTTTTTTCTTTTTTCTTTATTTGGCAGAGGGTCGATGAAGCAGAACACCATTTGTTTTTGTTCAACTATTTTATTTCATCAATTTTGCCCGACATGTTTCGTGCCTTAATTCGCACCTCTTCAGGGGCTTTCCTTATCGGGAAGTCCTCTCGTCATGTGTACTGGCTTGAGTCAGGCGTAATACTCTACGCCTTACTCTTAGGCGTCTATTACGCCTGACTCAAGCCAGTACACATGACGAGAGGACTTCCCGATAAGGAAAGCCCCTGAAGAGGTGCGAATTAAGGCACGAAACATGTCGGGCAAAATTGATGAAATAAAATAGTTGAACAAAAACAAATGGTGTTCTGCTTCATCGACCCTCTGCCAAATAAAGAAAAAAGAAAAAAGAACAAGTGGAAAATATATATATATATATATATATATATATATATATATATATATATATATATATATGTATATATATATATATACATATATATATATATATATATATATGCATATATATATATATATATATATATATATATATATATATATATATATATAGATATATATATAAATTTTAACGGGGGTCATTTTCGGTGTCTACTAGGTAGGATCGATAAAGATTTGAAGAAATTTTTCAAAAATTCCGTCATGAGTCCAACCTCAATAGCTACTTTCCTTCGGAGGAAAGTGCTAAAAAAAAAAAAAAAAAACGACGAACCGACAGCTTCAGGCACTTATTTCTCGGATTGACGTAGGCCCATCGAAAATCACTTCAGAACCCCTTTTGTACAGAATTTAGTGACCTTTCGAATGGTCACGATTTCCCAGCCGTTTTCGAGATATTTAAGAAAATATACCAAGATCCCGAAACATTTCATAGCTGTTAATGAATTTTTTTTTTCTCCAGTACTTCCTTCACACCAAACGTAACCAAAATTGAAATATCTTCTTTTAGATAAATATCAAACGTCTGAAATAATGTTCAACTGAATCTATCATTTCGGAATACTGAAACTAATATTAGTTTAAAAAACTAGTTTTATTGACTTTTCTCAAAAACGGTTAAAGATATCGCCTTGAAATGATTTCGTTCGTTTCCATAAGTAAAAGAACTTATAAAAAGTGTACCTGGAAACCTACAAACAAAAATCCTTAAGCGCAACGATTTGTTTCGCGCGAATTTCGCCTGTAAAACAGTGTAAAACGAACTCGATCTTTGAAATTAAAAAAAATATTTTTGGTCCAAATTTGATCAAAGTCGGTCCCCTCGCGATGGATGTGAGTCGACTTACCAGTATCCCTGTATATATGTACGAATTCTAACCACCTTTATTTTCGCGATCTATGGGTTTCCCAGCGTCAAATTTCCGTCCTTTCGGATTGCGTCATGTGGCCAACCTTATAAGCGGGGTTCCTATCTATGGAGGGAAGGAAGAACCGCGCTAAAAGTCCGACTCGCATTTCATAACCTTCTTTTCGCAGGTGTCATTTGGAAGTTAATGGTATAAGTATACTTAATATTTTTTAAAAGCTTTGAAAACCTACTCGCATGAAATCTTGAAGATAAGTGAGATTCAGGCATCATTATGAACTGTTACAGTTTACAGTAACAGAAATTCGTCCTCTTCAACTTCTGTTCGAAAAGCTCTTTACAAACAACCAAAAATTCATTTTCATTTTAAGTACATACCTATCTTGTTTTAGTAGCAAAATCATTTTGTCGAAAAAATCAATTATAAGAACTACAAGAAATTAAACACCGAGGAGAACAAACGTAAAGAACCGTTCAAACAAACAAACCAACACTTTCGAGGTTTTGAGCACTTATTTCTTGTGGCATGAGGTCAGCCTCATAAGCGGGTTCCTCCCTATGGAGAAAGGGAGGATCCGCGCTAAAAACAAATAATATAAACTCGATTTTCATTTTATAAGCCACTTTTACAGAAAAATTCATTGCACTACTAAAAACAAAATTTACAACTTGAAAAGGAACAACGAATGGAGAAAACACACAAAAAATAAACTTTCAAAAATGTATGCACGTTTTCGCCGAATGAGGTCGTCCTATGGAAAATTGCATTATAACCAGTTTGTAGAAAACATCTTAACCTTTCCAACCATTGACTTCCACTTATCACGATTTCCCGACCAACCGTTTTCAAGACATTTAACCCTTGAGAACCTGTCAAAGAAACAGCGTTCTATTCTGTCTGGCTGGTCATTGTATTGTTTCTCTACCCCAGTCAGGCGGACCAAGGACTGGGCGCAATGAACATTCGGCTTCTGGCTCTCCTAACAACTCACTATTTTTTCTTTTCCAATCTCCTTTTTTCGTGTAAGTGAAATTTGTGCCACATAAAAATAACTACCAAATGTACCTGGAAGCATATTAAACCGTAAGCGCTAAGATTTTTTTCTGTGCAAATTTTGCCAAAGCAACGTTCTGGCAGGCGGTTTCTGCTGGTAAATATTTTAAATCAGGAAAGTACCAATATCGGATCATTTTTGGAGATGTACAAGCATATATAAAAATTTGAATCACTATTATTATCGTGATCTACGAAATCTGAAAGGTGAGCTTTTCTAGTTGGCACATCCGAATTGGGCGGAAGTCATAAGCCTGTTCCCTCCCTATGGATAGCTTTTTAGTTGACTGACTATTCCAAGTTCTTTATTGTTACTATTTCATACCCCTCAAATGTTCCAGCCTCCCCCCCTCCTCCCACGAATCTTCCCGGCTAATTTGAAGAAGTAATTTGGTAAAATACATTGAGGTTTGAATCCCCCAGCTTGGGACTTTAATTCCATTAAGCCATACCATATTACTCAGGTAAGATTACAAGGGTAGTGGATAAATTTTAAAAGGAATGAATTCTTAGTTAATAATAATGGGCGTTAAAATTTAAATAATAAAAAAAAAGAATGACTAGATTTGAGCCTTATAATTACAAGATGCTGTATTATATAATACGGATATTTCTTGTTCATAAGTTCTTAAATAGTGACAAAAGTAGACCATAACATAATCTTCAGCAGATATTTTTCTCTATTTTATCACTAGATGCTTTGTATTCGTTGTTTGCAGATGGAGAGATTCTCTATTCTGGACAGGAAACCGACTCATGTTCTAGGCTTCCCTTTGACCATCGGACAGCAGCTATGGCTGAGCTTTCTCCTCCCTGCCTTCTTTCTCCTTGCTATCTACATTGCCGAGGTGGCTACCTGTATATCTGTCGGTCTCCAGCTTCTCAGTGAGAGACATTACCTCGCATCCTCTTTCACCTTAATCCTGCTTTACCTTCCACCTCTTGTCTCCTATTTGTCTAGACTAGGAAAGCCTCCGGACACCAAGGATGTTGGAGTCGTCTACGCATGGTTTTTCACAGAAACGGCCGCCTTCATCCTCTTTCCCATAAGACCTCTTCAATGGTAAATTACTCACTAAATAAATATACATATAAGCTATGCTAGTAGCAAATAAGCACATATCGTTAAGCCCTAAAAGAAATATGCATAATATATATAGTAGTTGTACATTTTATTGGTAAGTAAGCTTCTGTTAGAAGGGACAAGTCGAGATCAAAATTTATTTGCATTTATATTCAAGAGATAAAGAGTCCATAAATTAAAATGTATCAAATAAAAAAAAATAACACAGACAAGGAAAAAAAATGAAAGAAAAAAAAGAACATGACAAGAAAATAAAAGAACGCAGACAAAACATTAATTGCAAAGAATGTCAGAAAAGTATGAGTGCAGTGCCGTGCTTCGACATTTATAACATACACAAAAAAAAAATTTAGTAATTCCGATTCAGAAAAACCAAAGGAATTTATTTCATAACAATTTTTGTTTAAATATTTTCAATAATTATGATCAATAAAAAATTATTAGTTTTTAAATCCACCAAAGCTGGTCCAAGGATTATGGGAGAAAGCATTATGGGATACTTTAAAAAAAAAAATTATATGTATAAAAAACACAAATGTGAATACAGCTAAAAAGCATTCAGGCCACTGGGAATATCAGCCACCTTGGATTCTCAGGCTGCCAGGCCCGCAATATGCCCGTATTAGATAGTCCCTAAAAGGTTAAGCATCTCATGTGTCAATAATTAAAGGTAAAAAATTATGTATTCTAGTACACTGTAATTTAAACTGTACTATTATGTGACTGTGGTTGGAGTTTAAATTGATATTAACTTTTTCGATGCGATGAGGGCTACTCCCGCTGCCTACTCCCTCCACAGGCAGACCAAACTCCCTCTCCTAGGGCGGCCGTACGCACCCATATTTGTTTTTTGTTTTTTTACTTAGGCGCTAGTTACTAATCATCATTTTCATGTTTATCTTACGTGAACGACGACGTGTATTACTTGAAACAATTTATTTACTACAATTTAGGTACGCAGCAAACATACAAGAACCATTTAAAAAAAAGTTTACTTACTTTTCTTCCCTATATTTTTCTTTCTACTTCATTCCGAAACTACTGCTGGTTTTTAGACATGATT
Organism: Gonocerus acuteangulatus; assembly: GCA_946811695.1. Classification (NCBI taxonomy): domain Eukaryota; kingdom Metazoa; phylum Arthropoda; class Insecta; order Hemiptera; family Coreidae; genus Gonocerus; species Gonocerus acuteangulatus. The sequence goes on from OX328126.1 coordinate 81,723,849, forward strand.
TTTAAATGTAGCAATGAAAATGATTTTTATTTATTATTATAATAAGCTACTGCTTTATTATTTACAGTTTCACTTAAAAAATGCCCTAAGAACATTTTTACCATGCACACGTCTCACAGACGTTGTTATTTATTTATGTTATTTATAACGTTCAAAATTTGTATGTTATCAGTTAAGGGTTAAACCATCAATTATCCCCTATTCCTGCTAGAGCATTCTGTACATGCTCAAGACTAAAAAGGGCCCGCAATCAAGGGATACAGCTGTGGCGAGAATATTCGGGCGTCGCCTCAGAGGAACATCTTTCTCCGGCGTCGCATCAAATGGGTTAAGGGTCGGTACGAGCTAATGGCGAAATATTGCTACTTCAAGCTGTTTTTCATCCTAAGTCAGTATGATGAACCTTCACCAGCCAACCAACCCCAACTGTAAATAACACTCAAGGCTTATTTTTATTTTTTGGTGTGAGATTCTTCCATTTCTTAGTGCAAGACATCAATGATATATTTATATTTTTTATTTGTCCACAGCCTTGGAGAACGGCTCTTTTGGGCCATTGAAGCATTGAGGCACGAGGATCCTGAGAGAGAAGAGGCGTTAGAAGAATACGAGAAGACTCGATGTAAACTCATAGAGACATACTTCTTCAGCCAAGCATTTCTTGAAGCAGGACCACAGATTCTGCTCCAGGCTTCGTTCCTTGCAACACATCTCTCTTCGGAGAAAGAAACAGGTTCATGAACAAATCATAAAATAAACCCCACTGTGGTTATCCATGTCCTTATACTTGTCTATTTACCATGAACTTGATCGCTCATAGTAAATAGTCAAGAATAATCTGAACACCTTCATACTCTTTATCCAGCTAATGAAAAATCACAATTTTCTCGTGATTAGTAGTAATTTAAATTAATTATCAACATTTTTTTTTGGAAACCTCAGTTGTTTTCAGGTTCTGTAAGCATCTTTTATCCCTCCCTCCATAGAAAGGAAAGACACTTATGAGGTTGACCTCATGTTGTAATCCGGAAGTGCCGACTAGAAAATTTCAGAACCCATAGATCACAAAAATGACAGTTCCAATTCTTGCTTATACACAAGCATATTTGCCTATTCGCTCTCTAGCTGGTTCAAAAGTGGACCGATGAATTAATGAAATTTGGTTTAAAAATACTTTGTGTAATTTGAAAAGTCAAGTTTGTTAACCAGCAGAATCGGTCTACCAGATCATAGTGTTTTGGGCGAAAATCACACAAAAAAATTATAACACTTGCGTTTTAGGCTTCCAGGTACGCGATTAATGATATTGTTATATATTTCGAAAACTGGTTTGAAAATTGTAGTAAATATAAAAAATCTATTCTTACAAATACAGGTCTTTTTTTTTTCTTTTTTTTTTTTTTTTTTTTTGGTGCATCTACTGCTAAGGGGTCATTAGCACAGACAGTTCTTCGCTTAGGATACTGTCAGTTCCCTGTTGTGGCGCCAAAGATCTTGCTTACCTTTAAGATATCATTTTACTATTTTACATTCGTTTATATTTTACATGATATATATATATATATATATATATAAGACAATACATTACCTGTTTCTACGCTTTCCAAATGGCAGTACGGAAACGAACTATGATGACGCATGTGAGTAGGACTTTTTAAATTTAAATTTTGTCTTCTTGATCATAGAATTAAATGTTTAATTAATACTTTCAAAGAGAAATTATATATAATGGAGTTACGGTTTGTTTCAGTGATTCTCCAAGGCGCCTGTGTGCTGTCCTCATTAACGATGCTAGCAGTGGTGACATCAACTTATGAAAGATATGAAAGTCAAGTCGATGGCGGACGTTATCAGGTGTGGAGTCGAGGGGAGTACCATCATACTCAGCTCCAAACAAACAAAGCAATGGATGAAGACAACCCAATTGGAAAGCTCTGTTTGTTCCTGTTCTGGTTTTTCTTCCTGACATCCCGAATGACATCTCTAGTCTTAGCGGGATCATTCTACCCGTGGGTAGTTCTAGGAGTTTCCATTGCACATATTCTTCTCTCTTTTCTTTATTTGCTCCCTTCGGGGGGCTATAAAAACTCGATAGGATCTAAAATATTTCTCTCGCTCATATACCTACTGTGTATAGTTGAAGTTAATGTTAGGTTAAGGAAGTCCAACATTTTTTATGTTTTGTACTATACACTGACTGTTGCAGAAAATGCCGCTCTGACAGTCCTGTGGGCTGTGCAGGCAAGGTCAGGAAACGGTTACAACTACGCATTTTACTTCTTAGCAATAACTCATTTGTTAGCATTTGTATTTCTGTTAATATATACAAAATTCTTAAAGCCTCAAACAAGGGAAATAATAATTCATGAAGACAACTATGCTTACTGATATGTAAAAATTAAAATAACGAAAGGAGGATAAAAAATGTTTTATCCTTAATTTTTCATGCCAAGAGTATGGAAAGCATATTATAAGTGTATGGAAATTCCACTTTATTGATAGTGGAAGACATTTCAAGACCTTGGAAGAGAAAAGGTAAATCACGAAATCCAGATGTTGGGAAATCGAAGTCAAAGTTTCGAAAGAGCTTCGGGATAGCAAAGGCAAAAGTTTACCCTACGGAATGCTGATTCATAAATCTGATTTATACGAGTGATTTATGGGTAACAAAATGCTAGGAAAGCACCCAGGATGCACCCTTGAAATCGGACATTGAATTTTTCATAGATGATGGCGCTGTTCACTTTAACTTGAAACTTTGAGGAAACTAAAATCCCACCTGAGAAACAAGGTGAAAAGTTGTATTACCTACATCTTTCTAAATCAGAAAAAACAAAATTGATTTTACAGATTCACTCTCTCTCTCTTCTAAGGTCCTGATTCATTATACCAGCTGTTCTAATCCTGAATAGCTTGGTTTGGTTACTTAATAAGCAGACTTCTCATAGTGCGATGGTATTTATTACAAGGTGACAGCAAATTCAAACTGTTCACGAACTTTATAAAAGCACCATCAACATTCATACCATGAGCGGATTTAGCTGTATCACAGAGAAACTGGCGGCAGCAGTTCCTGCTCTTCATCGGCCTGCTAAACAATAGGCCATCCTGGAATTTTGATAGAAAGATCTACTTGTTAAAACGCCAATATTTCCTGAAATAATGTCGAGATGTAACTAATCTGACTAATCCGTTTTGTTAATCTGAACAGGGTTAGGTCCCAATTAATTCGACCTAGTGGGACTCTACTGTACAGAAATACAGTAAACTTCCTGTAATCTGACATCCTATGGTCCGGCACGCCTGATAATCCGGCATGGCTGGGGTATCAAGGCCAAACATGAAAAGTGCACCTTTTCAGTTCTTATGCATCAATTCCGCGAAATCCCCACCCCAACAACCCCTTGGTACACGACAGGTCTTAGAAAAATTCCTAGAAACCCTCTCTTTGATCACATACATACTTGTTGCCAGTTAGGTTTATAGCTTTCGACTGAGGCAGTATAATTCTAACAGTGTGCAATTTTATTTTAGTCATTTTACATTAAATATGTACTAGTCTTGTAGTCTCCATGTCATTTAGTTTTCACCTCTATCCATCTTTTCGACATGCATCCGATAATCTGGTATGCTTTAAGTCCCAGATTAAAGGAAGTTTACTGTATTAACAATTGAAATTAGAAGTTTTTTTTTTTTTGTGGATCTGGTTTTAGCGCTCTTAGGGCCAGGCTATTTATAGGTTGCTACCATTCTTAAGCATCCATGATAAAGCAGGGAATTTTTCCCCTAAATGGAAACCCCATTTAGGCTGACATTTTATTAAAAACTCTTCTAATTGGAAATAAATATTTTTTTAAAATATTTTATTTATTTATTATTTTACTTAAGAATCTTTTCAATAATTATTCAAAATTACTTACATTGATTGTGAAACAAATAATGCTGTGATCGTCCGTTTCTTTCTGTAGAAGTTGAAACAACTGGCATCTCTTGTCTTCTATTTCTGTGTAGCGCTCCAAACTGAAATCTAATGACTCCGAAACGCCCCCGGTGAAATCAACAAGGGCATCAGCAAGCTCGTGCTCACGGAGAGCTTCGTAAGATCCATGCAATCTAGAAAATATTCCTCCAATTAAAAAACAAGATTTCATAATTATATAAAGTCCACAGTACAGAAAACTACTTTCTTCTTTTGCACTTTTATACATATATACATATATATTATCTGTTTAAATATCCTTTAAATACATAAATATATATTCAGAAGATGATCCTTAGTTATGACGTGGCCAAGCTAGCAGAATGTTCGCTTACACTCTTTTAGACTGTACTTATTTTTAGGCTCCAGAAGAGGGATCAATGGATACAAAACCTGTAGAGCTGTTTTAATAAATTGAATTGTGTGTTTTACTTTCATATATTGACCTTTTTCCCAAACAAGCAAAATTATTATGTTTATTATATTTCAATACATGATTGAGAATAAGTCACCATTAAATTTTTAAACATTGGAAATTGATATGTCCTAACATTTGATCTCATTTCTAAAAATGATTTAAGAATATATATAGTCTTAAAAATTAACAAATTATTACTTGTAATGACTATATTTCTACTGGAAAATAATTTTGAACAAATGAAATGTCTATTATTGATCAGCTGAATAAATTCCACCATATTGTATTCATTCAGTCTATGACGCCTCGACAGGGGCCTACTAATCAAAGATCTCCTCCTCAAATTTAGGATATATGCCTTTGAATTTTGTAACATATTCCCCTGAAAAGGCAACAAAAGGGTACGAATCTTGTACGAAAGAGAATAAATAAATTTAGTTAAAGTGTGTAGTGAGGTTCTATTGATCTTTTGCCACTTTCAATTATTTGTAAATTTGAGTAAAGGGTCATTTAATTACAAACTAAAAATAAATAATGTTTTTTGACTAAGTAATATGAAATTCTTTAAAAAAGTGCATACTTAGCATATGCTTTTTCAAGGAGTGCAGTCCAGAATTCATTCTCAGCTCCTGGTTGAGTGACAAGGAGACAGTTGTCGAGGGTAGGAAGGTAATCATCTATGACAACATCCGTCCAACTCCCAAACCTCCAAAATTTGAAATGAAAAATACCACAGTATTTACTTCCCCACTCTTGTTCCCAGTAGTCGGGAATTACCTGTAAGAAAAAATACAAAATTTTATACAGAAATTAGAGATTCATCTTCAACATTGTCAAAAAAGAAGAAGATACTCCGCAATGTATTTTAATCATGTTCCAGCACAAAGTCAATCAATTCTAAAATAAATAATTACATTTTATCCTTTAAAAAAAAATAATAAGAAAGGTAATAGTGTGAATACATACTAATTTTACATTGAGTTATGTGAATTTTGTCAAGTATTTATGTATATGTGGATTACATCTTGTGAATATTTTTCAATGTTCTTTTGGGGTGTTATAGACATTTATTTTATAATGTATTCATTTTCTTTTTCCCCCTTCTTTTAAGGCCTGTCAACCTCTTGCGTCATTAATGCCTCGAATGTAGATTTGGACGATGAACCTTCCACAGGCACATGTATTCAGAAAACGCTTTCAGAAGGAGCAAATATTTGTTTTTCTCTCAGTAGTAAATTATTCATTTTTGCACAATTGTTATATTTATACAATTCTCTAATCAAATATCTAGATGTTCATTTAGTTTATTTTCAACTAGCTGAATGCCCGTGCTTCTTCACGGCAGATAAGTAATTTTTTTATTACATTAAATAATGTATCATCAAAATTAACGCTACTAAATAATTCTTTGCAGTTTATTATAGCACGGTTTTTAATAAAATGTCCGTCTAAATGGTGTTTCCATTTAGGGGAAAAATTCCCTGCTTTATCATGGATGCTTAAGAATGGTAGCAACCTATAAATAGCCTGGCCCTAAGAGCGCTAAAACCAGATCCACCATAAAAAAAAAAAAAAAAAAAAAAAAAAAAATACAACTTCTAATTTCAATTGTTAATACAGTAACAACAGCAACCTTAGTAGATTTTAACTTAGTAGATTTTATCTAATAACCTGAAATGTCATAGAATAAAAAATTTATATTTTGGATATTAATTTGCTAGATTTCAAGAATTTTATTAATTTATTTATATTTGTTGTGCCATTGCCTTGTATTTCATCTATATGTACAGGCAGTTGGACTTCATCTCTTTCTTTTTAAAATTTTTGGCATTCAGTTAGAATGTGCTAATCGGTTTAAGGGTCTCTACAACTAATTTTCTTTGTAAATTTTTGGCATTTGTTGGAGAGCTTAACAGTTTCAGGGACTCCACAATTCATTTTCTTTGTAGCTTTTGATTAGTTTATTACACACAATATGCAAGAAAGATACTTTTCTGTTCAAGTTTTTTAATTTTATATTTTTTTATTTAAATTTTAACGTCCATTTATTATTAACTACGAATTTTAGGACGGGTTATCTATAGGTTACCACCCTTTTTAATTTTAAAATAGCTTTGATAATTAAGTATTTATTTTTATTGTGTTTTTAATGATTTGCTTTATTATTTAAATATGTAAAATGCATTATAATTATTTTTATCTTTATTGTTTTTGTTATCCAGATTAAATTTATTATTACAGTTCTTCTGTCCCATATTAATAACATGTTTGTTTTCATAATCTATGAGTTCTGAAACGTGAAATTTTCTAATCAGCACTTCTGGATTTTGTGATAACCTCTTCTAATTCTTATTTTTACTATAAGATATCTCAAGCCCACCACAGAATATATGGTCGTGAGGTTAATAAAACTAAATTTTTTATAATAAAATTGTCTTGTTTACTGTGATTTCAATTTATTTATATAATTTAGCCTCTTTTAATAATTTCCATCTATTTTGGTTTGTTTAACATCCTTTTGACTTTTTCCTCTTAATCAGATCGTAAAAGTTAAATTATATGTCTAAATCTAAGACTAGTAAAAACAGTTGATGTTTCATTTGGTAAATGTATTATTTTTCTTCTTCCGAGTTTGTAGTTTATATTTTCTGATATCTTCATTTGTTTAAAGAGTGTAGGCACGCCATTATTTAATTGTGCTCTAATTTATTAAAAAGTTGAAATTTCTAGGATTAATTCCTAAGGGTTAGATACTTCTTTTTCTGCATATTTTTGAAACAGTCATGTCCAACTGATGGCTGGCCATACTTGGCGACAGCTTTCTTACCATTCCAAGGAAAATCTTCCGTTTTTTTTTTTTGTTTTTTTTTGTTTTTTTTTTGTATTTAAATTTTAATGTCCATTTATTATTCACTAAGAATTTTTGGCCAGGTCATCAATAGGCTACCACCCTTTTCTAGTCAGGATGGGGCTGATGTTTTTTCTTTTTTCAAAAACAAAGCCACCATCACTAGTGGGAATCGAACCCATGACGGAGTGTTAAGTAATTAAAGTCTTCTGTTGTATTTAAATTTTTTATTATACACTTTATTCTCCTTGGAATGATAATAAGCTTCCGGCCTATATAAAAGCCATTAGTTTATTGATCGGAGATTAATAAGCGCGGAGGTAATGAAATAAATACCTTATTTTTCAATTCATTAAGACCACTGAGTATGGCGCACGCTGATACCATCCAGTTACAACTGTATTCTCCAGCTCTGACTGTTCTTGATTTATCAAAATCAGTGAAGAGTCTAGGATTCTCACATATTTCCTGAAACCATTAGGGGACATACATTTTCAAGAAAGCAGTCATAAAACAACAAGTTTGTACTTATAAAGATAAGAAGGATTACCCCAGGCCTTTTCCAAACAATGTTATCAGGCAAGTTTGACAAGCCCAATATGCTGTTGACACCTGGAAATGCCGGGTCTGAAAACAGAGTACCCAATTCCAAATTGTGCTTCTTCAACTGTTCATAGTTCTGGTTTCTGTAGCGGAGCACCTTGTTTTGGATCGGTCCCATTGCAAACTGTCTGACATCATCAATCCTTATCAAGCCTCAATCTGTCAACTGACGAAGAATTATTACCTTGAGGATCAATATCTGCTGGCATAGTTCCCCTCGAGAGAACGGGCGCTTCCATTGAGAACTGTTCGTAGAAAAGCTTCGGTACCGCGATTTGCTGCAAGAGCTCCCCGATCCCTGAGAAGACTAGTAGTGTTGCAGACTGAAGCAGTCGGGCTATTGACTCACTCGGCTATTTCGAGATGTCAGCTCCACTCTCTCGCCCCCGTGTTGTCTCGGCAACCAGCTTGCCTCAATTCAAGGTTGCTACGGAACGGACCTTAGCAACTGGTGTAACCTTTAGTGCCTTTGCACTTTAGGCAGTGGGGGGAGGCTTTCAGCTCCGTTAACATTTATGAATATACGGGGTTTCTCAAAATATGGAGAACCCTATCTTGAAAACTGTTACAGACACCGTAAAATTGCAAAGAATCAAAGTTGTAGCTCTCACTGAAATATTTTATTTATTTATTTATGTGGTTTAAGAGCTAGCAACTGGGCTATTAGCTACTGAAATATTTAAGACGCAACATTTTTTGTTCCCAAAAAATCTACTTTTTCCTGTTTACTCTACATGCTCAATATAATTTTGAAAACTACTCAAAATATCGCACTAGTATTTCTAAATTGACACAACTCAAAATAAAATTCAACTGAAAATGTGTCATTCTTTCCTATGTAGGAGGAAGTCATAACTATGACTGTGTGAATAAAACCTATTTTTGAGTTGTGTCACTTTAGAAATACTAATGCGATATAAAGAAACGTGTATGTTAGATGTTTACGGAAAGAACTTACGGAAGAATTTACGTATGCGTAGCTAAAGTACGACTTATTTGAATAATTTGTTCCATACATGCAATTACCAAAAGTAATTGAGTCCCCAAGTGTTTAGGGCGCTCCAACAATTTCTTTCGGCAACATTTCTATTAGTCAAAATAGTTTCACGACAAACTAACAACGATATAAAAAGTCCGTCACGCAGGAGCTGCATAACTAATCACTTTCCTCAGAATTTGGGTAGTGTAGACTGCTTTCCAGAACAATTTGCTTAAAATATCCTACATAAATAAAATAAAAACATGAATAGTTCTCTTTTAATTTTGTAATGAGTAACTGATAAATTATTAATTTCCTTCCAGAGTTATGTTTACACATGGTACCTACTACACTACGTAATAAATATAAAAAACCTCATATTATCGTATTTTGATCTAACGCAGGAACCGGATACAGTCCCTCTAGCGCTCCTTGCGGCGCCTTTGTGAACCTATGTCTGGCTGGCTTTTCTATTGAAATATATTACAAAGTAAACCCCTCTTTCCGATTGACCGATTCAGCTCATTTTTACAACACTTCTTTCTCATGAGTTACCCACGACGTATACCGCGTTTCGTTACAATACAGCAGAAATTACGACCAGTATGAGTATATTAGTAACTTGGGTCCGGAGTAAACCCCCCCCCCTCCTAATGAACCGATTTAGTTTATTTTTACAAGACATATTTACCTGTAGATTACCACTACGAATACCGAGTTTCGTCGAAATATACCAAAAATCACGGTTGGTAGTGGCGAATTGGTATTGTGGGTCTGGAGTAAACCCCCCTCCTAATGAACCGATTTAGTTTATATTTACAACACATATTTACCTGTAGATTACCACTATGAATACCGAGTTTCGTCGAAATATACCAAAAATCACGGCTGGTAGTGGCGAATTGGTATTGTCGGTCCGGAGTAACCCCCCCCCCCCCCCACCCCCTCCTTATGAACCGATTTAGTTCATTTTTATATCTCACCTTTCTCTCTATATTACCACTACGAATACCAAGTTTCGTTGAAATATAACAAATATTACGGCTGAAATGGTCAAATTAGTGTTTTGGGTTCGGGGTAACCCCCCCCCCCCCCGAACTCGTTCAATCGTTTGCTAATTGAATGCTATACACCTAGTTCCGTGACGAAAAAACAAAAACTCTGGCCGCTATCGTGTTAACAGACACACACATATATATATAAATATATATATATATATATATATATATATATATATATATATATATATATATATATATATATATACCAACCTCAATAGCTACTTTCCTTCGGAGGAAAGTGCTAAAAGCAAACAGTAACTGAACTGGACAATTTGTGTAGTCCCTCCCTATACAACTCTGTCTCCCCCAGATTTAGTGTCTTAGACAAAGTAGGCTTAAGTCCCCCAATTGTAAATACATCCCCCTTCTAGAACGTAAGCGTAGAATAAGGTTTAGCTTTAAGTCCAGGCCCAGGTTCCAATCCGTTGGGCCTGGAGCTCTCTATAACATAATAAATTTTTGGGAGGATGGGAAAAAAAACTGGAAAAGACTCACAGAAATCTTAGACAAATCAAGCCAGGCCTAAGGAGAGGCCACACTCGTCACTGTTGTGACGATAGAGATGGTGTTCTATGGCATTGAAAATGATTTTTGGTGTTTGAAAATGTTGCAGAGACCGAAAAATGTGGATGCAAGGCCAGGACCACAAGGAGTGTGTGGCAAAACATTCCAGGCAATATCTTCTCTCGTGTGCGTAAAAACGTGAGTGGCCTAACGACATGCTCCTCGTGTGTTGACCAATTTCGGTCGCTTCTGGGTTACCTTTTCTCCCAACCGGTCGAGTTGCTCACAGAATTCAATGGAATCAAAATGGTTTGACATTCTTGGAGATAGTTTACGTTAGGTTTTGTTTTCCTCAATTGTATGTTGTTTTTGTAACTTAATTTAGCAGTAAAATGAATTTGCCAGTAAAAGAAGATATGTAATATGAGAAACATGTTTTGGTTGTTTGGAACAGAGGTTTCCTAGCGGGGGTCGACGAGGCCGGGTGAGTAACTTCCGCTACTTATTTTTTTTTTTTTTGTGCATAATAGCACCTAAAATCTAACTTATGTTCAAAATGTTGTTACGTTTTGGAAAGTAAATTACCCTATTAATCAGAAGGCTCCAACAAGAAAAAGATTCCGTGTTTTTAAATAAAATGGATATATACAAAATAAAAAGCGATATGTAAAGAACATTTATGTATATTAAAGATATAAATATGTCAAAATAATATTGTAGTGGATATGTGCATGTACATCGTGGATATGGTTATACATAGAGGTTGACAGAGCCTCGTAGATAATTGGTTAAGAATGTACTTAGTACGTATTGTTAAAAAAAAACTTACTTACGAATTGTCTGAAACACTCACCCATGAATGGTCTTAGCGGCTAGTTCCGATACTCTTTAATGTTTAAATGTAGACAAGGTTACATCGCACTATTTTTGTTATAGAACGGAACCACGCAAAGATGACGCAGTTCCAGTCAGACTTTTTTTTCCATAGAGTTTTCCGAGCGGAAGTCTGTTGGCCGTACTGCCCGTTTTCTGCGCTTTGGCACGACTGAAATCTTATTTTTCTTCAAGATGTCATTTCAGTAGACGTTTAAATTTTTCAAAAATGTTACCTGTTTATATTCCAAGCTTCCCAAATGACTCCTGGGGAAAAAAAGGACGGCACAGCATTAAGATTGGGCAGTTCCTGCGAGTCGCATGGGCGTATATAAAAAATAATTTTGGAGGGGGCTGGGAGAATTTCGTGGGGGCTGAGAGCATTTTGGGGTATGGAATACTAACAATTTAGATCTTGGAATAGTTAGCCAACTAAAACCCCAAAAACATTATTTTTATCTGACTGATCTTATTTAATTTATTTTTAAGGTTTTATGACACATTTTTACCGATTGGGGGGCCGCAGCCCCCTATATAAGCCCAAGACGAGTCGGACTTTGGCTTGATAAGAATATAGAAATTAAGATGAAAGACCTGGTCGCTAGATTATGGTTGATATAGGATCCTTTGAGAAGGAAGAAATTGGACAGCTGACCTTGCCTACATTTCCCAGCCATTGTGAAGAGAGAGGAGAAGGGATTCCATGACACAACAAGCTGTTAAACTCCATTCTACACATGGTTATGGCCTGCTGGTTATCATCACGAGGACTATAATTGTATCCAGGAACTATTAGTATTAGTAGTAGTTAGTAGACAGATTTTCTTATTAAAGTTTCTTCATAATTTGGCGGCAATTTTTAGCCCATGTGACTAAAACTTTGGTTACTGGAAATTGATGTGTCCATTGGCAATACAATTCAAAATCATATACTCGTACAGTCAACATTCGATCTGCCAAACATAGATAAGTCGAATCTTTAAATACGTCTAAAACAATCTGTGGTCTCAAAATATTACACATAAATTTCCCCACAAAAGTCGATTTCGAAATATTAACGAAAAGTAGGTGAATAAGTCAATCTGGAAAATAGGCGTTCTGGGAGGGGATTCCTAGAACTTTCAGGCAATGAGTCGAACTCTTAGAAGTCATCACCTCTATAACTCCAATTGACAAATTCACCGGAGGTTTACTAACAATCTAGAGCTTGGAATAGTAAGCCAATAAAAACGCTATTACTTCCAAAAAAAACACTATATTTTCTGAACTATGTGATCTTATTTAATTTGTTTTAAGGTTTTAATGATACATTTTTACCGATTTCGGGGGGGGGGGGCTGCAGACCCCCTATATATGCCCATTAAGGCCCAGCGCACTCGGTGTGCCTGTTCTGCACAGGCATCTGGGCTATAAGCTCCGTCATCCATGGTGCAGCTGGACATTTTCTCAACTGGCCCTGAAATGAAAAAAATCTGTGCTGCATTTGGTACTCGAACCCCCACCCAACGTGAAAATCCAAGGCATTAGCCACTAAACAACGGAGAGACCATACATATACAGGGTGCTTCAAAAAAATGTATACACACTTTAAACTATCGTAGTTTTCCCACTCTACAAGGCTAATGTTGTATTTCTTCGCCAGGTGGCAGCATAATCGTCCCTCTATGTTATATTGTCAGTTGGAAGTTATAATATCAACATGGCGGACGTACGTTTGAGTTTTGAAGAACGTAAGCAGGTTATTAAGTGGTACTGGAAGTTTGAGAATGTAAATGAAGTTCAAAGACTTAAAAGTGGAGAAGGGAGTATGATACAGAACCACCTTCAAGATTAACAATTACACGCATACGAGACAAATTCGAAGTTCATGGAACAGTGTGTGATGTGCATAAAGGTCATTCAGGTCGACCTCGAACAGCTACAAGTGATGAGTCATCAACGGCAGTCTTGGAACTGTTTGAAAGCTCTCCTAACTAATCTACAAGGCAAGGGGCACGTGAAAGTGATGTAAGTGCTAGCCGCGTGCTACGCATTCTGAAGAGACGCAAGTATCGTGTTTACATTCTAAGGCTGGTGCAACAGCTAAGTGACGACGATCCAGATCGAAGGTTACAATTTTGTGAATGGGTTCAGGAGATGGTGATACGTGAACCGGGATTTATGGGTAGCATCATTTGGTCGGATGACGCCCAATTCAAACTTAATGGAACTGTCAATAGGCACAATTGTGTTTACTGGGGTGAAGAAAATCCTCACATTACAATTGAAAAAGCTGTAAATTTGCCTGGTGTAAATGTGTGGTGCGGTCTGTCTTCAAGGGGACTCATTAGACCTTTTCGATTTGAAGGCACTGTAACTGGTATTAATTACCTAACAATGCTTGCTGATTCCATATTTCCTGCCATTCGTGCATTATACGGTAATGATATGTTTTATTTTCAACAAGATGGTGCCCCGCCGTACTATCACAGGGACGTACGAGCTTACCTGGCTCAAAATTTGCCGGGCCAGTGGATAGGACGCAGGGGGCCAATCGAGTTTCCAGCACGCTCCCTAGACCTTACATCACTGAATTTCTTCTTATGGGGCACGGTAAAAAATGAGGTGTAAAAACGTAAACCACGTAACCTAGACATTCTTTGGAATGAGAAATCTCATTGGACGTTTTGATACGATGTACAGAACCAGTGGTTACTCGTACTCAGAATTGCCTTGATGCTGCAGGTCACCAATTTGAACAGTATTAACATTTGTTATTTATGTTTCATTTACATTGGACTTTCAGCTTTCTAATTTCCTGAAATTTAACTTTGTAGAACGGTAAATAAATTTTCTATGGAAGTTCAAAGTGTGTATACATCTTTTTGAAGCACCCTGTATATATATATATATATATATATATATATATATATATATATATATATAATGTCATTATTTGTATTTTCTCTGTTTATGTTCATTTTTATCCTTTATTCTCCTTTTCTTTTTTTATTATTTTGATTACTAGTCTATACATGTTTACCTATTGTTAACTTAATATTAACTATTTAACTCCAGTTCAATTTGTTGTTCGTTTTTTTACTCTAATTACCTTGTTTAAGCATAATATGCTCACCTGTTGTTATTTTTAAAAAAATGAGTTCTTATTGAACCATTCAGACTGAACCTTGACTCTCTCCGTCTTTGCAATCTTAATTGGTAAAACTGAAGGAGAGCGTCCTCAGCACCGATTTCTTTCAAATTTTGCACTATAACGTATTTTGATGCACTAAACACGAGTCCGTTTAAAAAAAAGTTGCTCTCAGCTAAGAAAGAAGTTATTAAGCACTTAAGTTCACTGCTATGAAGGTTACGAAAGTTGGCGTAAACAGCGTATTAATAAACATGCATATTAAGAAGAATGACTAGGACGACTTTTGGGCAGACGTGCTATGGGTTTCCGCTCGCTACGCTCGCTCAAGAAGATATAAAAACTCTAGTCAATCCAACTCGCTGTTATGGGTAGAATTCCGATTTTATGGAGTTCATTGTCAGGGTCGCCACATCTCAGAGCCGGGCCCAGGACCAAATCACGGGCCCCCACTTCTCAGAGCCGGGCTCCCACTTCTCAAAGCCGGACCCCCACTTCTCAGAGCCAGACTGAAAATTCTAGTACTTTCCTATAGGACTTTGGACATTTTAAAATTATTTTCATCTTGAGTTTTGAGCGAAATGAGAATAAAAGCCGTCAATCGGTGCAGCAAAGGTCACTTTCGGTGCTTGTAGTTTTATTACGACTCCTAATTAAATGTACTATTCTGGGACTGCTCTTGTTTTGTCGTTTATGTGCATTAAAAAAAATGTAGGTCCCATTGCAATAAATATAGGCTACGCCCGTCTATATTTCTAAACAATAAACTAAAATTTCTAAAAATTTTTACAAGCTCATTACCTAAACACTTTTTCCCAATTAGCGAGGCCCTGCCCGGGCCCCCACGGCGCCCGGGCTCGGGACAACTGTACCCGGCAGTCCCCACCATGTGGCGGCCCTGTTCATTGTTTCCCAATGTTAGATGTCTGCTCATGAGCTTGTTTACAAATACGCTGTTTACGCGAATTTTAACTTCAATAACAGTGAACTTTAGTGCTTAATAACTTCTTTCCTAGTTGAGAGCAACTTTTTTCTTAAACCGATTCGTGTTTAGTGCATCAAAATACTTTATAGTGCAAAATTTGAAAAAAAAATCGGTGCTGAGGACGCTCTCCTTCAGTTTTACCTCTTAATTGTCAATGCCCCTTCTCAAAAGTTAGTTCTATAGCCCATGGGCGTATATAAGGGGGGGCTGCAGCCCTCTCCGAAATTTCAAATTCAAAAATTTCATAAAACCCTTAAAAATAAATTAAATAAGATCATTTAGTTCATAAAACATATTCTATTTTGGGTGTAATAGCGTTTAAGTTGGCTAAACTCTTCCAAGATCTAAATTGTTAGTATTCCATGGACCGGAATTGGTCTCAGCCCCCCCCCCTCCCAAAAATTTTCCCAGCCCCCTCCGATATTATTTTCTATATACGCCCATGCTATAGCCTCCATATTTTTGACAGTCTTCGAGATGGATTATTGTCGCTTGTTGAACTGGTATATTTTTTGTCTGTGTGTTTGTTTGTTCCTCTCAGAATTTCATAGTATCGGCTGCATATTTTTCCCCTAATAGTACCATCCACCATCCTGAATTCCTCTCACTATTCAGATCCTTTGGTCCTCGCTTCCTTATAGGGGCTGATTTTAATGCAAAACATCCCAGATGGGGAAGCCGTCTCACAAACTCCCGTGGCAGAATCCTATACGACATCCTTCAATCCCAAAACTACGAATCCATTTCCACAAACTCTCCCACCTACTGGCCTACAGATCTCTCTCGAACTCCAGACTTGGTCGATTTCTTCATCGCTTCTTGCCTAGGAAGTATATCCTATTCAGTGCAGTCACTGCTTGATCTATCCTCCGATCACTCAGCCATTCTCCTTAAGCTGGATACCGTTCCTCAACCTCGTGCCCAGTATCCTAGTCTCATCCAAGGTCCTATCAACTGGGAATTATTTCAAGAAATCCTCGCCGCTTCCATAGACCTCACTATCCCTCTCAAAACCCCCTCAGATGTCGACACTGCTGTTCTTACGTTTACAAAGCTCATACAGGACAGTGTCTCAAAATCATGTAGACTAAGAACACACCTTCCTTTCAATCCCAAACCTCAGCTTCCAGCTCACATCCAGAACCTCCTTACCGCCAAGCGCCGAGCAAGAGCTCTCTGGCAGAGAACCCGCTATCCCTCTCACCGTACCTCGTTCAACAGACTCTGTCGAAATTTAAAACAGGCTCTTTCCGAACATCGATCAAAATCCTTCAATGATTATCTTCAAACCCTATCCACACAAGATAATTCCCTTTGGACCGCTACCCGTAAAATCCTAAAATTCCATACCGTTCCACATCCTCTCCAACGCAGTGACGGCAGCTGGGCAAGGAGCGATGAAGATAAGGCCGACGTTTTTGCCGCACACCTCGAATCCACTTTTTCTCCGCACCCAAATACTAATTCTATCCACGACCAGCTGGTGCACGATTACCTTGATCACCCTCTTCCCCTCTCCCCTCCTCCCAAAGCTTTTCATCCTGCAGATGTAAAATACATCATTAAGCATCTCCCCAGGAAATCCCCTGGGTATGACCTCATTACATCCCTCATCCTAAAAAACCTACCCCAGAAAGCGATAATCTTCCTTACCTACATCTTCAATTCAATCCTAAGAACTACTCACTTCCCCAAACCATGGAAACACTCCATAATAATTCTTATCCCAAAACCCCAAAAACCTCCAAATACACCATCCTCTTATCGCCCTATAAGCTTACTCCCAATCATGTCCAAAGTTTTTGAAAAACTTTTTCTGAAGAGAATCCTTCCCATCGTTACATCCTCGAATTCCATTCCTGACCACCAGTTCGGTTTCCGCTCCCGGCACTCCACTATTCAACAATGCTTTAGCGTTGTTGACACAATATCCTACGCGCTTGAATGTAAAAACTACTGTACGAGTGCCTTCCTCGACGTCGCCCAAGCGTTCGATCGGGTTTGGCACCCGGGGTTGTTATACAAAGTAAAGCGTATTTTACCTCACACATATTACCTCATCCTTCAATCCTACCTCTCGAATCGTTCCTTTCAAGCAAGGTCTGGTACTACCTCGTCCTCCTCTCGACCCATATCCTCAGGCGTCCCACAAGGCAGCATCCTAGGTCCTGTCCTTTACCTCCTGTACACGTCAGATATCCCCACCCATCCAACTACACACATTACGACCTACGCCGATGATACAGCCATCTTTTCCTCTTCCTCTGATCCCACTTCAGCTTCCCAACAATTGCAGGAGCACCTTGAGTCTGTCGAGAAATGGTGCAACTTGTGGAAAATTAAAGTGAACCCAGAAAAGTGCTTCCATGTTACATTTACACTTAATAGGAGCGCCTGCCCTCCTGTATTCGTTTGCAGCAGTCAACTTCCAACATCAAATGAGGTACGTTACCTGGGACTCCTACTAGACAGCAGACTCACATGGAACCCACACACACGACTGAAAAGACAAGAGCTAAACAGGAGATATGGACTCCTACGACGACTACTTGGACCTACTTCAAAGCTTACGACACAAAACAAACTCACAATTTACAAAACTATAATTAGACCTATCTGGACTTACGGACTTGAATTATGGGGAACAGCGAAAAACTCAAACATACAACGAATACAAGCATTCCAATCCAAAGTCCTTCGTAGAATAGTTAATGCTCCCTTTTATGTCTCCAACAAAACCCTACACAACGACCTTAATATTCCTTTCGTAAACGATCTCGCCAAATCCCGATTCCTAACCTTTCATTCCAAGTTGTCATCCCACCCAAATCCTAGAGGTCAATCCCTTTCCACCCAGACCCATCCTAAAAACCTCCCCAGGAGGCTTAAGAGACTTTGGCCCCGTGACCAGCTAAACTAACAGCGGTTAAAGACACCAAAAATAAATATTAAGATATAATAGGAAGTGTCGATAATGTTTGGCTCCTTCCATATTCTGTTCTACACTGATATGTATTCATTTACCAGCACAATTAATTATTGTATTTTATTGTACAGATTTTAAATAAACATGTATTCAGAGAAAAAAAAAAAAAAAAAAACTTCATTTGCTGATCAGTTCTGATGTGAACACACGCTTGGGAGAAAATGAGTTACGATCCCTTGTTGTCTTTTATAGTTCTAAAATAATTGTGTGAGGATGATAGGGAAGTGTTTCTTCCTCCCAAAAAAAAAAAAAAAAAAAAAAAAAATTGTGGTCAAAAGAGCGGTACTTACAAGGTCCTGAGTTTTCTCATTCAAATAAATTAAGCAAGGACCGAAATAAAAATTAAATGTTTCCTAAAAATGATAACAAAAAAATTACTTCATAATTTATATTTTTAAAATTAATGATTAACTGTTATGAAATAATTTTTATTTTTAAGTTTTTAAAATAAAAATTATTAGAAAATTGTTTTAAAAAAATAATGAAATATATCAATTACGATGGAATTTTTATTTTTAATTCCCAATAATAAAAATTAAAGGGAAAGTGAAACTAATTTATTAAATATATCTTATCATCGGAATAAATAAATAAATATGGATTTGGAACCTTTTGTTTATTAGAAGTTATTTGTTTATGTCAGTGAATCAAAGTTCGTCTAAATCCAATTGATTTGTATGAGTATATATTGTATATTCTAGACTTCGTTTTTGTGTATTACTTTCTATTCATTATGGCACTAATATTTTTTTTATTGTTTAAAATAATTTTTAAAGTTAAAGTAAAAAAAAATTATTAAAAAAAATTGAAATAACATTATTCAAATCATTTTTATTTTTAAGTTTTTGAAACTTACTATTCGCCATGAATATATGATTGTGCTTATCCGAGTTAATCATTTATATCTTCAACCTATAAATAAAGTTTAACTTTCCAAAAGATAAAATGGTAAAAAAAAAATAAATATAGAAAAATAATTGTGGTATAAAACATTTATTAAATTTTAAAAATAAATTAAACTTACATTTTTACATAATTAACAATTTTATATCACAACATTTTTGGTTTTAGTTACTTTCTTTCCTCTAAGAATTTCCTGTATTTCATTAATATTTAATCCTTTAGTCTCAAATACAAGAAATGTAACAAAAAATACTCCAAGGAAACAAATTGCAGCAAATATCCAGTATGTTACAGCTGAGCCAACGGACGCAAAAGTGGATGAAAAGACTTAGAAATTGTAAAAACCAGAAGCCAATGGACAGCACTGGCAATACCACTGCTCTGCCCTTTTATTTCGGGTGGGAATATTTCTCCGGCTACAATCCATGGAATCGGGCCGAAACCTAATGCGTAGGCCATTATAAATATAACAGCTGCCACGGGAGGAATCATACCGAGAGAACTTATATCGAAGCCATTTGTTTTGAGGTGGAAATAGTAGCCGAGTACAACCAGGCAAAGAGACATCACAAAGCCAGAAAACTGAAGCAATATCTTTCTACCAGCTCTATCGATGAGGGAAATAGATATAATCGTAGATACAACCTGGGCAGTGCCGACCAATATAGTTGCTATATCCGGATCGAGTGAGCTGCCTGCATCATGGAAAATACTCCCTGCGTAAAATATGACTGCAGATATTCCATTGAACTGCTGGAAAAACATCATTCCCAGGCAGATAATCATGGACATTATGCTTGCTCTCTTCGACATAGCTTGGATGAAAGACATCTTCACCGCGCATCCTTCACTTAGAGACTTCTCAATTAAATTTAATTCCTTCTGAATGTCATTCTTTGAGCCTCGAAGCCTTTGGAGAGAAATCTCTGCTTGATGCATTTTGCCCTTTTTGAGTAAGTAAACCGGAGTCTCAGGAGCCCTGAAGAACGCTGCAAGGAACATGATGTTGATTATCGCTCCAAACAAAGGCAAGAGTGAGTAATGAACTACAGCACCTAATATAAAAGTGTATAGAACCCCTGCGACCAGCATCAACTTGAACAAAGAACCAAGAGCACCTAAAACATTAAATACAATTAAACACATGTACATTTATAGCCAAATTCATTTGTATTGTTACTCATAACTGGCCATTATAAACTCCAAATTTCAATGTACTTACAACATTTTGTTTTAAAAATGTGGCTTAATAAATAATATATAATCTAATTATGTCAATATGAAGTATTTTGAAAAAAATAATTAATCTGATGTATAATTGAGGTATTGCGGATACAAAGGGTTTTACCTTTTGTTATTAAACTAACATAAAATTTTTACCTTTTGTTAGTAAACTCAACAAAAGGTATTTATTTATTTATTGGGTGTAATCGCGTTTTAATTGGCTAACTATTCCAAGTCCTAGATTTTTAGTATTCCATCCCCCCCAAATGTTCTCAGCCCCCCCCTGTGAATGCCCATGAACTCTCCTCATACTAATCATTGACAAGCAAAGATACATAAATATAAATCGTAAAATAATGATCACAACACTGCAAATAAATAATTAAGTGAAAATTTTTGTTTATTTTAGAATATATTGTGGAGTAATTAAGAGTATCTTCCTAACACTTACCTCGTATGCTGTCCTCAGCAATTTCAGAAACATACATTGGGACGAGGCATGTGATGGCTCCCAATCCTACACCTCCTATCAACCTTCCGAGGTAAATAGTGTTTACAGACTTTGCAAAATATATTAGGATCCATGAAATCAGTTGAGGAATCACCATTGTCATGAGTGATGTCTGTAAATACAAATTGTACATAAATACTTTTATGTATATTGAACATCTTAAATCACACAAATTGCTTAAAACTAGTATTACACCTGATTGTGGAGGTGCTATAGTTTGTGTATAACAGATCCGTAACGGATCCAGGAGCTATAACAGATCCATCCCTAGATCTAAAGAAAAAATAAAGTTAAGACAAACACGATTTCAGTTCTCCAATACTTCAATTAACATTCGTAAAAAAATGTTAAACTTTAAGGTACTAACCGAAAGGCCATTGTATATCTGGTGCATTGAGATTTGTTACAAGCTTATAAAACATTTTCAAAATAAATCTATAATCATTTCAAGCCAATTAAGAGACCCATGTCTAATGAGGTGTTATAACTGGTAGAATCATATCAGAAGTTCCTTAATTTGCACGAGCTGCAAAGGACCTTGGACTCCAAATAAGTCGGGAAAATAATATGAAAACATCCTGAAAAGCGAGGCCTGAGAGAATGCCGATTCAATTGGGGCAGTTTAAATATTTTTAGCTGTAAGTCATTTCAGTGCCTGGATGGTGCATTGAAGGAGACCAATGACATAGAAATAGGCAGTCAGGCGTTAGCAGAGACTAGATGTTTCTATACTCCGTACAAGGCTCTCCTTTTGAAGAAACGCCAAACTGTTGATACATCAGATTGTAATAAGGCATGATGAAATGTATGAACTCAGAGCAAAATAAATAAAAGAGGACCCCGTCTCCTCTCCCTACTGTGGAGTGTTATCTGGGGCTTTGAAAGAATAAGACTGATAAAGAGTCAGGAGTAACCCTAATCTAATGAAATTACCCCCAGGAGTAACCCAAATCTGATGGAAATAATATTCTTTGAAGAATTAGAATCACAGGTTCAGATGGCTAGGGCTTGCAGTAAGGATGGAGTCTGAATGAATGTGAGCAAGTAGTTAAGGCACGTAAGAAAGCTCTAAGAATATTTAAGAGATGTCCATGCTCGAATCATCTAGATGAATATAAAACAGCAAGAACAAAAGCACGATATGTCATTAAAAAGTCAAAGAAAGAAACATGGAAAAATTTTCTTTCCTCCATTAATAGTAGTACGCCAGCTACTCAAATTTGGAATACTGTTAAAAAGATATTGGGCCGTGGTTACGCTCCACCTTTAACAATGTTGAAGGAAGGCAATTCAATTTATACCAATGCTAAAGATATTGCTGATCAACTCGGCAAGCATTTTCAAAATGTCACATCAAATCTGAACTATGATGACCATTTCCGACAAATCAAATCTCACATAGAACTAACACCAGTTGAAATAAATATTAATACTCTAGATCCACTAAACATGCTCTTTTCGTATAATGAATTCGAACATGCCATCCAATCCAGAAAAGATACTTCACCTGGTCCTAATGAAATCACAGTAAGCATGATTAAAAATCTCAAGCCAGAAAATAAGAAAATAATTTTAGATTTCTTTAATAAAATTTACAAATCATGTACCTTCCCTGATATTTGGAGGAAATCAGTCGCTGTTCCAATTCCTAAAAAAGATAAACCAGGAGATAAAGCTTCTAGCTATCGATCAATATCTCTTACATGCTCAGATTGTAAATTATTCGAAAAAATGATTATAAATAGATTGAAATGGGTCCTAGACTCGAAAAGTTTATTAGATCCTTGGCAAAGTGGATTCAGGAGTAGGCGTAGTACCCGAGATAATCTGGTCAGGTTGGAAACCGATATTAACGAATCCTTTATTAATAACAAAAAAACACTTGCAGTTTTCATAGACCTGGAAAATGCCTTCGATCGCGTATGGCGTCACTACATCATTAAATGTTTAGTTGATATTGGTATACAAGGTTATATGCTAGCATTTATCAATAACTATCTACAAAATAGAACATTTCGTGTCCGCTGTGGGTCAACATTATCTGAAGAATTCGTATAAGAAAATGGAATCCCGCAGGGCGGTGTACTTTCTGCCCTTCTCTTCTCCTTGGCTGTCAGTCGAATTCTTCGACAAGTAGACAATCCAGTTAAATGTATGTTGCATGCAGATGATATGGTCCTATATCATTCAGAAAAATGCATTAACACCTTATAAGATGTCATTCAACAATCATTAGACAAAATTAATGAATGGTTTGGAAATCATGGATTTCGAATTTCTACAACAAAAACTGTCAGTGTTCTGTTCTCAAAAAGGAAAATATTAGAACCTCCAAATCTTAGGATCAACGGCTCTGACATTGCAAACAAGGACAGCACTCGCTTTTTGGGGCTTATATTTGACAAATCACTGAATTGGAGCAAACATATTAAATATCTAAGAAATAACTGCATGAGATCACTAAATCTACTAAAATGTTTATCCAACACAGCCTGGGGTGGAGACAGAAGAACCATGATGACCTTATACCGCAGCTATATTAGATCTAAACTGGACTATGGGTGTATTGCCTATGGAACAGCTTCCCCTCGAATATTGAACATGCTCAATAGTATTCACCATACTGGCTTGAGAATAGTTACCGGTGCTTTCCGATCCAGTCCTGGGCTCAGCTTATGTGCTGAAGCAGGAGAACTACCTTTGGATTTTAGAAGAAATCTCCTCTCGCTCTCATTCTATTATACAGTTATTGCATCTCCACATCATCCACTTAATGAATACTTCTCGCCCAATTATAATCTTACAAATATTAATCACCAAAGAACCAAGCTTAGGACCTCATTTCCCAGAAGAATCAAAATTATGCTAGATGAACTTAATTTAAGTTCACAAGATCTAATGCACAACTGTATTTCAACTAAAGAACCATGGAAATTACCTTTGCCTAAAATTAATTTATCACTAACTAAATACATTAATACAACCACCCCTCCAGTAATATTCCAAAAAGAATTCGTATGATTAAAGAAACTACTTCCACCTTCTACATGCATCTTCACAGATGGATCCAAGGACATTTCAGGAGTTGGAGCAGCCTTTCTTTCTGAATCCAGGACACACATGTTCAAACTCTTGCCAATATGTACTTCCTTTACAGCAGAACTATTAGCAATATATAAAGCACTTTCCATTGTTATCCCCCCTAATAGAACCATTGCAATATTTTCTGACTCGTTATCAGCCCTACTGGCAATTAGAAACATATATTCCGATCACCCACTCGTTGTAAATATACTTGAGTGTTTAGAGTCATTAGCAAAAGATAATATATCCATTATATTTGTATGGATCCCTGGGCATTGTGGGATTGATGAAAATGAAGAAGTAGACAAAGCTGCAAAAAAAGGAATTAATGACGGTATCATTTATAAACAAATTCCAGTGTTAGATGTCCATGCGCACATAAAGTCAGTAATATGGAATTCCTGGCAAAATTTTTGGTATTTGCAAAATAGTAACAAATTAAGAGAAATTAAAAGAGAAGTTAGACCTTGGAAATCGTCCTTCATGGAAAACAGAAGAGAAGAGGTGGTGCTCTCTCGACTGCGCATAGGGCATACACGAATGAGTCACAGACATTTGATGTGTAGAGAAGAAAAGGCCATATGTGAGAGTTGTGGAGTCCCTCAAACCGTTAAGCACATTCTAACTGAATGCCAAAAATTTAAAAATGAAAGAGATGAAGTCCAACTACCTGTACATTTGGATGAAATACTAGGCAACGGCGCAACAAATATAAATAAATTAATCATGATGATTAGATAGTTAGCCGTCGAGGTGATAAGTACAGATGGAATGGTTGGGATTCGGCTAAATAAACCTCAATATGATTTTGTTTTAAAAAAATCTATATTTCGGACGTTTCGGCTACTCATTGGTAGCCTTCGTCAGCTAAAATGACAAAAAAAGAAATTAGTACAGAAACAAACAAGAAAAATTTATAATTGTGATAGGCAACAGAACTATAGATACAGTTTAACTTATAACAGAACATAACGTCTTAAAATTCTTAGAATGAGTAGAATGAAAAAGAAAATAGGTACAGTAATTGATTTTAATAGTAATTAGTAACATTAATTTATTTTACAAAGAAATAAGAGAACTATATACCAATGACAAATATAGTAGCTAATAGTAACATTAATTAATTTTACAAAGAAATAAGATACTACATACCAATGGAAATGCCGAGCGGCAGAGGAAGACCAAGGTTGGCAATTAAGTAACCATTGTGAAAGTGTCTAAGGAAAAAAGGAATCTGCAAGGGGTATATGTAACTGGAAACAGCCAGAGGTGGGGGAAACGGGCGGTAGGATCAAACAGATGTTTATGACATTTTATGACAGGAAAGGAGAAAAAGGTGTTAATGGAAGGATACCCAAGGGGCAAGGTAAAAATCTAGGTAGGTGGTCGGGCGAGTATTTGGAAAATATTAGCGTACATAGGAGAAATGCCTTGTTGGTCAGTTTTGTAATTTATATTGTTTTTGTTTAAGTTTATGTGTACACATTCCGAGATCTGTAGTCTTTTTTTGTTACGTTGTGTAGAAAGAATTTTCGTGTCGTCGAAGTTAAAAGTGTGTTTTTGTGTAATGGCGTGTTTTGCAAGTGCAGATTTATCTATTTCTTTATTAGTGATGGTTCGTTTATGTTGTGTAAGACGTGAGTGAATGTCATTTATGGTTTCTCCTATGTATACACCATTACAGGAAGGGGTTTGGCAAGGGACTTGGTAAACACATCGGGTGGTATGTTCAAAAGGGATGGGATCTTTGAGTTTGGTGTAGAGGGTTTTGAGTTTGTTGGTAGTTTTCAAACCAAAGTTTAGGGAAGGGTAGGATTTTTTAATTGTCTTTGTAAGTTTATCAGTCAGTCCAGGTGTAAATGGTGTAAATGGAACTGGGAGTTAGGGAAGAATTGGGAGAGATAGTGCTGAAATCTCCTTCGCCGAGTCCTCTCCCTATCCCATGCTTCCTTCCACAATAAAAATATTAATATCGCCTCAGATATATTGGCACGCAACCAATTTCCCCCCAACCTCATACAATCCCTTGTTAAAAAAGTAAAATCCCAACCTTCCAGCACTATCTCTCCCAATTCTTCCCTAACTCCCAGTTCCCAAATGTTCCGATCTCTACCATTTACACCTGGACTGACTGATAAACTTACAAAGACAATTAAAAAATCCTACCCTTCCCTAAACTTTGGTTTGAAAACTACCAACAAACTCAAAACCCTCTACACCAAACTCAAAGATCCCATCCCTTTTGAACATACCACCCGATGTGTTTACCAAGTCCCTTGCCAAACCCCTTCCTGTAATGGTGTATACATAGGAGAAACCATAAATGACATTCACTCACGTCTTACACAACATAAACGAACCATCACTAATAAAGAAATAGATAAATCTGCACTTGCAAAACACGCCATTACACAAAAACACACTTTTAACTTCGACGACACGAAAATTCTTTCTACACAACGTAACAAAAAAAGACTACAGATCTCGGAATGTGTACACATAAACTTAAACAAAAACAATATAAATTACAAAACTACTTGACCTTAAACCAGTAGAGATATATATCGAAGAGATAGCTAGATGCTCAGCGTACAGATTCGCTATTTTAGGGCACGAACCTTGCCCAACCCTAGGGGCTCACTGTGCAATTATCCGAAGGAACTGGCAGGACCCAATTCTCTGCATGCCATCGGACTTTCAGGACCAGCACTCCTTCACCTCAAACTTTACAACTGTGATCAAGCCGAGGGAAGCAGCGCTGGAGCACAAACTAACACCAAGCCGGGTGGATCGGCTCTGTTACACAGACGGCTCAAAAACCGAATCTGGCACAGGAGCTGGCGTGTGGATTCAGGGGTCCACACATAATGTTGCCTTGCCTCTGGGGAGGTATGCTACGGTGTTCCAAGCTGAAGTCACCGCCATCGGCGCTTGCGCAGACCTTATGAATAGCGGCTCTCCATTAGACAGGCGCTTCACTATTTTCTCCGACAGCCAAGCGGCCATGTAAAGACAGCTTAAACTTACTTGGACGACGTAACAAGGTCAGACTGGAGTGGGTCCCAGGCCACTCTGGTATCCAGGGTAATGAAAGAGCTGACGAGTTGGCCAATATTGGTGCAGCGACAATCCCCCTATCACCAGAACCTCAATGTGGGATTGCACCAGCTGTGGCCAGATTAAGCATTAGAAGGTGGGCGAAAGCTGAGCATAGGAGGAAGTGGTGCAGCAGCTCCACCCAGAGACAGGCGAAGCTGTTCCTTTCCTTTGTGGACAAGAAGAGGACGGAGACTCTCCTTAATCTGTGCAGGTCCAAGGTAAGACTAGTTACAGCTCTTCTTACAGGTCATTGTAGAATGCATCGGCACCTCTACTCCATGGGGCTGACCAGGACCTCATGGTGCAGACTATGCTTTGAAGACGACGAGACGCCGTATCACATCATATGCAGATGTCCAGCTCTTGTAGCAAAGAGATACCTGTATTTTGGTGCAGACTTCATTGATGACCCTAGAAGGCTACCGGAACTGAACCTTCGAACTCTATTAAGGTTCATCTCGGATACGGCGCTGTTGGTGTAACAGGCTGGCTTGTCGGGTGGCACAATAGGCCTTGTTGGCCTCGGTGCAGCTCCCTCTACGCGGGCACCCGTTTTTAATAATAATAATAATAATTCACTATGTAGGCCTCAACCATCCTTAATAAAAGCTTAAGAGATAAAACGCGATCAGTTGTTTAACACTTCCGTGGTTTGAATCTGTGGTTCCCCTTTTTGAAGAAAATAGGTAACAAGGAATATAAATTATCGTATTACAAAAAAAAGTTATTCACAAAAGTCATTTTGACAGAAAAATGACTAAAATTATAAATTAGTTGAAAAAAATAACAAATACTTTCAATTATAATTGGCAACATTCCAGCTGTATGGAATATGCATGCTGGTGCACACACATTATGACCACAGGCCAATTATGATTCAAGGTGAATCTTCACTTGGAATAATAAAAACCATCTGCATCAACTTGGTATAACTGCATCAAAGTCACCCTCTTTGTTGACTTTGATGCAGTTGTATCAAAGTAAACAAAGAGGGTGTATCGGATTCATACATTTGGGCCTGCCAAGCAATTGTGTCATGTATTTGCATGATACAAATGGCTTGACGAGGTTGATTCAATTTGTATTAAGGTAATTTATTTATTTTTTTATTATATAATATTGAATATATCTCATCTTAGGAACCAAAATAACAAAATTTATTCGTATGAAAAAACTTACAAACTGGCACCAAATTGGAGACTAAAGTACATTTTTTAATATGGAAAAGCCTTTCTAAAATGCAAAATATAATTTGTTATATTTTAATTTAAATTGATAAAGAAATGATTATGTGAAAATATGTTTTGATATGAATACTTTTATAAATTTTGAAATTCTATCTTTATAAATCGAAAATAGACAAGAACTGAACAAACGATACGGACTACTTAAACGACTCCTTGGACCTTCATCTAAACTATCGACACAGAACAAAATTACGATATATAAAACAATCATCCGACCAATATGGACATACGGACTTGAACTCTGGGGATCTGCAAAAACATCCAACATCAACAGAATACAGGCATTCCAGTCAAAAGTCCTCCGTAAAATTGTAAATGCCCCTTTCTATGTATCCAACAAAACCCTACACAATGACCTCAACATCCCATTTGTCCTTGACCTCGCTAAAACCCGTTTCCAAACGTTCCACTCCAAATTGTCTTACCATCCTAATCCCGTAGGTCAATCCTTATCTTCCCAATACCATCCAGACAATCCTCCCAGGCGGCTTAAGAGACAGTGGCCCCGAGACAATTTACTTGCCTGATCTTTTCATGATCAATAAAATATTTATTAAGACACCTCTGGAAGTGCCAACAATGGTTGGCTTCTTCCAAATTTTGTATTTTTTTTTATTTTTATTTTATTTTACTTTTGCCAGTTTTGTCAACTTGTACATAATATCTGGATCAACATACTTGATCATTGTACTGTTAACCTGTACAGATTTCAAATAAATAAATACTAAAAAAAAAATAAAAAAAAAAAAAAAAAAAAAAAAATCGAAAACAAAGATATCCTCAGTTTGTTTTCTGAAGTTATATTAATAAAATAACAATTTTTTTTTGGTAAATTGGATTTTTAATTCTCTATTAAAAGAATAAGGAAGGAAATAAAAATAAAAAAAAAACAACAAAAAACAAACAAACAAAAAAGCAAACAATTAAAATAATTTTGATTTTTATTAGTTTCAAAATTTTGATAGGATTTAAAAATAAAAAAAAAATAATGGTTTTGCTGAATTGACTAACTAACTAACTCCGACTAGCTCCTCCATGTGAACCCCACAGTATCTTTTTGGGAGCCTTCTAGACTCCATCCTTTTTTTTTTCTTTTTTTTTTTTCTTTCTTTTAAGGCTGTTCAACCCCTTGGGTCATTAATGCCTCGAATGTAGTTCAGGACGATGACCTTGCCACAGGCACATGTATTCAGGAAACACTTTCAGAAGGAGCAAATATTTGTTTCTCTCTCAGTTGTAAATTATTCATTTTTTTTTTTTTTTCACAATTGTTATATTTATTTAATTTCATAATAAGAAAATTAAATGTTCATTTAGTTTATTTTCAATTTTATCTACTAATGGGATATGTCATAGAAATGTAAAATTTATATTTTGGAAATTAATTTGCTGGATTTCAAGAATTTCATTAATTTATTTAAGTACAGATGGAATGGTTGGGATTCGGCTAAATAAACCTCAATATGATTTTGTTTTAAAAAAATCTATATTTCGGACGTTTCGGCTACTCATTGGTAGCCTTCGTCAGCTAAAATGACAAAAAAAGAAATTAGTACAGAAACAAACAAGAAAAATTTATAATTGTGATAGGCAACAGAACTATAGATACAGTTTAACTTATAACAGAACATAACGTCTTAAAATTCTTAGAATGAGTAGAATGAAAAAGAAAATAGGTACAGTAATTGATTTTAATAGTAATTAGTAACATTAATTTATTTTACAAAGAAATAAGAGAACTATATACCAATGACAAATATAGTAGCTAATAGTAACATTAATTAATTTTACAAAGAAATAAGATACTACATACCAATGGAAATGCCGAGCGGCAGAGGAAGACCAAGGTTGGCAATTAAGTAACCATTGTGAAAGTGTCTAAGGAAAAAAGGAATCTGCAAGGGGTATATGTAACTGGAAACAGCCAGAGGTGGGGGAAACGGGCGGTAGGATCAAACAGATGTTTATGACATTTTATGACAGGAAAGGAGAAAAAGGTGTTAATGGAAGGATACCCAAGGGGCAAGGTAAAAATCTAGGTAGGTGGTCGGGCGAGTATTTGGAAAATATTAGCGTACATAGGAGAAATGCCTTGTTGGTCAGTTTTGTAATTTATATTGTTTTTGTTTAAGTTTATGTGTACACATTCCGAGATCTGTAGTCTTTTTTTGTTACGTTGTGTAGAAAGAATTTTCGTGTCGTCGAAGTTAAAAGTGTGTTTTTGTGTAATGGCGTGTTTTGCAAGTGCAGATTTATCTATTTCTTTATTAGTGATGGTTCGTTTATGTTGTGTAAGACGTGAGTGAATGTCATTTATGGTTTCTCCTATGTATACACCATTACAGGAAGGGGTTTGGCAAGGGACTTGGTAAACACATCGGGTGGTATGTTCAAAAGGGATGGGATCTTTGAGTTTGGTGTAGAGGGTTTTGAGTTTGTTGGTAGTTTTCAAACCAAAGTTTAGGGAAGGGTAGGATTTTTTAATTGTCTTTGTAAGTTTATCAGTCAGTCCAGGTGTAAATGGTGTAAATGGAACTGGGAGTTAGGGAAGAATTGGGAGAGATAGTGCTGAAATCTCCTTCGCCGAGTCCTCTCCCTATCCCATGCTTCCTTCCACAATAAAAATATTAATATCGCCTCAGATATATTGGCACGCAACCAATTTCCCCCCAACCTCATACAATCCCTTGTTAAAAAAGTAAAATCCCAACCTTCCAGCACTATCTCTCCCAATTCTTCCCTAACTCCCAGTTCCCAAATGTTCCGATCTCTACCATTTACACCTGGACTGACTGATAAACTTACAAAGACAATTAAAAAATCCTACCCTTCCCTAAACTTTGGTTTGAAAACTACCAACAAACTCAAAACCCTCTACACCAAACTCAAAGATCCCATCCCTTTTGAACATACCACCCGATGTGTTTACCAAGTCCCTTGCCAAACCCCTTCCTGTAATGGTGTATACATAGGAGAAACCATAAATGACATTCACTCACGTCTTACACAACATAAACGAACCATCACTAATAAAGAAATAGATAAATCTGCACTTGCAAAACACGCCATTACACAAAAACACACTTTTAACTTCGACGACACGAAAATTCTTTCTACACAACGTAACAAAAAAAGACTACAGATCTCGGAATGTGTACACATAAACTTAAACAAAAACAATATAAATTACAAAACTGACCAACAAGGCATTTCTCCTATGTACGCTAATATTTTCCAAATACTCGCCCGACCACCTACCTAGATTTTTACCTTGCCCCTTGGGTATCCTTCCATTAACACCTTTTTCTCCTTTCCTGTCATAAAATGTCATAAACATCTGTTTGATCCTACCGCCCGTTTCCCCCACCTCTGGCTGTTTCCAGTTACATATACCCCTTGCAGATTCCTTTTTTCCTTAGACACTTTCACAATGGTTACTTAATTGCCAACCTTGGTCTTCCTCTGCCGCTCGGCATTTCCATTGGTATGTAGTATCTTATTTCTTTGTAAAATTAATTAATGTTACTATTAGCTACTATATTTGTCATTGGTATATAGTTCTCTTATTTCTTTGTAAAATAAATTAATGTTACTAATTACTATTAAAATCAATTACTGTACCTATTTTCTTTTTCATTCTACTCATTCTAAGAATTTTAAGACGTTATGTTCTGTTATAAGTTAAACTGTATCTATAGTTCTGTTGCCTATCACAATTATAAATTTTTCTTGTTTGTTTCTGTACTAATTTCTTTTTTTGTCATTTTAGCTGACGAAGGCTACCAATGAGTAGCCGAAACGTCCGAAATATAGATTTTTTTAAAACAAAATCATATTGAGGTTTATTTAGCCGAATCCCAACCATTCCATCTGTACTTAAATAAATTAATGAAATTCTTGAAATCCAGCAAATTAATTTCCAAAATATAAATTTTACATTTCTATGACATATCCCATTAGTAGATAAAATTGAAAATAAACTAAATGAACATTTAATTTTCTTATTATGAAATTAAATAAATATAACAATTGTGAAAAAAAAAAAAAAATGAATAATTTACAACTGAGAGAGAAACAAATATTTGCTCCTTCTGAAAGTGTTTCCTGAATACATGTGCCTGTGGCAAGGTCATCGTCCTGAACTACATTCGAGGCATTAATGACCCAAGGGGTTGAACAGCCTTAAAAGAAAGAAAAAAAAAAAAGAAAAAAAAAAGGATGGAGTCTAGAAGGCTCCCAAAAAGATACTGTGGGGTTCACATGGAGGAGCTAGTCGGAGTTAGTTAGTTAGTCAATTCAGCAAAACCATTATTTTTTTTTTATTTTTAAATCCTATCAAAATTTTGAAACTAATAAAAATCAAAATTATTTTAATTGTTTGCTTTTTTGTTTGTTTGTTTTTTGTTGTTTTTTTTTTATTTTTATTTCCTTCCTTATTCTTTTAATAGAGAATTAAAAATCCAATTTACCAAAAAAAAATTGTTATTTTATTAATATAACTTCAGAAAACAAACTGAGGATATCTTTGTTTTCGATTTATTTTTTTTTTTTTTTTTTTATTTTTTTTTTAGTATTTATTTATTTGAAATCTGTACAGGTTAACAGTACAATGATCAAGTATGTTGATCCAGATATTATGTACAAGTTGACAAAACTGGCAAAAGTAAAATAAAATAAAAATAAAAAAAAATACAAAATTTGGAAGAAGCCAACCATTGTTGGCACTTCCAGAGGTGTCTTAATAAATATTTTATTGATCATGAAAAGATCAGGCAAGTAAATTGTCTCGGGGCCACTGTCTCTTAAGCCGCCTGGGAGGATTGTCTGGATGGTATTGGGAAGATAAGGATTGACCTACGGGATTAGGATGGTAAGACAATTTGGAGTGGAACGTTTGGAAACGGGTTTTAGCGAGGTCAAGGACAAATGGGATGTTGAGGTCATTGTGTAGGGTTTTGTTGGATACATAGAAAGGGGCATTTACAATTTTACGGAGGACTTTTGACTGGAATGCCTGTATTCTGTTGATGTTGGATGTTTTTGCAGATCCCCAGAGTTCAAGTCCGTATGTCCATATTGGTCGGATGATTGTTTTATATATCGTAATTTTGTTCTGTGTCGATAGTTTAGATGAAGGTCCAAGGAGTCGTTTAAGTAGTCCGTATCGTTTGTTCAGTTCTTGTCTATTTTCGATTTATAAAGATAGAATTTCAAAATTTATAAAAGTATTCATATCAAAACATATTTTCACATAATCATTTCTTTATCAATTTAAATTAAAATATAACAAATTATATTTTGCATTTTAGAAAGGCTTTTCCATATTAAAAAATGTACTTTAGTCTCCAATTTGGTGCCAGTTTGTAAGTTTTTTCATACGAATAAATTTTGTTATTTTGGTTCCTAAGATGAGATATATTCAATATTATATAATAAAAAAATAAATAAATTACCTTAATACAAATTGAATCAACCTCGTCAAGCCATTTGTATCATGCAAATACATGACACAATTGCTTGGCAGGCCCAAATGTATGAATCCGATACACCCTCTTTGTTTACTTTGATACAACTGCATCAAAGTCAACAAAGAGGGTGACTTTGATGCAGTTATACCAAGTTGATGCAGATGGTTTTTATTATTCCAAGTGAAGATTCACCTTGAATCATAATTGGCCTGTGGTCATAATGTGTGTGCACCAGCATGCATATTCCATACAGCTGGAATGTTGCCAATTATAATTGAAAGTATTTGTTATTTTTTTCAACTAATTTATAATTTTAGTCATTTTTCTGTCAAAATGACTTTTGTGAATAACTTTTTTTTGTAATACGATAATTTATATTCCTTGTTACCTATTTTCTTCAAAAAGGGGAACCACAGATTCAAACCACGGAAGTGTTAAACAACTGATCGCGTTTTATCTCTTAAGCTTTTATTAAGGATGGTTGAGGCCTACATAGTGAATTATTATTATTATTATTAAAAACGGGTGCCCGCGTAGAGGGAGCTGCACCGAGGCCAACAAGGCCTATTGTGCCACCCGACAAGCCAGCCTGTTACACCAACAGCGCCGTATCCGAGATGAACCTTAATAGAGTTCGAAGGTTCAGTTCCGGTAGCCTTCTAGGGTCATCAATGAAGTCTGCACCAAAATACAGGTATCTCTTTGCTACAAGAGCTGGACATCTGCATATGATGTGATACGGCGTCTCGTCGTCTTCAAAGCATAGTCTGCACCATGAGGTCCTGGTCAGCCCCATGGAGTAGAGGTGCCGATGCATTCTACAATGACCTGTAAGAAGAGCTGTAACTAGTCTTACCTTGGACCTGCACAGATTAAGGAGAGTCTCCGTCCTCTTCTTGTCCACAAAGGAAAGGAACAGCTTCGCCTGTCTCTGGGTGGAGCTGCTGCACCACTTCCTCCTATGCTCAGCTTTCGCCCACCTTCTAATGCTTAATCTGGCCACAGCTGGTGCAATCCCACATTGAGGTTCTGGTGATAGGGGGATTGTCGCTGCACCAATATTGGCCAACTCGTCAGCTCTTTCATTACCCTGGATACCAGAGTGGCCTGGGACCCACTCCAGTCTGACCTTGTTACGTCGTCCAAGTAAGTTTAAGCTGTCTTTACATGGCCGCTTGGCTGTCGGAGAAAATAGTGAAGCGCCTGTCTAATGGAGAGCCGCTATTCATAAGGTCTGCGCAAGCGCCGATGGCGGTGACTTCAGCTTGGAACACCGTAGCATACCTCCCCAGAGGCAAGGCAACATTATGTGTGGACCCCTGAATCCACACGCCAGCTCCTGTGCCAGATTCGGTTTTTGAGCCGTCTGTGTAACAGAGCCGATCCACCCGGCTTGGTGTTAGTTTGTGCTCCAGCGCTGCTTCCCTCGGCTTGATCACAGTTGTAAAGTTTGAGGTGAAGGAGTGCTGGTCCTGAAAGTCCGATGGCATGCAGAGAATTGGGTCCTGCCAGTTCCTTCGGATAATTGCACAGTGAGCCCCTAGGGTTGGGCAAGGTTCGTGCCCTAAAATAGCGAATCTGTACGCTGAGCATCTAGCTATCTCTTCGATATATATCTCTACTGGTTTAAGGTCAAGTAGAATCTCCATAGCTCCTGTCGGTGTGGAACACATTGCTCCCGTAATCATCAGGCAAGCCAGCCTTTGTGGGGAGCACAGAGTCTTCCTAACACTGTCAGTGCCGCATCGATGCCCTACATAGTGAAACTCTAGGAGGTTTGAAAATAATTTCCAAAAAAAGTTCATTTCATGTATGGTCCAATTCCTGAATAAAAAACTTATGTCCAATTTTCTGTTTTTTTAAGGCAGACATATTTTTTTATTGAATAAGAAAGGAGTGCTCAAAACCTGTTGAAAATATTTAAACTATAATTATTCCATCGTAAAATAGACCAACTTTTCTTTGATAAAACAGTGATTTACTTCACTAAAGCCATTGATAGAAGATGCTTTCTTGAAGTCCAATAATGCACTTTCATTGTGTTTCTAGATGAATGAGAGGTTTCTCAGGCACCTAATTTTTTTCCTCAGCCACCTAATTGACTACAGATTTACTTCTTGAATTCTTTCTTATACAATAAAAAATATGTCTACCTTAAAAAAACAGAAAATTGGGCATAACTGCTTTTCCCTACGGAATCGGACCATACTTCAAATGAACTTTTTAGTTGGAAATTTTGTCTAGAATCACCTCCTAGAGTTTTGCTTCTTAGAGCTGAATCACCTCCTAGAGTTTTGCTTCTTAGAGCTGAATCATTCTGTGTACTTCAACATTGACTAATGTAAATATATTAGAAGTTTTCTAGATTTTATTTTCTTGAACCTTAATAGCTTTCTCTGATTATAAATAAACAGTAACTGCACTGAAATTATTCTCCTACCTTCCTCCCAATGAGATCAGCAACGGTTCCTGCCGGTAAGGCTCCAATAAAGGCACCAACCGGAAGTAAAGAACCAATCCAAGATCCTTCATGTGGAGTGACGGGCAGAGTAGAATTAGGTTTTAGCATCTCTGCCAATGCAGGAGAGCTCCAGCCTATTATTGTCCCACCAGCGAACACCACTGAAGTCGCTGGAAAGTTTAAAAAACTGTTTTTAACCTTTATCATATGTGCCTCCAAATTATCTCATCGGATCTATGACAAACCGGTGAATAGCTATAAAAT
The DNA here is from genome assembly GCA_946811695.1 of Gonocerus acuteangulatus. Taxonomy (NCBI): domain Eukaryota; kingdom Metazoa; phylum Arthropoda; class Insecta; order Hemiptera; family Coreidae; genus Gonocerus; species Gonocerus acuteangulatus. Next base: position 81,760,476 of record OX328126.1, read on the forward strand.
TATGTCATATTTTAACAGAAGTCTCCAAACCCTTAGACTGCCAGCCACAAAATCATAAACCTTCCCCTCAGGCCATTCAGGTTTTGCAAGTAAACAATAACAATTATATTTAATTTAATTACAAGATGGTATGTTTATCAAATTTTTGTTCACATGGCCTACTGGTAAGTTTTCGAAACATTGCTGTTCCAAGAGGCCATTTTTATCAATTCGGGTCTCAACCCGATCCCTACACTGTGTATCAATTTGATACACACCACGATGTGTTAAGCAGAAAGGCAAAAGTCTGACTCACAGGAACTTCACCATCTTTTCTTGGTTCAATATAATTCGTATATCTGTTGTAATTTGGAGAGCATTGGATGGAACAAAACTGACTTCCTAAAATTAAACAGTTTTTTTCTGCTGAGATGGTTCTACCACGGTTGTACCTTTTTTGTTGAAAAATGATTAAGCTTTCGAGCATTTACCATCCATTTCTGAAAATTGTGCTATTATTATTTCACTATAAAAGTCCACTACTGCTCATCTGTTGATAACATTTTTCTTGCAGTATTTCCACTAGTCCAAAAATAACCAAATTTTAGTTATCTTAGTTTTGATGAATGTAGTACTCGAGAAAATTGTTTCAAATCACTCTGACTACTTTGAATGTCTGAAACCAAGTGTCATAAAATTGTAAAGTTATCACCTATACCCCCCCCCCTCTATTCTATATTTGAATTACTATCAAAGAAAGTACATTTATTTTGAGACCATGTTATTAGTCTATTATAGGAGAATATTACTTTTTCCAAGAGCTTTCACAAAGGTTGTGATATTTCAATTAGTCGATAGTATTGAACATTATTTTTAATTTGAAACTGGTTCCCTCAGATTCCAATATCTTTCTTCCTAACAGGAGCAAGGCAAAAAAAGAAGAAAAATGTTAAAAATTTATATCTCACCTGCCAGAGCAAAAAAGTACTGAGGTTTCTTTGCTGAAGGACCAGAAGTCATAGATGGAATCATTGGTACATGGCTCTCCTGGCCGGTCATTTTCTGCAAACATTAAACATTGTCACAGAAATTAAATAACTAATGTTAGCACTATCTTCAGAAATCTTTAATGATTTCCATAAATAATTTTCCAATGAAGGGTGTTGATGTATTAATTTAATGATGATTAGCACATTGCTAGCTAAGAATCTTTTTTATTATTGTTATTATAAATTGAAAGGCTGCCATGCTTCTTGTTTTCCATGTTGGAGTATCCCTCCGGCGTGGGGTTTTCTATTTGACTATGTATTCCATCCTTTCTGAATACTACACTTATTTTGATTGTGTACGTAAAATAATGATTCCTTATACAATTAAATATTCCTTAATTTTCTGAATAATTAAAATAATAATAGCAATAATAAAAAATAAAATTAAAAAAACAAAACAAAAAAAGTAAATAAATAAAAATAAATTATTTATTTAAATTTTAATGTCCATTATTATTAACTAAGGGTTATCTATAGGTTGCCCTTTTCCAGCCAGGATAGGGCTGATGCCTTTTCTTTTTTCTAAAGAAAAGCCACCACCCCATAGTGGGAATCGAACCCACGACCCTTGGCACAAAGTGTTAAGTGCTCACGTCTTAACACTCACAGCCACTGGGCTTCCAATAATCCAAAATAAAAACATATATATATGAAATAACACAATACATATGTGGGCATTCAGATGAGTAGATTGGAATTTTTCTGGTCCAATTGTTTAATAAATGTATCAAATTAATGGGCCAAGTTCCGTCCTGTAAGATGACATTCTTAATCAGTTTTGTCCTGGGCCCGTCCAGAAATGTACAGTTGTACAGGAGATGGTCGTAAGTCTGTTCAGTTGTATTGTCGCATTTACATATGTTGCCTGCCTTTCTTTAAAGTGATTTTGGGGGTGAGTTTTGCTCAGTGATAGAGCACTTATCTCTGGAGGTTCAGGAGTATCTGAGTTCTTGTGCATACACTTAAAGATCTTGTCTACTAAATTCGTCATTCAAGAGTTGGAGTCGGGGCCGGAGCATAATACTGATCACGCAATCTCTCAAAAGTGAACCATATGGTCAAGAACCAGATACCTCTAGAGTATCTGCCCTTCAAGCATTTTATTTCTCATAAAATTATTTAAAAAATGATAAACATCTTATTTACCAAAATCCTCTTGGTTAATGAATACTCAGGTAGCATAAATATTGTTTTAGAAAATTTAATTATGAACAATAGATTAAAAAATAAGAAATAGAAATTGTTTTATTTTAATATATTATTGTTATATAATCTTATAGTTTAAACCAAAAAATTACATCTTTAAATCAAACAGAGGCTATTTCAAATTTTCAGGGAGAACGTTTTATAAAAACTCAAATCTGGTTCTGAAATATAGTAATTATTAACCAGCGACCATTATCAGAACCATAAATATTATTGATTATAATTTTTACTAATAATAACAGGAATTCTCTTAGATAGGGAATACACTGATTAAGACATAAAATAAAATTAATTTTGGACGTCTCAAATAAAAAAATATTATATAGTAACTTGAAGTAACTGGTAGGAGTTGCTTCCCAAAATTGTTTAAAACATTAACTTATATTTGCGACGTTTCGAACCTGTTTAAGTTCATCATCAGGCATCTTAAATTAAGGCTTGTTCAGTTCTATTATAATTTTTATAATTACATATTAAGGTCCATAAATTTTTAATTTTAAGAGTAAACATTAAATGCGAGCAAGTTACATAAACAAGAGCCTAGAAATTCCTGGTTTGATGAGGAATGCCATAGAGCTACTGCACAAAAAAATGAAGCATATAAGCGTATGGTTAACCGTCGCACTAGAAGAACTGTAGATGAATACCGGGAGCTAAGAAGGGTTGAAAAGCAAACTCATTGCCGGAAAAAGAGACAAGCCAAGAAGAGTGAACTTGTTGAAATTCAGGATCTGGGAGATCGTTAGGACTCCCGCAGCTCCTACCAGAAGGTTAACCAGGGAAGAAAACCTTTCAAACCTAGGTCGAATGCTTGCAAAAGCAAGGATGGGGCCCTTCTAACAGAAGAAACAAAAATTCTTGAAAGATGGAAAGAGCACTTTGAGGAGCAACTGGGAGTGGCAGGAGTGACATCCATTCCGAACAAACGTCAAGAAGATGCTCTACCCTATGAGCCCCCTGATGAGGAAGAAATAATCGTAGCCCAGGACAATCTTACGAACAATAAGGCGCCCGGGTATGACGGTCTCTCAGCAGAGCTTTTCAAGGAAGGAGGACCTGACTTAGTGAAATGCATGCAGGACCTTTTGCTGGACATTTGGACAAAAGAATCAATGCCCCGATCCTGGAAAAAAACACTAATTTCCCCATTCACAAAAAAGGAGATCAGCAATCCTGTGAAAACTATCGAGGAATCTCTCTCTTGCCAATTGCCTATAAAATTTTGTCCCGAATCATCTATGAACGGCTCATTCCGATTGCGGAGAGAGTTATCAGGCCATATCAAAGTGGATTTCGAAAGGGAAAATCTACTACTGATCAGGTGTTTACTCTCCGCCAGATACTTGAAAGGAGCAGAGAATATAATATCACTACCCATCACCTTTTCATAGACTTCAAAGGTACCTATGATAGCGTTGATAGGGGCAAATTATATTCCGCCATGGAAGAGCTAAATATCCCAAAGTAACTGATTCGCATGTAAGGCAACAATGGATGGAGTAGAGTGCATGATCAGCGTGCAGGCTGGTATTAGCCAATCCTTTGTTTCTGGGAAAGGTCTGAGACAGGGTGATGCTTTAGCATGTATGCTGTTCAACCTGGCCCTTGAAAAAGCTGTAATGGGATTCAGGCATTCAAACAAACGGGACTATCTTCAATAGAGCTGTCCAGCTACTGGGTTTCGCAGATGATTTAAATATAGTTGGGAGAACCCTTGCAGATGTGCAGGCAGCATTTCAAGCTTTGGACCAAGCTGCAAGGAGGTTGGGCCTAGAAATTAATGTTTCCAAGACCAAATTCATGGCAATGGGGCAGGAAGCACAGCCAGGGGAAAATGTAAAATTTGGCTTCTACTCATTTGAGAGAGTAAAAGAATTTACATACCTTGGCTGCAATGTAAACATAGCCAATAGCATAACAGACGAGATAAGAACTAGGATTATTAAATCCACTCACTGTTTTTTTTGGCCCCAGGAGTCTTCTCAGGAGTAGGGTAATAAATAGGTCAACAAAAATGCTGGTTTATAAAACCCTCATACGACCAGTGTTGACAAATGGCTCAGAGACGTGGACCATTTCCAAAATGGATGAGCAGGCACTCCTAATTCACGAAAGAAGGATACTGCGATCCATTTTGGGGGGAGTATGCGATGGCCGGACATGGAGAAGAAGAACTAACCTGGAGCTGTATGAGGCGTTTAAGGAAAAAAATGTTGTCCATTTTATCCGTGTGGGAAGACTCAGATGGGCCGGTCATATGGCTCGAATGGATCCAGCATAACTGCCAAGAAAGACAATGGAAGATGTGCTCCATGGAAGCAGAAGACGTGGGAGGCCGAAGCTCCACTGGAAGGATGGAGTTGCTCGTGACACTAGGACCCTATTAGGCGTACAGAACTGGATGGTAGCTGCACAAGATCGGGACAGCTGGCAGAAGCTGATTCAGGAAAAGGAGAAGAAGAAGAACAAGTTATATTCACACTGAAATATGACAAACTATGATTCTTACCTGGATTTAACTTTCACTCTCAAATTTCACAATTTTTGGACCTTAATACGTAATTATAAAAATTATAATATAATAGGCTTTAACAAAACTTAATTTAAGAGGCCTGATGATGAACTTAGACAGGTTCGAAATATTGCAAATATAAGTTAATGTTTTAAATAATTTTGTGTAGCAATTCCTGTCAGTTACTGCAAGAATCAATTGATCCTTCACCACCCTCACCTTCAACATAGATATTATATAGTAAATTATAAGCATAAGTTGTTATTTTACAAATTATGCTAATAATTTACAATATAATATTTTTTATTTGAGGCATCCAAAATTAATTTTAGTGTATGTCTTAATTTTAGTGCATTCACTATCTAAGTGAATTTTGGTCGATATGATTTTTATAAATATGTTTCCATTAAATATAATTTAACTACTTAACATTAAATTTTTACTGTTAATCTTTGACAAAATGTCCATTTTTAGTTTAATTTTAAAGAAATTAACATACATCTTGTAAATTGTGCCCAAAGGGTATTTCATCAACCTCTTCCAGATTATTTAAAACAAAAAACGTTTACTTGTGCTTTTCAATTTAAGCATAAATGCAATGTATTTCTCACCGATTTTTTTTTTAATATATATAAAATTATATTTATATTATATATAATGATTAAATACAACAAAGGAAGAGCCATGAAAAAAGGCTCACCCCTGCATTTTTTTAAAAAATTGAGAGAGTCATGTGTACTGTAGGAAACCCGGTTTAGGGTTTAGAATAAATTATTTTTCTCATAGACTAATCGTATGGATTTGAGATTGTGGTGGTTTTTCTTTCAGGAATGTAAAGATGCCTTTTCATGCCTGGAGGAAAACAATGATGACCAGTAGATAATTGTATAATTTTGTAACAACGCCACATTTACAATAAAAAAAAAAAGAAAAAAGAAAAAATTGAAATAAAACAGAATCGACAATGAAAACTTTAGATCAAGGACAACAATAAAAAATCAAGGACAATGCTAAAATACCAACGACAGACCTGATAAAGGAGATAGGCTACCAACAACTGGAAAATATTGGTTTAGTATGTGTACATGGGTGTTCAATACAAAATCCTGTTTTGCTTTTTTTTTTTCTTTCTTTTTTTAAGACTATTTTTAATAAGGATTAGTAAATTGAAGTAAGGTTTTTTTTTTTTCTTTAGATTTATATTTCAAATAAAAATAGGTATATACTATTCTCTATCATTTGCTGCTTCTAAGTGTCTTAAATTTCTAAAGAATAATTTTAGTTTTGTACCAAAAAAAGTTATGGATACTCAGTAATCAATTTAATTTACGAATTCTAATGAAATCATTCATCGTCAGGACACATAAACACAAGCCTATTCGATCCATAAGCTTTGCTGCATTTAGCCGGGGGATTCCTCGGTCCACTAGGGTGTTTATTGGTATCATAGTATTTCCGATAACTCTCCGATAAATTGGCATTACCCCACCAGAAGTTGATTATCCTACCGACAGTGTCAGATGTGATTCTGGATTAAAACTTCATCCTACAGGCCCATATCCATCATAATTTCACTCTGGAGAAAATTTAATTACAGGAATTCACAAAAACCTCCGATTTCAATAATTGAAAACTTTTGATAACAAAAAATTAATATCTATGTTTTTTATTTTAAATACCAGCACTTGAAAGAAGGGTTCTATAAAAATCACCTGTCATAGAATAGACCATATAGGTTTGACATGGTGATTTGCTCACCATTGAAAGTGAGGAATAAAAATTTTTAAATATAAATAACATGTAGGAAATATATTCAAATTACAACAGAAGCTTGAAGTGGAATGTTAATACAAGATCTTTAGTTAACATTTTTTAGTTTTTATTCACTGGCTCTTATTTATGTTTATAATTTATATTTAAAAGTAATTACAAATTATTTAAAATTATTTTTGTACTTATTCTGTCAATTTTTGTTTTATGAGACTGATGAGGGCTTAAAATAAAGTTGAAATGTTACAATAAATTCAATCTCACATTTTAATAAAAAAAATGTAGTTTTATTCAAGTATTACCGCACTTTAAATATCTCTGTATTGGAATATCCACACTCAACAAGCTCTTCTCATATATTACATTATTTAGATCCCATTTAATATGAGTTTATTCAGACTGGTTACCTAAGCCAATATGTCACCATCTGATTCTAGCAAGTAAATGTGTAATGTCTTTCCATTTTTCGAAAGAAAACACCCATGGTGATAATTAGTGAAGATCTAAAGATACGGAACATTTGGTTCATGCTTCATCACTCATTACTCTATGTTCTCCACAAAATGAAATGTACAAATCAGTAAGCAACCTGAAACGTGGTGTAGATCCGGTGTTTCGGTTGATAGATGGAAGTGAAGTGATTGCTGACGGTTGACTGGGCACATGAATTCACCAATGCTCAGAGAAATGATCTCACTTTCAATGTGACATTTACTTTTTGCTTGCATAAATAGTCTGCAATTTACAAAAACAAATATCAATAAGATCATAAATTTCAAGAGAGAAAAACAAAATGAAATCAAATGAGATTCACTACTGTTAGTCAATTAAAATTATCTTAAATCATTTTCAGATTTAACAATCACTACTAATAATACAGAATTTATAAATTGAAAACAAAATCACACCATAAGTCTAGAAACAACAATTTACATTTGTTTAGTTCTGTAATCACAAGACGACGAAAGACTGAAAAATAGATCAAAAGCGAAAATTTATAACTCCTCTACTGTAAACAAATTTACACAGAAAGATAAACTCCGTACACAAAACTTATTGAAATTTAATTACGTAGAGGGCTTTTCAAATAGTTGTTTGACTGCAGTTTGATTCTGGTTCTTACCAAACTATTGTAATATTTATACATTTTATACAAAGCTAGTAAATTATTAACTAAAACAAGTATATTAATTGAAAAAATAAATAAATCTAAGTCTATCTACAGATTTCTTTATTTTGAATTAAACCTTTCAGTGCCTAATGTGCCATTCTCAAGTAAAAACAACGACAAAATACATACTATTTGGAAATGGCAAATATCTCTATACAATAATAAATACTCATTCAAGAAATAATAATGAAGAAAATTATAAACAAAAATTGGCAAATATATCTCATAACACTGATGAGTGAATGTGATTGACTAATCATTTTTAAATTTATATTATAAACTTAGTTGCCAAGAGGAGTTATTATGTAAGACTGTCCTTCAAATGAGAGCAAAACATCGTCAAAGCTGTAGACATATGACAAATCTCTGAGTCCAGGAATTAATGTTTATTGATTTATTCCTGATCCTTAGAGCTATTAGTAGAAAATAAAAATATCATACAATTGAGTTAAAGAACAAAATGTTATTATTATTATAGTTATTCAGTGCTGAGAATAAGAATCACTTCTACGTAGGAGAAAACTCTGTAAGTTTTTTTTTTTTTGTCTATTATTTTACCATGTAACTATAATCATAGCAACAAATTGTGAGACAAAATCATTATCATAATAATCAGTAATAACAAACAGATTATCGGGTTAAATATAAAAATTCTGGGAAGAGGAAGGAATGAGTTCATGGTCTTCTGGTAATCTTGAGTCAGTGAAGAGAGATGAAATAATTCCATGGTATTCTGGTAATCTTGAGTCTCTAAAGAGGGAAAAAAGGAGTTCATGGTCATTCAGCAATCTAGAATCTGTGAAGAGAGAAGAAACAAGTTCATGGTCATCTGGTAATCTAGAGTCTGGGATGAGAGAAGAAAGGAATTCATGGTCATCTGGTAATCTAGAGTCTGGGAAGAGAGAGGAAATGAGTTCATGGTCATTCAGCAATCTAGAATCTGTGAAGAGAGAAGAAACAAGTTCATGGTCATCTGGTAATCTAGAGTCTGGGATGAGAGAAGAAAGGAATTCATGGTCATCTGGTAATCTAGAGTCTGGGAAGAGAGAAGAAAGGAGTTCATGGTCATTCGGCAATCTAGAATCTGGGAAGAGAGAAGAAACAAGTTTATGGTCATCTGGTAATCTAGAGTCTGGGATGAGAGAAGAAAGGAATTCATGGTCATCTGGTAATCTAGAATCTGTGAAGAGAGAAGAAACAAGTTCATGGTCATCTGGTAATCTAGAGTCTGGGATGAGAGAAGAAAGGAATTCATGGTCATCTGGTAATCTAGAGTCTGGGAAGAGAGAAGAAAGGAGTTCATGGTCGTTCGGCAATCTAGAATCTGGGAAGAGAGAAGAAACAAGTTTATGGTCATCTGGCAATCTAGAGTCTGGGAAGAGAGAAGAAAGGAGTTCATGGTCATCTGGTAATCTAGAGTCTGGCAAGAGAGAAGAAAGGAGTTCATGGTCATCTGGTAATCTAGAGTCTGGCAAGAGAGAAGACACAGATGATACATGGTCATCTGGTAATCTAGAAAATGGATTGAGAAAAAAGGAGCCTGCTCAAATAAAATACAGTATTATCTAACATTTTTACATTTATTTTATTTTTTTTCATTTATTAGGCGGAAGGCTAAAAAATAAAGATACTTAAATAAATACAAATAATTTATTTATTTTTGCTTGACATGTCCGGGACGAAGTCTTGCTGACATCAGTTATGAGTGGCCTGGATAGTGGAAGGTTATCTTGCTCACTGAGGCTGTAAATATTCAAACATGCCAGCTCCTGATGAGGCACTAAAGGTGTAAAACATGCCGAGCAAAAATTAATAAATTATTTTTATTAATTCATGTATTTTTCTTCGTTGACATTGACAAGTGGATTTAATAGGGTCACTACTCTATATACATTTTTTTATTAGAATTTATGTAATGTTTTGATATTAAATATTCTGCTATATGAATATAAGGTCAGTTTTACAGAACAATTATTCAAATTTCCAGAAAATTATGCTACAGAAGACCAAAAGTCTCATCAGAAAGAGCTCAGATTTCCTTGTCCTACAGTTACTTTAATATTAGAAATAAGCATATGATTCTTAGTTGGCTTCATAGAATAATTCTTTTAAAAAGGGGCTAAAAGTGGGTTGTTTTTTTTATTTTTCTTAATAAATTCATAGAAAATGATCATATCTCAAGTATTACAGTAAATAAAGCGCCTATACATACTTCTTAGTATACATATTTCCTGGAGACATGCTTTATCAAAAATTGATAAATCTCCAAACCAGAGGATTTGGAAGAGTATGGAATACTAACAACCTAGAACTTGGAATAGTTAGCCATTTATTTTTAAGGTTTTTATCACAATTTTTTACTGATTAAATCAAAATTTCGGGAGGAGGGCCTCCAGCCCCCTCCCTTATATACGCTCATGTCCACAAGAAAGTTCTCATGTAAATGTTCCCCCCAAAAAATTAAAAATAATAATTTTAACCAAAACGTTCTAGCTTAAACTGTTCCCCAGAAGATATAAAAGTTAGAACCAGACCTCCCACAATAAAATTTTTAGTTATCTTGAGTGGCAGATAAAAATTATCATTTTAAGTGTTGATTAATCTACAAATTTAATCTCACTTACAAGTTCAACAAAAATTCATGTTTCATGAAAATATATTTAAAAACTAACAATGTATCCAAAAATATTGTAAAGCATTGCTTTTTATTTTTTTTGCATACCCTACCTTTTTTTTTTTTTTTTTTTTAATATATTTTCATATGTCATGAGCTAATAATTTGAACTATCTGTAATTTGGAATTAGTTTACTAAAAAAAAACTATTGCCTGACTGTAAACTCACTCTGAAGTAGAATCTAACTCCTTAGGAATTCCCTCGAGACTCGCCTAACTTGAAGATGAGGTGTAATTCGACCTGGGACTGTTGTTACAAGTAATTATACTCTATTTAAAGATTATATTTCAAGTACTAATCATCTATCAAGGAGAATGAACCCTCTCACCTCAAGGGAAATGTGTAGCAGTGGGTATGGAGGTGCACTTGGAAATATGGGAAAGGAATAATGGTTTAAAATATGACAAATATTTTTTTAATTTTTCTTATCAAATAAAAACAAATGAAGAAAACAATAAAGAAAGTACAAGAATAGTATTAGAAAAACTGTACGAGGATAGAAAAACTGCATGTACTATAGAATGCCAGAGAACATTTGAAGGTTTGTTGATTTAAATAGAATTTTGGGAAGATATTCTAGCTGCATTTGCCTCAGGGGTGTATATAGGAACTAATTTCGGGAGGGGGGTATGAATTACTAACAATCTACAACTTGGTTGAATAGTTAGCCAACTAAAACGCTATTACACCCAAAATTAATGAACTGAGTGATCTTATTGAATTCATGTAAGTTGAAGTGAGGGCGAGCGAAGGATGAATGGCTTCTTGAAGAAAATGACAGGAGCTGCCCTCCTCCACAATTGCTTAAATTATTAGTTCATATTGACGTGTTCCGAACCTTTTCAGGTTCATCATTAGGCATCTTATATTAGGTTGTGTTAAAATCTATTATGATTTTAAATTTCATTTTATGTCCAGAAATGTTAAATTGAGAATAAACATTAAATCCGGGGAAAATCCATCATGATGTATTGAGCGGATGAGTTATATTCACCCTAGATAATTAATTCATTTCGAGATCTTTAGGACTCATTAAAAAAAAGGAAAGTTGGAGCATGCCCCCTCAGCCCTTCCCGAATAAACGCCCATAAACTGAATATAAGCTAAAGATAGCTGACAAATCGGTTTTAACGAAATTTGCTGTGACCAGACCAAAAAAGTTGTATTACAGTAGCGAGAGTGTAAGCAGGCTTTATACTTTTTATTTCGAAAAAAATAATTTTGTTTGATTTAATTCTTTCATTTTGTTTTTTTAACTCTTTCCTTAAGTGTTTCTTGTTTTATTTTCTCTTTAATGGAAGTCTCGTTATATTTTGAATTTATTATGCGGTTAAACTACGGAGTAGCTTAATTTTTGCTACCAGATGTCGCTATGTGAGATTACTTCAGCTTCGGCGTACATAGATTAATCTTTATAAAGAAGTTTAATCATGCTTTCGTCTTGCCGGTTCCTTTGAAGTGAACACCCTTAAATATTTTGAATAAAGTTCTTTCCCTTCTCATGTTATAGATTTCATATATTTCGCGAATGTTGTCGTTGATTCTTTTTGAAGGACAAGCCCATCACTCATTGAGTATTTTATTGAAACTCTTTGTAGCTTTTTTGATAAGATGGTAGCAGGAGCTGATGAAATTGCTTAGCACAAAAAATGAAATTAGCTTTGTAGGAATTTGACGTTATTCATTTCACCGAAGACCTTCCTTCACTGCCAGCAACCCCGTTTTTTCATAGTGTAGTCGTTGTGTATGTGGGGCTGGTTGCTTACCTAATGGACACACTGGTACCATTACGAACAATGTGAGCGCGTAAAGCAAAGCACTTGTCGTCTTTCGGCGTCCCCCTCCCCCGACCGTATTCAGTATATTCCAAACCCCCCGGGTGAAGGGCGTTCTGTCAAAATCGCTCCGGGCGCCATAAAGTTTTTTTTAAGCTTTAAAATCTTTACTATCAACATTACGGAGAAGTAAACTCAACCCCGATCGAGCCTAAGGAGCAGAGATGGATTGGGCCAGATGTACCAACTTCCCAAGATTTTTGGCCCAACGCATTAAAGGAGAACCCAGCACAGAAAAGGGAGTGCTTAACAATTTTATCCTCCTAAGCACCAGGCAACAGGTACCTCTTAAATTTAATCATATCTCTTCTGAGTTTGGCACTTACCCCCCCCCCCCCCCCCCCCCCCCCATGAAGTTATACATTATGTTAAATACATACTGTTTTAAGTTCCCCAGCTCTAAAATGTATACAGTCTTTAAGCCATCGCAGATAGAAACTACACCATATAAAAAATAGTAGTTAGATCACAAACAATAATTTTCAATAGAAAGATGACAGAGTTCTTTGCATGATATAGTTTTAGAGATAGAAGCATGGGCGTATATAAGGAGGGCTGAGGGGGCTGCAGCCCCCTCGAAATTTCGACTTGATCGGTAAAAATTTGTCATAACCCCGTGAAAACAAATTAAATAAGATTACTTAGTTCATAAAAAATATCCCTGAGAACATATACAAGTAGTGTTAAAAATTTCGCGGACACAGTTATCAGTCTAAATTTCTTCGGGTTCCCCCACCCCTTCTATCCCCTCAACATTCTGCATACACTTGTGCAATTGGTACATTTAGAATTGAATCAGAAGTCAATTTTGGTTGAACCAAAATTTTACAAAATGGGATAACATGAAAAATTCACTTTTTCTCATTTTGGCTCAATAGCGACTTAAAAATGTTGAAATTGGTCAAATTTATACGTTTTTGTATTTTTTGGACTCAGATATTTATGCTCTTCAATTTTTAGGGAGAGAGGAGTTGCAAAAGAATTGATGAATCCAAGCTGTAACTCGTTAAAAGTGGGCTCAGCATAGGTTTTCGTAAAATTGGACAAAATTTTTGTTTTTTTACTAGTGTTGTAACAATTTCACCTGGCCGAATTTGTACTTCGGCCAGTTCATTTGACTAGAATTTAATGTTCGTTACTATTCCAAAAACAACGATTTACAAGTTAATGAAGAATATTTGAAAAAAGTGCTAAAATATCTCGGTTTCTCCCCTGCCAAAATTTCTCCCCCGGCTTTCAACGTAATTAGAAAATGTTATTAAAATGCACTCAAAATTATTATAATTTGATCATGAAAATTGTCCATAAGCTGAGGAACACCCTCTGCATTTGAATTCGTTACATCAGACCTCTTTTGAAGAAAATTAATTTTATATAACCTCTTTGGGTTAATTTTATTTTCCTACTTGATGTAAGCCTTTTTCAAAGGTTATCTTGCCTATTGCTGTCAAGTTAGAAGTTATTTAAACCAAATTGTCATAAGGCTATTAGAATGTCTCGAGCTTTATTGAGATACTTAATTCGTACACCTAAATACCAAGAATTCAGGCCAAAAGTTGCTCCTCTGTTGAATTTCATTGAATCAAGAAACGTTAAGCTCTATTCTGAGAGAAAATATCCAGAGAAGGAAGTTGCCCGTTATGAAGGTTTTTTAAGTATCAAAGATAAAAATAAAAAAAGTTATTTAGAAATGATTGATATATTTATGGCTCGAGATAGAAATAGAGCTGGCCATTTAGAATTTATTTACTCTGCTTTGAAACATATGAAGGAATTCGGTGTTGATAAGGATTTAGAAGTGTACAAGAAATTAATTGATATATTTCCAAAGGGAAAGATGATCCCAAAGAATATGTTTCAAGCTGAATTCATGCATTACCCTAAGCATCAACAATGCGCAATTGATTTATTGGAACAAATGGAAGAAAACGGTAAATAGTAATTGATATCTGTATTCTTAATTGGTGATACCTTATAAGATGTGTTACAAATAACGATATGACCATGCTCATTCCGTTTAAAAATTCCTAAGAGGGCTGTAATTTTTGAAAGTTAAGAATGAGACCATTGGGATACTCTATTTTAGGTAAGAACAAAGAATTTGATCATCCTATTAGAATTATTACAATTAAGAAAATACATTTTGATTAATGAGTTCATCAAATAAAACTCTTTGTAATACAATTATATGGGGTATGACTTGAGCATGATAAGTTTGTCATTAAAGATTTCTTGATCAATTTTAAACAAAGTTGATCAACTCTGCGTTGGAGTTTATTTATTTATTTAGGGCTTCAAAATTGATCATTCAGCCCAGCCTCCACCTAAGTCGTTTTCTAGTCTTCACCTGTAATCAATAAAAGATACGGAGGAATACAACTGGAAACAAAATATTAATTATTAAAGAATCTACTAAAATATTAATTTAGGTACACATTGTCACCACCAGCACAACTAAACGATATGTTTGATTGTTATATTTGTAATTTTGGAAATTCCCTTGAACCGCACTATAACTCCTACGAGAATGAAAGACATTAAAGACCAAGTATTTTTGTTTTCCTCTCTATGGAGAACGCTAAAAGGGTGGTTATCATACCAAATGCATTGGAGTTTGACTATCCCTTACCTTTCGCGTCCCCCACTTCCGTAACCGAGGAAAAGCTTACAAACTTCAACTGGCAATCAGTTAGGCTTGCCGTATTTCAATTGTCACATTGGTTTAGGCAGATCCGACTTCCTTCAATTTTTTTTTTTTTTTGTTTTTTTTTTACCTGAAACAAAAGCGGTTTTGGTGCGTTTAAACTGACATAATTATTTTTGTTTACTATTTTTCCTAGTTTATATATTCACTTTTGAATTGTTTTCTGGAAAAACATTAAAATAGCACATTGGTCTGCACTTTGAAATTTGGTTGGCTGCAAAAGTGTTAAAGAGCTCTGTAATGCAAATATAAAAACTAATGTTAGAAAAAAAGCTAGATTTTGTATGAGTATTTTAAGTGTGGATTAAAAAAAAAGAAGATATTTCTTGACCACTACTAATATATATTTTTCACTTTTCTCTTATTTCTTTTAATGGCAGGGAGTCGATAAAGTAGTACACCATTCATTTACATAGACTACTTTATTTGATATATTTTGCCCACAATGTTATATTTTATATCATAATATTTTGGGCAAAATATATCAAATTAAGTAGTCAATATAAATGAATGGTGTACTACTTTATCGAAAGAAATAAGAAAAAAAAGTCTGACTTGCAGGAACTGTGTTATCTTAGTGCGGTTCCTTTCATGTCCCTTGTGCTATTAGTAAAGGAATAGAAGCAGTTATTGGTAGGGTTTGATCTTTTGTTAAAAAAATAAAATAAAATCTCAAAGAAAAGGAAGTTTAAGGTGCTTCTCTCCGTTCGCTCTAACACTATTACCAATAATTTTCTCATTTTCTTGCCTTCTTTTATTAAAATACTAATTTTACTAATAAATGCAATATAAAACAAAAAACAATCAATTAAAAAATGAGTTAAACAAAGACGAAACCTGTTCAAAAGAATAAACCTAACACATTCGAAGTTTCTTATTTCTCCTATTGAGACATCGCCCCCTTTGAAAATTGCTTCAGAAACCTTTTATGTAGAGAATTTATTAAGCTTTTCAATGGTCACCTTCTACTTACCACAATTTTTTAACCGTTTTAGGGATATTTAATAGATGAATTACAAACGTGTTGAAAATATTTCAACTAAATCCAACGATTCCCCAACCGAAGAGCTATTTTTATCCACTTTTCTCGAATAGGGCTTTGAAATGATTCTCTGTCTGTACACCTTTCTTTATTAATAAAACATTTTTGGATTTTAGGAGTAATGCCTGACTGGGAAATGCAAGACCAGCTGGTGAATGTGTTCGGAAGAAGAGGCCATCCAGTCCGAAGGTATTGGAGGATGATGTATTGGATGCCTAAATTCAAGAACTCGTCTCCGTGGCCTCTACCAACGGAAATCCCTAGTGACACTCTCGAATTGGCCAAGCTGACCATAGCTAGGATTAGCAGTGTCGACCCTACTACAGAAATCAATGTTTATAATGTAAATATTAAAAGATTTCTTTTATTAAATCTACTTTTGATTCTTTGTGTTTTTTTTTTTTTTTCTCAAATAGTTGTTCCAAGTATTGTTATCAAAGTTGGCACCAGGTGCAACAAACTCTTTTCACTAAAGCTTCTGATATCCTAATGGCAACAATTCAGGAAATAATTAAATGAGTTAAATTTCCCTCCAAACACAAAAGATGCACTGAATGACAATGTAACTATGCTAGACAAAATAATAATGTTTCTTAAAAAGTTAAATTGTGCAAGTTCAGTAGTTCTCGTAAGAATTTTTGGTAATTTTGAAGTTTAGGGGCCTCCTCACCGATTATTTTTTTTTTTTACATGTTGTTCTATAACATATTTTGATGCACTAAACATGAATCCGTTTAAAAAAGAAAGTTGCTCTCAACTAGAAAAAAAGTTATTAAGCACTAAAGTTCATTCTTATGCACGTTAGGAAAGCAATCAAGAACAACTATATTTGTAACCATGCACATGCACAGGGATGTAAAAGTCCATAATAAAGAAGTCTAATTTAAATTTACCATCAATTATTTATTCAGAAACATTTTTTTAAATGATGAAACATTCTCCACATTTTTTGCTTTGCTGTTGAAAAGTATTTTATGAAAGACATCCCTTAATAATTAGCTAATGCCTTTATAATTAGCATGATCTGATATAAAATTGCAAAAAAGTCAGATAAGTTTGCTTAATAATAATAATGAAGTTGCACGAGTTTATGAAGATAGAATGAAGTATTTATATTTTTTATACCACGTTATTAGATTAATTTGTAAAATTATTATAGTTTATTGATATGTACAATTTGCAACCTGTAGCATTATGGGCATACGTGCTATGCATTTCTGCTCGCTCAAGAAGATATCTAAACTCTAGGCAATTCAACACAATAAAATTAAAAGTGTGTTAATTAATTTTAGCTTGTTAGATTGAGAGAGCGAAGTGAGCGTAAACGTGTTGCACATATGCCCATAACGCGACAGGTTACGATGGCTGAGGAGGCCCTTGCCTCCTGAATTTAAAATTATAATTTAAATTTATTTTTTAAAAAATAATTTATCAATATTTCAAACGAGAGTTCTTTATTTTCCAATAATACATTGCTCCGCATGCACATGTTTACAAATATTGTTGTTTACATTAGCCTTCTTAACCTGCATAACAGTGAACTTCAGTGCTTAATAACTTTTTTCCTAGTTAAGAGCGACTTTTTTTTTTTAACGGATTCTTGTTTAGTGCATCAAAATATGATAGAGAACAAAATGTAGAAAATATCGGTGAGGAGCCCTCAAACTTTGCAATTACTGATTTTTTTTGTTAGTAATTTGTTGGTTTGTTTAAACCAGTCTGCTATATCGTAAAAATTTCAATTGGTGGAACATTTATTGTTTTTAAATTTTATTCTACTTTTAAACATTAACCCTTAGAATGCTAGCCAATCTGAGAGGGACCGACCGCCAGGTGCTACGACCTGTGAGAGCCGCTGCTACCCCCAGTGCTAGCCTATTTTCCACCCTCCGCATGCGACTTTGGTTTGGAACAAGACTATACCAGAGCTCCCGCCTTGGGTCGCTCTTATTACGTAGATTTATAACAGGGGACATGTAAAATTGCTTGTTTTGTTGTAATTTAAGATGCTAATTTCATTAATTGTGTGTACTTTAGAGTGACCTTTTCAATTATTATAACAAGTTTCTTATTATTCTTATCCTGCAAGTTGCGAAGAAAATTAATAAATAAACAGTTTCTAAAATAATATTTCAATAGTTAACGAAGTATTTTAGTTTTAAATTTAACACCATTAGCCCTGTTAGTATGAATGCACCCTTTTATCAAAATATTCATGAAAACACTTTCTCTTCTCTTCGTTTTACCCATTTTATGATTTATTTCATTGTTATGATACTTCAATTTATTTAGTAATTTTTTAAAAAAATATTGATTGATCTTTATTGATAATTTACAATCTGTACAGTTATGTACAATAAGTAATTATTTAGTAAATAACTGGGTCTTTTTTTTTTACTAAAACCTAATCATTTTATTTTTATATGCATCTCATAAAACTGGTTATGTCCAATAATTACTTGCTGGAGAAAAAAAAACAACACTTTTTTTAAAATTAGTGTTTTGTATTTGTTTTAAAACAAATTTATTTATAATAAGTAGTATGTTAGTAAATAGTAGTATAATAATAAAGTAATGAATTAGAAATAAATAGTTGGTATATAGCAAAAATATTAATAATAAACTTATAAATATAAAAATAAATAATAAACCAAAACTAGTACTGAGAAATGTGAAAAGGTTTGGCAAATTTTAGTAAAGTGTCTGCAAACAATAGAAATAACAACCCAGCCCCTGCAGGTAGCCGCCTTGGTACAGTCTGAATTGGTGGTAATGGACCTTTCAGGTGGTCTAGGACACTCCACTCGTGGTAAAGTTAGCTTCCACTCACAATAAAACCGGGAAAAACACACGTAAAGACATTCTTCTGCTATCTAACGGATAGCTAAGTAACTAGACTAGTTGTACAGCGTCATACAAGAGATCTCTGGGCTTTCTGGAAGCAGAGTTATACAAAGAATAAAAAAAAAAAAAAAAATCAGTCCCGTAACAGGCCACAAGGGCCCAGAGGGGCAGATACTGTAGAGGTATCTGATTCTTGACCGTACGGCACACTAGGGAGATAGTGTGGTCAACACTATGCTCCGGCCGCCTGATTTTCCCCTTGGCTGCTTCGACTGCTAGAGTCATTAGCACCCAAGGTACCCATTATTAATTAAATTAATTAAAGGCTGGGTGAGCCTAGGGACGATCTGGGACCCCAAATCCAACCCTCGAACGGCAGCACTAGAAGAAAAAATCTTTAGTGCACGCTCGGGTTTTGAACCTGGTCCTCCAGTTCATTAGTCGAGTGCTCTACCACTGAGCTAACCTCACCCCCATACAAAGAATATGAAAACGAATATATTCGTGCGTAGCACTCTGAGGAATGTCCCGGCTGAACGAATATATTCGTTCTTCGCACTCAGAGCATTTTTTTAGAGAACGAATATATTCGTGCATAGCACGGAAAGGGTTAAAATCTCTGGAAAAATTACTTTTTTGAGATATGACTGGTTGAAATAAGTGAACGATGTGGCTTATGTTGTTATCTGAAGCTTATCCCATGCTGTGATACAAAGAGTGGTAGCATAAGTAAAACACAGCTTAAGATAGTCAATTTCTCCCAAGTCAACCTTTTTTTTTATCAAATTTATCGATCAAAATTATTGTCCAATACAAAATTTGTATATTCTATACTATGTTGCTGATTACAGACTAAGGATATTCCTGATTCTTTGGAGGATACATGGATTGTGAGCGGGCAGAGTGAAACTCAGAAAGACTTGATATCATGGCTGCCGAGAGAGAGTACTCTTTATGTTGAAGGAGGGTTCCGAGTCTGGATCAGGAACAGGGCTGTTACTTACTTCACCCTATACACAGAACATTTCAGGACTTTTCAAGTCGATGAAGATCTCGATGGTATGAGTATGTTGCAATTCTACTACTAAAACATTTGTGAATTATGTCTTGAATTACAGTGTCTATTTGATAGGATCGATTAAGATTTGAAGAAATTACCTGAAAGTTAATATGCTAAGGAGACCCGATGGCCATGAGGGTTAAGGCGTGAGCACTTAACCTCCGTGCCAATGGTCGTGGGTTCGATTCCCACTAGGGGAGGTGGCTTTTCTTTTGAAAAAAAAGAAAAGGCATCACCCCTATCCTGGCTAGAAAAGGGTGGTAACCCGTCCTAAAATTCGTAGTTAATAATAAATGGACGTTAAAATTTAAAAAAAAAAAAAAAAAAAAAAAAAAAAAAAAAAAAAAAAAAAAAATATGCTAATAGTCATAATAGCTGGTTTCTGCATAATGAAAAGAAAATCATCTATCCAAAAAAAGTAGAATTTTTGAATTTGATTAAAATCATAACATGGATTTGTAATAATATATTCTTTGGAAGAAGCTAAGTTTGAAATAAAGTCTAATTTTCTAATTTGGGGGCTATTCTCAAAATGTTTATAAATATATTTATCTAGCAGATAAATAAACTAGTAAATTACTTACATGTTTTTTTTTCCTCTCTTTCCTAGATGTAAGCAGATTGTTGGAAAGAAAAGTCGCTCCTAAAAGGACTGTCCATGAACATGACGAAACTGTGATATTAGGAGTAGCTTCATCAGGAACTTCATCTCCGGACTCAATGTTATCTTGGATCCGTGCTTTGACAGCTTCATCACCAAGGCTAGGTAGCCTACAAATATTGTTCAGGGTTTCCCAACCACCCAAGCCCGAAGATGCGCCTGAACCAGTCAGAAAACTTGAGGAAAAATAATTTTTATTTATATACTATTTTAAGTATACTTTGTAATTACTGTACTAGTTATAACTACATGTTTTCTGTGATTTTAAATAAGAAGATTCTTATACAATCATTTGTTTTTTTATTATACCCATACACTTAGTAGATACCAAAGACATTCATCTTTAAGTATAGATTTTTCTTTCGGTGAGTTTCTTATACTATTGGTAGGAAAACACACTTATTATGTCGGCTTGATGACACAATCAGGAAGTCCTGACAAAAAGAGTCCACTTTTCATAGCTTATATGTCACAGAAAAAACATTTTTGTCTGAATGTTTACATGGACCCTAGCCTCACCCAGCCTTTAACGGGTACTGGCAAAGGGGAAAATCAGGACCACAATATATCTCTAGTGTGCTGTACAATCAAGAATCAGATACTTGTACAATACCACCTTTGGGCCCTTGTGGCCTGTTTTGCAACTTTTTTTTTTTTTCTTATAATTCAGGAGTTCATAGTAAAAATAGATCATGTTGATATATTATCTATATATACCTATTATAATTTCTCAAGGACTTAATTTTTTTGTCCGTTTTGAAATGTCCTTAATATTTCATCAATTTTTATAGATGAGGAATAATTTTAAAGCTTTTCTCAACCGCTAGACCGGTCGCAGTCATATTGTAATAAAAACAAAAAATAAAAATAAATAGAACATAAGACAAGAGGAAATTAAGGCAACAAAATTATTCATATAGAATAAAAAGTCCGACTCGCAGGAACTGCGTCATCTTAGCGCGGTTCCAGTTTTTTTTTTTTTTTTTTTTTTTTTTTTTTTTTTTTTTTTTTTACGGCACATCTACATCTAGGTCATTAGCGCCGACATCCAGGGTGTAGCGAGGAATTTCACCAGCGAGCCGTGGGATGATAAAATTTCTGCCGGAGGTTGGGAATCGAACCCACCATCTCCCGCTTATGAATCCAAGGCGCTAGCCATTAGACCACGGGAGACCCCGGTTCCTGTTCATATCCCTATTCTCATTTGAAAAGCATAGAATAGAAACAGATAATATTTTCCTCGGCCTTTGTTCAAAGGGTTTTATGGCTGGCTATACCTGGGGTCAGGTCCGCAAGACCCTAGAATCCTCTTCTACCGATACTTCATTTCATACGTTTCAATGAATTGGAAAATATCAAATATTTTCACACATTCCTGTGTTCTTTTACTATAGTAATAATTCTATAGATAAAATCAATTAAAAAATAAAATAAAAAAACCAACAGCTTAAAGGCAATTGAAAATATTCAAAAGACGTCAACGAATCTTTTTCTCTTGGCAAGCTATATTTCTAACAATGAATTGTTTTTCTTATTTTGCCTAATCTGTTTTAATGTAAAATACATTATCCAACTATAAGCTATTAAAAAATAACAAGGAATAAAAACAGACAAAAAGAACAGTTCGAATAAGCAAAATCAATTACTTTAATGTTTTAAGCACTTATTTCTCCGATTGACATCGCCTAATCAAAACTTTCATCAGAACCTTTTTTGTAGAGCATTTAGTAAGCTTTCTAATGGCATTCTTTCGTTTACCAAATTCTTAACCTTTTTCGAGATATTAAGGAAAATATACAAAGTTACCAAAACTTTTTATGCCTGTTAATAAAATATTTTATTCTAACCCTTCCTTAACTCCAAACGTAACCAAAATTTCAACATATTAGTTTTAATGAAAGTAGAACATGCAGAAAATGTTTCAACTGAATCCCATGATTCTAAGTACCCAAACCAAAAACGGTATTCAAAAACTATTTTTCCAATTTTCTCGAAAACGGTTAAAGCTATCGCCTTGAAAATGGTTTTATTCGTTTTCCTAGCCCAAGAAGCCTATAAAAAGAGTACTTACAAGCTTATGAACTCAAAAACGTAAGCGTTACGATTTTTTCTGCGCGAATTTCGCCCCAAACTCCATCTTCCAGTGGGCGAATTTTGCTAGTTAACGAACTTGACCTTTCATATTGGACGACTGATTTTTGTACCAAATTTCATCAAAATCGGACCATTCGTCTTCGAGCTAGAGAGCGAACAGACAAATATATATATATATATATATAAATATATACATATATATATATATATACAAATTTGAACCACCGTTATTTTCGGTCTCTAGGGGTTCTGAAACGCGAAATTTTCTTGTCGGCACTTCCGGATTGTTTCATTGTATCAACCTTATAAGCGGGGTTCCTCCCTATGGGGGAGGGAGGAACCGCGCTAAAAACTAATGAAAAAAAGTCCGACTCGCAGGAACTGCATCATCTTAACGTGGTTCCGTTCATATCCCTATTGTCATTTGAAAAGCTTAGAATAGAAACAGATAATATTTTGTTCGGCCTTTGTTGAAACGGGTTTATGACTTTACCTGGTCGGGTCTGCCAGACCCCATAATCCTCTTCTAGAGATACTTATTTTATACGTTTCAATGCATTGACAAATATCAATATTTTTCACATTTTCTTGTGTTCTTCTACTATAGTAATAATTCAACAAATAAAATCAATTAAAAAATAAAATAAAAAACCAACAGCATAAAGGCAATTGAAAATATTCAAAAGACGCCATCGAATCTCTCTCTTGGCAAGCTATATTTCTAACAATGTTTTTCTTATTTTACTTAATCTGTTTTATTGTCAAATACATTATCCAACTATAAGCAATTAAAAAAATAACAAGGAATAAAAACAGACAAAAAAAAAAACGTTCGAATAAACGAAATCAATTACTTCAAAGATTAAGCACTTATTTCTCCGGTTGACATCGCTTATTCAAAACTTTCTTCAGAACCTTTTTTGTAGACCATTTAGTAACCTTTCACTTCCCAAGATTTTCAACCGTTTTCGAGATATTAATGAAAGTATACAAAGTTCCCAAAACTTTTCATGCCTGTTAATAAAATATTTTATTCTAACCCTTCCTTAACTCCAAACGTAACCAAAAGTTTAAAATATTAGTTTTGATGAATACCGAACATGCAAAAAATGTTTCCACTGAATCCCATGATTTTAAGTACCAAAACCAAAAATGTTATTCAGCAACTATTTTTCCAATTTTCTCAAAAACGGTTAAAGCTATCGCCTTAAAAATGGTTTCATTCGTTTTCCTAGGCCAAGAAGCCTAGGAGTAAACCATGAAATATATGTAAATAACAGATAATTGATGTGTAAATGTTACAACAAAGGAATCTAAAAGAGGTAGGGGATGGAGGAGGCAGAGAGAAATGAGTTGTTTTTGAAAACAGTGACAATTATGCATGTGCAAGTCACGGGATTAACTTACGAGTCCAGTAGAACTGAAATTTCGTGACACGGTTTCAAAATTCATGACTTTTTTGTGCCCAATATTCAATTTCAAGTCTTTTTTGTGCAGTAGGTACCATACTACTTTGTGAAGGACACAGCAATACTCCTCTCAACGCTTATGAACACACGCCTAACAAGGCATAATTTTTTATGCAGGGAGCAAATAGTTTATGAGATCATCAAGATTTATTTCTCTTGAGCAATATAAAAAGGTCATTGAATTCAGAGACAATATAAAAATAAATGTTTTATTATACATTTTGTCAAAAAACAGATTTTGTTTCTACTTAAACAGGTCTCCTAGAGATTTATAATAATAACAAGAATAAGTTCCAAACAAATTGGTAGTCAAGGATTATTGATTTTAGTTACAAGCATTCCTATATTACAAATGGTAACAAATATACAAGTAAATGTTGTCTTTACAACAATGTACAATAAAAATGTACACATAAATCAAACATGAATTAATTATAAATTATTTTAAAACGTATAAAATATTGTATAAAGTCAATTAACTATTATACATCTTTTCATCTATAAAATTTAACATTTTTAAACATAATTATTTAATCTAAACAAAGCTATTTCTTTTTCTTATATTTTGCTGCTTTTTTCACTTTTTTTTTATAATTAGTGGTCTCCTCTTCCGAGCTTACAGGTGAAGATTCAAGAGCTTCATGGCTCCTTCTTTTCTTAGAAGGTTCTTCAATCGAATTAGAAGTCTCTTGTAATTCATTGACCTGAGAAAGTCTAAGCTGTTTACTTTTCCTACTGCCCTTTATGGTATCTGATGAAGTTGGTGCTCCTTCGGTCATTGATGGAGACATAGTGGAATTTATTACAATACTAGAAGCGGAAATCACCGGTATTTCGTCAGAGACTGATGAGGTCTCGGCAGAACGTACTGGAACGGGAGGGGATGAGGTTGGAGAATCAGTCACTTCTGCTTGTGAAGAGCCATTGGCTGCTTCAGATTCTCCCATAGCTTCGATTAGTGCTCGGTCGGATAACTTTTCACATTGTAATCGGACTTCTTTTATATTTAAATCCTCGAATTCTTCAACTATAATATCCTCAGTGCTAACATTTTTCAGATCGAGGGCAACTTCAGCGGCGAGGTCGGGATCAGTGGATAGAATCTCATTGATCTGCAAAATAATAATTACAAATTCAATACATAGTTACAAATTGTTTAATACAAAATAAAATATTTCAATTTAGAAAGGATGCTCAAAGGTGAGGAGTGGGCAGGAGTGGAATCAAATTGGGCACAAACAAATCAACACTTCCGAATTTTAAGCAACAATTTCTCCAACATAGGATAGCTACATTGAAAATTGCTTAAGAACTGTTTCCTAGGAAATTTAGTAATCTTCTAAGTAATTACCTTCCATTAAGGATGATCTGAACTTCAACCGTTTATGAAATATTTTGGAAAATATAAGAAAATCACAAAACTGAAGGTCTGTATATAATTATTTTTTTAATACTTCCTTAATTCCGGACAAAACCAAAATAGTCATGTCTAAGTTTGGATGAGGTTTCCCTCTTTACCCATATTTTGCATTATATTTTTAAAATGTACAAACAAAACAAGGAAGAACCATGCAAACGGGGTTCCGAAGCGTCAAGTAGTTCTCTTTAAAGAAACGTATTCATTTGCATGTATTCCTTATCTAAAATTCCAAAAAAAGGTACTTGAATTTATTTAAACAGTATTTTTGTAAAGGGAGAGGCAATTCATCATAGGAGCAGGACTGAACAAAACAATCCCATTAGTGTAAACTAAAAATGAAAATACATAAAAAATTGGAGCTTTGGCATAAGAGTTGACAAAATTACAGATCACAAATAATGAATGATCTTTTGTTTTTATTTTTTTCAATAAATACAATTTTTAAAGCTCCTAAGCTGAATTAGCCCTCCCTTAACAAAACTACCATTTAAATAAATTCAAGAGCCTTTTTTTTTGCATTTCAGATGAGGAATACATGCAAATGAAAACGTATTTTTATAAAGAACTACTTGAAGCATCGGAACCCCGTTTGAACGGTTCTTCCTTGTTTTGTTAGTACATTTCAAAAATATAATGCAAACTATGGGTAAAGAGGAAACCCTTCCCTTCAAAGGCCTATTTCAGCCCTTAGAAGTGTTATTTTCTCAATTCCGAGGGCACCATTTTATAGACCTCGACTAGAACTACAACTTTGCCTCTTTGAAAAATTTTGACATCTCAAAGAATTTAGTAGTTATTCCTCTTGTGGCCCGCTTATCTGTGCCACCCTGTATATTATACTAATTTGAACAAACAATATTTTTGTGGTCTGAAAAGTGGACTTTTCTGATTGGCACCTTCAGAGTGTGTCATCAGGCCGACGCAGCTGTAATGAGCAGCTGAATCAAAAATTAATTTTGCTCTTAAGTAAACTCCCATTCCTGAAGAGCTGATTTAGTTTATTTCTACAATAACCTTTCTCTTTACATGAGCATGATGCATGCAACGGTTGTTTCAGTATAACAAATACTTTGCCTATTCGGGGCTTATTAATAATTTGACTGGAGTAAAGCCCCTCCCAGACGGACTGATTTTGCTGGGTAGCAAAGACATCCAGTCGTTTGTTATAGAAATGCTATATAATAAGTTTTGTAGCACAAAAACAAAACTAGTCCCAGTTATAAATAATATAATTATACAATAATACATATTATATAAATTTCATTGGAAAGTGCAAACAAAAAATAGTATAGTTTTGTGAAAAGCAATAAAGACCTCTTCCTTGTAGTCCTTCATTAGTTCTCTCAAACATATCATAAGGTCTCGCACCAATGGAGACTTCTTTTCCAAGAGTAACCGTTTAAGTTTAACTATTATCGGTATAACATTGTCGATGTAGTTCCTCTTCACAATCTGAAACATTAAACAAAGTTAAACTGCAATTCATCCACCAATAGGTCTCTATAAAGCAGTTATTTCCAAGTTAACGCCAAGAAACAGGCCTAATATTTTACAAACCATATTTATTTTTACATTGCAGAGAGCTTTTAACGCTAATGGTCAAGACAGAGCATTGAAGATACAGTGTTCTGTTAGCAGAAGATAACTTCTTATGCTGGCATGACATATAGCCAACATTTGTAGTTTATAACAACAATTTAGAAATTTCTGTCTGGAGCAGATTCCCCTCCCTACTTTAAGATGGACCAATTTTGCTGGATAATGATCTAGTCTAATTTTTTGCTATGGGAAGGCCAAGTTTCATGAAAAAAAAAAAAACAAAGATTGTGGCCCATAACATGTTAGTATATATAGTTGTCCGGGAAGTCCTGCGATTTTTCTTGTCAATAAGCAAATGATTGACAAGAAGCCATTTCCCTACTACAATTTTGAGCGTGCACAATCTTTTTGATCAGGCTATAGAGTTGTTACACAGTGATTATTTTGTGAGAAAGAGTTTACTAGTACATTTTAAAAAGTCCGTCACGCAGGAGCTGCATAACTAAGCACTTTCCTCAGAATTTGGGTAGTGTAGACTGCTTTCCAGAACAATTTGCTTAAAATATCCTGCATAAATAAAATAAAAACATGAATATTTCTCTTTTATATTTGTAATGAGTAACTGATCAATTATTAATTTGCTTCCAGAGTTATGTTTACACATGGTACCTACTACACTATGTAATAAATACAAAAAACTTCATATTATCGTATTTTGATCTAAGGCAGGAACAGGATACAGTCACTCTAGTGGTAGAAAGCGCTCCTTGCGGCGGCTTTGTGAACCTACGTCTGGCGGGCTTTTCTATTGAAATATATTACAAAGTAAACCCCCGCTTTCCGATTGACCGATTCAGCTCATTTTTACAACACTTCTTTCTCATGAGTTACCCACGACGTCTACCGCGTTTTGTTACAATACAGCAGAAATTACGACCGGTATGAGTATATTAGGAATTTGGGTCCGGAGTAAACCCACCTTCTAATGAACCGATTTAGTTTATACATATTTACCTGTAGATTACCACTACGAATACAGAGTTTCGTCAAAATATACCAAAAATCACGGCTGGTAGTGGCGAATTGGTATTGTGGGTCCGGAGTAAACCCCCCCCCTCCTAATGAACCGATTTAGTTTATTTTTACAACACATATTTACCTGTAGATTACCACTACGAATACCGAGTTTCGTCGAAATATACAAAAAATCACGGCTGGTAGTGGCGAATTGGTATTGTGGGTCCGGAGTAAACCCCCCTTCTAATGAACCAATTTAGTTTATACATATTTACCTGTGGATTACCACTACGAATACCGAGTTTCGTCGAAATATACCAAAAATCACAGCTGGTAGTGGCGAATTGGTATTGTGGGTCCGGAGTAAACCCCCCCCTTCTAATGTACCGATTTAGTTCATTTTTATATCTCACTTTTCTCTCTATATTACCACTACGAATACCAAGTTTCGTTGAAATATAACAAATATTACGGCTGACATGGTGACAAATTAGTGTTTTGGGTTCGGGGTAAACCCCCCCTTCCGGTGGACCGACTTTGGTGGTTAACGAACTCGTTCAATCGTTTGCTAATTGAATGCTATATACCAAGTTTTGTGACGAAAAAACAAAAACTCTGGCCGCTATCGTGTTAACAGACACACACACACACACACACACATATATATATATATCTATATATACATATGCATATATATATATATGTATATATATATATATATATATATATATATATATATATATATATATATATATATGCATATGTATATATAGATATATATAAATTTTAACGGGGGTTATTTTCGGTGTCTACTAGGTAGGATCGATAAAGATTTGAAGAAATTTTTCAAAAATTCCGTCATGAGTCCAACCTCAATAGCTACTTTCCTTCGGAGGAAAGTGCTAAAATGAGTGTCATCAATTTTGAACAATGTTGTGGTGTCAGGTTTCAGACTCGGCCATTTGACATTTGAAAAACTATGTCAGGTCTAAGGAGATAGTGGTTTTTAGGTGGTTTAAAGCATTTTCTTGTATGCTGATTTGATTTTTTGATAGCCAAGGAATCATTCACAAAGGATTGTGCCCCAAGGTCAAATATGTGATCAACATGAAACTTCGAAAAAAAATTTTTTTTTTTCTTGTGGAACTTTTCGACTAGTCCATTTTCCCAAGTTTGAAAAATCAACCCAAGGGGTTTCAGTTTGTGAAATTAGAGAATATTACAGCCACATCCAACTGAAGGCTATTCCAGTATCCGAGTTCCAACACTGAAATGAGAAATAAAAGAATCGTATGTGCTGTGTGGCTTCCCAAGGTGTTACTTCAAACGAGGCAATCTGAATTTGTAATTTAATTCCAATAAAAAATATATAGGGGTAGGTACTGTAGGCCGAGCCTATAGTGGTAGGATAAATAGCAAGGAAAAAAATAAAAATTAAATGTTTCCTAAAAATTATGACAAAAAAATTACTTCATAATTTATATTTTTAAAATTAATAAATATATCAATTACGATGGAATTTTTATTTTTAATTCCCAATAATAAAAATTAAAGGTAAAGTGAAACTCATTTATTAAATATCTCTTATCCTCGGAATAAATAAATAAATACTAGATTTGGAACCTTTTGTTTATTAGAAGTTATTTGTTTATGTCAGTGAATCAAAGTTCGTCTAAATCCAATTGATTTGTATGAGTATATATTGTATATTCTAGAATTTCTTTTTGTGTATGACTTTCTATTCATTATGGCACTAATATTGTTTTTTTATTTAAAATAATGTTTCAAGTTAAAGTAATAAAAAATTGTTATTAAAATTTTTTATAAAAAAAAAATGAAATAAAATTATTCAAATAATTTTTATTTTTAAGTTTTTGAAATAAAAATTATTAGAATTTTTTAAAAAAAAAATAATAAAATATATCAATTACGATGGAATTTTTATTTTTATTTCCCAATAATAAAAATTAAAGGTTAAGTGAAACTCATTTGAAATAAAAATTAATAGTTATTTTCGGTCCCTGATAAATAGTTAAACCAGTAAGTAGTGCAGGCCTGAAATCATTCCCAACTGTGCGAGAAATAGAGTACGTAAATTAGATTGAGATAAAAAAACAAACAAAAATGCCTGTAAATGAAAACGTTTTTATGCAAACTAATAGAATATATGGAGCTTGAAATTGTGATAGTAAGTTAAAATAATAATATGATAGATTGATAAGTGAGTGAACAGTTTAACCTGTGACAGCAAAACTTTCTTTGCAATGCCGAAGACAACATTCTCAGCTTGAGGGGCTTCGTGCTCATCATCTTCTTTCCTCAAATGCTCAAGACGCATTTCTTCACAAGCCAATGAGTAAAGTGTGTCCTTGATAACAGCCACGCCTTTTGAGTCAAAACCAATGTTTCCAATTTCCACTACATCTTCTGTAATTATAAAAAATGTGAGGTTAAGACCACCTTGTGATGAAGAGATCTTCAATTCCCAAGGGGGAAAAAAAATTAATTCAAGAACAAAATGCAATAAGTACAAGTTATTTATTTGTTACTAGGGGATGTATCCTTCATTGATTATAAATTTAAATTAAAAAAAAAACAGTCCCTTATCAGAACACGAAGGCCCCGAGGGGCAGATACGATGGAGGTATCTGATTCATGACCATACGGCACACTAGGGAGATAGTGTGTTCATTACTATGCTCTGGCCGCCTGACTTTCCCTTTTGCTGCTTCACCAGTTAGGGTCATTAGCACCATGCTACCCATTAATAAATTAATTAAAGGCTGGGTTGGCCTAGGGACGATCAGGGAAGCCGAATCCAATCCAAGAACGAAGACACTAGAAGAAAAAAATAAAAATATTTAGTGCTTGCTCGGGATTTGAACTCAGGTCCTCCAGCATATTAGCCCTCTGAGCTAACCTCGTCCCTTAACAAATAAATAAAATTTGAGGAAACAGAAAATTTGTATGGCTTGCCCAACTTTTTTATAAACATTTGTAAGGGGCCGATTAGCAAGGACGGGATTTAAAGGAATAGATAATGGGGAAATATTTTAGAGAAGCGGAAATTCCTTTCAAAACTATAATTTACACTGAGGTTACTAACACATACATAAATATCATAAAACATCGCTAAGACGAGAGAAAAGGTTGAGTGAGAGAGAAACCGCTAGATAAGAGTAATCACATATCATTTGGGGAGGTTGGAGCATATTTTGGAACTGACTTACCTCTCATCGCCATCGCGGCCAAGACCTCAGGAACGGGCGTGGACTCTCTCCCGTCGGAGGTAAGCCAGCTTTTTATACCCATTGTGCCCCACTCCTGCTTTAGCAGGTGGCTTGACTAGAAACTCTTGTCAGGTCTTAAATCTTCCGAGAATCTTACGAATCAGCCACGTGCAGTTCCAACAACCCAGACGCAACGTTTGCTGATTCGTGGTTCTCACATCTCTAGAGATGGGCAGCCAACCTTTTCTCTCATTCTTATTCACTTAACAAAGACAAAGGGAAAACGGGGCCTTACATCACCCCCCGATTTTTTTAAAGTCATGTTTCCCTTGGAACATTACTTTACCTTTAACACTACCCGTCCTTAAGTTACTATTATTCTCTAACTATACAGAACACTATTTTCACAATCACTTTATTTACGAGCGGTCCTATATCCACTCTGTTATCGCTGTCACGAAACTTTCCGCTGCATCGAAGAAGGAGGCGAATTGTTTTAAGCATGGTATTCCACAATAGCTTCTTGTGCTCGTCCCAAATCCATGTGGTCGAAGATCCAAGATTCACCAAAGTCCACTGCCACCATTCTTTTGACGTGTTCATCTTCTGGCGAAATGACGAGACTATACAGGAAGGTGTTTCTCTGTGAAAGAACTCGGCAGGACAGATCTAAGGTATCCTAGGTCCACATCAGGCTCTATCCTAATACCGAAGGATTGCGTAGGCTTCCTCGTTTCAACTCTTCAAGAAGAACGCCCCTCTCCGGCTGAGCTGTAACCATCCTTCCTGTCTTATTTTCGTTAAGGGCAGGACAAGAATTCGATGAAGCAACATCTTCTGATCTGGAATTGTCCAATGCTACTACTCCAGTATTAGTGGCGATGAGATCTACTTCTGAAATTTGGTTACATGTTTATCATGACATCAGCTTCCCTCCGAGAGGAGTGTCAGTCCAATTGGCAGAGCCTCTCTCTCCTTCCCCAAAATCAGAGTCAACTCTCTTGGACCTAGCATCTCTCTACTCAACTTTCCATTCATCGAAGTGCCTCCGTTGTGTAATTTTTTGATTATATATAGAAATTCCGTTACTCTGTTTTCTGGGCTTTTGATAGGACGAGGAAAGGTACAGGGAACTACGGAAAAGGGTTTGTGATGTGTGAAAGATTGGTTTAAACTTTTGCTTCCTTTTTCGGAAATTTTCTTGAAAGTTTACAAACCACCCTGCCCAGGCGCGTAACCCACGACATTGTAATATAACTCAAATTTTCATGCCAATAGTCAGAACTCTAGAATCAACCGCGATGACAGCCCGGTAAGTAGATGTTTAGGAGTCGTTTACTGGCGATTTAGCTCTTTTCCTAAGCGCGTCCCACACCTACTCATCGTTAGGTCTCTGAACGCCTCTCCTCCGGAGGGAATATGGTGATCGTGGCCGTGGTCCCTGTTCCCGCACTCCTGGCGTCCAGGTGGCATCCTTGGGGTCGTTGCTCGGAGAACTAGAGGAGGAACGACGCCCACTCGCAGGCTGGGAGTCTATGCCCCGTCGGCCGTATAAACGTCCGGATCTTTCGCGGTGCCTCCCCCCCTCATTTGCGCCCTCCACCCGTCCTATAGGCTGGGGTGAACCGCTCCGTTCGGCTTCCTCCTCTTGACCTACTTCTCCCTCAGATAGGGCTGAGTCGGATAGGACCTCATCGGGGGTAGTCGTTTCCGAAGGTGGCGACGAAAACTGGCCGCCGAGAGGACAACTAGGATCTGGACACGAAGGGGATGCCCCCGCACTCACGGGACAGTCAGAATGATCGGTCGCCCTTGCCTCGCTTTCCCCTTCTTCCGCGTCACCAGCCCGGTCTGGCGTCTGGTAATTTAAGTCATATGGAAGCCCTGGCTCCATCGCCCAAGACCACTCGTCGTTGGCCTCTTCCTCGTCCTGTTCTTCGCGGTACGACCTATTAGCCGTTTCAGCCTCCTCTCTCTCCGGATCCATATTCCCCTTAGTCGCGGCCTTCTTAAGGCGGTTGATGTGCACAACTGCTCGCGCCCCGGTAGACAGCTCGACCTCATAATTAACCCGGGAGAGTACACGGGTGACTTGATGCGGCCCCGTCCATGGACGGTGGAACTTCGGACAGTGGCCCGGTTTGACCGCTGGCACATTTAAGTACACCCAGTCCCCCGCTGCTAGCTGGCGCTCTTTCCTCCGAGAGTTTACGAAGGCTGTTCGACGTTGATAACATCGCTCGGATCGTACCAACGCCTCTCGATATGCTTCCGAAAGCCGCTTCCGTAGCTGTATCACATGATCTTCCGGTATGAGCCTATCTCGGTCCTCCTGGTTCAAGCTAGGCCCTAGATCGCAGTCGAAAGGGGTGACTAACTCCCGTCCTAAAAGTAGGTAATTGGGGGAGTACCCAGTCGAGGAGTGGGGGATGGCTCGGTAGGCCATAACTGCATAAGGGACCCAACGGTCCCAATCTCTACCATCCCGCCGCACAAAATGTGTGATCGAATCCGTGATCGTGCGATGGAGGCGTTCTACCATGCCATTGCACTCCGGATGATAGGCTGTAGTCTGCAGCTTTTTTATCCCAAGAGCTCTGCATACTTCCTTGAAGAGAGAAGAAACAAAGTTTCTCCCTTGATCAGTGAGCAGCCTCTTTGGCACACCATGTCTCGTCACAATATTCTCCACAAAGGCTACGGCCGTCTCTTGAGCGGTCTGCTCCTTTATAGGGATTGCTTCGGCGTACCTCGTAAAATTGTCGATAAAAGTCAGTAGATATCTATGCCCTCTCCTTGACCTTGGTAGAGGGCCAAAAATATCTAATGACACTTGCTCGAATGGGCCACTGGCCACATACGGCACTTCCAGAGGCACCTTCAGGCCTGGTGGGCTCTTTCGCTGAGCACACCTATGGCAGCTCTCAACGAAGTTCCGTGCATCCTTCTCCATAGAGGGCCAATAAAAGGACCCCCTTAAGTTGGCAAGCGTGCGTTCTATACCCGGGTGTCCCGCCCATGGCTTCGAATGGTGGTATTCGAGGATCTTTAGCCTAAGCGACTCCGGAACTAGGAGACGCCAATCACTCCCTTCGAGATCAACAGCCCAGTACCACAATCCTTCTGCATCGGCCCTGACACTACCGCCCTTCCTTGCCAGCTTCTGGCACCAGTCATCTTGCTCTTGGGCCCTCCGGATGTGGCTCCGGGTGAGGGGGTACCGGGTCCGTATCTCAGCAACGGAGCGGCTTAGCGCGTCTGCATTTTTATGATTCACTCCGGGCTTGTGTTCAACGACATATTCGAATTCCTCAAGGCGCAAGGCCCATCGAGTCAGCCGAGAAGAGGGGTCCCTCAGACTTAGCATCCATTTAAGAGCAGCATGGTCGGTAATTAACTTAAATTTTCGCCCAAGCAAGTAACATCGAAAGAGCTTTGTCGCCCAAACGACCGCCAACAACTCTCGTTCAGTGGCAGAGTAGTTACATTCCGGCCCCTTCAATTGCCTGCTGGCATAGCAAATGGGCCTCTCGACGCCTCCCTGCACTTGAGACAACACAGCCCCAAGAGCTACTCCGGAAGCGTCCGTAGAGAGCACGAAGGGGTCTCGGAAGTCCGGATACACTAGTAGAAGGTCGGAGGTCAAGGCCTCCTTCAGGTCCGCGAATGATTTCTCCTGCGCAGGCTCCCAGACAAAAGTAGCTCGAGTCTTTGTTAGCTCAGTAAGGGCTTTCGCCCTACTTGCGAACTCCGGGATAAAACGGCGATAGTAGCTCGCTAAACCGAGGAAGCTACGTACCTCGCGTGCATTCCGTGGTTTCGGAAAGGTTTTCACTGCTTCCACCTTTCCAGGGTCGGGTTTGACTCCACTGTCAGTCACCACATGCCCTAAGTACATGACCTCCTTGGCCGCGAATGTACACTTTCGTAGGTTGACCTTTAAATTCGCCCCGCGAAGTAAGTTAAATACTTCCTCCAGCCGGGCGATATGCTCACCGAGTGTGGCGCTGTACACCACTACGTCATCGAGATAGACAAAACAGCCGGTACCCTTTAGACGACCTAATAGCTGTTCCATCAACCTTTGGAAGGTAGCCGGAGCCCCTGCCAATCCGAAAGCCATTTTCCTGTACTCGAAATGGCCTCCCTCGGTGGTGAACGCTGTCTTCTCCTGGTCTTCCGGGGCTATGGGGATTTGATGGTATCCACTGGCTAAGTCCAGTGTGCTAAAGTACCGGCAATTGCCGAGCTGTTCTAGGGTTTCCTGAATCAGGGGTAGAGGGTATGTGTCCACCCGAGTAACGGCATTAAGCCCCCGGAAATCAGTGCAAAACCGATATCGCACCTCCCCATCCGGCGATTTCTTTTTTACTAGTACAACTGGAGCCTGCCAGGGGCTAGTGGAGGGCGTAATTATACCCCTTTCCAGCATAGAATTCAGCTGCTCCGCCACCACGGCTTTCTCCGCGTACGGGACCCTATACGGTCTCTTCACCACAGGTCGGGCATTACCCGTAACTATCCGATGTTGGACGGGTAGCGCGCAACCTTCCCCTCTGGGCTCTTCGAAGAGATCCTGGAAGCGAGAAAGAAGCTCCAACAAGGGCTTCTTTTCTACCACGGGGAGGTGTCGGAGCTTCTCCTGTAGGTCCGACCCTGTCTTTACGGTTTGTTTCGCTTTGGTGGGGGACTCACCTTGACCTTCTGCCAGTGACCAATTACCTTCCTCAACCCTACCAAGAGGGGAGTCACGACGTAGTACGACTGACCCTCCACTGAGATTAACCACCTGTATCCACGCGGATCCCTCCACGACCTCACTCACGCTACGCCCTGTGCGCACTCCAGATGTAAGCCCTTCTAGTGGCTCAATTAAAATATTACCCCGCCTTATGGCCGCAGGCACTCGAACAGCCACTGTCGCCTCAGAATAAGCCGGAAGGGATACCTCCTGGCACAATCTGACATAAGGAGATTTCCGTTCCCTCCGGCGTGCTTTGCGCCCGGAGCCATTACTTATTGTATGAGCGTCTCCGGAGCTACTCTTCTGGCTAACGGTACAACCCCCTGCGGATCCGGCAGTACTGATAATGTTTGACGAACTAACTCCTGCACCGGGGCAAGACCACTTCTCTTCCAAGATACGGGTCCTAGCCACGACCCCCTCGATCCACTTCCTGTCTCTTTCTTCACTTTGAGCCTCGGTTACCGTCTCTGTCGAAGACACCCCAAGAGAAGTGGTAAGGGTCCCCAAGTCGTAATTCCTTCCACCTATACTTATTCTAGCTCCAACGCGGCCTAGCAAGTCTCGACCGAGGATTCCCCCTCCCGAGGGGAGCACCCGGGCTACGGCGACCCTGTGTCGGAAAGAAAACCCTGGGAGTTCAATGTCCACGACTTGTTCCCCTTCCAGCGGCAATAAATGGTCTGTTACACCGCGGACCTTAAAAGAAACTGGCTGAAGCCCCGCCCCCGGCGCAGGCCGATTAAGAACTGTGATGTCCGCTCCCGTATCTACCATCATCTCCAAGTCTTGCCAATTTACCTTTACTGGGATAATAAGGCGGGGCACCCCGCAAGTTTTTCGTAGGTCATTTATACGCTTGTCCCCCCGATCTATTGTGGGCCTCGGGCAGGGGGGCATCCCTCGGCCGTTCGCATTTGGGTAACGCCCCTGAATTTTAGGACTTTCCCCCCTTGCCCCCCGATCGTGGTTGCCCTTGCACTCTCTGGCTATATGACCAACCCCATTACAATGGTAGCACCGCATATTCTGACGGCCTGTACCTCTAACTGGTTGCCATGCCCTTCGACAGTCACGGGCGAAGTGACCCCTGACTCCGCACCTAAAACACGCTTCCTTTCGCTCGCTCGCTGCAACGGCTACTCCCTTTTCTTCAAGTCCTAGAGGTTCATCTCCCTCACAAAATTCCACAGCTACCACTTCTCTACACGTAAAATGCTGCGACTCTCCTCGGCCCAGCTCCTCCTCGATAGCAGTGGCCCTTTCGACAGCCCCTTGCAAATTAGAAGGGAAGCTAAGACGGGTTTGCTGTCCTATCTCTCCCTTCAGCCCCGACAAATAAGCTGACAGGACAACTTTGTCCAAAAGGTTCCTTGCACCCTTGCGTTCCTCCTCGGAACCTGATGCCCCACAGGATTTTTCCCCTAGCTTACGGCAGCGGTCGGCAAACGCTCTGACCCCCTCCCCTTTTTCTGCCTCATGTTGCTCAATTGTAGTAAAAACTGTTCGTGACGCCTAACCTCCCTAAACCTTTCCAAGAGAGCCACCTTAATAGTGTCGTAGGGCACCCCGGGCCCTTGTAAATCGGTACGACTCGCCAGAAAAGACGCGGCTGAGCCCTTGAGGCGCATCCGGACCACGAGCGCCATATCTTTATCCTCCCATTGCCCACTATCTGCTACTAATTCCAGTCCATTCAAGTAGTCAGTGACAGGGACCGAAGAATCATCGCCTGACCAAGGTGCTACCATCGCCTGTAAGGACATATCCCGCCTCGGCGCCATAGACCCCGACATTCGTGCTGACTCCCGGGACTTTGTTAGTTCTTCCTTAAATAACTGATTAGCCTTTAAAGCCTCCTCTAGTTGGCCCTTCAGGTTCGTAATTAGTTCTTCTGGATTCGCCATCTTATGTGCTTTAAAATAAGTACCCGCACGCCTATATTACAAAAACCCTTACAAAAAAAAACTAAATCACGGGCCGTATAATAATACGCTAAGATATTATCCCATATCTTACACCGTAATCATCAACAGAGTGCCCGATGTAAACAGCGTGTCCGATTACAGCGAACACGATAAGCTAGCCCCCGCTGCCCGCTACAGCCTCGCGAGAAGATAAGAGTCGCTTTCTCAGCTCCCCCCCCCCCGCCGTCTCCTAGCTACTCGCTACTCTGCAAGCTCCTTCACTCGCTTCTTTAAAATTATTCGCAGTCAACCCCACACCTGACACCATTTGTAAGAAGCCGATTAGCAAGGACGGGATTTAAAGGAATAGATAATGGGGAAATATTTTAGAGAAGCGGAAATTCCTTTCAAAACTATAATTTACACTGAGGTTACTAACACATACATAAATATCATAAAACATCGCTAAGACGAGAGAAAAGGTTGAGTGAGAGAGAAACCGCTAGATAAGAGTAATCACATATCATTTGGGGAGGTTGGAGCATATTTTGGAACTGACTTACCTCTCATCGCCATCGCGGCCAAGACCTCAGGAACGGGCGTGGACTCTCTCCCGTCGGAGGTAAGCCAGCTTTTTATACCCATTGTGCCCCACTCCTGCTTTAGCAGGTGGCTTGACTAGAAACTCTTGTCAGGTCTTAAATCTTCCGAGAATCTTACGAATCAGCCACGTGCAGTTCCAACAACCCAGACGCAACGTTTGCTGATTCGTGGTTCTCACATCTCTAGAGATGGGCAGCCAACCTTTTCTCTCATTCTTATTCACTTAACAAAGACAAAGGGAAAACGGGGCCTTACACATTATTAGTAAGCCAATCAATTTTCAATTTTATTAACTCTGGCCAACTTAATATTACTTCAAGAATCAGAAATAACAAACTTCCTCTGTTTCTTTTCTTCCACAAACATAACATTTATCATTTCTGTAGTACTCATAGAGAGGCCAGGTAAATTGTAATCAAAGTCTGCAGTAGACTGAGCCGAATACACCCATAATGCGCATTTTCTAGCCCCTCTCTAACATCAACAGTACAACAAGTTCGTCGTTTGAAATTACTCAAGGATTCATAAATTTGGTTCAACTCATTATTTTGTATTCATTTAAAGCTTATGTTTATAGTCAGTACTTAACTCTTCCTAGCTAGCCAAATATTTGTTTATGATATTTCATCGAATGGAAGTCAAAAAAGGCAAATATGTTTTGTTTTAGAAGCAGGACCTTGTGTTTTTTACTTAGAAAATACATGTTTTTACTAAGACACCTGCGGCTGGACGACTGATATACACCAGCAATGATTTAAGTATTTTGAATTTATTTTATAATTCAGCACCCAAATTTTACTTAAATATGGAATATGAAAAATGGTAAATATGATTACATCCTCAAATTATAAGGTTTTTTCAAATACATAAGTGACCGCTTCTGACTGAATTCTCTAATCCGACTGTATCCCGATTCTGAAGATGTCGGATTAGGGAGTCTACTGTACTTTCCCCGGGTGCGGCAATTTACGAAATGCAAATATTCAAATATTTATATTATTTAAAACTTTATATACGTTTCCCCACTGCTTCAAACTATGCACTTTTTATACACTCTTTTTAATTTAATAATTGTTTAGTGCATGATACAGTTTGCAAAAGGGAAATGAATACGTTATGTTGTATTCCTAGCAAAATATTTCAATGAGATTCTTGGAAACTATGGGAAGTAAAGTTCAAAAGAACTATGGAGAAGGATGAACTACACACTTTGATAGATGAAAGTCATTGATTGTTTTTCAAAAAAGTCCGATTCGCAGGAACTGCGTCATCTTAGCGCGGTTCCGTTCTTATCTCTAGTGTTTATGAAGGCATAGAATAGAAAAAGTTATTACTTTGTTTAGATCAATAGCGAAACAGCTATCCAAATGAAATCTCAAACAAACCAGTCTTGAAAGGTCTTTGTTGATTTACAATCATACCTGTATGGGTCAGCTCTCCCATAAGTCGGGCAGAAAGGCCTCCGCTCAGAGGCATTTGGAAAGCCTTGGGATCTCTCTCTTTAAACGCTACATTTCTAACAATAAATTGATCTTCTTATTTTACTTAATCTGTTTTATTGTCAAATACATTATCTGACTATAAGCAATTTAAAAATAACAAGGAATAAAACAGACAAAAAGAAAAGTTCGAATAAGCGAAATCAATTACTTAAAAGTTTTAAGCACTTATTTCTCCGATTAACATCGCTTATTCAAAACTTTCTTTAAAACCATTCTTGTAGACCATTTAGTAAGCTTTCGAATGGTAACCTTTCGCTTCCCAAGATTTTCAACCGTTTTCGAGATATTAAGAAATTATACGAAGTTCCCAAAACTTTTTATTATTTCTGACAACAGAAAATTGGTCTCACTTTACCTATCCTGTTTTACACACACATACATTTTCCTTACAAATACAACATAAGAAATTACAAAAATAAAAAGCAATAAAAAACCAAGGGAAAGAGACAAAAAGAACGACAAAAACCCGTTCATAAGAACAAAACAGACATATTTGAAGTTTTAAGCACTTATTTCTCCGATTGACATAACCTAATCAAAA
Organism: Gonocerus acuteangulatus; assembly: GCA_946811695.1. Lineage (NCBI taxonomy): Eukaryota > Metazoa > Arthropoda > Insecta > Hemiptera > Coreidae > Gonocerus > Gonocerus acuteangulatus. Next base: position 81,801,050 of record OX328126.1, read on the forward strand.
ATAGTTTTAGAATCATTTTTGTAGAGAATTTAGTAAGCTTTCAAATAGTTTCAATCCACTTACCACGATTTCCCAACCGTGTTCGAGATATTAATGAAAGTATACGAAGTTTCCAAAACTTTTCATGTCTGTTCATAAAATATTTTATTCTAACCCTTCCTTAACTCCAAACGTAACATAACTTTCAACATACTAGTTTTAATGAAAGTAGAACATGCAGATAATGTTTCAACTGAATCCCGTTATTCTAAGTACCCAAACCAAAAACGGTATTCAAAAATTATTTTTCCAATTTTCTCAACAACGGTTAAAGCTATCGCCTTGAAAATGGTTTCATTCGTTTTCCTAGCCCAAGAAGCCTATAAAACGAGTACTTACAAGCTTATGAACTCAAAAACGTAAGCGTTACGATTTTTTCTGCGCGAATTTCGCCCCAAACGCCATCTTCCAGTGGGCGGATTTTGCTGGTTAACGAACTTGACCTTTCAAATTGGACGACAGATTTTTGTACCAAATTTCATCAAAATCGGACCATTCGTCTTCTATTTAGAGAGCGAACAGACAAATATATATATATATATATATATATATATATATATATATATATATATATATATACATATATATATATATACAAATTTGAACCACCGTTATTTTCGGTTTCTAGGGGTTCTGAAACGCAAAATTTTCTAGTCGGCACTTCCGGATCGTTTCATTGTATCAACCTTATAAGCGGGGTTCCTCCCTATGGGGGAGGGAGGAACCGCGCTAAAATGATAGTAAAGAGCTCATCTAAATGCATCCTAGTGGTGAAACAGAGAACTATTACAAGCATTATAGTCTTCGGATATTGACAATGTCACCAACTAACACGAAAAGTAAGAGTAAAGAAGTTGGTGACAAGGTCAATATCTGAAGAATATAATGTCTGTGATTACTTGGAACGTGAAAGTCTACGAGTTAAAAAGAGAGCTATTTGTTTCTCTAAACTCCCCTTGATAGAACCAAGAACAGAACTTTTTTTCAAGACATCGGTCAAGTCATCTGCACCCAGAGTATGGCCTCCCTCGACTAGTACAATAGTCAACCGCACTTACAGTTTTAATTCAGTACCAAAAAGGTTAAGAGTTGTTTGTAAATTTGAATAAGGAAATATTAATGAAGACTTGCCTAATATGTCAAAGCATAGCCTATTACAAGTCTTAAACCTGTGGTCGTCTGCCATGTGTTCGAGCATGAAGCGATATATCTTCCCTCTGTACTGAAAGTTATTCACACCAGCAAGAGAAAATACAGCTTTTTCTCTTAAAGATATTTTGTCTGAAGAATATCCTTCCTTCCCCTAAAAAAAAGAAAGGTATATTATTTATGATTCAATAACTTCCAGACTTTCAAAGAAAAAATAATATAACAATGTAAATTCACCTCAAAGTCATTAAAAAATAAAACAGCTCCGACATAGTTGTTGGCGAGGATGCCGGGATTCTTGGTGAGAACACTCGTAACAATGAAGGATTCCACAAGCTCCTTTATAACTGGCGACGGATCTAATATCATTGTGAGGAGATAATAAAACAATGAGCCTTTCAGCTTGATGTAGTCCTCCTGTAGAGGGTTTATTTATTAATTCACATGTACATTAAATAAAAAGGCTTGGATGTATTTACACATATATATATATATATATATATATATATATATATATATATATATATATATATATATATTATCATGGTTTAATGCTGAGGTTCAAATCAGGTAGATGAGGCCTACTTATTTTCTGAGAGAATCATATGAGTAACTTTATAATAAAAATATTGAATAATTATAATTTTTGTTCCTACTAAATTTACAAAAACATTTTACACTATAAAAAAATAATTTATTAGTTGAAAAGTGAACCTATTAAATCCACTTATTATATTAGGGATTAGGAAAACCAATAAAATAACAAAGTACAATTTATAAACAGATTTTCACCTTTAATGGCCTTTTTTTCTTTTTTCTTTTTCTTTTTTTTTTTTTTTTTGTGTGCATTGGCTGCTTCTGTTATATTATTTTTACCAAACGTTGAATGTAAAATGCAAAACTGTCTCCTCGAGAAGGCTTCTTAAAACTACTAAACAAACACTTCACCACAATATTTATTTATTTAAATTTTAACATCCATTTATAATTAACTTAGAGGACAGGTTATCTACAGGTTACCACCCTTTTCTAACCAGGATAGGGATGACTTTCTTTTTTGAAATAAAAGCCACCACCCCTAGGTGGTAATTGAACCCACAACATTTGGCACGGAAGTGCATATATTTACTCCAATATAATAGAAAAGTAAATAAAAATGCTGACAAATATCTCTGATATAAGAATGATTTTACCTGAATAAACAAGAACAAAGACTTATAGATCAAACAAATTTGTGGAAGAGTTAGCAATCTTAACTTGAAATTGGAAGTATCTTGGTCTAATTTAAAGTAAGGAGCATTAAAATAACAATTAAAAAGAATAATATGGAAAATGGTGAACAATACCTGAATTAACTGCATTAACATTTTTAGAGTGTTCATTCTCACGCGTAAGTTAGAATCCTTCAGGGACAGGCACATACATCCAAGATATTCTTCAACAACAGATGTAAATCTGAAATAACATATACATATTTTGTAATAATATAACAGATCTTATCCACACTCAGCCAAAGTATGAATCTCCAAAAAAAAAAATAATATATCCACTAACTGTGAATATTAATCTATGTCTAGATAGCCATAAGGGTTCAGAAAAACTAGAATTTATGTAAATATTTATTTATTTAAATTTTAACATCAACTTGACAATTCGTTACCATCCTTTTCTATAGCCCTTTAAGATAAACGTGAACTTCAGAGCGAAATTTCCCTTTCATTGTCACTTCAGTTTGGCCATTTACAAAGTAGAATGAACTGTAAACAATACTCTAACCTACCTCATTCAATCGGAAATATTTACATTTATCTTCATATTCCTTTTATTTCAAGATTATAGCCTGTTGAGATAGACGGAAAAGTTCAATTCTACATGCGCGAAAATTTGAAGGAAATATTCCCGACGGTTTCAACCCGACGGCAAACTCACATTTCAAGGAACAACACTGTACGCGAAACATTATAAAAACTGATTATGTCTCGTTTAAGAGTAGGGAGGCTTTGAGAGGTCATACAAAGGAAATAGTGTCTAATATTTATCAATACTTAGCCAAAGCTAAGACTAAAAACGTTTTAAATATATAACAGAGAGAATTTTTACCGCCAATTTCTTGCACAGGGAATATAGGCCATGCCCTTTTCCATCCAACTAAACCATCTATTTAAACAGGCTACAGCTTAAATTGGTTTTAGCCATAGCTTTGATAAATATTAAATATTATCTCCCTTGCCTGACCTCTCAAAGCCTTCCCTGGTCCTAAACGAGACATAATCAGTTTTTATTGAGTTTAAAGTAGCGAGTTGTTCATTGTAATGGCTATGCAAATGACGGAACCAATGGGAATATTTCCCTCAGAATTTCACGCATGCGGGATTAGAACTATTCTATCTAACTGAGCAGGCTATAAAATGCATATGGTCAAGTTTAATGATCACTATAAATATGTTCGTCGTTTTGAAAATACAAACCGAATGCAAAGGTCAGAAAGTGCAACAGTAGCATTTATTTTAACAGCTTCTGGAGTATCAGGATTCTTGAGGAGGCTCCCAAGGACAGGAACGTACGTCCTCGCCACAAACAGATCCTGCAGACATATTTTTCCAAGTGTGACGACTGCAAATGCTCTTACATTTGCAGAAGCTGATCCTTCCCACTTCTGAACATTTTCTATAAATGAAACAAAAAAATTGCATTCATTAAGTGGATCAAGTAACGTTTATTTATTATTTAATAAGTTGTATTGCCTAAGCAATTCATTTTTAACATGTATTAAAGATATAAGTAAAATATGAAAATATAATAGTTTTATTTATGCCAACTTGTCTATTATGCCAGATGTTAGTACAGTTCTTATTTCTTATTTGTTTAAACTTTAAAGCATACAAAATACTTTATTCAGGCCTTCTGGAGAACCCTGGAAGAAGCTGAAGCTCCTCAATAGAGTACAACTTCAGGAAGCTATTGGAATAATTACGGGACACTGCAGCGTGAACAAGCACCTCCATAGGATGAAGACAGTCAACTCCCCCACCTGTGGGTGTTGTGGAGCAGAATATGAGGCACATCATCCATGATTGCGAATGGCTTCAGGTACTTAGCCGACACAAAGGATATCAACCCTGACCCAAAGAAAAATCAATAAGAAGACTTCTTAATTACTGGAAGATAGTAACACTTTGAAGAGAGACAGAAACGAGCAGTACAATATGTCGTACGGCCATGGCGCGTTCGCTCGAGGAGGACAGCCCAAGTTTAGTTTATTGTATTGTGTAGTTCTTGTATTTAAGTTGCAATGTGTTGAATGCCTATGAGTAATCGTTTAGGTTTTAATACTTTTTAGTCAATTGGTAGTAAATTAAAATATAATTTTAATATATATTTTTTAATGATGTAAATAACTTCTTCTTTGTATATTAAATAACCTTTCTTTTCCATTTAAATGTGCTTTTTTGTACTTTATTTGTAGAGTTTGTCATAATTTGTCTTGTTCAGGTACTTAAATATTAGTTCTACATGATGGATCCCATCACTGAGTAGTTCTGTCATAATGTATGGCAAGTCATAGAAATGACTCTGTACACATTGTATGTGACATGTGGCTTTATGACCACATGTCACGTATATACACATTTAATAGTATTTAAATTCAAAAATTCTTTCAAGAAGGCAAACTCCGGAAAGAAATCGAGGAGAATCATGTGACATGAAACTTGAAAATAAAATAATGTACAATGTTATCTAACAACAAAATATGCAAAAACAATAAAATTTGACTTTTTTTTATGAAGAATTTTTTTTTTTTTAAAATAGCCACGAAACCTAGTACTATTCAGTTATACGAAGTATTTACTTATACGAAACATTTTCCGTTCCCCCCTCACATTCGTATAAGTGAGACTCCACTGTATTCCATGCCAAGCATCTAACTCTTCAGCCACTATAATAGAAATTTGTGAGAGCGAACCGGCTTGCAAACAAACATTAGAAATGTCCAATCCATTTTGAAAAACTCCAGCAATCTTTAGTTGTTAAGACACGACAAAGCCTATTCTTTCAAGAGCTCATGAAACAAATCAGAAGAAATAAGCAAGTGGCATTGTCTAATGGAGAAACAGGTGGAAAAAAGTGATGTTTAGCGATGAAAAACACGCTATATATAGGAGAGCTCATACCCAATCTGGCTGCTAGAGGTTTGCTCTGGTTGCTGCAAATGTGAAGCAAAGCAACTGAAATGATTGTATTTATTTGGTTCTAATAATCCTGTATGATCTTCTGTTTCAGGTTGAGGAGTATTTGAGACAGCTGGTAATTGAAGCACTATTTTTAAACTGGACAAACCTTGGGCAGGAGAATCAGGGAAATTATATTCCAGATTCAGTTTAGTCTTCAAAAATTTATATGTTGCTGCTTAGGAAAGATGGCATCCGATATATAGCCCGGTGCTACTGGCCTAGATGTTGATGCGCCATAAAATAAAAATGACAATTCTAAAGTTGACTTTTTTTTTTTTTTTAATTATAGCTGCTCCAACTGCCAGGGTCCTTAGCACTCTAAAGATAACTTTGTTTCCATAGAGGTGCAATCTTTCCCAACAGTTTGCATAATTTCAGAAACTTGTGTAATTGTAAAGTGAAACGACTGACAGGAATATAGTGCTCATCCCTTTGCATGCAGAGAGTCAATGTATAAATAAATAATAAAAATAAATTAAATATAGAATAGCATATTTTACCATCAGTTATAAACGCAGGGTCAATCAAATTGGCCAGAGAGTTGATTGTGTCTGTTCTGACACCAGGATGGAAGTGTACAGCATCTCCAAGTGTATAGATATACTTGGATATGGCCTGCTCGTTGATGTGTCTTGTGCACCCGGGAACTATGCGTTTCTCTATGTAATCCTCACAAGCCTACAATTTTAAATGACAAATTAAAATCAAAAAGAAAAACTTAAAATGTGAATATATTCTGGCAGAAATCATTTTTAAATACATTATGTACACAAGCAACAAATATGAAAAGCTCATTCATTTATTGAAAAAAATATATCAGTCAAATTTATTAAATCACTGTATAATATACACGGCAGTATATGCCATCAATGATATAATTCACAAATCTTAACTTTATGAAAAAAATTATGTGACACTTTGTAGACTGTCTGAAGCTTTGGTTTCTTTTGATGACAACTTGCCATGTTATGATATGAAGCCCATCAGCGTTATATGGAACCCCAAATGCAATACAGGAGATACTGCCTTCAAATCTCAGACTGGTAAATTAATTTTTCTAAGGAATAAAGAGTTAAAAATTAAGTGGTAGAGCCGTCATGGCATATCCTTGACAGCGTTACCATATAGTAGTTTAATAAATCTAAATTCTAGCAGAGGAACGTACTTCGAACTTACGACAATAACATTGTCCGGCTTCAGGTAAATATGAATGATCTGAAGCTTCTAGCTCCTTTGCATGAATTAACCTTGATTAACACTCATTGATAAGCAGCCTATTGCGAATGCACAACACAAGAGATTCTGGGTTCGAATCTCAGCCTGACGAGTTAATTTTTCAAATGTTAAGTAAAATTCTTTACAAACTTATCATTAAGTATTTGATTTTAATAAATACATTTTATTCATTTACTCCATGCCCAGAATAGTCGATTTGAAATTCACTTCTGGTGTATTATCTTTCAAAAAAAAGAAAAGGCATCAGCACAATCCTGGCCAGTAAATGGTGTTAAGAAAACTTGTCCCAAAAATCTCTTCTTCTGTACAATTATATGTTGACTTTTTGTTTTTAATTTTATATACTGGTAATAATTTACAATTGTTACAGATATGTACAGTAAGTAAATTTGGTCAAACTATAAAAACATTGGATGAAATGAAGGGAGAAGGCAGACATTACTGCTACTCACAATGAAAGTTCAGATCTTTCTTATGGGAATGCAAACTTGGTCACTTGGTTGCACTATTTTTACTGTTTCAGGGGAAAGACTAGTTAATTTAAGTTGTATCATGGCCAATGTCACCGAAAGCGGCGAGGAGGATTATCTAGAATTACATTGGAAGGGAGTTAAACTTTAAAGAAATATTTTTTTCAATTTTTATATATATTTAATATAAAAATGGATGAATGATTTAATGACACTCTGTAAATTTAAATGTTCTGCAAGAGTACAATTTTTTTGTTCGCATTGGTTAATTAAAAGAATATAAAATAACCAAATATGGGTATAGAAGCGTGTAAGCACACACACAGACAGGATATGATTTCACATGAGGATTGCATTATTTATTTTCTTCTTGAGTAATCCCTAAAGAACAAATTGTTAGTACTATTACTTAGTAGAAGAGCCTTCCTTTAAGTACAAAAAAATTATCTTAGTATTAAGTCAAACATCCTGCTATAGAAAGGCAATCATATTACCTCAATAAGTTTAGAACACAATTCCTTTGTTTCTTCCTCCTTCATCTGCCAGCATGTATCCAGTGTTCTAGAAATGAGAGGAACAGCAACAGAAAAATTTTCGAGAGCTGAACTGAATTTGGAATACAATTTTTCCTGAGCTTCCTCATCAAGTTTCCTCCAGTTTAAAAACAGTGCTTCGATTACCAGCTGGCTCAGATACTCCTCAACCTGAAACAGAAGATCATAGAGGATTATTTATTTATTTAAACCAACCTATTATGAAAAAAAATACATTTTAACAGTCAATGTTTTTTTAGCAGGCTTAAAATAGTTCTTTTTTTTTAACTTAAATTTTGTTTTTATTTCTTTTAAAAAGTTTTGAAATTCTTTTCTTTTTATTTAAATAATTAAGTCAATTATCTCGGTGACTATCTCCATATCTGTAACCTCCACTGTCTACACTCTCTTTTGACATATAAAATATTTTTTCTGTATCCTCAATAAACTTATTGACAATTTTTTACGAAAAAAAGAATAATCTTACGTTTTCTCCAGAATGTATGTTGTCAAAATAGTAGTCGTAAATTACATCGGGAAAAGGCACATCTCGAAATTCACTCAATGATACTATTAGAAGCCAAACTGGCAAGTTATTTTCAGTCCCAACATGACTTCGTATGATCTTCAAAAAGTTGGGCCTAAAAAGAACAAAAAAAAAATATTAGAGATATGAAATATTGAAAATCTGAATGACTGACGTAGGAACTTCCAAACGGATCAGCTCTACCTCTCCTAAAAGCCCTGATGAACGCCTGAAATTCAAGCCGAAACATTGGCAATAAAAACTAATTTTGATATCAAAATTTTACTTAATAAACAATTATGACAGAACCCCAACCATCCCGTGTATTTTATGGGGGAAAAGTCAGATGTAAAAATTTAGAGCAGAAACATTAAATGTTTTGTTTTGTTCTTTCGTGAACTTGTGTTAAAATGTAAAATTAAATCTGAGAAGCAAGATTTAACGCACGACAACAGGAAACTGACAGAAACGGAAATTACTACTTCCTGCGTTCTCAATGTTTGCTCTAGGAAAAACACTAATACAAATAAGTTTCTCATTTTCTAAGCCTGTTTTATTAAAATACTCATTTTACTGTTAAATACAATTAAAACAAACAACCTTCTAAAAACTGCGATAAACAGAGACAAAACAAAAAAAGAAACCAACAGCGGTACACTAGTAGAAAATAGTCACACATCTTTCAATTCTGCTCAGAAAGCTCTATTTCTAACAAAAACAATTTTTACTTTATTATACATATTCATATTTACTGAGAAATAAATTTTCACAAAAATAACAAGCAATGAAAAACTAAGAGAAACAGTCAAAAAGAGCTCTTCAAATAAACAAAAACAAACAACTTCAAGTTTTAAGCACTTATTTCTCCGATGACATCAATCCATCAGAAACTCTTTCAGAACTTTATTTGTAAAGAATTTAGTAAGCTTCCGAATGGTCACCTTCCACTTACCACGATTTCCCAACTATTTTCGAGATATTTAAGAAAATATACGAATATCCCAAAACTTTTCAAGTCTGTTATTATTTTTTTTATTATTTTTTTTTTTTTTTCCAATTACGTCCTTTCCTCCAAATGAAAGAAAAATTTAAATATCCCAGTTTGAATAAATTTTAAACATGTCGAAATTATTTCAACTGAATTCAATAATTTTATAAAAAATAGTTTTATCCACTTTCCTCAAAAATGGTTACAGATATCGCTTTGAAAAAGGTTTCATTAATTTCCCTATATTAAAGAACCTATAAAAAGTGTACCTGGATGCCTAACACAAAGACATAATTTTTTTTAAGCTAGAGAGTGAACAGACAAATATATTTGCGTATATATGTGTATATATATATATATATATATATATATATATATATATACACACACACTCACAAAGTCCTCGAGTCAAAGTAATATTCAGTTTTCTTTCCTTGGGAGGGAGGCAAAAACTCACTAAATCTAACATATCCTTCCTGGAACCTGTCAAATAATGAAGCTTGTCTTCAGATTTATGGTGAGTGTATGTCTTAAAAAATGTTCTGTAATATTTCTTTTATTTTATTAAGGTGCTTCGACTATCTAGGTCATTAGCACCATGTTCTGTAATATTTATAAAAATGTATGCAATGACAAATTGAATGTGTAAGGGATCTAATGTATTTTTTTTTTATTTTTGTATGATGACGACTGTAGTGTTCATATTTGTTGAACAAAGAAGGATCCCACATAATTGCTCATAGAATATCTCAGAAAACACATTATCAAAGTCCGTACAGTAGTTAAACTGGAGTGTAACAACAGCATTGTCCAATACATGCCAAGCTGCATAATGTAAGTATTCTGAGTATTTCTGTCAAGCAATAAATTGTGACAAATCAAAATCATGACAGGAGACCCGGTAGCCGTGAGGGTTAAGGCGTGGGCTCTTAACACTCTGTGCCAAAGGTCGTGGGTTCGATTCCCACTAGGGGCGGTGGCTTTTCTTTCGAAAAAAGAAAAGGCATCACCCCTATCCTGGCTAGAAAAGGATGGTAACCTATAGATAACCCGTCCTAAAATTCGTAGTTAATAATAAATGGACGTTAAAATTTAAATAAAAAAATCATGACAAATTGAGTATAATTTCAATTGTATTTTTTTTTTTTTTTTTTTTTTTTTGGTCATGATAACTTAAAATATCTAATTTAAGATTAAATGTTCAAAAATAGTTTTTTAAAAAGTCAGCATACGTTATTGAGCTTTTGTGTGTCCAGCTCTTGCAAGCAAATCGGAACAAGCTTCTCTTTCCTTGAATAGAAATCTCATTGAGGACAAGCCATGGGAGCTTTGCCAGAGGGCTGGATGATCTACCATGCATTTCCATATTGTGAACAACTATTGCCTCCGTATACTACAAAAATAACAGTCATTCATTAAAATATCATTTATTCTAAATATGTTCAACATAGACAATTAAGAGCTAAACTATAATAAGCATTTATTGTACAGTTGCATTGCACGTTGTAAGTTATATTGAAGTAATTTGGAGGCCTGGAGGCCGCGAGTATTAACCTTTTCGATGGGAAATGGGCTAGCTTCCTATTCCTTCCATAGGCGGACCAAACTCCCTCTCCTAGGATGGCCGTATGCACCCTTATTTTTTTTTCTTTTACTTAGGCGCTCATTACTAATCTTCATTTTCATATTTATCTTACATGAACGGCGCTGTGTATTACTTGAAACAATTTATTTACTACACTTTAGGTACGCAACAAACCTACAATAACCATTTAAAACCAATTTTACTTACTTTTTTCCCCTATATTTCTCTTTCTTCTTCATTCCAAAACCACTGCTTGTTTTTAGATGTGATTTTTAAATGTAGCAATGAAAATGTTTTATATTTAATATTATATTAAGCTACTCCTTTATTATTTATAGTGTCACTAAAAAAATGCCCTACGAACCTCACAGACACATGGTACTTATAACATTCAAAACTTGTATGTTAACAGTTAAGGTTTATACCAGAAAATATCACCCATTCCTGCTAGAGCACTGTGTACATGGTCAAGGCTAAAGAGGGTCACAATCAAGAGATAAAGCTGGGACGAGAATACTCGGGCATCGCCTCTGAGGAACATCTTTCTCCGGCAAGTATTCTTGGGCGAAGCATCGAATGCGTTAAGGTGTGAGTGACTTAACACTTTGTGCCAAAGGTCGTGGGTTCAATTCCCACTAGGGATGGTGGCTTTTCCTTAGAAAAAAGAAAAGGCATCAACCGTATCCTGGCTAGAAAAGGGTGGTGACCTGTAGAAAGCCAATTTCGGGACATTTTCATGATTTGAAAATCAAATTTCATGCCCATTTAAAAAGAAAATAACATCAATCAAAAAGAAAAGGCCTTAACTAATAGCTTAAAATTATTTGTAATCTTACAAGGATTACCATGATATCTATAAACTTACATTTAATACATACATATATTTAAACAATCAATAACTCTGCATAAACTGTACATCTTATGTTAGAGAGAATAGTTATGAAATTAGCAGCCTCAAAAATATTCATCAATGGTAGCAGAATTAAAAATTTCTAAAAATATTACTCAGTAAATATTTATTGTCAAAGTACTTAATTTATTAATTTAATGTTTACAGAATATCAATATTTAAGTCTGTATATATTTAAAAAATGGATAATTGATGTGTAAATGCTACAACAAAGGTATCTAACAGAGCATGGGGGTGGTAGAGGCAGATAAAATTGTGTCGCCATACAAAAACGGCTACAATTAGGAATGCGGCCAAGTACCGGTGCTTACATTAGAATCCAGTAGAAACTGAAATTTTGTGACATGTTATCAAAATTCATGACTTTTTCGTGATATATGTTCAATTTCGTGACATTTTCATGACATGCATCATTTTTTCGTGCAGTAGACACTCTGAGTAAGCTCATGTGACAAGTCTTTTCATAATAATAAAATATAAATGCATAAATCTCAATGATAGGCATATCTACTTTTCTGATATAAAAGAAAAACAATAATATGTTTATAAACAAATTAAGGACGGTCATATTCTGTAAAATAATGTTTCTATTTTTCAAGTGCTTGAATTTGTGCTTCTATTTGTGTATAAATTCACTCACACCTGACAGTAGATCAATCACGTTGTCCTGTAAGACCTACGTTTCCTCTCAATACACATTCAGTCAAAATGTTTTTTTGTTTTTTTTTTTTTTTTTTATGGTAAATGGGGAGTTGCATGTCTATTTATAGTAATAATAAACTTGTCAAATGTTCAAGGGATAAAAATCAATTATCCACTTACCTCAATGACTTTCTCTTGGGATTTAATTTCATTGTCAGCCATTAGAGAGAGAACTCCTCGAACCCAAGCCTGAATAAAATCTTTTCTCTCTGGATATTTCAGAACTAAATCAGTCAAACATTTAGATACCAGTTTTCTGATCATAACTGAATTGTCTTTACAACTATCCACCAGCATCTGTAGTAGAAGACAAGCATAAAAATAAAACAAATTCTTACTTAACTTACAAAGATATACAATTAAAAATAAATTACCTTAGTACGTTTTTCAGTAATCCATTTTTCGTTAAGCAGGCATAGGTTTGCAATTATGTTTAATGAATTTTTACGAACATAAACTTTATCATCTAGAGCAAACTTCTCGATATATCTAATAAGCACAACCCCAGAAGGAAGCGGATTATTAGGAAGAGATTTCTCTTTTTGCTTAAAAAAGGCTCCAAAATCAAATAGGCCTTTCTCTTCTGCTTCAGGTGCATCGTCTCCCGGAGGAGTGAAAATCTCTCCAACTACCTTTTTAATTTGTGGGTGATTTGTTATAATTAGATTTCCGAGAATTCCTAAGGATTTGTATCTCACTAATGGAGAAATGTCAAGACATCTTGAAAGAACAGCTGCAAACAACAGCTTAAGAATGAGTTCTTTCTCCGAAGACAATGATTCATCTGTGTTTGAATCATTTGTCTGACAAGTATGTGGAGTGCCATCGTCATCTGTCTTATCAGAAACATTTAAAAGTCTTGAAATGAGCTCAATCGCACAAGTTCTATACCTAACGATTTCCTCATGTCCTAAACTAATAATCCACAAAACTAACTCTTGAAATACAGTAGTAGGAAATAGTTTAATGAAATTTACAATTTCAGGAAGTCCTTTATTTCTTATGTCAGCTTTCTCAGGCATTCTCACACACATCTGTTGGACTAGAGCCTTTACGCCTGGAGCAGCAGGGGCTCCAAGTTTTACTAAAATATTGCCAATAAATGAAAAAGTATGTTCTTTCACTGCTGTATGTTCTTTTAATGACATTTTAACGTTTTGCTCATTAATGACCAACGTTGGCAAAAAGCAGCTCATTATAGACAAGACAGTTTGCACAATATCACCATGTTCTGGCACACACAGATCTTCCAAAATAGAATAAGATATCTGTGCAACATTACCGATGGTCTTGACACGAGGACTCTTCACAAAAATGTTGGTTTCAGTTTCGAGTCTGGTGAGGCCGATGAGCAGCTGAATAAGGTTTATAACAGAGTCAATTTCATCTTTTAATTGTAGTTCTTTCAAGCAATGAGACAAGTCTCGAAGCAACAGGAGAATTTCGTCCAGTATTTCCTCTTTCTCAGCATCAGTAAAACTTATAGAAGAATTATGTGTATCACTCTCTTGCTCCTCTTGGGCTTGAATTTGTTGTTTCTTCTTCCCCTTTGAATTCTTTCGTGCATTTTTACCAGAATTTACATTTATAAAAACATTACCAAGTTTTAAGACCATCATTGCTTGGTCAAACAAAAGTGAGTTGAAGACATTAAAAGCGATCGCACCAGGAATCGACAACATATTTAAGTATAGTCTAGAAGCTGTGAATGCCAGATGCCGCATATTCTCATCCTTCAATTCAGTAGTGTCATTTCTAGTGAATGTACTCAAGAGACACAACAAAGCCTTATGATTGACTTTACACTGGGATAATGTGTGCCATGATTTCTTAAAACTTTCAGGAATAGGAGAATTAGATCTTGAATCTGAATTAGTAGAACCTACAAAACTGTCCCTTTCATTTCCCTTCCAACTATTCAATGAAGCAATGAGTTGGAGCATACATTCAGAGAAATCTTTATCCTCAACTTGAAGTAGATAATCATCTGGGATATCCTTCTCCCCATTAAAATCAGAATTCCAAACGGATTCAACCCAATCTGCAGGAAGGAATTCTAATTGAAAATTATAAATGGAATCTAAAACATTCATCGTTATTTAAACTTTTCAAGTTAGAATGACTTTAATTTATATTTAATCTATTTGACACTTTTCAACATGAAACTGGATAACCACTACATCAGAAATTGTGACAAGGAACCTTAGATAACCTAAACAACATAACTGAACTAAGATACAAAACCTTATACATTAAGAACCCGCGAAAACACTTTCAAAATCTCTAGTTAACGGTTAGCTAACCAAAGAGTATCCAAAGAATACCCAGAAGAGAGTATCGATAAAAAGCCTATTTGATGACATCAAAGTTAATAGACCGTATCTATCATCTGGAATGAATTGGTTAAGATACTTTATGTTACGTATGCGCAAAACAACGAATAATTATTTTACCTTTATTTCCTTACACCAGTTACATATGTCTGGAATCAAAACAAGACACATAGCTATTTTTACGATTTTGGGATAACAGTTGATTTTACAAGTTCAAGATGTCCTCTATATAAACACAATAGGTCATGTTTTTTTATGGTGAAGTGGTAAGTTGGTTTCAAAATAAGATATACAGCAGTGAATTTTAAAACGAAGTGAGACACATAAAAAATAAAAATTCTTTTAAAATAGATAATATATCAGACAACCTAGTCAAATTCCTCACAAACATTCTTCTGTGATACAACTTTTAAGAAAATTATATACATATATACAATTCAAAATAAGACTTGTTCTGTTATTTATGTTTTCTGAAAATAATTGTTTCAATGATGTGTCTTGTTTTGATACTATTTAAATAAAGAAAAGATAACCAAAGCCACTTTGTGATGTTGATTCGGCATCAGGGTTGTAATGTATTAGATTTGTAATAATATAAAAATTTCATACAAGCAGTAGTAGTTTTTAATAGTAATTAAAACAGCTGGTTATAACAAAATATAAGGACATGACAATCCTCCCCACATGTTGAAAATAGATAAAAAATTAATAAAAAAATCAAAAGTCTCATTACTTTAACTGACACATATCACTTAACAACTAAGACGGAGGAGAGAAAATTGTCCTCGGTTTTCTTGAGCGGACAGGGTACCGCCTGGGATTTGATTGTTGTGGACTGGACTTATCTCTTAAGTAATTTGGTTGTGTAACCTCTGGAGAGGATGGACCAGGTGTTGAAGGTCTGGGGTTATGCTGGATTGGGCAGTCTACGGATGCTGGCGTATCCTGAGGAGACTTGAATGCAACTTCTCTTGATCCTGGCTGCTCTTCTATTACAACTGGAGAGGAAGATGCAGAGTCCTGAGACGAAGACCGAGCCACTGGAGAAGAGCTTTCAAATATACGAACATGCCTCTTCTCGCTAGTGGATGGCTGCTGTTGTTGGGCGTTTCTGGTTTCTTCATCAGTGCTACTGTCCAGACCTCGAGGAATGATCTGATCAACGTGCCTTTTAAATCGGTTTCCTTTGGAATCAATTTCATAATGTAGGTCTCCAAGGGTGGTAACAATAACACCAGGTATCCATTTATCTGTTTTATCGCTGTAGGATCGAAACATTACTGGATCTCCTGCTGAGAAAGCACGGAAGTTAGGAGAAAAGTTGTTCAACTGTTTTTCGATCATTCTGCTTGTAAGATCAGGTTTAACTAGGTCAATCCTGGATCGTACAATTCTTCCTAGGAACAGAAGAGATGGAGGTTGTCCTGTGGTTTGATGAGGTGATTTGTGGTATTGGAGGAAAAATTGGTTTATATAGTGCTGGATATTGCAACTAGTTGCTCCAGAAGTTTGCAACATTCTTTTCAGAGTTTGAACTCCTCTTTCCGCTTGACCGTTTGTAGAAGGATGGTATATGGCAGTGGTACGATGATAACGCACACCTTGTTGCTTAAGGAAATCTTGAAAATACTGTGAACAAAATTGTGGGCCATTGTCCGAGACAACTATTTTAGGAACACCAAACTGGGCAAATACATGTTCGAGAATACTAGCAGTGGCTTGCGAGGTAGTTGAACTTGTGATGATGGGAGTCATCCACTTGGAGTAAGCATCAACAATGATCAAAATATTTTTGCCTAATGCTGAGAAATAGTCTATATGTATTCTTTCCCAGGGAGCATTGGGATATTCCCAGTGATGAGAACGGAACTGTGGAGGCATTTTTGAATTGTTCAGACATGCAGAGCATGACTTGGCCAGGGATTCGATGTCATGGTCAATGGATGGCCAGTAAATAAGAGAACGGGCCAAACCCTTCATTTTTACAACTCCTATATGGGCTAAATGGAGTTCTTCTAAGAGCATTGAGCGAAACCTAGGCGGAATGACAACTCTGTGACCAAGCATGAGACATCCATCAGATGCAGTATATTCAGCTTCTCTTCCTTTACAACCAACAGACTTGAGGCTACTTGTACCTTCGGTGATAGCTGAGAGTAATGTAGACAGATGGGGATCTCGACGGGTTTCCGCTGAAATTTCACGAGAAGTTAAGGGAATTTGTTGTATCTGGTGCTGTACAAATTTATCAAAGTCATCAGCATGGCTTCCGGACTGAAATGATGGAAGTTCATTCACTGAAGTTCTAAAAGATCGAGAAAGAAAGTCAGCATTACAGTTCTGATGACTAGGTTTGTACTTAATGTCGAAATTGAAATTTGCCAAGAAATTGGCGTAATTATTGCATCTGGAGAGTGTAAACTGAGGCAGATGCGACTCAGGAGCAAAAATGTGAGAGAGAGGTTTATTGTCCGTGTAGATGGTGAATTTGCGTGCGTAAAGATAATTGAAAAATCTTTTAACTCCCCACACAATGGCTAGAGCTTCTCGATCTATTTGAGGATATCGTTGCTCTGTAGCACTAAGAGCTTGACTAGCATATGAAATTGGTCGTTCTAATCCATCTGGCATAATGTGGGATAATACGCCACCTAGACCAACAGGGCTAGCATCTGTAGCAAGAATAAGAGGAAGCTTTGGGTCATAAGGTGTGAGAACTCTATCTGAAGTAAGCTCATTTTTCAGGTAATTATATGATTTTTTAGCATCTTCAGTCCATTGGAATTTTGATGAAATAACCATTGCTCTTAGTGGTGCAGTAATAGTGGATAAGTTAAGAATAAAAGAGTGGTAATAAGTTACTTTACCTAGGAATGTTCGCATTTCTTCAGGAGTGGAAGGTAAAGGAGAGTTTAGTACGGCTTCAACATGTTTCTTCTGGCAGTGTAGTCCTGCTGCATCAACTGTGTGTCCCAAGAAATCTATTTTATCTAGAAAAAAAGCACATTTGGATTTCCGAAGCTTTAGGCCGGCATTTTTGAGAGTAGTAAATGTTGTTTCAAGGGCCTGAATCATTCCGTTCACTGAAGAGGAATAAACAAGAATATCGTCAAAGAAACTTATGGCAAAATCAAGGTTCTTTAAGACGTGTTCTATTCGCCTTTGCCAAATGGCAGGAATGCTGGCAACACCATATTGGGCACGTAACGGTCTGATGAGTCCATGGGTAGGAGTGTTGAGAGTCATAGCCTCGCAAAATTTTCCGCTGCATGGGAGGCTCATGAATGCATCTGTGATGTCTAATCGAGAAAATATTGTAGCTCCTTTTATTTTTTGAAATAGATCTTCCACACGAGGAATAGGGTATTCATCGACAATCAGTTGTGGATTTAATGTTGCTTTATAGTCACCTGTGATCCTCATTTTGCTACCTTTCATCACTATATGAGTAGGGGAGGCCCAATTAGAATTTTCTACTTGTTTGTAAAACCCTGAGTTAATTCTTTTATCTATCTCAGCAGCATATGTATCTCGCAAAGCATAGGGGACCTGCCTGGCACGGGCAAAGACTGGTTGGCAATTTTCCCTGAAGGTGACTTCAACTGGGGGGCCTACCAAGGTACCTGCTGTTTCGCTGAAGAGATCACTGAACTTTGAAAGCAATTTTCCCAAATGAACTTCAACATTTGTAGAAATAGAAGAAATTTTTAGAGGAGAAATTTGAAAGAATTCTTGGAATGTAAGTAGATCAGCAAAGCAACTAATCCATTCTCGACCAAAAATACTGTCTATCTCCATAGGCGTGACATATAAATTTAGAGAGCAGGTACGACCTCGGAAAGTGACAGAAACGGGTAGGTAACCCATGCAACTAAATCTCGTCTTGGTGTAGCTGATGAAATTTCTTTTAGATGGAACGAGTTGTTCATTTGGAGCAATTAGGTGCATAGTTTTATTGCTTACCATTGCACAAGCACCACCTGTATCAATTTCCATGTGAACAACTGCATTATTAATTGTGACAGGAACAATGAGAGGTGGAGGAGCATTAGATTCTTCTAGGCCAACCCGATACATGGAGTCTTCAAAAAAGGTGATCTTGGACTGAGAAATAATTTCAGGCTCAAGGTTTGTTTCTGAATTAGTTGAGTTGACTCCTTCATGTGTTTGGTGTGCTTTTGAAGTATGATGGTTTACTGCCTTAGAACTACGGCAAACTGACGATATGTGTCCTTGCTTCTTGCACTTTTTACAGGATGAATTCTTAAAAGGGCAATTTTTACGCCAATGCCGTTCCCCACACCCCCAACAATTAGAAGGTTCACTAAGTTGAGCATTTTGGCGGGTAGAGGAAGAACTATGATTGCGAGAAAATCGTTGGTTACTCTTTGACCTTAATGGTGACTTAGCATTAGGGCGGCTAGCATGAGCAAATTTATGCAGTTTTTCAGAATTTTGAAATTTTATTTCAGCAGAGGCTGTTTTAGTAGCTTCTAAATTTTGAGCTATTTCAAGAGCATCAGCAAATTTAACAGGTTTTTTAATAACAATGGCATCACGGGTACCATTGTTGTTTTTTTTTATTTGCTTATTTGACCATCCTAATTACCCATACCAATTTGTAAGAAATAATTTTGACCCGTTTTTATGTTATGAATTTTTGAAATTTGGCAAAAATGTTTAAAATGGTGTTTCTGAGGCTGTCACTTTCGGTGTCGCTATTGTATTGAAAAAATCCATAACTTCTATAATATTTAACATAAAGCAATAATTTTTTCACCAAAATGTTCAGAAAAGCTTGGAGATTACAGGAAAAATTTATTTGGGTAATTATCAATATATATTTCTGAGAAATGCTTTGGTAAACTTAAATTTTGCGGCATTTTTTAGGTGATAAACAAAAAAATTTTAATATCAATTATTGGCCAAAGGCATAGCAGTAACCAAAGTATTTTTTTTTTTTTTTTAATTTATCCTTGAGATGCATACTAATATAATCTGGAATAAAATTAATGGCTTTTTGCTTGCTTATATGTTTAAAAGCGCTTAAAAGATAAAATTCAGGTTATATGGAATAAATCCGATGAAATAAATTTATTTAAAATTCTTATCAAGTTATTTCCTGTAATTGCAGAATAATATATTTTATTTATAGCATTGCTCTATCATGGCCGAATATAAGGGGGGGGGGGGGGGAGGGTTCACCCTCCAACCCTCCCAAAATGGGAAAAATGTGTCATAAAACCCTTAAAAATAATTTAAATAAGAACATTTAGTTTAGAAAAAATAATGTTTTTTGTTGTAATAGTGTTTTAATTGGGTAACTATACCAAGTTCTAGATTGTTAGTATTCCGTACCCCCCAAATGCTTTGAGCCCCCCTCCAAAAATTCTCGCAGTCCCTTCTGAAATTCACTTCATATTTACTTCACCCAAAATTGTAATTTTGATAACATTGATTTTGGAACGTATTATCTACAAGTTACCAATATTTTCTAGTCAGGATAGGCATTCGGAAGAAAAGCCATCAGCCCAATGAAAATAGAACTCACTCCGTGGCTCTAGGCACACTTCGTCAACGGCCTCCATCTCTGATTTAGTTAGGTTACATTTAAGTAAAACATGTTTACGATGTGAAACGTATATTTACCTTTAAATAAAACTATTTCGAAAAGTGTATTTTTGACCCATTATCTCAATTCTATTTTATTGTTTATTGTATCTATATCTATTGATATTAATGTGAAGTGGGTTTATACAAAGAGGAACAAGTTCAATTTTAATATAATATTTTTCTCGACGAAAATTAATTCATAATTTAGTATTATTCTGTGACTTATACACCAGTATGGATTGAAAGAGTAATTATACCAACTCAGAAGCCCAATTAAGACGAGTTATCAGTCGAAACTAATAGCTCTGACAAGCTGTACATTTAAGATTTTCGTCAGAATATTATATATATATTATATAAGAGGCAGCTATAGTTCTTCAAAAAGAATGAACTCCTTTCAGAGTTCCAATTGGTTTAAGATCGAATCTCTCGACTACAGACCACCTTGTTCCCTTAGAAAATTATATATTAGACACTTTCATTAACAAGGATTCTATTCTAGCCGTCTCTTTCGATATAGACATATATTTTGATACAGTCTGGCACCGAACTATTCTATCTAAATTGTTAAGGAATATTGAAAGTAATTTGTATTAAACCTTCTTTCGAATAGAATATTTCGTGAAAAATGGGATACTACATATTTCGACGTAGCGTATATGAAATAGTTATGGACGCAGTCTGCAAGGATATTACTCTACCAGTCAAATATTGCCTGCATATAGATGATTTCCTTGCCTATATTTGAACAAAAAAAATGTATAAAGGCCGTCACGCAGGAGCTGCATAACTAAGCACTTTCCTCGGAATTGGTTAGTGTCGAGTGCATTCCTAAATAATGTGCTTAAAATAACATATATAGATAATTAAAATAAAAACATTAATAGTTGTGCTCTTTTGCTTTTATGAGCAGCTGTTTCAATTATTAATTTTTTAATTAATTTTTTTCCAGAGTTTTTTGTATGCATGGTACTACACTACGTACTAAATACACAAAGCTTTAGATTTCATCTATTGATCTTAATGAGTTTCGCGAACCTACGTTTGGCGGGAGAATTCAATTCAAACATAGTACAATGTAACACCTCCTCCCCTTCCAATAGACCGATGTAGTTCGTCCCTCAAGAAGAGGTGAAAACCTCTCCTTTGACCCATGGGGCGAATACTGGAGATAGGCTGGTACGGTGGGGGCTAGGGTCTTTCTATACATACCCACGGAATGTTTAAGCCCGAAATTAGAGATACACAAAAGCTATATGACAAAACGAAATTTGATTTTTTTTTTTTTTTTTTTTGAGTATCCCCGTCCATAAAGGCGATTCGAAAAATACAAAAATATTTTTTTTGTCCTTCGAACAACCAATTAAAACAAGAAAAACATGCGTCAACCTTATCGATCTGAGAAACTAAAGTTAAAGGAATGATTTTGGTACATGAGGATTTGGGAAATTTTCTTCGTTTCTAGTACTTCAATGATTAACCATCGTCCTGCAATCAACGGTGGGGACCTAAAACTCAAGAAATGGCACTCTCTATATTTAAGGCGAATGGGTTCGGAGAAAATACTTAAAAAAATCAAGGTTCGAGCGCTTTTTGGCTTTTTTTGACCTCCGTGTGTCGTAGAGGTTGACCATAAGTCAACTCCGTCGGACTTGTCGGGTTCTCATTATAGATGGCAGCTCTCAGGCTCAGGATAGGCTAGCTATAGGCAACAGATCCGTCCAAAAACCTCCGAAGAGCAACCCAATTATAAGTGCGGCATAGTGTCTGAAAACGTTGCCGTAAGGGAGGCACTGGAACATGACGGGCGTGGGAGGCACTGGCCCTATCTATGCATATGTACATAGACTTCTTCAAAGCAAAACTTGAACATAATAAAGATACTTTATTTATATACGAGGACGAATCAACGAGTTCACACGATGCAGCAGCTATCATTGATAAAAATATTGTTAGTATTAAACTGCCAAGAATTATAAGCAGCTATTCAGCTGAACTGCAGGCCAGTTCACTGCCTTGGACAATATACATGATGTAACACAGAACAAGATAATGAATATGACTACAGAACCCTTACAACTTAAACCCACATCACATGAAAATACTAGAACAGATGTATCATAAAATAAACAGATAACAATATATTAGTTCTCAGGACATAAAACGACATACAAAAGTTGACGAAATTGCCGCAAGATTACAGTACTAGGACGTATACAACATTACATACTAAGATATGTTAGGAGAAGTAAAAAAGGCCGTTAAGGATAAGTGGCACATGACAATGGAGAACAAACTAAGAGAAATTGGAGAATGGCCAGTTTGCTTTATGCTTGATGGCCATTCTTCAATTTCTCGAAGTTTGTTGTCCATTGTCATATTCCAAGATCTCTGCAAACTTAAACTCTGAGAATGGCCATCAAGCATAAGGCAGAAAAGAAGAAAATAAGTTATTATTTGTCGTGGACAGATCTAAGTATGATTTAGAAAAGGTTTTCGATTATCTGAATTTGAAGTCTGAATGGAACCCTCCTTATGAGGTTGTCTTTATGACGCGATCCGATAGTGCCGACTGGTGGTAAAACAAAATTCGTCTTACCACGAATTTTCTTTATATCACACTAGGTTTTCAACACATATGTGCCATCCTCAGGTACAGGGGCGTATGTTCGTGTATTTTGTTACAGCATAGCAGTCCAGTCAACGAACAGTTATAGATGGAAATTTTTGGAACACAATTTTTGACTTCGTAACTTTGTTTGGGCTGGATAGGAAGTGAACATATCAAAAGTCCTCGCCCGTAGCCTTTGTACTGGGGGGAGGGGGTTTAGAAGGTCCCATTTTCCGGGTATTCACTTATATCTCGGAAACCCTGCATCCTAGCGACATGACTATTCAATAACAAATGAAAGCTAATTAAATTCCCTACAAGTTCTATTCATTAAAGTTTTTCGAGATATCATTAGTTTTCGAAATATCCGCTCTTGAAAGTCTGTCATTTTGGGGGAAAACACTTTTTCCGCATATTTCTCCCCCGTTTTGAACTCTTCAACAATGTACCAAAATAATGAATAACGGTTATAGGGTTGTAGAGTATTGCATTCCCTTCAATAATATATATTACTTTGCTATTTTATGTATTTTCCTTCAAACGTAAAAATAATTTCAGTGTTCATCGTGAAATCTGAAATGTAGCGACTAACAGCCCAGGAAACTAAGAGTTATAGGTGGAAATGTTTGGAACACAATTTTTAACTTCATAACTTTGTTTCGGCTAGTTAGGTGGTCAACATATCAAAAGTCTTCACCCGTTGCCTTTGACCCGGGGGGAGGGGGGGGGGGTTGAAAGGTCCCATTTTTCGGGTTTTCACTTATATATCAAAAACCCTGCGTCCTAGCGACATGACCATTCTATAACAAATGAAAGCTTATTAAATTTCCTACAAGTTCCATTCAATCGACAGTTGTTGCAAGATATCACGATGAACACTAAAACTGTTTTCACAGTTGAAGGAAAATACATAAAATAGTAAAGTTATATATATTATTGAAGCGAATGGCCTATAGCCGCTATTTATTTTTTGGGTTCATCGTTGAAGAGATATCCGGTCGAAAATAGAAAAAAGTGTGTTTTTTCCCAAAATGACAGACATTCACGAGCGGATATTTCGAAAACTAAAGATATCTCGAAAAACTTTATAGAAGAGAACTTGTAGTACATAAAATAGCAAAGAAATATATATTATTGAAGGGAATACAATACTCTACAAGCCTATGACTGTTATTTATTTTTTGGGTTAATCGTTGAAGAGTTATCCCGTCAAAACGGGGGAAAAATATACGGCAAAAGTGTTTTTCCCCAAAATGACAGACTTTCAAGAGCGGATATTTCAAAAACTAAAGATATCTCGAAAAACTTTACAGATTAGAACTTGTAGGAAATTTAATCAGCTTTTATTTGTTATAGAATAGTCATGTCGCTAGGACGCAGGGTTTCCGAGATGTAAGTGAAAACCCGAAAAATGGGACCTTCTAACCCCCCCCCCCCCCCCCCGGCTTAATGGCTAGGGACGAGGACTTTTGGTATGTTCACCTCCAATCCAGCCCAAACAAAGTTACGAAGTCAAAAATTGTGTTCCAAAAATTTCCACCTATAGCTGTTTTCAAGCATTCATTGCCTGGACTGTAGTGCTGTTCCGGTAGAAACTCGACAAAATGTATTTATTTTGGTACAACTGTCCGGTAATGGGAATACAGCTAGTCGAGCTTCTAACGGAACAGCACTATGCTGTAACAACATAAAAGAACATGCATCCCAGTATCTCATGATGGCTCATATGTGTTGAAAACCTAGTGTGATATAAAGAAAATTCGTGGTAAGACGAATTACTTATATAAAGTAATTACATTTAAATCTATTTTTTTTGGCTTTTTATTTGCATGAGAGGGTTTTTTGTATACAATTTCCAATGATTGTAATCAATGACTCAGTTAACTTATAAGCAGAAATTGTAGTTTTTATTTTAAATAGAATATAATTAAAATTAAAAATTTAATCAAATAAGACCTTGAAGGCATAATGAAATAATAAATTTATTTATTATGTTCACATGTATTTATAGTGTTCTGCCTTCTTTCACATTTGATTCCGAAGTGTCCCGCTACACATCAAAGCTAAATGTGTATACACCTTTTCAAAGAGACAACGAGCAATTATTTTAAAGCTTATTAAATAATACAACTTTTGAGACGGAGGCAAACCTCTAAGTCTACAAACAGCTGATTAATCAATTATTGAATAATTTAAGAAAACGCTAATATCAATAGTTCACATTTATATGGCTTTTAGTATTGCTCGTAATTTACACTAAGATATTTGAATAGCGGATGTTTCTTATTGGAAATTTAATGTAAATTCCGTGGTTATATTTAAAAAAAAATAATTTTTAGAATAAACAAAACTTTGAGTAGCTAAGGTTTATGTTGAAATTGAATTTCTGCGTGACGTAACTAAAAATGACTTGGAGAATAAACCCCTAAAGTTAAGACATCTGTAAGGAGTTGAATAGTAAGGAATGTGCGGCGGTGAAGAAGTTTGCATCAAAGGGATTAGCTTCTAGGTTATCTGCGATAGGTTGAACTGTGAAGGGTTTTATGACGGTTCGGTAGGTACTTTCGTAGGTACAGGATAAGGTCTGTGGGAATGAATAGTTTGACCATAGCCTTCGTATCCCTAAAGGACCAAGGTCAGTGCCCGTCTACAAGAGGTTCCTACCCCCTTGCTCCTACCAACCATCCTGTGTTCTTCTAATAGTCCTAACCCCATCCCTTTCAAACCTACTCTTTGTCTAGTCTTTATGTACACCTCTTTCATATTTCATATACCTAACACATTTTTTCACATACCACAAAACTACTACAACTTTTACTTGCCCTGCTGCCTATTCTTAAGACAAACTATACCACTTGTTTTGGTTAATTTCATCAAAGGTTTGCTCAAAATATCAATCAGAATAGCAAATTAAATGTCTTCTCCTACGTCAGTTGAAGAGAAGGTCTTATCTACAAGTCGGCGAATCACCGGTCTCCCTCGATCGGCGCTCTCACCTCTAATTTAGGTAGGATAGTATCAAAATTTAATGGCGATCAACACGTGATTTATTACTCCATTTTAATTTTATGTTATTCAAATCACTTTTTCTCGCCTTCCTATCTCCCCTCTCGCTTTCGCATTTTCTTTTATCTTCTTCCATGTATCAATGCTTGTTAATTCTTTTCTTCTCAAGCCTAAAATGCTACGAACAGTTACATATCTTAGTTTACATAAAAGCCACACATTTAAATACATTTTCAACTTTATCCGACGTTTTGAAGTAACTAACTCTAATATATATATATATATATATATATATATATATATATATATATAAACTCCATCACTGAAATTTGATAAAGACTCTGAAGATCCTCGGCTAATAAAAGTGTGGACTCGTCCCCTCCTATCTAACTTCTTCCAACTTTTCTTCTGATCTCAGTTGACGGCCTCTTAAAGTAAAGTTCGAGTTATCTTTAGAATCTGAAGACTTAGAACATATCATCTCCGTGATTTTATGAAGACATTGCAGATTCGTATGTCCTTCAGGTAATTGAGAACAAATTAATTTGCCTTATTTATTATTTATTTCCTACGACACTTATCAACAACTTGCTGAAATATGGACATAAAAGTTTAATGATTTTAAACACTAAAATTCAATGCGGTAACTATGTCGGGTAACTGATTGTATGACAACTTTAATTAAGTTACTATTAGTATATTTTTTAAATGAAATGAAACTTTTTTATTCTTATTATGTGACACATGCCCCCAAAGACTTTACTTAAACTAGGTATTGGTTGTAACTTACAGAGACAGAAAGTGATGGAAGATTCGGGATTACAAGGTCTCTAGGTTGGTAGAATGTCGGACAGACAGAGATAAGGAATTCCATAGCGAGGTGGCAAGGGTGACGAATAATTACCATGATGAATAATGCAGTACGGTGGGTATAAATATAAAGATAAGAAGGACGATGTATTTTTATTACATACATTAAATAAAAAAGAAAAAACAATTCCATTTTAGCACTTTCCTCCGAAGGAAAGTAGCTATTGAGGTTGCACTCATGACGGAATTTTTGAAAAATTTCTTCGAATCTTTATCGATCCTACCTAGTAGACACCGAAAATGACCTCAGTTAAAATTTATATATATATATATATATATATATATATATATATATATAGTTATATATGTGTCCGTTAACACGATACAGGCCAGAGTTTTTGTTTTTTCGCCACAAAACTTGGTATGTAGTATTCTCCCATGAAACGATTGAACGAGTTAGTTAACATTACAAAACAGCTGCTCATAAAAGCAGTAGAGGAGAACAATTTATGTTTTTATTTTATTTACATAGGTTATTTTAAACAAATTCTTCAGGAATGCAGTCGACTCTACCCAATTCTGAGGAAAGTGCTTAGTTATGCAGCTCCTGCGTGACGGACTTTATTATAAATAATTAATTCATATGAATAATTTTAGAGTATTTCCCTCAATTCCAGCAAAAAAAAAAAAAAAAAAAAAAAAAAAAAAAAAAAAAAAAAAAAAAAAAATCGCCCTCCCAACCAGGAAAGAAGTTATTAAGCACTAAATTTCACTATTATGGAGGTTATAAAAGCTAGCGTAAACAACAAGTTATCAAAACTTTAGTTGGATTGACTGGAGTTTTGATATGAAGGCGCACAGTAGTGCATTAGGCCAAGTTCCGGCCTAAGCACACTGTTTTCTTGGCATTTTGAGATCATTTCTTATATATCTCGAAACCGGCAGGGAAATTGTACTTAATTTAAAATATCTATTCAAAAGGTTATTTCATTTCCTACAAAGATGGTACTTATGCGATTTTCAATAAAGGAATCACCTTCGAAGAAATCGGTTCATAAATGGAGTAATTGATTTTGGCACTTTCCAGTTGTGGCACCTAAGATATTGCTTCGCTTTGAAATTTTAAGTTTTCACTGGAGTTACATTTCTCAAGAAGGATTAAGACAAAACATTATATCTTTCTATTCTGAGCTTTCCAAATATAACTGGTGATAGGAACATAAACGCCAACGGCCATAGCTACGTTGAATGCACCGGTTCCCATAGATCACCGAAGTTAAGCAACGTCGGGCGTGTTCAGAACCTGAATGGGTGACCGACCACGTGCTGTTGGTATTAGAAAAGGGTGGCAACCTGTAGATAGCCCGGATCTAATGGCCAAGTTGTCGATGCGCCGCTTTAAAAAAAAAAAAATAAATAAACGCGCTAAAATGACGCAGGTCCTGGAAGTCGGACTTTTGATGAATTCCTGCCTAATTACTTCAGTCAGAATGTTTTGCATGTCCAATGTTACTCAACTGTCCGAGTAATGTCTAGATCATAAACTCTTACTTACTTCTGCAATGTGAGTATTTCAAGAATGTGGTATATCGTTCTATTTGACGTAATCTTCTTGTATCAAAACAATAGACTACGTCCAATTTGACCACCTTTATTGCGCACATCAGTGTATACCTACCTATTAAAATGCTCTGGGTTATTTTCTTTTAAATCGACAATATTTATCAGGTATTCGGGATGGATGATAATAATTTTATAAGGATTTATTTCCTCAAAATTATGATTTGAGAAGATTATTACTTGTTTGTTTGAACGCCTCTTGGTCATCAGCGCCTTACCATTCAATCAGCAATGTTCATCCCAAGCCTCCGAGTTATTTAGGGCAAGAAGATTGTTAATACCATATTTTAGAATTCGAAATTGGGGTTATTTCGCTGCATTAGGCTTACTCAAGATGCTAAATAAGGCATAAGTCTTTGTACTGTTTCTAGTTTCGTATGATTTACTTTTTCATCAAAACATTTTTACAACATTTCTATCACGTAAATCAGAGCAGGTAGAACAGCTTACTAGGAAACAACATTTAAACATTTTTATTTTAGCCGACAATTTAGTTTTCCAAGTGTCGAAAGAGAGCGAACAATACCCTTTTATTTTACTTGTATCTTTGTGATATGTCTAAAACTAAAGCTGGAGAGTATTCTGCTCAGCTTAGTTATCCATCTAAAGCGATTCCCAAATATTTTGTTCTTTAGCCTGTAAAAAATTATTGTTATTAAGGCTAATAATCAGCTCCGGTCAGATTACAATGTTTTTACATTTTAGTATTTCAACATTTAGCTAAATTTCCAAGTAAAGAAATTTAAATTATTTGTTATCATTATTATTATTATTGGGGACGAGGTTAGCTCAGTGGTAGAGCGCTGGACTAATAAGCTGAAGCCCTGAGTTCAAATCCCGAGCAAGCAAGATTTTTTCTTCTAGTGTCTTAGTTCACGGGTTGAATTCGGCCTCCCTGACCGTCCCTAGGCCAACCCAGCCTTTAATTAATTTAATTAATAATGGGTACCTTGGGTGCTAATGACTCTAGCAGTCGAAGCGGCCAAGGGGAAAATCAGGCGGCCGGAGCATAGTACTGACCACACTATCTCCCTAATGTGCCGTATGGTCATGAATCAGATACCTCTATAGTATCTGCCCCTCAGGGCCCTCGTGGCCTGTTACGGGACTGATTTTTTTTTAATTATTATTATTATTATTATTATTGCACGCAGATTTTCGTCCTTTACAGTGTTTAAAATAATATCGTCTGCATAAGCCGTAATATCTTATTTCAGCAATTAATGTATTACTTAATTCAATAGTAAAGAAGAACAAGCCACATTTTGTAGGGTTCCTTTCATTGATTTTTACATTTTTTTTTCTCTTGTCTCTCTCACTCTACCTCTCTCTCTCTCTCACTCTCTCTCTCTCTCTCTCTCTCTCTCTCTCTCTCTATATATATATATATATATATATATATATATATATATATATATATATATATTAATTCTGGTGAATGATGACCCGATATATATTTTTTTTCACTTTTTCTTGTTTCTTTTCTGGCAGGGGGTCGATAAAGTAGTACACACTTTTTTCACTTTAACTACTTTATTTTGTATGTTTCGCCCATACATTGTACATTCGCCCCGGGCGAAACATACAAAATAAAGTAGTTAAAGTGAAAAAAGTGTGTACTACTTTATCGACCCCCTGCCAGAAAAGAAACAAGAAAAAGTGAAATATATATATATATATATATA
Organism: Gonocerus acuteangulatus; assembly: GCA_946811695.1. NCBI lineage: Eukaryota > Metazoa > Arthropoda > Insecta > Hemiptera > Coreidae > Gonocerus > Gonocerus acuteangulatus. The sequence goes on from OX328126.1 coordinate 81,831,098, forward strand.
TATATATATATATATATATATATATATATATGAGTGTGTGTGTGTGTGTGTGTGTGTGTAATCATTAGGTAGTAAATAGAATCTAAATTTAAACTCATGCAAAAATTCTTTCAGGATTGATCCAAAAGTCATATACATATTTAGCATACAACGGTGCTAATGGCCCAGATTTGTCGAAGCGCCGTAAAAAAATTAGAATAAAAAAATTAAGTGTTTTGGAGAAGGGAATGATATGTTTTGATGCTCTGGCAACACAAAATAGAAACGTTATTTTTTTTTTTTTTTTTTATTTTTTTTTTTATAAAGAAACAATAATAATAAGCTGTTACCAACTACCTAGAACATCTTAATTTTCAACTTAGGATCTACAACTTATAATAATAATAAGTTCAGATGGACCGTAAAACCCCCTTACTTTGAGTTTTGGTGTACTAAATAAATTTGAATTAAATTGAAGTTTAATTTTACAGTGTCATACAAAATAGATTTTTGGGGCGTGTCATCTTCAGGTTACTAGTTTAAGTTACCATAAGAAAAGCCACCATTTTTCGTGGGTCTTGAACTCGCCTACCCAAGAATGGAATTCTTACTCCTTAGCACTCAACGCCATCGATCCTCTAAAGATAATTGTTAATAATAATAATTAATAATGTATCTATCCATATCTATGTATGTAGTCATACAATGAATGATAACAAAGACGCCCCTTTCGTCGGCCTGGCTGCTAAAGTTGTGGCACTCCCTTTGTCTGACTCTAGACCCGAGTGTGCAGAAATAGATGTGAAAGTAAACCTTGTGAAATTCCTTAGGGTAATAAAGTAACTTGCTACCTGACAATAAAAGAAGATTGTGGGTGGTATGAAGGGTTTTATGACGGTCCGGTAGGTACTCGTCTAGGTACGGGTAAGGTAGGTACTTGCTATTCTAAGGATAATCTTAAGATATATCAAGGACTGTATGAGATGTATTCATAAATAGGTACAATACTATATTATGTCATTACAGGGAGTGGAGATATTTATTACTTCTAATAAATATAAAGCTGGATTGATATCTTATAATTATTAGTTACAAGGATACTTCCTTGGTAGTATACCATTATATTATATCAACAATATAATATACAAAAGAGTGCTGCTAATCCGAAAATCCGCTTATTCAAACTGCACATTTAGAAAACTATTATTTTTCGAACGTTCTGAAGCGGAAAAAGTAAAGGCAACACGTGTTTTCAAGTTATGTCGTACCTTTAATGTACATTTAACATTTCAATTTCACTGTCTAACTAATAATTGAAATATATGGAGCCTTAATTAAAATTCAAACCAGTTCTAATATAATATATCTTATTTCTTTGTAAAATTAATGTTACTATTAGCACCTATTTACTTTTATAAACTTCAATACAATAGCCTTTTTTCTTTTTTTGCTGTTATGTTTCTATTGATTATCATTCTACTCATTCTAAGAATTTAAGACGAAATTGTTCTTTTATAATAAGTTAATTGTATTTATAGTTCTGTTACTTAACTCAATTATAAACTTTTTGTTCTGAATTAATTTCTGTTTTTTTTGTCATTTTAGCTGACGAAGGCTACCAATGAGTAGCCGTAACGTCCTAAATATAGATTGTTTTTAACAAAAATCGTATTGAGGTTTCTTTAGCCGAATCCCAACCATTCCATCTTTACTTATCACCTCGACGGCTAACTATCTAATCTTCATAATATAATATCGTTTCCTTATGCCATAATTTATGTGTTTTTCGGAGTATTTAATATCAGGAAGCTTCCAATAATAATAATAACTACTAAATTCCAAATTATTGGGAAGCGATCAACATTACCTATTGTTAATTATCCTGAGATGTTAGTTAACTAATGTTTTACGGGAATGTAGAAATATATCGGACACTGCAGTTCATAAAGCGCTTTAAATATCGGTACCTTTTATGTCTAAGGAGAGTCATAATGCATAATTATTATAATTCCATTTGTTGAATGATGTCAGAAAGTAATTAATATAAAGGCATCACCCCTATCCTGGCTAAAAAAGGGTGGTAACTTATAGATAACCCGTCCTAAAATTCGTAGTTAATAATAAATGGACGTTAAAATTTAAATAAATAAATTAATATAATCGTTCTATTGTACCTTTCCGTTGCATGAATCGAAATTGGTTTTTATACATTGTCATGATACTTATTAAGGAATTCGTACAAACGTTTGTTATTAAATTAAATATTTTAATCAGACGCCATTTATTAAAGTTAAAAGGATGAAAAATAAAAAGAAGTTTAGGTGGACTGGAAAGCCATTTTATTTTGTCTTTTCAGGTGTATTAAAAATAATTGTTGATTTATTAATTGGATCACGTTAATCAGAAAGGAACCAAGTGCCTTATTTTGAAAAAAATAAGTGATATTTCCTTTCAGCTAAGAAATTTTCACAAATTTTATTCTAAATAGAAACACCATGAAAATAGTTGGTAAATATATTGTATAGCTTGACGATAAAATTACTTTACGGAGGCCCGGTGCCCGAGAGCGTTAAGGCGTGAGCCCTATCCTGGCTAGAAAAGGGTGGTAACCTATAGATAACCCGTCCTAAAATTCGTATTTAATAATAAATGTACGTTAAAATGTAGTAAATGAATAAACTACTTTACAAAATCAAAAAACAATAATTAACTGAATCCCTGTGATATTGAAACTTAAAGGGCAATTTTCTCAGATCTTTGATACTGTCGCTTGGTTCATTTCTGATTAACATGGTCCAATTTATGTTTTACTTACAGTTAACAAATAGGAAGAGCTTTGTACAGGTTACCACCCTTTTTATTACCATCCTTTTTGTTTTCTTGGAATGAAGAGCCACAATTCTTCGTCTTCCTTGGCATGGAATTCTTACACCTTAACACCATCAACCCTCCAAAGATAATTGTTAGGAATATTTAATAATTATCCCCTCCATTTCTTTAATAAGTAGTCCTAGGCAGACCTCACGCCATGAATCGGGATGGTAAAGCTGAAAAGCGAGAATCAAGACCACCCTTGAGTGCAGAAACAGGTGATAAGGTAAAGCTTTTATGAAATATCTTACGGGTAATAAAATAACTTGACCCTCCAGCTCATTTCTTTCAATGTTTATACTTTCTCAATAATTTGTTGAAGTAAACAATTGTTAAGTATTCCATATCCCTGTTCAAGAAGTTGATCCAGGCTGGTCCCTACAATAATTCATCAAATTTTTTCTTGTATATTTCTACAAATACATTTAAAGTAAAAAAAACTCTCGTGTATTGAAGACATATTTAAAAAAAAAAAAAAAAAAAAAAAAAAAAAAAAAAAAAAAAAAATCTTTCTGTTGTTCAAATGACATAATTTTGACTAATTTCCTTCTTAACTTTAAAGTTTAGAGAGAAACACTCAGCGATATTCGACAAAGTGAGATTTGAATCGTCTAATAAATGTGATGGACATTTGGGAGCTATAAATGATAAACATAATATTCATGATGACCTAAAGTAGGAGGCCATCAGGACACATCTGTACTGCGTAACTAACAAACATTTAGACGAGGGGGGAGGTCAATTGAACCAGTCGACTTAACAAACCCAAAAAATAATATTAATCTTCCTCCTAGAACTACATTCTAATATATTAAATCCTGATAAGCTAAAATATGGAATAATTGTGATAAATAAAACAGAGATTTTTTATCTTTACTTATGCTTACGTTTTTTCGGCAATATTTTTAATAATATTTATTTATTTATTTGTTTCAGACCCGCAACTTTGGCGATGGTCTCTTTTCATAGGTCTGATGAAGTTATGGTTTCTACGTTTGTTGAGGGTCGCTGTGTTGCTAATTTTGTTTGTTTGTCTATTAATGTAATTTGCCGTATACCAACGTGACCACGTTGGTAGACCAGAACATCGCGATATGTTTGGGTTGACTTTGTAATTGAAATAATTTAGTTAGAATGTTGATGTTGAGAGGATGAGTGCTGTATATGTTTCCCAAGGAAAGTAAAGAATCCAGTGAGAATAATATTTGATTTTTTTTTTTTTTTTAAATATAATCGTAAAATTCCAACTGTAATAGTTTTATATTATCGTAGTTTGATTCCCAACTTCAATAATAGTAAAATAATATTTTATCATTGTTGTGGTCTTGCCACGGGAAGCATTATACATTCGTGCATCTTCGCTTTAAGTAAAAATATACTTAGAACTTAGACAACTAAAAAATTAACATTTCTCGTTGTGTTTCTATCACTTTAGTTCATGATGAAAATAACAATCTTACAAACCAACGAACATCTTATACAACTCGACAAAATTAATAGCGATCAAATGAATGTCCGCACTCCCTTACAAATACGTCCTTTACCACGGGCAACATCAACTAACAAACGTAAAAAAGTCCAACTTACAGGAACGGCGTCTTCTGAGCTCGGTTCTGTTGATATCACTAATGCCATTAGTAATGGAATAGAAAATTAAAAACTCAAGTCGTAAAGAGATTTAAGGCGCCACAACAGAATCCTAAGGGAAAATTACTTCATCCTCTGTCGCAACGTTCACTCTTGGAAACTCTATAACACTGTTTCATATTTTCTTACGTTGTGTTACTAAACTACTCATTTAACTGTTAAATTCAATTTCAAAAAACATAAACAAATTAAAACGTTAGGTAAACAGATACAAAACCCCGATCAAAAGAGCAAAACAACAATTTCGAAAGTATACACCCTTTTCCAAAATATTCCGGAAAATCTGGGTGAATGAATGTACCTACTGCTGACTTATCTTCTGCAATGGGCTAATTCAACATGGATGCCTTAAAATTGGTGGAATATTTGTAAGCGTCCTTATTCTCAAAAAATATATATTACAAGTAATAAGCAATACAATAAAAATAAATATACACAATAAATGGCCAAAGCAACGAAACCAAACCATTCGAAGTTTTTAGCGCTTTTTTATCCGACTGAGATCTTCCAATCATAAATTATTACAAAAGCGATTTTGTGCAGACTTTAGTAAGCTCCCAAATGTTTTGCACATACCGAATTTTCCAACGGTTCGTTTTCGAGATATTTCAGATTATACAATAAAATCCCAAAACTGCTATTTTCTGTCATTATTTTTCTAAGACTTCCTTAACTCCAACCGTAACTAAAATATACATATATTGACTTATATGAATTTCAAACAGCTGGACCAATTTTCGACTCAATCCTTCGATTCTGAAACCAAAATGGATAACTAGTTATTAAAACTATTTTGACGTATTTTTCTCAAAAATAGTTATACATATTTGCCGAGAAGTGGTTTAATATGTTTTTCTACGTTAGAAACCCTATTAAAACTGAACCTGTAAATAATACGAGAACATAAGTGCTGCGATTTCGCCAAAAAATCCCTGTTCCGGGTCGACAGATTTTGCAGGTTATTTCTAAATTAATGACGGATTCTGTCATGAGGATAACCTTATTTACCGAGTTTTCGTTTTTTATAATGTGAATATTTTCTTTTAATTTTTGCTTAATGTAATTTCTGTCCTTATCAATTATTACTATATCGTCAAAATTAAATATTCTTAAATGCGGTTCCTAAGGGCTGCTTTATTTGACTTTTCGTCAATAATTTTGGTAAAAGCAAAGATGGAATAGTTGGGATTCGGCTAAAAAAAAAACCTCAATATGATTTTTGTAAAAATCGTATTGAGGTTTTTTTTAGCCGAATTCCAACTATTCCATCTTTGCTTATCACCTCGACGGCTAACTACCTAATCTTCATAATTTTAGCATGTGGCTTAATTCTATTTTTTAGTATTAATGGTGATTCACCTATGTAGCTTTCGTTGCAATCTTTACATGTAACCTTATATTTTGAATTAATTTTATTTATTTGGTCCGTTATTTGTTTTCTATTTTTTTATAGTATTTCCAGGCTATTTAACAAGTCCTGTTACCAACCAGCTTCATTCTGTTGGCTATTGCCGAGTGAAAATTGAATGCATAAAATTTATTTTCTATTTGTTCATGTACTTTCCTGGATTCTTCATTGTTTTTACATTTATTTTGAATAAGTATATGATTATATATCCTTCCCATACGATTTTTTTGAGTTTCGGAATGATTAAAAAATGTTTTATTTATCTTTTTTTATCGAATCTGGCCAGGCATGGCTATTTTCATTATTCCACGTTCTTATAAAATTAGTTTTTCTATTGTCATCTGATATTTGTTCATTGTATTCAACACGTTTTGAAGGTTTGTCAATATTAATATTATCCGTCTTCTTTTCTACCTTCTGCCCAGAAGATCCTCAAAAAAATCCTCCATAAAGTGGAAAAGTTCAACGTTAAAATGTAAAAGGAGTAATGCAATTATTATTTACAATCTTGCAACTGTCATTTTTTACAAAAAAAGATGTATTTTTAATTAACGTGTCTTCATATTTAATAAGTTGTCTAATTGTTTATGAATTCATTTGTTTTTTTTTTTTTTTTTTTTTTTTTTTTTTTTTTTTTTTTTTTTTTTTTTTTTTACGGCGCATCTACATCTAGGTCATTAGCGCCGACATCCAGGGTGCGGCGAGGAATTTTACCAGCGAGCCGTGGGATGATAAAATTCCTGCCGGAGGTTGGGAATCGAACCCACCATCTCCCGCTTATGAATCCAAGGCGCTAGCCATTAGACCACGGGAGACCCCGAATTCATTTGTTATTTTAAATATCATTCATTTTGTCATTGTAGTATTTTTTTTTACGGCGCATCGACATAATTTTTGGCCATTAGCGCCGAATAACTTATTATCACCGTTTTGTTAGATTTGTCAGCCGTAATTATCAAAATGTTCTTATTGTCTTTAAAAACGTTTTTTGTCAATTTTTCATAATTCGTCATTTTCTCTGCAAGTCCAATTCTAATAAAACGACAACCCCATAAGTTAATGAACAGCATGTTTGCATTAAACGTTCTTTGACACAATGCACGGGAAATTGCAGTAGCGCGTCGGTTTTCGTGCGTTGTAACTCAAAAATCTCGCTTTTCGTCGATATGTTTTTGCAGGTGTTTACATTATTCACGAAATTTCGAAACGAAGTATTCACTTTTTCTATTTCAAGTTTCCCAAATGACACTAGGAGCATGAACAGATAAGACAGTTCCTGTATGCCTGGGATTTTATTCACAAAGGCTTTCTAAAGTCAGTAGAAACCATAGCTATGTTACCAGGTAGGTCCTAGAAGTTATGAATACAATAGGATATAGCAGCAAATACAGGTATAGCTGGAACTGGAGGTAGTGCAAAGTCTTTGTTATAGGTACACATCTCACCTCTTTGTCTACCTTGATATAATTTATGACTCTTCATGTGCAAGTCTATGACTTGCTCTTTGAGCCCAAGAATACCGACAGGAAATGATAGTAACAGTCGTATACTGTTTATAAGTCATCTAAAGACTAAGATAGCTAAAATATTTTCCTCTAATTGGTCTACTGAAATTTCCATCACTGTCGAAATCCATTTAAGAAATAACCTGTGCGAATTAAGAGGTGATATCAAGTACAAATAATTATCCCCAAAAAAACATAAATGTGAAATAGAGGCCAAGTTGCTGCCCCCACAAAGAAACACTCCCTTCCTCAAAAATATCCCCTCCTAAAACCCCCCAAAAACGCCTTACCATTCTACAATCCAAAAAAGTAGTATGAGTTGGTGTATTAATTCAACCAAAAATATTTGCCAATACAAGAGATGATACAAGAAAGAAATGTCCAAATTATTATTTGGAAGACCTCATAGTTACTTACTAAGAATAGTAAAGACACTTCAACTGACCTTTAAAACAACAATAAAAATACTTATATCCAGTTACTAAAATATCACTTTCCTCAACCAGGTATATTCTTAAACTTGGCAATGTTTAGTTTTTCTCTAAAGATAATTTCGGCACAAAAAAAAACATAGCCAAGTTTAAGAATATACCTGGTTGAGGAAAGTAATATTTTAGTAACTGGATATAAGTATTTTTATTGTTGTTTTTAAAGGTCAGTTGATTGCTCTCTTATCTAAACTATTACACTGTAAAACACAGGAAACTTATCCCGAGGATAAAGATCACGATAGGGAAAGTGCAGAAGGCCTTCAAGAAAAATATAAGAAAAAAGACGATACATTTTGGGTTTGTGATCCTAAACTTTGTAATTTAGATCACTCGACTTTGAAAAACTTAGTATCTGCTTTGAAGTACATTATGCAGTGAACCCCTACGACTTTATTTACTACATTTAAGAAAGAAGTCACAACTGTTTTTGTTGAGATATGTCGAAACGTTTTTTAAAACATCAAATATAGGTTCTCCTTCCCAAGACGATTCATTTGATACCCCACATGATGGGTTTGAGAAGGAATGGTGGCATTTCGATGGAACAAAAACTAGAAAACGTCATAGGTAATATGACACTCCCGTATCAAGACCTACCTGCGTGCCAAGTTTGGTCAAAATAGGCCAAACGGTGTGAATTTGTAAAAGGAACAAACTTACAGATAGACAGCTGAAAGACCTTTTTTACCTAGCCTAGTGCATTCCCCGGACCAAGGCCTACCTGTGTGCCAACTTTGGTCAAAATCGGTCAAATGGTGTGATTTTGTGTAAGGAACAAACATGCAGACAGACAGCTGATAGACGATTTTGACTAGCCTATGACACTACTCGGATAAAGACCGACATGTGTGTCAAATTTTGTCAAAATCGGTCAAACGGTGTGTATTTGTATAAGGAACAAACAGACAGACAGACAGCTGATAGACAATTTAACCTAGCCTATGATTCTCCCTGTATCAAGACCCATCTGTGTCCCAAGTTTGGTCAAAATCGGTTAAACGGTACGGATTTGTAAGAGGAACAAACATACAGACAGACAGCTGGTATAAGATTTTTACTGAGCCTATATGCGTCTAATTGTTTCTTAAAATATCAAATATAGGTTCTTCATACCGAGACAATTCATTTGATACCCCACATCATGGGTTTCGGACGGAATGATGGGTTTCCGAAGGAAGTACAAAACTGGCACGCCCCCGCCCCGGAAGCGGAGTCAAACACAACTTTTCGCGATTTTTCGATGTTTTCCTTTAATAACGTCTTCATATCTATCATGCAAAATTTCGAGTCTCTAGCATCAAGGGAAGTGCCTAATAATTTTGATGAGTGAGTGAGTGAGTGAGTCCTATAAATCCCGATTTTCGATCGCTTATATCTCAGAAACTATTCGATGTAGAATTATGATTCCAATTTCCAGTTTTACTCACATCTAGTAGTATAATACCTGTGAAAAATTTCATAACTTTATCTTTACCTGGTTGAAAGTTATGAGAGGGTAAAAATCGGCTCTAAGACCTCCTGTAATATACACACAGTATGCTTAGGCCGGAACTTGGCCTGGCGCACTACCGTGCGCCTAGATTTAAATTTTAACGTCCATTTATTATTAACTAAGAATTTTAGGACGGGTTATCTATAGGTATACCCTCTTCTAGCCAGGATAGGGGTGATGCCTTTTCTTTTTTCGAAAGAAAAGCCACCGCCCCTAGTGGGAATCGAACCCACGACCTTTGGCACGGAGTGTTAAGAGCTCACGGCTACCGGGTCTCCGGTAATAATTATACTTGATTATTATAAAATTAAATTTTATATTACTTAAAAAACTTTCAAACGTAACCAAAATGTAAATATCTTAGTTTGGATGAATGTCGAACATCTGGAACTATGTTCAACTTAATCCATCGTTTCTGAATATCCGAACCTAAAAAATTATTTAGGAACGTTTTATGTATTTTTCTGAACGGTTACAGATATCATCTTGAATAAGATTACATACGTTTCTATGAGTATGAAAACCATTGAATGTACCTGCAAAGCTATAAACGCCAAAATGCCCTGGTTTCATACAAGAAGTCCTTTATCAGCGCGACGCGGCGGACGGTTTTCACTGGTTACATATATAAATATACTATATTTATATAGTATAAATATAGCCCTGCTTCATCACGGCCGATAAGTATTTTTTATATTGAGTTAAATAAGATATGATCAAAATTAACGCTACTAAATAATTTTGTACAGCTTGTTATTGCATGGAATTTAGAGTTACCCAGGAAACACCATGTGGAGGTAACCGTGCTTGTTTCCATTGGAGAGTAAAAAAAGAAAAATACAACAACCACTTAAAAAGTTAGGTAAACAGAGACAAATACACGTTGAAAAGCATAAAACTAACAAATTTGAAGTTTTAAGCACTTATCTCTTCGATTGACATCGCCCCACCGAACATTACAACAGAATTTATTGTAGAGAATTTAGTAACCTTTCGAATAGCCGCCTTCCACTTACTACGAGTTCCCAACCGTTTTCGAGATATTTTAGAAAATATACTGAGATGCGAAAACTTTGTATCACCATTCATAAAATTTTTTCCATATACTTTGTTTCTGAATATCCAAACAGAAAATTAGTTCTGAAAAGTATTTCTACCATTTTTTCTGGTAAATGGCTACAGAACTCGCTTAAAAAATGGTTTCATTCGTTTTCCTACGTTAAGGAATCTTTCGCACAAAGTTCGCTGCAAAAACCATGTTCCAGTAAACGGATTCAACTGGTTAATGAACTGAAGAGAAGAAAGATTTTTGTACCAAATGTTATCAAAATCGAACCATTTTTGAGCCGATGAGGAACTTCTTAATAATTGAAACCCCCCAAAAGTACTTAAACATTTGAAAAAAAAAAAAAAAAAAAAAAAAACTTTCTTAGCGAGTGTTTACAATCTAAACTCAATTTTTGTGTCAAATGGTTTGGGATATTATTTCCTCGGATGGGCCATGGGATCACCAGGGCGTAAACTCTATGAGGGACAAAATCACATTTTATTTCTAGTAATTCAAGGACTGCCATCATAGTGGAAATTAACCTCAATTAAGAATGATACTATGGAATAGATATTGTAGGGTAACACCTGTTCTGTTATCGTCCTAGCAACGCATGCCGCCTAGGCTTGCCTGCTCTAACCAACTAAACTTTAAACCCCCCTAAAAATACTTAAAAATTCGAGTATCAAAAAATCCTTTCTTAGCGGGTGTCTACGTTATATAGGGAGTGTCCATGCAACATTTCAAATTTTTCTGTCGAGCGGTTTGGGCTGGGCGATGATAGGTCAGTGAGTCAGTGAGTGAGTGAGTGGTATTTGACAAATATATAGTAGATAACGAATTGTTTTATGGTATGAACCCAAAAAGCGTGTTTCCTCAATACGCAGGAAGAAACGCGCTAACAATAGAACGCACTTTTCATCAGGTGGTAGGAACAATTCATTTACAGAATAGTCCGTAAAATTTCAATACGTTCACCTCGAGCTTCTGTATCATTTTCCTATAAGACGATATTTAAACTTTCAAGAATAAAATAAAATCCTCCCCAAAAACTCTAACGTTGAAAAAAAGAGGCCAAGTTTGAGGGCCTTCCAAAAAAAAAAAAAAAAAAAACAGTTTGTTTATGAAAATCATAAAACGATGATAGAATTGGGCCAAATTTTAGGCGCTTAATACCTTGTAATGATCCTAATTATCGTCTCACTTTTTTGTGCTTTTCCAGCCGAGCAAATTTCCTTTAAATGGTGTCCGTTGTTACTTACATAGACTTCATACAAACCCGATCGCTTTAAGTCATCAGAGAGTTAAATAACAATCCTGAATCGTAAGCCTAAAGGCGTGAATATTTAAATTCTGGAATTTTATAATAAATTCAATCGTCCCTTCCAATAACTGTTTGCCATAAGTGAGTGTCAAGATGCTGATGTTTCAAATCCTCTTCCGAGATGGTACAAAGTTCAAACATGAAACCTTTTATATATAATATCATCTATGTGTAGTTATAATTTCAAGACTCCATTATAGAAAGAACTAGAGTTATAGAAGTGTAAAACCCGGGGATTTTTGTTCGTGTAAATATACAGACGGTCGTGCTTGCTGTAACTTAGCATGCCTTGCGCGCAGATATGGGGAATAATTAAATGATTAACATATGGAATCGTTACCAAGATGGAAACGTCTTCTTTCTTGTTAGTGTTGACAAAGAAGTAATTATTTTTTAAGTAATCTAATGTTTCCCCAAAATTCCATTAGGGAAGCCCAAAATCCGACAAAAGCCGACTCCTTCACCTGTCACCTGTTATCAACGGGCTTTGCAACCTTCAAGCTATCCTCTTGACGTCCACCCGCGTTCATTCCCCGTGGGCATTTCCACCTTCCTCTCATAACCAATCTCCTTATCCATGCATCCCAGGAAGAAATTATATCTCCCAAGACATGTAATAATGATTTTTATGTTGTAATAAAATATACTTTATTTATTTTATTGATAGTTTCGTTATGTTAATTATTTGTTTGAATTCTGTACTTATTCTTTGGGCGAATCACCTTTCTGCTGTAAAGTTTAGTAAATTAATAAATAAATAACATTGTTTTTGGAATTAGAAAAAAACGTGAATTTTATTTATGGGTGGTATTGACTAAAAAGTGTTACTAAATGTTCGACATTTGTGGAAACTGAGGCTTATAATCTGGTTAAGATTTAAAGTATCAAAAAGAATGATTTTATCAAGAGATGAATAGTTTGTTTAGTACGGACGGCTCTTGAGGCCCGTGGCTTCTTGGGTGATTTACTCATATGTACTTCATTTAAAAATAGGTTTTATTGTCTTTTCGTTCTTATTATAAAACAAGCGGTCGGTTGGGGGAAAATAAATATTTTAAACAATAATGTTTTCCAAAATATTTTGCTAAGTTCTTCTGGCCACTGGCCTTTTCAACTTAAAATGTAATTGTGCAGCCTTTTCTGCGTCCATCACATATATATATATATATATATATATATATATATATATATATATATATTTATATATAAGATAATATATATCTAATAATAAGATAATATAATATATAATCTTTGTTGTATTTCCTACGAGGACATACAACAAAGATTTCCTACTTTCGTCGGGATGGTATAAAAGCGGCACTACCTTCGTGAAAGTGCGACTCTAGACCACCCGTGAGTGCAGAAATAAATGTGATGGTAAACCTTTTGTAAAATTCCTTAAGGGTAATAAAATTTACTACCTTACAATAATAAAAAGATTGTGTGTGGTATGAAAGGTTTTATGACGGTCCGGTAGGTACAGGGTAAGGTAGGTACTTGCTATTCTAAGGATAGGCTAAGCAAAAATCATTTCCAAGAATTGCATGAAATGTATTTATTAATAGATAGATTTCCTATTTTATTTCAATACAGGGAGTGGATATATTTATTAGAAGTAATATATATATATATATATATATATATATATATATATATATATATATATATAAATATATATAATACTTGCAATCCGTTTCTTATTGAAATTTATGTAGATACATCCAGGCTACCAAAGGAATTGTTAAATATCATTCTGAATCGTATATCTCAAAATTTAATTCTAAAAATTGCAGGGATAACATTAAAAAATTAATAAATAGTAGTTTTTTAATAATGCACACAACTTGTATAAGACAAGCGCATTTTTATTTAAAACAAAAATTTCGATAGAAACAAGGCATAATGTGAACAATAAAAAAAAATATTGAACATTATGCTTTTCTAAGGGAGGATTTAGTAGCGGGTGTTTCTTCCGGCCCCGGCAACGATCTGCAAATCAAATTGTTTCTCATTTTAAACTTTTGTGAGAACGTTCTTGTGATCCTGGATGCGTTTGGCGCCTCTTTCAGCAACGTCATTCACAAGAACTATTTTCTCAAATTTTTCAATTCCACTTTTGTAACCTGTATCATCCTTCCATGTTGAAGGGTCCATGCCGAGGAAAGCGGTGCTGATTGAAAATCTCTTGAAGAAATGTGTTGCATCAGAAGTTACAAAAGATGAAAAATCAATTTCTTTGAAGGAAGAAAAATCATTTTATTGAAGTAAGTTCCTCTTTAGTTGATTTTTTTCTTCTTCCTCTGCTTCCAGCATAACATGAAGTATATAAGTCATCAAATAAGTATATAAGGAAGGTAATCATCCACGGTTTTGGGAACTAAGTACCAGAGATGATTGGATTTTTTTTTTTTTTTGTTGATGCATGAATAGAAAGTCATGATATGGTGCTTTAATTGGGTCTGACGATAGAAACCAGGCTCGAACGTACACTCGCGCAAGAAAAATGCATGTCCTCGTTAACGAATTTTTCTCGCTATGAGATAACTGAAATTTATTTTTGAACAGGTACATTTTGAATGGATAAATCGCCGTTGCCATCCACCTAGCATGACTTACAGCTCCTGTTACGTGAAACGATATTCCGTTCTTCCCTTGCAAACGAGTGCGTTTTCAAGAAGCAGGAACAGACTTGATTGTTTATCTTTTTATTCAACATTAACAAAAACACTAATTTAACTTACTAATTTAATTTACATTACCAGTGCGTACCTGCTCAAAAGCGATTAAGAAATAAAATAACTAAAAAAAAAAAAGTATCTGAAAAAATTAATTTCGTACAAAAATGTCAATATTTTAAAGTCATAGCGGGTCGCCTCCGAGTTGTTCGATTTAGCTAGAATTTTGCACAGATCGTTATTTTGTTGATTGGAACAAGATAGGGGGGGGGAGGTAAAATTTTAAAAAGTTGAAAAATAAGGGCCACCCTAATATACTGCCTATTCTAAGGATAAGCTAAACAAATACCAAGACCTCCAGGGTAAGTATTCATAAATATCTACATAAAATTCTCAACTGTACTGCGAGAAAAATTCGTTAACAAGGACATGTATTTTTCTTGCACGTGGGTACGATCGAGCCTGGTTTCTATCATCAGACTGATACATTATCAGGGTATTGATCAAGAAATCAGTAAGGCTGCCGCAAAACTTTGACTTTCAACAAAAATCCCAATAGCTAAAGGCTCCCTAGTGTGCATTAGTAAAATTCTCATATTTTTTAATTTTTCCATGTTATTCCAAAAAGTTTTTAGATTCGAAATTTAAGATATTTGATTCAGAATGATTGTAAACCATTTCTGGGGTCACCTTGATGTAACTACGTAATATTTTTTGAGAAAATGATTGAAATAGAACAGTATATCCCTTTTTAAAGGAATTAATCGCTGCGTATTCTATGTTTCAATTTCTCACCATTTGCGGGTCGCCTAGGAGTTGTCCGATTGCCCTGAAATTTTGCACACCTTGTTTTTTTGTTGATTGAAACAGAATTGGGGGTTGGGAGCAGCGACATTTTGACTATCAAAAAATTCCCAGTAGCTAAGGGCCACAGTATATATACCCACTAACCATATATAGTGACTGTTTTTTGAGAAAATGTACTTCTGAAGGACTATCAACTCGATAAAGATGGTTCTCGAATGATAAATCATGAATAAGTTATTCTATTTATTACCAACATTAAAAAATAAATCATTAGTTATTATTCATTTTAACTTTCTACCTCTACTCAAGAAGAGTTATTGGTAGGTCGGTGATTCTGTTTTTACACTTGTACCTAATTTTATAGTTTTACAAAAGTGAATTATACTTTCGAAATTGTCCTTTAATGTTTCTTAATGACTCTTCGGGATTCCGTGGGCTTCTCGTTATTTTTGGACAACAGGACAGTGGAGTAGAATATGTTAGACAGTAACAATCTCGTAACAAGTGTTACATGTCGATGTAGTAAGTACGTATGGGTCAACTTTATCGTATGGGCCAAGCCGCAGTCTTGTCAACATCACTTCACGTTTTCTACTTCCGGCCAGACGATATCCACTGCTTAACGTCATCTTTAATTTTCCTAATATATAGTACATAATTATTTGACATAATAAATTCAAATATGGTGACTAAAAAGTATTGATACACTAAATTTAGCTTTAACAAAAAGTACTTTTTTAGGATCACCTTATCCGTAAAAATAATGTAAACGGTTAATCTTCGAAACGTCATTTTATCTATCAGAAATATCTAAAACCAAATCATTAGATATTAATGATCAACATTATTTCAGTTAATATCTTAAGAAGTCCACTTCTGAGGGTTTAGGTGATAACTAACCACTGTTTTGTTTCTTCTAATGTATTAGTTATTTCTGAACTGTAGCCTGGCTTGTGTTCACTATTTTACTGATTTCACAGACGAGTTAGATGATGAAGATATATCATAATATGATATATTTTCAGCATGTACATGATATAATATAAATAATATGATATAATATATCTTATTTTCACCAGTCACCTAACTGGTCTCTTGAACTGCCTCCATCCCCAGGGTACTCATTGCTAAAGAAGGCTGGCAAAGAACATGCCTTCAAAATATAGATTCCTAAGAAACTGATTGTGATTCTTATCCAAATCGCCACTATTCTTTGACTACAAATTCTTTCTCAGTTTCTAAAAATAAATGAACTTGAGTTTTAGATTTCTTTGATTAAGCATTTTCTAGCTTATCTTAATAGAAATATGAAGATATTTACTACAATTGAAGGGTTCGTTACAAAAACCAGAGTCCAAAAACTAAAATTTTCAGAAACTGTAAGAAAATGTATAGCTCCAATTGTGCTGGATGATATGAAAATTGCTTTTATACCTGCTATTGTCCAGCTTTACATTGTACATAAATAAATAGATTTTTTAAAAGGATAATTGAGAAAATATAAAAAAAAGTTATATATAGAATATAATGAAATAATAACATAAAATAATTTAATCCTCAAGTAAGACGATTTATTATATAATCCTGACAAAGATCTTATTAACAAATTCAATATCTTATAAACAGTAGATATATACAGCAGTAGAGAAATTTAGAAGTTGAATAGTAAGGAATGTGCCCGGCGGTGAAGAAGTTTGCATCAAAGGGATTAGCTTCTAGGTTTTATGAGGGTGGTTGGACTGTGAGTTGTATGAAGGGTTTTATGACGGTCAGGTAGGTCCAAGCCTAGGTACAGGAGAAGGCAGGTACTGGCTATTCTAAGGATAAGCTAAACAAATTCCAAGAACTACATGAGATGTATTCATAAATAGATACATACAACCCTGAAACTGTATTTTTGCTATATTACGTATTTAATTTGTATTTAATATCATACTATATAAAATATAATAGTAAATAATAATTAATATGATAACAATAAGATCATGAGTCACTATTAATTGTAAGATATCCATCTGGATTCATAAATTTTTCTAATAAATATATCTACTTCACTTACGTTCCGCTATTAGTACCTATGTTTTTTTCACGTGTTTTGTGAATGCAGTAAAGTACTTGGATTCTACAGTCGCTTACTTTTCTTTTTTTGGGGGAGGGGGTGCATCTTTTTTTGGGGGGGGGACTGCTAAGGTCATTAGCACTTTTTAAAGAACCTCATATCTCAAAAATCAGCTATTTTGAGTTAAGAATATTTTCGAAATGCCCTGCAATAATAGCATAAGCCTGCAGTATTCTCATATCTATAACTTAATTTTTTAACACTGCTGATAAGAAGCGTCGACTTCGCTTTCTTATCACAAAGTTTTTCAGAAGTGTTCTTTTCAAGAACCTTACCTTCGTAAGGCAAGAAACGTCTGAATTGTTTAGAGGAAGAGTGTGTTATTTCTTTATAAGACAGTCAATTTTTCATTCTGAGTTTTGCTTTAAGAAAGTATTATTTCTTTTAATACCAATCTTGTAATGAAAACTAATAGTTTTCAGATATGGTATATTTTGATTTGTGACGTTCTTGCGCACGAATTGAGAGACATCTATTATATTATTTCAATTTGTGTTATAATGGTCATTAGAAATGTCTCTCTTTATAAATATTGGCTTTGGATCAATTTGTTTTTTTGGCACTTTTCCAAAGAAAAGTTGAGCACTTTTTGAGAAAATGTGATCTCTCATTTTGGAATGTGCTAAAAGATCTACTGTTGGCCCAGTCCTTACCAGATTCAGTGCTTTTTTCCTGATACTTCAACAATTTGTTATTACCTGTTCTCTTTGCCAGATTGGCCATTATTACTTCTCGAGGGAAAACGTTGATAAAGTTAGCTTAAATAATACTAAAAATGAATTTTAAACAGATTCTTCGTGTGGAAATTCATCAGACAATGAAAGTCAGAAATATTAATGGTACATAGCACTAAATATAAAATAAATTGATCTCAATTGTTTCTTAAACTGTTCTGTTTTACTGCTTTTGAATATATTTTTTTCTTCACCTTTTTGTGAATACCAAAACATCAACAAAACAAAACAATGACAGGATCTCAACCATTTCTTTATTTAAATAGCGTTCCGGCTTTAAGCCATTTCAACTTAAATCAAGCATCTCTTATCTAGCATATTGTAGGTAGGCGTTGTCTCGTTGGGACTGGCAACTAGTAGGGATGGGCGATAGTTACTATCGATATATCGATAGTTCATGACTGTCAATAGTAGCTATCGATAGTCATGAACTATCAATAGATTTTTTACTTTTCTTCTAGATTTGAAGTTCTGAGCATCTGGAGGGCTGTGGTATTAAATACTGACACAAGCTGTGGCTCGTACCGATTCTGGTAAGAATTCCTTGATTCGTTGGTAGCCTGTGTATCCTGTCGATTGTTTCCTTATGAAACTATAACCATTCCTGCTTTGGCGACTCTATTGGACCCTCGGTCGAAGAAGAAGACATTTTTAAACAATTGCAATGCTAAAAATGCACACGTGTAGCTACAAAATGCTTTAGCTTCCTTCAAAAACGCTGCTAGTGGTTTTCAAAGAGAAAGTACTAGTACAGAGACTTCTGATTCCACTTTATTGGCTGCTTCTACATCTACACCCGAAATTGTTATTCACTCATAGTGTTTATGAACTTTAAAATTGTTAATGATACCGATACAGACAAATCCTATCCTTCATCAAAAGAAGAAAGCAGTAAAACCAAACTCCAGAATGAGATACGCGTTGTTATTATGGACCTTAGTGATTATGTTGCTCTAAACGCTATTAATGTAGCAGCAACTTACAGGAATCTATATTTAACGTATTCAATGTTATCAGCGGTGTAAGCCAGACTCAAAACCTACACGTGATTAGTACTGCTCGTACAATCAGTAATTCCGAAACCACTGTTCTTGCTAACGTTAATATTGTGAGCCTAGAAAGAAAAATAAACTAAAAGAAATTAATCCAGCTGGGACAGGAACGTATGTAAAGCAACTAGAAATATTATGAACCCCATTCAAAGAATCCTGCAATACGGGGGAAAAGCTAGGAAAAATAAACCTACTCGTAGAAATAAATGCCGATTAATGTTCTCCAAAAATGAGTGAAGATGAAAGACAAGGTGTTTTGATGGTTATTAGAAGATTTCATCTCAGAGTGGAAAGCAGTTTTTGGAGAGTCTGAGATGGTCACTTATTCTTAACATCCATAATCAAACTTGACGAAGGCAACCAAAGTGTAGCCGAAACGCCCTGAATATAGATTTTTGCAAGTCTTATTGATTCCCTAACTGCTTATCACCTCATCAGCTAACTATTTACGCGTCATTGCAAAATTTTAGTGAAATAATGACATATTTTGACTTAATCCAGGTTCAATTTATGAAATTTAGAGCAAGAACGGCATACATTTCTAAAAATTTGAAAATTTCATTCACTTCTTCAATCTGAAAAATAAAATAAGATACTTTCTAAAGCAAAATAAAATAAGGTACTGTCTAAACCGTAGTAAAGAGTTACAGGTAAATCAAAAAGTTAAAATTTATGTTTAATACACCGTATTCAACTTTTAGCACTTTCCTCCGAAGGAAAGTAGCTATTGAGGTTGGACTCATGACGGAATTTTTGAAAAATGTCTTCAAATCTTTATCGATCCTACCAAGTAGACACCGAAAATGACCCCCGTTAAAATTTATATATATATCTATCTATGTATATATATATATATATATATATATATATATATATATATATATATACACATATATATATGCACATATATATATATATATATATATATATGTCTGTTAACACGTTAGCGGCCAGAGTTTTTGTTTTTTCGTCACGAAACTTGGTATATAGCATTCAATTAGCAAACGATTGAACGAGTTCGTTAACCACCAAAGTCGGTCCACCGGAAGGGGGGGTTTACCCCGAACCCAAAACACTAATTTGACTATGTCAGCCGTAATATTTGTTATATTTCAACGAAACTTGGTATTCGTAGTGGTAATATAGACAGAAAAGTGAGATATAAAAATGAACTAAATCGGTTCATTAGAAGGGGGAGTTTACTCCGGACCCACAATACCAATTCGCCACTACCAGCCGTGATTTTTGGTATATTTCGACGAAACTCGGTATTCGTAGTGGTAATCCACAGGTGAATATGTGTTGTAAAAATAAACTAAATCCTAATACTGCTGTATTGTAACGAAACGCGGTATACGTCGTGGGTAACTCATGAGAAAGAAGTGCTGTAAAAATGAGCTGAATCGGTCAATCGTAAAGCGAGGGTTTAATTTGTAATATATTTCAATAGAAAAGCCCGCCAAACGTAGGTTCACAAAGCCGCCGCAAGGAGCGCTTTCTACCACTAGAGTGACTGTATCCTGTTCCTGCGTTAGATCAAAATACGATAATATGAGTTTTTTTGTATTTATTACGTAGTGTAGTAGGTACCATGTGTAAACATAACTCTGGAAGCAAATTAATAATTGATCAGTTACTCATCACAAACATAAAAGAGAACTATTCATGTTTTTATTTAATTTATGTAGGATATTTTAAGCAAATTGTTCTGGAAAGTAGTCTACACTACCCAAATTCTGAGGAAAGTGCTTAGTTATGCAGCTCCTGCGTGACGGACTTTTAAACTATAAAATTGCTCTTCTAAAAAATTGCATTTCATACTCGAAAAAAGTTAGCGATATGTGAGTAAATTCGAACTCGTTTCAATTTTAAGTAAGGCTGGATGGATTTCTTTTCTTACTTGTCTTTTTTAGATAGTGAAATTGAAATATTCCAAGTTTTTTAAATGTACATTAAACGTATGACATTACTTGAAAAAACGTCTTTTTTTCTTTAGAAAGTTTATAAAAATTATATGTCCCTAAAGGTGCAGTTTGAATGGTTATATTTACGGATTAGCATTACTCTTGTGTGAACATATATATGTAAAAGAAGTTTCAGAATATATATATATATATATATCGTGAAACGTTTTTTCATCTTTTTCTATATTTTATTTTCGATATCATGTTAATTTGAAAGGTGCTTATAATATATCAATCCTGGTTTATATATATATATATTACTTCTAATAAATATATCCACTCCCTGTATTAAAAAAATTAAAAAAGTTAGGAATGTATCTGTTAATAAATATATCTCATGCAGCTCTTGGAATTTGCTTAGCTTATCCTTAGAACAGCAAATACCTACCTTCTCCTGTACCTAGGCTTGGACCTACCTGACCGTCATAAAACCCTTCATACAACACACAGTTCAACCACCCTCATAAAACCTAGAAGCTAATCCCTTTGATGCAAACTTCTTCACCGCTGGACACATTTCTTACTATTCAACTCCTTACAACTTTCAATGTATATATATATATATATATATATATATATATATATATATATATATATATATATATACATTATTATTATGCAAGATTAGGCCCATGCAACAAAACCCGGTATACATTATGTCCAACTAATGAGAAGATAAGCGAAATTCGTCCATTAGGTATCCGGTTTTACTTCAGATTATTAATACCCCCTTAATAGCCGTATTTTTCTTCCTGTGGCGTTTTTCTCTCGATGGAACGGCTTCTGCCTCCAGCGGATCAATCGAGAAATATATATATAAATATATATATATATATATACACATACATATGTTTCTGTGTGTATCGTGCCCAATTAATGGAAAACATGATTTATAAAAATAAACAAAATGAGTCCATTATTATAGGGGGGGGGGGCGTTAATATAGGAACTAATTGTTTTTAAAATTAGTAAAATTCAAAAAAATACTTATAAATTTATATAATCTTACCAAATTTCTTTTTCTTTCCCTCCACAATGACATTCCCAAAAGCAATTAAATAAATTTTCGAAAGAATGATTAGCAGGCTGTGTGTATAGCAACCCAATAGACTTGGGCAGCAATCTTTATTTGTTTATGACATAAAGCTTTTCTTTCTTTTTAATCAGCTGTTAATAACAAATATATTTTCGTTCTCCAACTAAAAAAGCTCTATTAAGGTATTCCAAAATAACAAGTAAAAGGAGATATGTATGTACAACAAAATATTTTTTATTAACTGGTTGAAAAAAATATAAATTTTTATAAAATAAACGTCCGATTCGCAACAGTGCGTCATCTTAGCGCGTTTCCGTTCTTATTTCTACTGTGATTAGAAAGCTTGGAATTGGAGGCGATGTTTTGTTTTTATCATTCGTGAAGAATGTGAACTCCTACTCCAATAAAATCTCAAATAAAAATAAAATTTCACGAACCAAAATGCTTAGGGAACTCTGCTGTTTGAACTTACTTTCTCATTCACTTATGTACCTTGTTTTACTAAAATATACATGTTTCTGTGTCATGCAAATAAATAACAACAACTAATAAAAAAATAAAGCAACCAAAAACAATATAGGTATTAATAATCATTCCAAAATGAAACCTACACTCGAATTGTAACCCACGATTAAGATCGTCCTATCAAACTTGCATAAAACCCCGTTTTTGTACGAAATTGATTAAGCTTTCGAATAGATTTCTTACGTGAACCACGATTTCTAAATCGGTTTCGATAGCCCAACAAAAGTCTAGTTTTTATCCACTTTTCTTCAAAAACAGTTATAGATGTGCGCACAACATGCACAATATTATGAAACAGTAAGATACTTAAACATTAGTATTTTTTAAGGCCAGCTATATATAACTGCATATAGTAATAAGAAATCAAGGTATGGTTAGAATTCGGCTAGGAGAAAAAAACGTCAGATCTTAAGGTACAAATCAATATTTGACGTTTCGGCTGCTCTTTAGTGGCCTTCTTCAGCTAAAAAATAAATATAGATAATTACAAGTGAGAAAGTGAGAATAATTAGACAGTAAGAAGCTTTTAAACATTATTGTAATAAATTTAGAACAAATCTTTTTTTTTTTTTTTTTTTTTTTTTTTTTTTTCTTAATGCACATTAGATAGATAAGTAGTTATTATACAAAATGTGCTTGTCAGTAAGTATAACTAATAACAAAGATTTAAAGTAAAACAAAATACAGAGATACATAAGCCAAATGTAAGCAGAAACAACTAACCGCATGAGCACACAAGTAACATCATTTTCATTTTATATTATAAGAAAAACAATATATTTTTTTATGTGAAAAATAATTTATAATAATTCATACAGAGATACCTACATACAACTAAAAAATGCCTAGGGGAGGGATGCATTTTTTCTCCCAGCCGAGTCCCAACCAACCCGTTACTTCTTATCACCGTATGGGCGTACATAGAAAATTATTTCGGGAAGGGCTGGGAGAATTTATGGAATACTACCAATCTAGAACTTGGAATAGTTAACCAATTAAAATGCTATAACACCCTATAAAAACTATTTTTTGAACTAATTGATCTTATTTAATTTATTTTTAAGGTTTATTTAATTATATATATATATATATATATATATATATATATATATATATATATATATATATATATATATATATGTATATATAGCGTTAAGTTCTTTAGAGGCATTTCTCGAAACCAGTTCTAGATGTAGCCTTGAAAATGGTTTTATTTCATTCACCTAGTCAACCAAATTATCTAAATAGTGTATCTGGAAGCTATAAATTGAAAATCATAATCAGTATGATTTTTTCACGCGTATTACGTCGAAAAAGAGTTTTCATGCAGGCTGGTTAACGAATTCGACCTCCTAAATCATGCAACATATATTTTTATCAAATTTCATCAAAATTGTATCAGGTTAATGCAGCTTAAGGTTCTGAAATTTAAAATTATGTGGTCTCCACTTCTGTCTTGTATCATTGGGTCTAGGTTAGCTGTTTCCTACCTATAGAGATAGGAAACTCCCTTAAAATGTCAACTATTTTATTTATTATTATTCATAAGTATATTTGATAACCAAATATTATCAGTCAATTTAAGCTCATTTCTCAGCAATGTGGAATGAGCTATCCTTCTTGTTATTAATTCAATGGAAATTAATGTTACTTTAGTAGTTGAAAAGAATGAATATACATGTAAATTTAAAAATGTTGTGGTATATTTCCATTTGGAGATAAGTTATTTGTTTGGATTCTTGACTTTAGAGGGTGTTTGGTTCTTAGCTGTTGGGATTGGAGGAAGCCAGACCCAAAAGACCCTCGGCCAATGAGAGCGTGGTCTCCTCCCTCCCTCTCCTTTCTAAGTTCTCCGAACTAGGGGAGAAGTCTTCAGTTCTTAGTGACGGTCTCTTCGGGAGTGTTGTGTGGGATTCCTCGTAAGGTTACAGCTTCTCTCAAGAATCTGTTAAACTTACAGAACATCATTTCAGCCATTTTATGAAGAAATAACAGTTTTTACGTCCTTCGGGTAAGTAAGAACGAATTGTTTTATTTATATTTATGTGAATTATTTCCTATAATACCAAAGTACTGCTTCCTGAAATATGGAAATTAAATTCTAATGTTTTTAGTGCGTTCAATTTGTCAGGCCTTGGTACCTTAATCAAACTACTTTATTTTAAAGAATATCTGGAGTTTTTTCATCACCCGACAGTCAACGATCTCCTCTCAATCAATTCTAATGTTTTTTATTTAGCTGACCAATGCAGTAATAATGTAATGTTATAAAAAAAAAATACAATTTTACCTATTTTCTCTCAATAATTAATTTATAAGAACCATTTTAGAACATTTCTCGGAGTATTCTCTTCTGTTCCTTTCCGTCTTGGGTGGGGTTCTCGGTATCCGCCACGACTCGTACTGCTTCTTCAGATGTTTTGCAGATGTTGCCTTGTTCCGTTATTTTTTATTTCTGTTGTAAACAATTGTGCTTTTATTTCTTCATAATTTCCCTAAATATTTACTTAAGCCATTTCACATTTCTTTCTGGTTTCTTTTTAGCAGTATGATTTTTTTTAGCACCTTTTGGAAGGAACCTTGAAGACACGCAAGTTTTCCTGTATACTTTACTAATTAATAGCAATTATAATTTTAGTATTTTAAGGTTATATTTATAGGAATGAATGAATAACTGTGATAATTATGATTAATGCATTTCATTTTTACATAAGTAACAATTAAATGCTGGGAGGCCGGATGGGGCCGTAAGTGTTAAGGTGTGAGCACTCAATACTTCCTGCCAAAGGTCGTGGGTTCGATTCCCACTATGGGGTAGTGGCTTTTATTTAGAAAAAAGAAAAGGCATCTGCCCTATCCTGGCTAGAAAAGGGTGGTAACCTATAGATAACCGCCCCAAAATTCTTAGTAATAATAATGGACGTTAAAAAAAATTAAATAAATAAATGATGATGCCGAAGCTTAAATATAGTAAATAGGACTGCTTGATTTAAGTCAAAAATGCCTTACAGCCGAAACGTTATGTAAATTAAAATAAAAGTTTAGGTAAATAGCTGATCAAATTGAATGGTGTATCAATATTTTAAATTTATTTCTCATATTTAACATAAAACAAATTCTAAGTAAAATGAGTAACTGTTGAACTAAATTATCAATTATCTGGAAATGAGTAAGTTATCAAATTAATGTAATCAAATATCTGATTAAGCAATACCATGCAATTTTTTTAATTGTATTTTGGTAGTAAGAGTAATGTTAGTAAAAAGTGTTCTACTATCTATGAATTCAAATTATTTATGTTTTTTAATGAACAATATATCTATTAAAAGTAGACAATATCATTTAATGCAGGAATTTAGTCTTGTAGACAATTTAAATTAACTATCCTAAAGTCCTTCGAAATTCATTAACAATTTGGAGCTTTTCAGTTATTCACACAGCAGTAAAAAATTAAGTTTTTTGAAAAATATTATTATAGAAAACATACGATGCAAACAATTACTTTTTAACAACAGGGGCGTAAATAGGAAATAATTTTTAGGGGGTTGGGAACATTTCTGGGGTACCAAATACTAAAAATCTAAAACTAAAACGCTATTACACCGAAAAAAAAAATTCTTCTGAACGAAGTGATCTTATTTAATTTATTCTTAAGGTGTTATGATTTTTTTTCCCGATTAAATCGAAATTTCGTGCAGCTCCCTCAGCCCCCCTTTTTATAGGCCCATGATTTACAAGAATACAATCATTGTAAAAATGATGATTTTTTTTTAATTGAGGGAAATGAATCCATTTTGTGAAAAGAAGTCTTAGCAGATTTATGAGCATATTCATCTTTCAACAGTTTTTTTTTTTTTTCAATTAATTTTATCCATGTTTCAAACGATGCCCAATTATATTTCACTATTGTTTACATGAAACATATGTTTAAAATTATAATTTAAATTAAGAAGGTGTAGATCATCGGTGTTCGGTCAATCACTCCATTTAAGCCCCCATATTTCCTAATATTGAATAAAAACCATAATATTTGTATTTATATATAATAATATTGGACGTGGCCATTGTACAGGAAGGCTCGCCTTAATTAGGCTGTAAGTTTTAGTTTATTGAGTTTTTGGCTCCTGAAGAAGCACCTGAGGTGTGAAACAAGTAGAGCAAGAACAAATAAATGAATTGACTGTGTTAATTCTCTTTTATTGACCTTCAGCCTGAAAAATATTGGATAATATTTGTAGGAAATTTAATAGGCTTTCGAATAGATGCTTTACAGGTACTAGGATTTCCAACCGGTTTCGAGGTATGTAATCATTTATCTCCTTGCAAAGATATAGTTTTTTTTTTGACATTTTCCTCAACAACATTCATATATGTGGCCCCCAAAATGTTTTAATTAGATTCCTCGTAACCAATGGCTTCTAAAACGTGTACCTGGCTCGAATTCTGAAACGTGAAATTTTTCCGGATTGCGTTATAAAGACAACCTCATAAGCGACTTTCCTCCTGAAGGAGTGGGGGAAAACACGTTATAATTCATAAAATGTGATTTATGAATAAAGGATCATAAAATAATTATTAATAAGAGATAAATAAATGTTATAGGATTATCTTGTCACGTTACTATATAAGTAAAATTCAAATAGTTTTTAATAAATAATATTAAAAAACTACTGAGATAGCACTAAAAAAATTATCTTTTACCAGTATGGAATTTGTGAAACAGGAATCTCTTAAATATAGTTATTTTTCTTTTTTTTTCTTTTTATAAATAAGTATTGAAACTGATTAGAACGTAGCAGTAGAGTTAAGGGTATGCCTTTTCATCTTTTGAACCAAATTTAAAAATATATATATTTTCTAATTACAAGTTTTGACTGAAATCACAATTTTTTTTCTGTGATTCAGCTTTCAGTCTTGGTGTCTCAATAATACTACATTTCTTATAACAAAATGTGCTTGCCAACGTTTTGGCTTGTTGAGGGTTGGCTCTAAAACAAGGAGGACGGGTTAATAAGGGAACAGGAGGACGGGTTATCTATAGGTCACCACTTTTTTCTAGCCTTGATTGGGCTGATGCATTTTCTTTTTCCAAAGGAAAGCCACCAACCATAGTGGGAATCGAATCCACGACCCTTGGCACTGAGTGTTAAGTGCTCACGCCTTAACATTTATGGCTACCAGGCCTCCTTGTTAATAAATAGAATATTATTTATTTAAATTTTAATTTCCTTTATTATAAACTAAGAATTTTGGGACCTGTTATCTATAAGTTACCACATTTTCTAACCAGGATAGGACTGATGCCTTTTTTTTTTTTCTAAAGAGAAGCCACCACCCCAATGTCTGAATCCAAGCTTTGGCACCGAGTGTTAAATGCTCAAGCCTTAACATTCACGGCCACTGGGCCTCCAATAAATAAAATATCTTATTGATGATTTTTTATCACTATTGTATAATTTACATTATTTTTAGATATTAACAAGAAATTATAAATCCATAAGTACAAAAATGATGAGTCAGAAGTACTGATACACTAAAAAACTTTATAAGAAGCACCATATGGTATATGGGTGCCGATATGGTGCTATATAAAAAGTGTTTTTTTTTTTTCATAAAATTAATTTAGTGTACAACTTTTGACTCATCATTTTTGTATATTGGATATTATTATTTTTGCATATGGATTGTTAATATCTAAATATTTATTTTTTTTATATTGTTGATAAATAAAATAAATTATTGATGACTAATTATATCTCATGTATAATTTACATAATTCTTATCGATATAGTGTTCCTTAAAAAATTTTTAAAAATAAACTTGGTATATCAATACTTTTGAAACTCACTGTAGATATACTTTTATTGTTTATAATTATAAACATAATTTTTTATAATTTCATTTTATTCTCGGAGGCCACTCCATTTTTTCCCCCTAAACTACTATGGCAATAATGCTGATAACTTCCCCACTGATTCTTGCTTTCGGACTGGAGACACGTCATGTCTTTTAGAGCAGTTATGCTAAGCACGTAATATATTATTTTGTAAGAAACAAACTCCATTTATTTATCTATTGTTTTTTCAAGACATATTTATTATTTTATAAAAACGAACGATTGCATTTAACTTACCTGTGAGGCAATCCGCGGACGATCAACACGAAGCGATAGATAACATAAGCTTGTCTGATGAATTTTCAAAAGTATTTGGTATTAAAACACAATATATTAATAATTTTATAACAATAATAAAAAAAAAAAACACAAATTTTCAGAGTAGCCGCCCTCTTTATAAAAGACCTGAGTTTACTACGGAACAAAATTAAATAAAAATTAATAATTGAGTCAGCTGTTCATTGTAAACATAAAACACTAATACTATTCATGTTTATATCAAAATTATATAGGTTATTTCAAGCAAATTATTTAGGAATGCAGCGAACGCTGTCAGTAATGCAGCAATGGAGTGACATACTTTTTTTTTGTAATAGCATTTAATTATATTGAACAAGTTTTTGTTCTTTTGCTCCAGTTACTTTAATGAGCAAAGGGAACAATTGGAAAATTTAACATATCGTTTTTTTTTTTAAATATATACTTTTTAATTCTTGATGTATTTTATGTTTTAGGCAGTGACTTCAGCTGCATGATCCTGATCTCTTCAATCGAAAAAAGGTAGGATTTTTATTTATTTTTCTGTAATATTTATTATTTTTTAATGTAAATTATTCTATTATAGTTTACCAACAATCCTTTTACGAATGCTACACAGTAAATTCAACATTACTACACACAATTCAATTACTGCCATAAATTAATTAATTAAGCATTTGCTAAATTCTTTTTTTCACCAATATTGAAAGATTTAATTTTTTTTTACACTAGGGAAAAAAATTCTGGAAACACTTGCCAAAGTTTTACACTTATGCTCCTCCTGTCCAAAATAGGCTATTTCCCATATTAAAATTACACTTAAATTATACAAAAAATGTTGGCCTTTTATTTTTACAAAATTGAATATTGATTCATGGCATGAATATTTAATAGGAAATGAAATAAACCAAAACACAAGCAAATAAAAGTCTGGCAACTGTACTAACTTATAAATATAAGAGCATTATAAGAACATGTTTTATAGCTTTTAGAAGCTTGTGGGAGCTGCTTTATATCTAATAACTTCTTACAAACAATATTTCATTGATCCTACCAGATTGTGCGGTACTTGAGTTGGAATCTTCTACTATTTTTCCAGTAATGTTGTTTTTGGTATTTTTTGTTTATACTCGTCTTGTCAGTTCTTGTCTGTTAATTTCACTCCTTGAATGCTCATTGAGATTATGGTCTAGGAACTGAGGAAGTGTCTTCAGTTGCCGGCGTGCATTGTATAACAGCCGTAGCTTTCTTTTCATAGCAGTATGGTTCAAGTCATTTTTTTGTTATGGGAGATAAATGAGCGATCCAGACCCAGTTTATAAGCACTTTTGTTAAAATTTATGTTTCAAAATGTCAACGAAGGCATGTTGGTCCTTAATGCAATTTATAACATGTAAGACACAAACTCCTTTCGCACTTATACCACCTTCTTCATGTTTGAATGTGGGTCTACATTTTCTTGGATCCAATGTTTTTTTCAATTTTCACCGCAATTTTTGACCTTCTGACCTGAAAATGTTAAATAGACTTTTGCCCGATAAAATATCATATCCCCAGACAGATTGAGGCTTACGTAAATAATTCTTTTGCAAATTCCAATCGGCGCTTACGATTCCATTTGCTAATGAATGTTTTTTTTTCCTAGGAATTTGGCAAGAAAAATCATTCTTCCGTACCTTGTATCTTACAGTTTAGGCAGAAACTATTAAAACATAGTAACGAGACAAGTTCGTAAAAATTTGGGAGCCCTGGTGCGCGGTTTCTCAAGAGACGTTTATAAATTTCACGTTTAAGCAACCTCTTTATTTTTGGTAGACGCCCACTACATCGTCTGCTAGATGCTCAATTCTTTTTATAATTCTGGAAACTGTACCTGTACTTTAATTAACTGTTTTGTTCACATCGTTTTCTTGATTTCGTAAAAAAATTAACGGCTTTTGGCACTTCCATCAAAAGGGCCTACCTAACAAAGTCTGAAAGGTTTTCTATTCATAAGGCTTTGTTTCTGACCTTTATCTTTAAATCCTAAAGCGAGTAAAATCAGTTTTTAGTGTTGAAATGCTTTGGAAGCTTTATTCACCCAAGTGTTTCCAGACATTTTTTGCATTAGGTGTCTATCTTTTTTATTTTTAAGTTTTATATTACTTTTGTTGATATTCATTCAATGCTACATTATTATAAATTAAAATTTTAAAGTCTGCTTAGTAAAATAAGAATATATCATGATGATTAGATAGTTAGCCGTCGAGGTGATAAGTAAAGATGGAATGGTTGGGATTCGGCTAAATAAACCTCAATATGATTTTGTTTTAAAAAATCTATATTTCGGACGTTTCGGCTACTCATTGGTAGCCTTCGTCAGCTAAAATGACAAAAAAAAAAAAAAAAATTATAATTGTGATAGGTAACAGAACTATAGATACAATTAACTTATAAAAGAACATATCGTCTTAAATTCTTAGAAAGAGTAGAATGAAAAAGTAAATAGGTACAATAATTGATTTTAATAGTAATTAGTAATATTAATTGATTTTACAAAGAAATAAGAAACTACATACCAATGACAAATATAGTAGCTAATAGTAACATTAATTAATTTTACAAAGAAATAAGATACTACATACCAATAGAAATGCCGAGCGGCAGAGGAAGACCAAGGTTGGCAATTAAGTAACCATTGTAAAGTGTCTAAGGAGAAAGGAATCTCCTGGGGTATAAGTAAGTGAAAACAGCAGGTGGTGGGAGAAATGTCAGTAAGGATCAAAAGGCCTGTTTATGACATTTTTATGACAGGAAAGGAGAAAAAGGCGTTAATGGAAGGATACCCAAGGGGCATGGTAAAAATCTAGGTGGGAGGTCGGGAGTGTATTTGGAAAATATTAGCGTACATAGGAGAAATGCCTTGTTGGCCAGTTTTGTAGTTTATATTGTTTTTGTTTAAGTTTATGTGTACACATTCCGAGATCTGTAGTATTTTTTTGTTTCGTTGTGTAGAAAGAATTTTAGTGTCGTCAAAGTGTGTTTTTGTGTAATGGCGTGTTTTGCAAGTGCAGATTTATCTATTTCTTTATTAGTGATGGTTCGTTTATGTTGTGTAAGATGTGAGTGAATGTCATTTATGGTTTCTCCTATGTATACACCATTACAGGAAGGGGTTTGCAAGGGACTTGGTAAACACAACGGGTGGTTTGTTCAAAAGGGATGGGATCTTTGAGTTTGGTATAGAGGGTTTTGAGTTTGTTGGTAGTTTTCAAACCAAAATTTAGGGAAGGGTAGGATTTTTTTATTGTCTTTGTAAGTTTATCAGTCAGTCCAGGTGTAAATGGTAGAGATTGAAACATTTGGGAACTGGGAGTTAGGGAAGAATTGGGAGAGACAGTGTTGGAAGGTTGGGATTTTACTTTTTTAACAAGGGATTTTTGGAGGTTGGGGGGAAATTGGTTGCGTGCCAATATACGTGGGGTGATCAAAAAGTTGCAGGACTGTTTAGATTGCGCGGCAATGGAGTGTCATAGAGCAGTGCGGTTGGCAGCATTGTTTATCGTGACTCTTCCTGAACTCAGCTGTTTATTCAGATTGTTGATAACCTTCTTCATTGTAAAGTTACTGCTGTGTTCGTAAAAAAAGTTTTTTGTGTTCGGCGATTTCTTGAAATGAATGAAAAGGAAGAGCAACGCGTTTGCGTAAAGTTTTGTGTGAAGTTGGGTAAAACGTTTACTGAAACTTTTCAAATGTTGCAAGTGGCTTTCGGTGATGAATGTCTGAGTCGGTCAAGGTGTCATGAGTGGTACAAAAGGTTCAAGGAAGGCCGGACATCGTGTGAAGATGATTCTCGTTCAGGGCGCCCATCAACTTCGACTGATGACGATCATGTTGCAAGATTGAACAGTCTCGTGCGTTCTAATCGTCGACTAACCATTCGTGAGATGGCTGAAGAATTGAACATTTCATTTGGTTCGTGTCAACAAATTTTAACAGAAAATTTGCAGAGTTGTGGCGGAGCGGTGAGTGGTTCCTGCATCATGACAATGCGCCTGTTCATTCCGCACTGCTCATTCGCGACTACTGCACCAAAAATGGAATGACGATCATTCCCCAGCCTCCATATTCACCTGACCTTGCCCCTGCAGACTTTTTCTTGTTTCCAAAACTCAAGAGACCCATGAAGGGAAAGAGATTTGAGTCCGTAGATGACATTCAAGAAAAATCGCTGGAGCAGCTAAACACCATTTCACAAGATGATTTCTCAAAGTCCTTCACGCAGTGGAAACATCGTTGGGAAAAATGTATAGCTTCCCAAGGAGAGTACTTTGAAGGGGACGACGTCCAATAGCCTGTAGATTTTTTAAATAAATTAATAAAAAATCAGTCCTGGAACTTTTTGATCACCCCTCGTATCTGAGGCGCTATTAATATTTTTATTGTGGAAGGAAGCATGGGATAGGGAGAGGACTCGGCGAAGGAGATTTCTGGCTACATTAATCTTAAGGTGGTAAGGATGGGATGAATGAAAATTAAGTAACCGTCCCGAGTACGTGGGTTTGGTGTACCAGTCAGTAATAATAGTACCGCCAGTCTGTCTAATTAGTAAGATGTCCAAGTATGGGAGCTGTCTGTCCTGTTCTATTTCAACTGTGAATTGAAGCCTAGGGTAAAAGGAATTGAAACAGGTAAGTATGTCTGTTAGTCTGTTTGGGTAAATCATCAGCAAAAGATCATCTACGTATTTGCAGATGAATGAGATGTCATGGGGAAACTGTGGGACGAGGGAGTTGAGAAGATCGTTGAGAAGGATTGAGGATAAATCGGGTGCAAGACAATTTCCCATGGCTAGACCTTCAATTTGTTTATAGAATTTCCCATCATATTTAAAAAAACCGCTCTTAACACAAAGTTTTAGACTTTCTATAAACAAATCAAAGGATAGAGGGCTATGGAGGTTTAGGGTGGGCCAATGGTTTTCGATTATTTCTAGCGTTTTGGCTAGTGGGACGTTAGTGAATAAGGATATGGCATCAATGGAAACTAAAATGTGGCCGTGGGGAATGGTTAGGTTGGATAATTTAGAAATTAGGTCAAAGGAATTTTTTATATCATAGGGATTATTATGGCTAAGTATTTGTAATGAGGGAGAAGAAATTTACTAAGACTGGAAGAGGGAGAATCTATATTGGCAATGATGGGACGAAGGGGATTACCAGGTTTGTGGATTTTGGGGGGGAGGCCATAGGCTCGCGGTGGGAGGGAATTGTGGGAAATTAAGAAGGACTTAGTGGATTTGTCGATTTCGTTAGAGTTAAAAAGTTTGTGAATGTGTTCGTTGAATTTTCGTTCTTGTATTTTTGTAATGTCCTTAGGAATGGGTAAGTATGTATTGGTGTCGTTGGATAAGTTGGTCATTTTTTTGTTGTATTCCGTTCTGTCCATGATGACGGTCGTGTTTCCCTTGTCGGATTTAGTACATATTATATGTTGTTCATGTGTCCGTAAGAAAGTTTTGGTGTGTTTTAGGTCTTTGTAAAATTCAGTGGAAAGGTAGGAGTGGCTGGGAAAAACAAAATCATATTGAGGTTTATTTAGCCGAATCCCAACCATTCCATCTTTACTTAAAATAAGAATAGTTTCAGTGTGGATTATAAAATATTCTAGACAAGAGAAGCATAAATCTAAAATATTGGTAAATGTTTCCAGAATTTTTTTGCCTAGTGTATGTATATTTATGTTTATCTGAAAAAATTAAAGTCCTTTTTTTTTTAACATTATATTCTTCAGAATTGGTAATGTTGGCCCAAATGCATGTTCTTCTTTGTGGTTAATTTAAGCTTTGCTTTGTATTCTAATATTTACAGTGGACAGCAAAAGTTTTCATACATCAAAATAATTTGAGAAAAATATACAGTTTTCTTATCCAAATCAATGCTAATAGCACCGATCAATGCTAATATTTAAAGACAAGAATATATTTCTTGTTAACATTTATTAAAGCACATTTTCATCAAAACAACTCAAAACATTATGGATATATATTTAACAGTGTAACAAATAATATAATATAAAAATATATGTAGCAAAAGTTTTTATACATTTTGGATAAAACATTTCTAATAGTTTTTGGAAAATCAATTTTTAAACTTTGTGGGAAGAACTTTGCTCTTCTTTACTGCTCTCAGCTGCTGAGGCATGGATTCTACCATCTTGGTTGTAACTTCCGAGCAAATATTGGCCCATTTTTCTTTTAATTTAGTTTTGAGATCATTATCATTATTAATGTGGTGTTTTTTCAATTGGCGATCAAGGTGGGCCCACAAATGCTCAATGGGGTTCAAGTCTCTGCTCTGGGGAGGCGTTTCCAACACCTTAGGACAATTATATAAAATCCATTCTTGAGTCAGCATAGCTTTATGCTAAGGGTCATTGTCTTGATAAAACTTATAAGTGCATTCTAGTACCAGTTTAGCATAACTAACTTTTAAACTGTTCCTTAAAATATCAATATATTTTCGTGTGTCCATAATCCCATCAATAAAATCCAAATTACCCACCCCACCAGCTGACGTACAGCCCCAGAACATCACACAACCACCTCCATGTTTTAGAGTCCCAGTCAAATTCTTATCGTCCAGGGCTCTTGCAGGTTTCCGACATACCAATGTTCATCCGTCTGATCCTTTAAGGTTATACTTGCTCTCATCTACAAAAATAACGTAATCCAGAAGTGTGGAAGCTTTTGCAAATATTCTTTATACAATGGTATTCTGTATACAGTGGGACCTCCATTATCCAGGGTAATGACGGGGAGGGTGGTCCACGGATAATCGAAAACCCCGGATAATCGAAACACAATATTTTATTGACTAAATGTGCATTACTAAATGTACAAGATGTCATGTAAACTTTCATACTTGCATTGAAAAATGTGCATGTAAATGTTTTATTAATTACTAATTTGTATAAGTGCAAAAATAAACTCAAGTTCAAATTAAATTTTTTTGTCGAGAAAGCCTTATGAGCCGAGAAATAAAATAAAATAGCTTGAAAGTGCTTTTTTTTATATCGAGTTTAGAAAATGATATCGACATGATTCTTTCACCAATTGATTTGTTTTATAGAGTAGATTAAAATAAAAATATAATCGTTTAACAATAATTTATATTTCATCAAATATATTCAAAAATATGCTTACGTTTTCAAGTAAACTAGTATTACACATTTTTTTACACCAAAAATAATAGCAGATTTAAAATCAGCACCCCAAGAAACCTTAATATAGTGAATATCATTGAAAACAAAAAAGAATGATTTTTCCCAGTCTGGAAGAGGCTAAATATTTGTAAGCGAAATAGTAATGTAACGTTTTGGAATTCAATAACTCCCCTTGAGATAGTCCGATTTTTACGTCATTGAAATCTTTTGAAAGAAGAAAGACTCCTTTTTCTAACCATATAAATGACTATTATATTATCTCATATGGTACTTGCAAAAAATGGTTCTCACAATAAAAATAAAATTTAAACTTTTTTGCATATAATGTCAATTCCAGAACACGTAGAAACACCCCGATTCGACGGAAATGTGTCACATAATGGCCTTTATCGACCCTCCAAGTTTGGTTTGAATCGGGTAAATATTTTTTGAAATATGGCCGGATTGGTGAATCTTTAACAAAATTATAAGGGTCCCCCTTAGCGAAATTTAAAATACATTTTTTTTTTATTTTTGTAATATTCCCAAAATTTGAATTTAGGGGTTTCTCAATGTGCTAAAAACGAATCTGACATCCGTTTTTAAATCAATTTTTTTTTTTTATAATCGATAACTTTTTAAATGTAGGTATATGGAATATTTTGGCAGAATAATGACTTCTATAGAGTCGAGTATGTAAAACAATTTTTGATTTAAAAACAGATGTCAGA
The DNA here is from genome assembly GCA_946811695.1 of Gonocerus acuteangulatus. Taxonomy (NCBI): domain Eukaryota; kingdom Metazoa; phylum Arthropoda; class Insecta; order Hemiptera; family Coreidae; genus Gonocerus; species Gonocerus acuteangulatus. The sequence goes on from OX328126.1 coordinate 81,867,842, forward strand.
TTCGTTTTTAGCACATTGAGAAACCCCTAAATTCAAATTTTGGGAATATTACAAAAATAAAAAAAAATGTATTTTAAATTTTGCTAAGGGGGGGACCCTTATAATTTTGTTAAAGATTCACCAATCCGGCCATATTTCAACGAATATTTACCCGATTATGAGTCGAATGTTGCGCTTTATGGGTCTGCCTTACCCGAATTCTTTCTCGTTCATTGCGATCTTCACGTTCCTGGGCTGTACGATTAGAATTATAATTAATTTGATGCGTTGCATTTCGGGTTCTTCTGCCTAAATTTGTCCGCCGCTTATAGGAGGCTTATTTAGTAAGTCACAAACACACAACACTTTATATAGGTATATATAAAAATTATTTTCTTCTTTGCCATTACCCTGCCATTTATTTTGTTCTACATGTTTCCAAGCACAATATATAACATCTACTTAAAACAATTTCATCATATAATTTTTTTTTATATAGTACTTGAATATATTACGTTAAATTAAAAATAAAATAAATAAATTTAAATAACAAAATACATAAGAGAAATATAGGTTAATTTTCAGTTATTCCAATTTTTTCTTCCTACGTGTACACATATATATTTTTGTCTGTTCGCTCTCTAGCAGGCTCAAAAGTGGTGTGATTTTGACGAAATTAGTAAAAATATAGTGAGCATAAATAAGGGGGGCTGCAGCCTCCCCCTGGAATTTTGATTTAATCGGTAAAATGTGTCATAAAAACATTAAAATAAATAAGATCAATTCAGAAGAAATAATTTTGTTTAGTGTAATAGCGTGTTTTAGTTGGCTAAAAGCCAAGTTCTATATTTTTAGTATTCTATACCCCCCAAATGTTCCCAGCCCCCCTGAAATTATTTCCTATATACGCCCCTGACAAATATAATTTATATATATTATTAGTTGAAATAGAACTTGAAAAATTTAATAAACTCATTTTAACCCCCCCCCCTTTCAGGGGTTTTCTGTAATCCTTTGCAAGGAAAGTGTAAACAACTAGTATTTTCTTAAAAATTTCGTATATTTTTAAAAAATAACTGGAAACGCACGTACACATAAATTATTTTTAAAATATATTAATAATTAAATGTTTATGTAAATATAAATAAGTGCCTTAAAAAACGGTTCTTATTCAATTGTTTATATAGCCATACCATTCCAAGAAATAATGCATAAAATTAGAAAGTATTCTTTTGAAATAATTTTTGCCTTTGTTTGTGAAATTTTTTTATTGGACCTTTTTTTAATTGAAATTCTTTTTTAGAATAACATAATTCGTAAATAAGGAACATTTTTGTTGTTGATAGCGGAAGCCGTGAAGACCGAGCATGTAATGTCCGCGTACAGTCTGGTACTGGTAGTTTCCTCTACGCTATGGCGAGTAAATCTCGTGTTTCGGTTAAGTGAGAAAACCTTTTCATTCTCTTCGGTTATAAGCTTTATTTTTAAAATACTTCACAGAGCTAGTTCAAAGTCTGTGATTGTTTTGTTCAATTTTCTTCTGTTTTGCCGGATCATTCAACTGTTCTTTATTCTTGCTTCATATCTTAATGTGGTGCAAATATCTTCAAGTAAAATTGTGTTGATATATCGCAGCTTGGATATCTAACAGGCAGGTAATCCTGTTCTTTATTATAATTCATGATAAGGTTATATGATTCTGATTATAGTGTTAAAAAATGGTTTGAAGTTGTTGAAAATCTTAAATATTATATTCTTCTTCCTTTATGGGACTGATTGAGCTACCAAAACTACAATTAATGATGTTTTGACCAGTATATATATGCAGGCTGTCCGGCATTCAGATGTCATAACTTCAGGGGTTTATTGTGCATCCCATTTATAGTTAAGTGGCGCAAAAATGAGGGTTCTATCTAAAAATGTAGAGGAGCTATTCAATCTTTTGTCTATTTTAAAAACTACAGGCTAATTTAAGAAAAACTCTTTTCGGTATTTGTGATCAATGTATCGTTAATAACGACCACATTTTTAGAATCTACATTAAATTTCCAATAAGAAACACCCACTATTGAAATATTACCATGTAAATTAAGAGCTATGTTCAAAGGCCTATAAATGAGAATGTTTAATATTAAACATTCTTTTCGATCTTAATTATTCTTATTAACACTAATATTAGTGTTTTAAGAAATTACTCAATATTTTCTGAATAAGCTATTTTTAGACTTAAGAGATTTGCCTCCACCTCAAAAGTTGCATAAGCTTTATAATGGTACCTCATAGTTTTAGAAAAAAAAATCGATTTCAATCAATTTTGTTCTGATTTTTAAGTCAAAACCCATAAATGCTTTAGCGTGAAGGAGCCATTGTGAAATAATTATTTAATTTCACACGATGATGGCGATGTCCCATCCTTCCCAAACTACATGATGGTTATTACCCAAGCCCATCTACCAAATATTAACTTACTCTGGTTTCAAATGGATGGGAGCCCAGCTGATAATGGACAAGTGGCGACGGAATGGCTGAAGAGTGAACTACAAATGGGATGCAGAATAAACCCCTAAAGATATGACATCTCAATGCAGGACACCCTGTATATATATATATATATATATATATATATATATATATATATATATATATATATATATATATATATATGTTTGTGTGTGCAAATCTTCCTCCAGAAACTGTTGGATTTATTTAAATTTTAACATTCAATAGTACATACAGATTTTTGGGATGAGATCACCCATTTCTCTTTTTACACATTTCGTCCCTCCTGATGACATAAGTTAGAGCTAGAAAATTTTACTTTTCAAAACTTATGGTATATATTTACGCATGTGTATTTATGTACGTATGTACGCATTTATATTCATATATTAACCTGTCTGCTCTCTATCTCGAAAACAAAATGGTCCAGTTTTAATCAAATTTGGTTAGAAAATACTTCATTTGATTCGAAAGATCATGAGCTATCTATTGTAACGGTTTTTTTTTTTGTAGAAAAAAGATTGTAGATTTTATGTTTTGGGGTTCATTAGCTTGCAAACTTTATAGGTTTGCTAACATGGAAGAATGCAAATGAACCCATTTTAAAGATATCTAAAACCTTTTTAGATTAAAGTAAAAAAATCTAGTTTTTCTGACTAATTTCAGGGTTGTGTTATCAGAAACAATGGATTCAGTTAAAATTGTTAATAGGTGTTCAACGTTTGTCCGAACTATGTTATTTTAATTTATGTTGCATTTGGAGCAAAGGAAGTACTTTATGAACAGTTTCGGAATTTTCAATTTTTGTCAACTGCTTGAAAACAGTTGGACAATGATAGGGCAAAATCACTCAAAAATTTACTCACTTTTACACAAAAACTGTGTTCCATAAATAAATAATACAATGTTTTGGCTTTTTGCTTTGAATGGTTCTTTGTTTTTGATTCCCTCAGATGTTTTTTGCTTGTTGTTTCTGTAATTGCGTTACGTAAATTTTTCAGTTAAAATAAGAAATAATGTTTTGTTGTTGAAAATCAAATTTTCCGAGCGGAATTCAAAGAAGCCCGGTAAGTAATTTCCGCATTGTAACTGTTCTGTGTTTTGTGGTATCCTAAATGTTACTTCTTTTCAAGAGGTCATTGGAGTTGGTGTTCAAATATTTAAAAAAATATTTAGTCAAATTTATAACTATATTTATTCCAAGCTTTCTAGATGAATATAAGGTTAAAAATGTTATGGAAATGCCCTACGGCTCCTGCAAGTGTGACTTTTTTTTTTTTTAAACAAAAATGAGCACTTATTTGGTGCTTAATAAAAAAATTATTTATTTTAGAAACCCATCAAGTGCACTTTTTTAAATAATTAAATCATTTCTATAATTTTTATTATTTTGTCCTACACGTTCCTTGAATATGCATGTGAAGGGTGAAGTTTAATAAATGAAAAAAAAAAAAAAAATCAGCCCCGTAACAGGCCACGAGCGCCCTGAGGGGCAGATACTATAGATATCTGATTCATGGCCATACGTCACACTAGGTGAGATAGTGAGGTCAGTACTATGCTCCGGCCGCCTGATTTTTCCCCTTAGCTGCTTCGACTGCTAGAGTCATTAGCACTGATAAAGTACCCATTACCCAAGTACCCATTGATAAATTTATTAAAGGCTGGGTTGACCTAGTGATAGTCAGGGAGGCCGAATTCAACCCATGAACGAAGACACTAAAAGAAAAAATCTTCAGTGCTTGCTCGGGATTTGAACTCAGGTCCTCCATCTTATTAGTCCAGTGCACTACCACTGAGCTAACCTCACCCCTAATAAATGAAAAAGATATATAAAAACATTTATTTCTTCATTACTACAGTTATTACATGAAACTTAAGGTATTATATTTTTCTGTTTCAATACTGGTTAATAAAGAATTTAAGTTGTTTCAAGGTTATACTGAATAGAATTGTATCAATTTACTCTCCAAAGTACAGGTTATAAATTTATTCCTTTTTATATTTTCCTATTCCTACTCCACCTTTGTCGTCACTGGCATCCGTGAGAGTGCTGTCGACGTAAGTATGTCATTATCCAGCTAATGTTGGCCAACATTGGCTCGATAATGACGTACGTACGTCGAAAGCGCTCGCCCACAGTACTCTCACTGATGCCAGTGACGACAGTCTCCACCAACAGGTATGACAACACTATATTTACTATATTTATTGCATAAAAAGTTTCCCCATTGCAAGGAGTTGGCCTTATATAATGTGTTTTAGTCCTATATTTACTGGCGGACCTAACCTAGTTCATTTACTGTTTCATTAAAATTACATTGACCAAAATTGCGCCACTATCTGCAAAACTATTCTTACTTCTTCCAGAATTCCTTTACTCTTTACAAACCTTTATGCTCTCTGATGTCCAAGTATTATGTTTTCTTCTAAAAAACTCTGCAAACAAGATGCAAAACTTACACCTGATATCTAGTAAGTTGTAAAGAGTGAACAAGAAGCCACAGTACGATCTTAATATTATCTTATAGTATATGATTAGTTCGATTTTGATTAACAAGATTGTTCTGTTTGTTTAGGGAATATTATTATGGAGTATGCTACTAGATAGATAATTTGAATAATAGGAATGGCTTGGTATTACTATATATGTTTAGTAGCTTTTAAGGAATGTTTTGAATAATTTAATTTACCCTACAGCTTGCGCCGATGGCTCTTAATAGATAGGTTGCATGTTCCGCATGTCTTTGTAGTAGAATATATTTTCAGTACCTATCCAGGAATGATTTTTGTACTTAATTTTAACGTAAGGCATGCACTTATCCTACACTATGCCCATAGATAGATTGGTTGCTTATTTGGCATGTCTTTGTAGTGGAATATATTTTCAGTACCTATTCAAGAATGTTTTTTTTTTTTTTTTTTTTTTTTTTAATTTAATGTTGCGTAAGGCATGTGCATTCCAGGACTATGCCCCTTGATAGATTTGTTGCATGTTTGGCATGTCTTCGTACTAGAATATATTTTCAGTATCTATCCAAGAATGTTTTCTGTAATTTACTTTAATGTGAAGCTTGCGCTTGTCCTGCACTATGCTCCTTGATAGATTTGTTGCATGTTTAGCTAGCCTTTGTAATAGCATGTATTTTGTGTATTAATTCAAGAATGTTACGAGTAATATATTTTAATGTGAGGTATCTACCGATCCTGCACTATGCCTGTAGATAGGTTTGTTGCATGCTAAGCAGGCCTTTGTAGTAGCATGTATTTTGTGTATTAATTCAGGAATGTCACGTACATTTATTTTTTACTGTCTAGTATGCACCAATCCTGCCCCTTGATTGATTAGGTGCATGTTATGCATTCCTATGTAATAGGATATATTTTGTGTATTAATTCAGGAATGTTATGTATAATACATTTTAATGTGAAGTATGCACCTGCCTTGCTCTATGCCCCTTAATAGATTTTTGCATGTTAAGCATGCCTTTGTAGTAGCATGTATTATCTGTATTAATTCAGGAATGTTACATTTATTATATTTTACTGAGTAGTATGCACCAATCCTGCACTATGCCCCTTAAAAGATCAGGTGCATGTAACGCATTCCTTCGTAGTAGCATGTATTTTGCGTATTAATTTAGGAATGTTCCGAATAGTATATTTTAATGTGAGGTATCTACTGATCCTGCACTATGCCCGTTAATTAATGTGTTACATGTTTGGCATGCCTTTGTAGCAGCATGTATTATCTGTATTAATACAGGAATGTTACGTATATTATATTTTTACTGTGTAGTATGCACCAATCCTGCTCTATGCTCCTTGATAGATTAGGTGCATGTAATGCATTCCTTCGTCGTAGCATGTATTTTCTGTATTGATTCAGGAATGTTACGTATATTATATTTTACTGTGTAGTATGCACCAATCCTGCTCTATGCTCCTTGATAGATTAGGTGCATGTAATGCATTCCTTTGTCGTAGCATGTATTTTCTGTATTGATTCAGGAATGTTACGTATATTATATTTTACTGTGTAGTATGCACCAATCCTGCATTATGCCCCTTGATAGATTAGGTGCATGTAATGAATTCCTTTGTAGTAGCATGTATTTTCTTTATTGATTCAGGGATGTTACATATATTATAATTACTGTGTAGTATGCACCAATCCTGCTCTATGCCCCTTGATAGATTAGGTGCATGTAATGCATTCCTTCGTCGTAGCATGCATTTTCTGTATTGATTCAGGAATGTTACGTATATTATTTATTAATGTGAGGTATGCACCAATTCAGCACTATGCCCCTTGATAGATTAGTTACATGTTTAGAATGACTGTTTAGTAGGATGTATTTTCTGTATATATTTAGGAATGTTCTATGTTATTTATTTTTATTTTAAGTGGTTGGTAAATACCATGTTTTTGTAAATAAGTATTTTTTTCTATTGTTACTTCTTATATTTTTTATCAAGGAAATGTGGCTTTTTGTTCTCCTGAACTTTTACGATCAGATTGTTAATAGTTTATTGCTTTTTTTTTTTTTTTTTTTGTAATAGATTTTCACCTATCAACATTTTATTATTGGGCTATTCCATCCCAAATCATCCAGTGTTCATACCAGGGTGTCAACGATTTAAATCAATTGATTTAAATCAGTGATTTAAATCATGATTAAAATCATTTGATTTTTTTAAAAAAATCATTGATTTAAATCAATGATTTCATAAAAAAAAAAAATGATTTAAACCAATTGATTCTATTAAAAAAATTATTATTATATATTTTTTAACTTTAGTTTATTTTTTATCTTAAATCTAACTAGTTCTGCCTTTTTTTCAGCCATTTCAACATTTTGTCTTTATTTTTGTCCCTAGAGCCTACCCTAACTTGACCGTTCTTATCTATTCAAAGTCTGTATCTTTTATGATCCTTTCTTTGTTTTTAATTCTGCAAATAAATCTCCTTTTAACGTTAAGATAAAACAGATTGGCAGGTAGTGAGCGAAGTGAATGCTTTAAATTGGTGGAAGACTTCGTCTGCGTTACAATATTGTATTTCCTCAAAAGAACTGTTAATAATAGAGCAGCTTATGATTGGAAAGGCAACTTCTGCAGGGGATGACAGAATGTTTTCAACCCTTGGTTTTGTTCATAGTCAAACGAGAAACTACCTATTTAGATGTGAAAAGGCTGACAAACTGGCATTTTTGTTCAAAGCTTTAAATAAATAATATTACTGTTATTATACGTGATTAATAGGGAACGGATGGTCATGTAATATAAAATTCAAAATATGTACATATATATTTAACTATTTATAATAAAATATGTAATAAAAAATTGAAAATATTTAGTAAACAAATACCTTAAACACTATAAAATATTGAAAAGAAAAGCATAAATAATAAGTAGGAACTCTGTTATTATTAATGGAAAGAACAAAAGTCTAGAACAAAATGACTAAAAACTGTTTAGCATATTGAAAAATAAAGCAAAAATAAATATTAGGAATTCATTACAAAAAGGGGAAAAAGTTGAAAATTTCTACAGATGAACATTATTTTGAAATTTTCAAACGTGAAATGTTGCCGGTCTGATCTGAGTATACTTTTGAAGCGTCTGAATTATCCTTCAATATCTACTAAGTCACTGGTGTGTATTTTAAGACTACAATCAACTGCTCTGAAGAGTGGGATTCAACTAAACTGTTAATCGTTTTGCCGCTATGGATATACCCAATAATGTGGATATTTTTCCACCCAGGGTTTTTTTCTGGACCGTCTTTTCACTTTATTTTTAATCGATTCCCAGTATCTCCTTCTAAAAGCTGGATTTTCTCTATTACTCTCGTATGATTCTAATGCTATCCACTTAACAACATGCCTATTTCATCTAGTATTAACATAGTATATATATAGCCACCTCCTTGGAATTAGAAAAGACACAGTCACCTAGACTCAATGTGTAAAGTTTTATTTCCTTTCTCAGTTTTCTTTTATTTCTTCAATTACAATTTTTTTTTAAATTTATTTATTTTACTTTAAGAGCTGCACAGCAATTGTGATCTGCCCTAAACGAATTTATATAAAATATAATAAATTAAATAATAAATTATAAGCCAAGGATCAGTAACAAAGTTAAAAAATAAAGGATATGGAGAATGAATAATAAAATAAAAATAAAGAAAAGAATAATAATAAAAAATAATAAAGAAATATATAAGCAATTAATAAAATAAATAAATACAGAATTAAATGTATAATTTTAATGGTAATAATAAATAGTAACCATAATGATATTTGTAGAGTTGAAATTTGAGGTATATTATCCTGAAATAAGAAACTTTGACTTGGGAGTTATGTGTGGTATAACTATATTTTATTATATGTCTTTGTCGTCTTTAAGTATGTCGGTATGGTATCAATATGTGGGCTCCTATCAGATAACAGTAAGTTGGCTCTGTTAAGGCAGTCTGTTAGTAAGTGTTTTACAGTTAAAAGTACGTTGCATGCCTCACATAGTGGTTTGTCTTGTCTTTTTAAGAGGTACGAAAGGTTGAGTCGTGTATGTCCAATCCTGTCGTGTTAGTGTGATGGAGATTCCAGGGCTTTGAATGAAAGGCAGCGTGTAAGTGGTAGCGTATATTGATAGGACAACTGGCCTGGACGGGAGGAGTGATAGAGAAGAGTGGAGAGTGACGAGCGTGGAGTCTAGTAGAGAGTCGTGGAGAGTGAGGGGGGGCTAGGATTTAGCCCCCCCTAAACAAGCAGGTAGGATTGGGGAATTATGGAGCAATGCAGGTCTCTAGCTGCTGATGTTCAATATTATATGTTCAATATTGCTAGTGTCTGGGTTCCTTTCTTTTCCATTATTTTCCTCACAGTTAGTATTACTTCGTCGCGTCTCGTCCTTAGTTCTCCTGACGAATATGGCTGTATACTGCACTTTATTTTCCTGCGGTGGATATCTTGTGTGCAGTGCCACGTTGCTTGACATCTATTCAGTATAGTGTGTGTTATTTTTGTTTGTAAGTCTTGTGATGTAAGTAAGTGCTGGTCATGCGGGCGACTAGTTGCAGCGAGTTTTGCTTGTTCGTCTGCTTTTGAAGTCTCTCCAAGGTTCTCATGACCTGGAACCCACACCATTGTTACCATTGTGTGTAAGTCTTTTAGTCTCGATAGTTCTTGTAATATATTAACAAGGATCGGGTTGGTAGTGTAGATGTTATTTATAGCAGAATATGTAAAAATATGGAGTTTTGAAGATTTACATCAATACTTAAGATTTACAAATCAGAAAAAATATGTAAATATAATAACATCTTTTCCCTAGCGATTAATATTTCTGTAAAGCTTCATTTCTAAAGTCTTTGTTCTAAAATTTGAAAATTAAGTTAATTTGAATATATACTGGGGTCGAAATTGTCCTATATTTTGAGACTAGAGTTTCTGTACAGTTAAATTTAATGTCTTTAATCGCTGAAAATTAAAGATTTTCGTCTATTTAAGTCTTTAAATTTACAGAAATTCCGGTCTTAAAATATAGGACAACTTCAACCCCTGTATATATGATCCGTCAATACTACTGTGCTCCCGAAATTATCCACTTAAGACAAAAAACTTTAGAATAGTTATTTCATTATTTCCATTGTAAATAAACAAATATTTTAGTTACAGGTTTTTATAATGAACAACTAGGTAATAACCAGCTCTCTATGTAGACTAGATACATTTAAAAAGTTTGATTTCTTTTTTAAATCCATTTTTAGTAAAAAAATCAAAAAAATCCAATTTAAATCAAAAAAATCTGATTTAAATCAAATAAATCCGATTTTTTTGATTTTTTTAAAAAAATCATGATTTTTTTACACCCTGGTTCATACCCCCGAGGTGTTAGATTTTGATAAACTTTGTGAGTATGTTCGAGTTATAGGCCTGAGTACATGTAACAAATTTTATGTTATCATGTTCATTAGTTTTTGAAATGCAGCATTGTAAAAATTCTTTAAAAACATGCAAAATGTAATTGATTAAACCTCTGGCAACAATGCATACTTTTACAGATTTTGCTATAAAACAGTAAATTTTAATGATAGGAAGTTCATTTTTTTTTTAATTAGCTTAGCATTAAATTGTGAATGAAAATATTTTTATTTATTTACTCAAATTATTCTGCCTCTACCCTTGAAGGTCATTGGCAACATATATATTTCTTAGTATATATTGAGTTCCTTCAGGAAGTTAATGAAATTTTTGACAGTAGTTTCGTCATCTTGTACAGCTTCCTGTAGAGTTCTTGGGCTGTTATAGTGTGAGCAATATGTAGAAGAGTTTTTGCATTGGATGATTATGTGTTCTATAGTCATAGGCATTGTGCATATTACACAAGTGGGTGGGTGCAGATTTTTGAGGAGGTAAGTTTGGGTTATTGCACAGTAGCCTATTCGCAAACGTGCCAGAACGACTTCTTCCCTCCGAGAGTGATGTGAAGCTGTATCCCATGGTCTTGTGTCACGTTTTTCTCTCAGTAATTCGCTCCTGCATGTTTATGGCCACAGTGCTGGCGATTTTTCCAACATCTTATTTTTAATGTATCTTTTTACATCGTGCACAGTTGCCGCATTTCAATCGGAGAAATAAGGAATTGGAAATTTGCAATTAATAGTTTTGCTCTTTTAAACAGGTTTTTTATCTGTATCTACCTGGTTTTGCTGGTTGTTGCTTATTTTAATTGAATTTTACAGTAAAACGTATTGTGTATAGTATAGTGTTTCCAAGACCGAATGCTGAGAAGGTGGGGAAAGTCATGATGCTGTCAGTTTCCTGTTGTGGCGCCTTAAATCTATTTCCTTGAGATTTTATTATATATTTTTCATGAATGATCCCCACCAATACCTGCTTCTATTCCTTTACTAACAGCTCTAGAGAAAAGAACGAAACAGCGCTCAGATGTCGCAGCTCCTGCGAGTCTGACATATTTTTTTATTGCACATTAGCTTCTATGGCCATTATTGCTAGGCTGTCTATTCAATGCCATCCAACTCTGTTGTAGCTTGATGATCAAAGCTGTTGAATGGCTTATAAACAGCTTTCTTTGGTTTATCCTCTATATCCCACAGGGATGTCCATATTTTGCACCGGTTCTACAAGATTTCCAGTCAATTGTGGTCAGTAATTCTTAAGTTTCTTCCCTTAAAAGTCTATTTCTACCAAATGTCCTGTCTACATCTAGAACCTCTGCCATTTTCAATCTGTCCGCTCAGTTCCCTCTGATCCCTAACCTCTACCTCTCCTACTTTTATTTTTGATTTTTTTATGACTTGTAAACCCTTTTCATCAGTTCCATTTTAATAAATAGTTTTCTGTACAGACGACATTCGCTCATTTAATTACTTATAGACCTAGAGCTGGCAACACACTTTTCATGAAGGGTTTTATGCACCCTGAAATTTTGCTATAATTTACCTCTTAGGTTGATAAGAAGGTAAGTATGTGTTTTCTGGACATACCTTGGAACACCAGGTACTGCGCATAGGGGAAAGATGCAAAACAATATTGCTCAAAAGTAGAGTTTTATTCAGAAGCCAACTATTATTAATGAAAAAAATGGCAAATTAAGGCAATTTTTAAATTATTAATAAATGAGGCAGGAACTTTTAAGGGAGTTAAAATGATAATCTAATATATAAAAATGAATCGCTAAATGTGTTGGTAAGCGCAAATCTCGAGAACAACTGAACCGATTTCGCTAATTATTTTTTTATAATACTCCTTGAACTACGAGGATGGTTCTTACAGCGAGAAAAATTAACAAAAATTGCCTGAAAAAGTCAACACTTTTCGGGTATTTTTTCACTTCCTTGACGCAAATTCATTTTTAAATAAAAACATATGTTCTCAATTATAATATTTTTAACAGTTAACGTATTAGGTTATTTGTTTATAAGCAAAAAAATGTAAATAAATAAGAACATGTTATTACTAGGTGACTATACAATCACATGTTAATAATGCAATTTAAATTAATTTATATTTGCGTTAACGAAGTAAAAAAGACCCCACTTTTCTATATCTCCATACAATAGATTCGTAATAATACTTAAAGGTCAATTTGAACTTTAATACCATGCCATAAAGTTTAAGTGTTAGTGGAGGGGTTCTGGGAAGGCAAAACAATTGAGTGACATTAGTATCGAATAACTATTAATGTCAGTATTTGTCAAATTTTATACAATGGCAACATTACTCAAAAACAAATTGTCTTTGGTAAAATGTAAATTGTCCGTGGTAAAATGTCACTTAAAATTTAAACATCTCTTTGCTGTGCATCTATAGTATTACTAAATCTAAAAGCCACAAATTTCTAAAAAATTACTTAAGTGTTGTCTGTTTGTGACTTACTAAATATGCCTCCTATAAGGCGGCAGACAAATTTAGCCAGAAAATGTGTTGCTGTTCGATCTATGAACTCAGTTCGACTACAAACAAATCCCAGAGGCAGTCATTAAGTGTTTGTGGTATTAATCTAGAAAACCCATGTTTCTCGCATTGTATGTTGCCTGTTTCCATGTTGGTAAACCATCTGCTCTGTTTGTTTACGCGTCAGGTAATGAAACAAAAAATATCGTGTACTATTAAGTACTACAATAAAAATGAAACTTAATTTAGAATAAGTAAAAATAAAATGAAATATAAAAAAGTAGGTATCATAATAAGAAATATGATATTGTAATTTTCATTGTGATTTTTAGTGACTATTAAAAGAATTTTAAGTGTTTTATAATTTTTATTTTTTGACAAAATGTAATTGTTGACTTATTAAGTTTCTTTTTTTTTATCTTATTAGCTGAGCCGGTGTCCCAAATAGCAGAATAAGTATTAGAAGAAAACAAAAATAAAGAATCGACTGTTAGGCGGTCAAAGTTCGCCGGGTCAGCTAGTAATAAAAAAAAAAAACTAAGTACCTAGTTTTTATTTTTAATATTAAATGAAGTGCTTTATTGTGGGGTTTAATTATCAGGAAATGTAAAAAGAAATGTTGCCTATGATAGACTGCAATACACTGCGCGTATCCGTAAGAGTCCATGAGACAACCGCGCAATGTTTGTTGTTTTCTGTGCTCTCATTGGTTCTTGCTCACATAATCTTGTACAGCTGTTCCGGTTTTAATGGCAGCGTGAATAAAACTCTTATTTAATATTAAAATAAAAACAATTAATTTTTTTTTTTTTTTTTTTTTGTGTTATACCCCTTAAAAGTGTCTACCGTATTTATTATTCATTGTAAAATTGTCTTAATTTTACATTAAAGATAGTTGGCTTCTGAATAAAACTTTATTTTTGGGAAATTTTTTTTTTGTACCTTTCCCATATGCGCAGTATCTGGTGTTCCAAGGTATCTCCAGGAAACACAGGAGTTGCTGGCTCTCTGTCTATTATTATTATTATTATTAGTTATTATTAGAGCAAAACATGTTACTGCTAAATGCAATTAAAGAGTCCAACTCGAAGAAACTTCATCCACTATCAATTAAATAGCTTGGAATACATATATCTAATATTTGTACTTAATATTTTGTGAAAAATTAATATGAATACTCCAATGAAATCTTCCTTCGCCTGTGCTTTAACTTGGTCAAACAATGGAGCACTGCAGATGTTTTAAGACGACCATAGTCTAAGCAATGTTATATAGTGCATATTTGCTAGTCAATACGTTCGACTTTTTAACTTTGACACAATTACATGATAGATAGTAATTAGATTCTGTTAGCTTGTAACATCTGCTTACCTTTTTTGCGATCAAAGGTTTTAATTTACGAGGTATGTTATAATCTTCTTAAAGACATCGTATATATAAATATGTTTTGCTCCTTTCCGTAGAGATATTAGTGGCAATAAATAAGAGAGGACTGCTAATGAACTTGGAAGCTGATTCCAAACTTTTGAAAACAATACCAAGTCGGATGCATTAAAGTATTCTAGGTGTACTCCAGACACTGTAGTCTTCCTTTTTAAAATTCAGCCTCAGGCATAGGTTAAAAGAAATTTTGGTAAAAATGCAGTTTCGCACCCTCCAAACCGATTTCTTTCAAATTTTGTACAATAACGTATTTTGATGCACTAAACACGAATACGATAAAAAAAAAACGTCGGATTTAACTAGGAAAGAAGTTATTAAGCACTTAAGTTCACTGTTATGCAGGTTATGAGAGCTATTAATTATAGCGAGTTGGATTGACTGGGGTTTTGTCATCTTCTTGAGCGAGCGTAGCGAGCGGAAACGTATAGCATGTATGCCCTTAAGCGACAGGTGAGGATGCCCTTAAAATTAACAATATTTTCGAATAAATGGTTTCTGAACATTTCAAATGAGAGTTCTCTGTTTCCCAATGTTACATATCTGCACATGCGCATGTTTACAAATACGCTGATGACGCCTAGTTTTATAACCTTCCTAACTTTAGTGCTTAATATTCTATTCTATTAATTTTAGCGAGTTGGATTGACTGGGGTTTTGTTATCTTCTTTAGCGAGCGGAAATGCATAGCATGTATGCCTTAAAGTCGTCATTTATGTCTTAAAGTCTTCACAAATTTAGTTGTTGTTGGAGCATTAGCTCTCATAACCTGCATAACAGTGAACTTAAGTGCTTAATAACTTCTTTCCTAGTTAAATCCGACTTTTTTTTTTTTTTATCGTATTTGTGTTTAGTGCATCAAAATATGTTATTGTGCAAAATTTGAAAGAAATCGGTTTGGAGGGCATGAAACTGCATTTTTACCGAAATTTTTGATGTCAAAGCTTAAAATAATACTAAAATCCTTCTGGACTATATGTATATCCCCTAAGGATCTCTAAAAATTGCTGAATATCAGATATTTTTTTTTTTTTTTTTTTTTTTTTTACGGCGCATCTACAACTTGGTCATTAGCGCCGGGCTATCTACAGGTTGCCACCCTTTTCTAATGCCAACAGCACATGGTCGGTCACCCATTCAGGTACTGACCACGCCCGACGTTGCTTAACTTCGGTGATCTAGGGGAACCGGTGTATTCAACGTGGCTATGGCCGTTGGCAATATCAGATATTAAAAGGAATTTTCATCTTTTAGTTTCAAAATATTAGTTTTATACCTTGCTTGGATAGAACCAATCATAAGGATCGGTCGAAGAAAGCAATTTTGAATAATAGGTTCAAGGCATTTTAGAATAGCTATAATTACACCATAGGACTTTTTAATAAATATAGTTAATAATAATATTTCTACCTTGAATTATGTAAGTTTGCATTAGCTGAGTCCATATTAGTTAGTAAACACACCAGACTAGGGGTGGCCAAGCTCCTACATAGTCCAAGACATTTTTCAAAATTTAAAATTTTTTTTTTTTTGCGAGTTGCAATTAAATTATATTCACTGAAAATATATAAATTAAAGTACATATGTGTATTGAATTTAAATATTAATAATTAAACACATTTATTTTACTTCCAAAAAAACTATTTTTTTTAATTTCAGATGAGTTTCACTTTTCCTTTAATTTTTATTATTAGGAAATAAAAATGAAGATTTCATCGTAATTAATATATTTAATAATATATAATTTTTTTTTTTTTTTTTTTTTTTTTTAATTAAAAATAAAAATTATTTTTATAATGTTATTCCAACATTTTTTTTTATAAAAGTTTTAATACAAATGTTTATATTATTTTAACTTTTAAACATTTTTTAAAATAAAAAACAATATTAGTGCCAAAATGAATAGAACCTCAATTCACTGAAATAAACAAATAACTTTAAATAAACAAAAGGTTCCAAATAAAGTTTTCTTTATTTATTCTGAGGATAAAAGAAATTAATTCTAGCTCTCGAGATAAGGGATTAATTAAACATAAATTATTAAATTAATGAACTGTATATCATTATTTCTTTATCTACATTTAAAATATATCCATGCTTTTACTCTCAAAATAGTCTTTTTTTTTTTTTTTTTACATAGTTAAATAAACCTAGAATTTTTTTATTTATTTATTTTTTTCACAATATATTGTAAAACTTTTCCCAACAATTTTTATCGAGAAAATTTTTATATAAAAATTATTTCATAACAGTTATTCATTAATGTAAAAAATAGAAATTATGAAATGATTTGTTTGTCATAATTTTTAGGAAACATTTTTATTTCGGTCCTTGATTCGTATTAGTCATTAAAACAATCAATAGATAGGCTGAAAAAAAACTTGTGTTATAACCACAAAAAATTGCTCTACACCTTTCCTCGCAAGTGCAAAAACATTCATCAGAAGAATCTAAGGGTCATTCCATGTCAAATCAACAAGGGTCACAACCCAACCTTTTTGGATTTTGATAAAATTTGGTAGGTTGGTTACTCTAACAAAAAATAACGAAAAACAATTTTTTAAAATTTTTTATCTGTTTCCGTTTTTTAGTATTAATTTTCAAAGTATTGAAAACCCGCCTTTTTTGGTCAACTGGAAAATGTTAATTGCTTGGTATCCATCACTCACCATATAAAAAACGGAAGAGATAAAAAAATTTAAAAAATTGTTTATCTGTTTCCGTTTTTTTAGTATTAATTTTCAAAGTATTGAAAACCCGCCTTTTTTACTGGAAAATGTTAATTGCTTGGTATCCATCACTCACCATATTTTTACCAACTACGCAGTGACAATTAGTCAAATTATGTTATAACATGATCCCATTCCCAACCCATAATGAAACTAACAGCATATGTAGTCAATGAACTGAAGATTCAAATATATTTTCTTCAGAATTATAAAAGTACAGTTTTTCAAAAACCGTTACGTACAATTTTTCGAATTTTTTTTTGAAAAGTAAAATTTGTAATAAGTTGGTCTTGTTGTATATCAAATTAAAGTCCATTTAATTAGCTAAACAATGAGACTGTGCTGACGGCTCTAGCTAAAATATAACTCAATCTACCAAGCAATTAACATTTTCCAGTTGACCAAAAAAAGTGGTTTTTCAATACTTTGAAAATTAATACTAAAAAAACGGAAACAGATAAATTTTTTAAAAAAAATTGTACCATTCAAGGAGCTCTTAAGAGCTATCAGGATTCAAAATTTCAAAAAAATCCAAGAGGGTCAGGTTGTAAACAGTACTTTCATTGGTTAAATTGACATGGAATGGCCCCTAAATCTCTTTTTAGGCCGGAAGGTATTAGTCCTTCTATTTTGTAGTCTTAACTCCTTACTCCGGATTGATATCTTTGCCTAAAACCATATTTGAATTCAGTGGTAGGAGCAATATGACTGCAAGTAAAAAATAAAATAAGTTTTAAGAATGTGCCTGATATCTATCTTACTTTTTGAACTGTTTTTACACACTCCATTTCCTATTATCAGTAAGCGTGGTATTTTCTTTTTGAAAAAAGAAAAGGAGTCAATCCTATCCTAACTAGAAAAGGGTGGTAACCCATAATTATCCCATCCCAAAAATCTGTGATATTTATAAATAGACATAATAATTTAAATAAATAATAGGCTTAAGCAATTGCTTGCATTTTATCGTAAAAGCTTCTGTCCCACCTGACTGGGCTGAAAGTGTTTTTTTTTTCAGCAAAATCAAACCATTTTTGATAATGTTTAAGTAAACAGTATATATACAGGGTGATTCAGGTCTAAGTAGCCAAACTCTAGGAGGTGATTGTAGACATAATTTCCAACAAAAAAGTTCATTTCAAGTATGGTCCGATTCCAAAAGGAACAGGAGCTATGCCCAATTTTCTGTTTTTTTTTTAAGGTAGTCATGTTTTTTAATGAATAAGAAAGGATTTCTCAAAAACTATTCAAGATAATTAAATTCTAATTATGCTATCATAAAATAGACAACATTTCCTTTAAAAAGACAGTAATTTAATTCACTAAAATCATTATTAAAAGATCCTGGACGTCCAATAACGCACTTCTGTTTTTATCATTGAATCACAGTTTTTTCGCGATTTTTTTCCTCAGTCCTCTAACGGACTAAAGATTCAATAATTACAAGAAAACTTCTACATTTATTAAGCATTGAATCCATGCAAATGAAGTGGAGGTTTATTGAGGGATAAATTGAAAGATTGGCTCCCTTTTGTCAAATAAATGTGGAATGTAGTTTTGTTACTTTCAACTACCTTGTGTGAAAAAATTAAAAATTATTCATTTTTAAATGGCCAAACTGTGGGTATCCATTGTCCAGTTCAGAAGCAATAAAAAGTAACTGAATGAAATGATCGGACAAGTTTTTCATTTGGGAGACCTGTTACATTTTGTGTTTAACAAATTTTCATTGATTTATCTTTTACATGATGTTGTTGGCACTAAAATATTTGCTTATACATTTGAAAATTTGCTAAATTTGCGATTGGACCTTTATGAACTTGGGCAAGGGATCCATCCACTGTCTAACAGCACTGCTGCTATGTGCAGGACAGCAATCCATCTGGAACCATGAATCTATTTGCTAACGGAATGTGTTCCAATGCAATAGGTCGGTCGTATTTAAATTGTGTGGAGGTTTAAAAATATGTTGAATCGAACCTGTCGGGAATCAGGATTGGCTAAAGAAGATATTTGACCTCAATTCTGCACCACACATTAACTTGGATACTGATTGTGTGATCATCACAGTGCATAAAGATTAACATGAAACCAAGTATGCGAATTGGGGTTGTTAAATATTCCATTCTGTGCGAATGTGGCCTTGTGTGTCCACAAAATGTTGCGGCCGAACTGAGGATTAAATTTTTCCTCCCGCAATGTTTTGCACAATTTTTAGTTTTATTTCACATTTTATTTGAAAACATTTCAAGTCATGGGTAAATTCTGGATTACAATTATTCAACTACCCTGAAATCTTTTTGAATTCTCCGCTCAAAATTTCTAGTTAAAACTGGGTGCCAAATACATCATGTAAAAGATAAATCAATGAAAAATTGAAAAACATGAAATGTAACAGATTTCTCAAATGAAAAACTTTTTCAATCGTTTCATTTAGTTACATTTATTGCTTCCGGAATGGACAATGGATACCCACAGTTTGGCCATTAAAAAATGAATAATTTTTAATTTCTTCACACAAAGTATTTGAAAGTAATAAAACTACATTCCACATATTTTTGACATAAGGGAGCCAATCGTTCAATTTATTCCCTAATAAACCTCCACTTCATTTTCATAGATTTAATGCTCACTAAATGTAGAAGTTTTCCGGTAAGTATTAAATCTGTAGTCCATTAGAGGGCTGAGGAAAAAAATCGCGAAAATACTCTGATTCATTGATAAAAACAGAAGTGCGTTATTGGACGTCCAGAAAGTATCTTTTAATAATGGTTTTAGTGAATTAAATTAATGTATTTTTAAAGGAAATTTTGTCTATTTTATGATGGCATAATTAGAATTTAATTATCTTGAATAGTTTTTGAGAAATCCTTTCTTATTCTTTATAAAACATGACTACATTAAAAAAACAGAAAATTGGGCATAGCTCCTTTTCCTTTCGGAATCGGACCATACTTGAAATAAACTTTTTTGTTGGAAATTATGTCTACCATCACCTCCTAGAGTTTGGCTACTTAGACCTGAATCACCTTGTATATACTGTTTACTGTATATATATATATATATATATATATATATATATATATATATATATATATATATATATATATATATATAAATATAAATAAATATAAATATAAATTAATTTACATAATATAAATGTGTGAGTGTGTATTTGAAATTAAATTAAGGGTGTAGCCTTTATTATACAACAAAAAATACAATTCTTCTAATATGAATAAAAGCAGTTTATGTTATACATTATTTAACAATTTAACTTATACATTGAAGTTAACATCTTAACATCTATTTTTGCCATTATATGTGTGTGAATGTATACACACTTATGCTAGTAGGAAGGATTGTATAAATATAATTAATTAACCGTGCACATCTGATTTTATTCTAACAAATATATTTGACATAGGATGTATTTTATTTTAATTCATCATCACAATTTAAATCAGTGGAAAAAATTTGTCTGCATGTTAATAGAATAGTAAAATAAATAAAAAATGTTTGCATGATCCATAACCAGCATTATAACACTAGTTAAAACATATAGTTGAAACATATAAATTCAATTTTATTTATGGAATGTGTACCAATAGTGAATGTATCCCTTGCAACCCTGTTGTTTACAGTTCATATGATAGCTGTGATGTGTTTCCTTCTTGTTACCTTTATTTCCTTAAAATTCTTCGATTTTCCACACGATGCTTCTACGAAAGCTACAGCATGTCATGGAACTCTTATATAACAGCCTCTATCAATGGAAGACAGTGTCTCAGTGAAGTGTTCTGTTAATTAGCTACAGCAGATAGCAGGTCAGAAACCCAATTTGTTTCATCCGAACATCGCAAGTAGTAGTGTTTGAATTTGAGTTTTTATTTGTTTGTGCCTCGCTGACTGGAACAAAGATGCCTCAAAAAAATCCCGTGGAGGCAGTGAGCAGAAGTCATTGCATAAGGAACAATAATTCATGATTTTATGTGTTGTTTCTTAAATATTTGTTACAACCAATAGGCAATATTTAGATTTTTTTTTTTTATTCATAAATGTATTAACAGTTATTCTTTTCACCTTCTCATGTAGGCTAAAAAAAAGTTTAAATGGAGGCTCAATGGTTGTGAGTGGTTAGGAGTGGGCACTCACTGTCTAAGGGTTCCATTAGGGATAGTAACTTTTATTTCAAAAGAAAAGCTACCAGCCCTATCCCAGCTATAAAAGGGTGGTAACCTGTAGATAACCCGTCCAAAAAAGTTTTTATGTTTAAGTGGACGTTAAAATTTAAATGAATAAAGGTCTAATTGTTCATGTGTTTTTTATTAACCTTTGTGTGATTTTGTTTTCCTACTTCAACCGATTACAAAAAAAAATTAAAATTTTCACATTTCTAAAAATTATTACATATGTTCTAAAGTTATTTCACAGGGTTTTATTAAGATAATTAAAAAAAAATATATTTTGAATTTTCAACCTTGAAGTGATACAATCCAAAGTACTGCTTGCATGGATGCTTTTATAGATTTTAATTTATAATTTTTAAATAATTAAAATCTATGTATTGTAGTATTTTAAAAAGTACTACACTATTTTTTTTAAAAAAAACATTGTCTGTGAGCATATTCTTCTATTTATTATATGATTTTCTTATCTATATCAGGAAATTATACATTTAAGCCATTAGAATTTATAAATTCACATTCATATAAAAATTTATCACTAATTAACACATGACTACATATAATTACTAAATATAAACATAAACAGTACGGATACACTCTAAAACCTTTAAATACACTCAAAATTCTTTAAATTTATTGATATGATTTTTTTGTCTTATAGAAACATTTTTATTTGTTTTATCGCCTTGTAGCCTACAACAATAAATAAAGAAAATATTACATTTTTAAATATTCTTAATTACTTTATTGATTTTTATTATTATTAGGACACATCTTTTTCTTTAGATAGTCACAATGTAAACTGAATTTTCTTACAATATAAAAAAAAATTTGAAATGAGCAAATTAGTAACATGGGATTCTTCTTTTCTTTTTTCTCTCACTGTCTTATTTGAAATATTTTGGTCTCTGTAACGCAACGTGTGGGAGGCTGGGTGGGTTGCATGGTGATTTTAATAAAACATAGTCTTTGCTATATTTTAGGTTCTTAACTTAAATTCCCAGCATTATCTGACATACCTTTATTTTTACTATGTATGGTATAATAGTGTGTAATAAATAATAGCTCTCCTTAGTTAATTTTAGTATAATTCTGATTAATATGACAATATTTGCATATCTATTAGATTCAAAAATATTCACTTTGTAACTGCATCATTATGAATAGCAAGTTTAGTTAAAATGCTCAACTCGGTCTTCCAATTTTTCCTATGATAAAAAAAAAATGTAATTGTTTTTTTTTCTTTAAAAAGAAAAAGAAAAAAGAAACCATAAAATTTGGCTATTATGGAATGGAGGTTCTTTTTTCTTCTTTTCCTAATGTTCTCTTTTCTTCTTAACCATGCAGCAAAAACACTTATCATCTGTCTAGTAAAATCTTATCTGCAAGTTTTCCATAATCGTTAATAATCTTAAACATATTGAAAATTACTAACACCGAATACCTCTATTACTATCATTTATCACTACCAGGGAGCTCAGGGAAAAGTCGGAGAATTCTATTTTCAAAACTCGGTAGGAACCTAGCAAAATATATATATATATATATATATATATATATATATATATATATATATATACATATATATTGTGAGTAAAAAACAAAGTATTGCCGCTATGGTGTTAACGGACATATATATTTTAAGGGGGGTAATGTAGACTAAATGAAAATTTATAGGAATTTTCAAAACAATTGTTTTATGAGTGCATCTCTGGTAGCTACTTTCGAAAATTGCTAATAATATGGAATAAAAAAACCGTAACCGTAGTATACACATCATAAAAAATGTTGTAAATAAGAATAAATTTAAACATAGTAAATAATACTTATTATTTATATACAATAATATATTTTTTAATTTAATAGAAAAGAAAACCTTTATCCAAAGACTAAAAAGAAAATTTTACTTCACTTGACTAATCTTTGGGGCAATTAAATTTTATTTTTGACTCTTATCTTTTAACAGGCTGAATCTAATGACTTTTAGCCTGCCTTCAGTGATGTTGTAGCATTTGTAGTATAAGGCTCATTTCTACCTAACGACCAGCGTTAACTGCGTTCAGTTTCTCCAAATGAATACGAACAATGACAAAATTTTAAACTAAAAAGTGCTTCGGATTAACAAGAATCATCAATGAAAATTACATTTGTGCTCACATATAATTTCTGAAAAACTGCAAGAAGTCTCATCCTTTTCAAGAATTTATGTGAAAAAAGAACTGTTATTTGTTTTATCGTGTAGTGCAATTAATACTTTTTTGTTATTCATGTAGTTACAATTTATATATATATATATATATATATATATATATATATATATATATATATATATATATATATATATATATATGGGAAGGTGTTGTACCTTTGACCAGTTTGCAGAATTGAATTTTTTTTAGCTCGAATATTAAGGCTAAATTCATTTTTTGTATTTCATTGTAAATAGTATTCTATTTGTTTATCATATTTAATTTTTTCAAGGTTCTGACTTTAATATTACATCTTACCTACAAAAATATTACATTTAATATTTTGTATTAATTATTAAAAAAATAATCGTACAGTGGTCAAAGGTAC
Organism: Gonocerus acuteangulatus; assembly: GCA_946811695.1. Taxonomy (NCBI): domain Eukaryota; kingdom Metazoa; phylum Arthropoda; class Insecta; order Hemiptera; family Coreidae; genus Gonocerus; species Gonocerus acuteangulatus. The sequence goes on from OX328126.1 coordinate 81,891,674, forward strand.
AACATGTAGTTGTACCTTTGACCATGGGGTGTTGTACCTTTGACCACGTAAAAACAACACAGCCGTGCAGAAAGAAATTGTATTGAGTAATATTATAATTAATTGTAAGTTAATTAAATACAATACATGAATGTAAGCATAATAAAAAGCTATTATTGAAATTATGTTATGCTTAATCTGCTGAAAAATCCAGTCAAATCGATAATCGTTTAAACCGTCAAGCAGATCCTCCAGCAATAGAAGGGTATGGAAGTTTAGCCACAATGTCTTCAACATCAATATCATACAAATTTTCATCATCTCTCGTAAACTTGTCACTTAAAGTTTGTTTTTTCAAATATTGGATCTTAAACATTGGACATTTAATTCCACAGATCTCTGCGACTAAATATGTAATAGTCTTTTTACTTTTATTTTTAACAAGTATAAAATTTCCTTTTTCCAAATAATATTTTTCAAATTGTTACTGGTTAAGTCGATAACTCACGACATTTATCACACAGATCAACGTCACTTTCTCCTGAAGAAATTTCAGTGTCAGTATCGGAATCTGAACTGTCATTAGAATAATTTTCTTTTTATTTACCATTTTTTTAGGAAGGGGTTTATTTGTATGTGCTGGCTTACTTTTATGGTGTTTCTTTCGTTTTTTTTTTTTCACCTTCAATAATTAGCTTTTCAGGAATATCCGTCAGGATACGAGGTTTCCCTTTAGGCCGGCCCCTATTTGACATTTTCCTTCCCTCCGCTTTTCCATGAGGTCTTGCAAGTTCAAGTGGAACGATAATGGGCAATAGGTTTGAACAGCTACACTGAGGATTAATAAAGTCAGTTTGAACTTATTTAATTTATTATTTTTAAAATTCTTTGAACAATTAAAGCAACCAATATTAATTTAAAAAAAAAAACTGCAGCAGAAAACATAAAAGTTGAATTATGTAAAACTTACTCGGGTGTGTTGTACCTTTGACCTGGTCAAAGGTACAACAACTAGTCGTGGTCAGAGGTACAACACCCTAGTAGTGCAAATTAAAAATTTTAGGGTTAAGATAATTCAATTTCAGAAGCTACACCATGTTTCTTAGTAATAGCTACTTTGTCAAATGATTTCCATCTAAAAAGACTTAATAAAAAAAATATTATGAGGCAAAATGTCATCAATAAATAACTTACATTTTTATGATAGAAATGGATAAGAATTTTTCGCAAGAATCCTCTTTGACTTGAATAATCCAAAGTAGGTTACACAAGCCCTCTAATGAAAGAACTAAACACTAATTACGCCAAAATTTATAAAATGTTTCTATGTGCCGCGACAGCCTCGGTGGTCAAAGGTACATGACGGTCAGAGGTACAACACCTTTCCCTATATATATGCATATATATATATATAATATATATATATATATATATATATATATATATATATATATATATATATATATATATATATAATGCTTTTCTAGCATTCTTTGCAATAACATTGAAGAAATGTATTTTGATAACACAAGGAGTGGAAAGATTACATGAGTAATTTTTGTTGTAAAATAGCTTTATATCTTATAAAATAATCATCATTTTATAATATTGGGGGCCCCGTGTCTGCGAGTGTTAAGGCGTGAGCACTTAACACCTCGTGTCAAGGGTCGTGGATTTGATTCCCACTAGGGCTGGTAGCTTTTCTTTGGAAATAGTAAAGGCATCAGCCCTATCCTGGCTGGAAAAAGATGGTGACCTATAGATAATAATTAAAAACGTTAAAATTTAAATTTATAAATACTGTTGTAGTAACAAAAGTTACAAGAATAAATATTTTATATCTCATAATTCATTCAATAAATTCATATATAATTCAATTTATTTTTATTTATATTTGAAGCCCTACTTATACCTAACACTGGATTTTGGAATCGGATGTCCATTCCAAGTTACCATGCTTCTCTTCAAAATATTCAAGAATTTAAATTTAGATATATGACTTCTGAGAAAGGTCTTAAGGCGAAGCTTGTAACAGGAGATTAAGACACAGATTGTGCTGGCTGTGATAGAAGACTTAAGACATGAAGAAGATTTAGAATACTTTAATCATAAGCTATAATTGTGATTAACGTCCTGACCATCAAAAACTTGCTTTCCTTGAAAATCAGAAGATCACTTAATTGCTGACCGCTCTACGAGGGAACAAATACTGGTGAAGGGTCTTCTAATGGTGCTGAAGTTGTCGATTCTGGTGTAAGCGCTACATACGTCAGTTGTTTGTCATTCAGGATTCTTCTGTGTGTGTAGTAATATATATGTGTGCGTGATGATGGGTAATCCACACCCTTATTTATTGTTTAATAAAGTTAAAGTGTATTGCGAGGTTTTATCTATTTTATTAAACACTACAAAAGTCAAAAGAAATGTGAAATATACCAAATAAATAATTTATTTAGATTAATTGTCAATTTTGATATTTTATAACTTTCTATGTTGCTTCAATGAATGTTGTTATTATTTTTGTTGTCAATAAAAGTTGAGAAAATTGTAATGCTTCATAGAGCCCTAATTTTCCTCTACTTTGTGGTGTAACTCATGAGTTGCAAACTTGAACTCTTGCATTACAGTTTTTTAAAAAACTCATATTTTTAAACTATTTTCCGAGTGATTCTGGAGGCTCATTTGTCTCAATTTTTTTAATATTTCATTAATATAGGATCAAGCAGGAATCATGTGACTAATTGTTATTAATTTTATGCAATTTATTGACATGGGTGGTAGGTCACTACCTATGGGTCTCTTATTTGTCAAAGGCATAAACATGGATTTGAAATAGCATTATCAATGAAGGCACAAATGTTTTGTTATTTCTTATTTGTTGATAAAACCATTTCTCCCACACGATAGATATTCTTATTGTTAAATGGAGTGCACTCTGAAATTTCCTCAGCTGCATATATGCTATTATAGGGTAATATTAGGAGACACAACTTAGCAAATACAGACATAACTGAAAAAAAAAAACTTTTATAAAGGAGATTTGAAAACAAATCAAATTATAGCAAAAAAGTATTTTTAAAATTTCAATTTTATATGCATGAATTTTATTTTAATTTATTTCAAAAATATACCCCATGTGTTTTATTTACAGCTATGACATCAGCATTTTTTTTAATGTCATGATGTTTCTAAGGTAGTTATATTCATAAGCATTTTTTATTGCTGTCATCTGATGATGTTAACATATATACAGCACTTTAGGAATAAAGAAAAGCTATATACATTATGCATCATCCTTACGCATTTATTTACCTTTGTTTATTTAAAAAAATATATATATATATATATATTTTGCCTTGTTATTAAAGTTTGTCTTTATGTTAAAACTTCATGCATTGAAGTTTTCACTTGCAGATTTTATTGCTATGCAAAAAGGTCTAATACTTTTTTGTAGAGCCTCCTTTATATCTTAAAGTCCTCTCAGAAGGACAGTGTTATAGTTTCACTCTTCCGCGATAATAATGGTTATTGAATAGGTATAACCTATAACATGATAGGTTATGACATAACTCACATATAAAACTATAATAGAAAATATAAAAAAATGATTACAATGCAGAATTAATATATTGAATAATAGTCTATAAATCTCTTGATAATAAAATACTATTTTTTGGTTGAGCAGGATGTCTCTCGTCATTATTACGAACATCCGTATAAGCCAAAAGAGAATTAGGCTGTAAGCCAAATTCAACGGCTAAAAAGCTCTAGACGAGCTTGTAGTGATAAAATACCGCAGTGCGCAAGTGCGGCAAGTGCGAATTGGGGCTGCGGTTGTATTATAATTGTATATATAGTGTGTATATGGAGCGTGGGAGTCGCCGAACGAAGTATAGACGAAACTACGATTGTCAGGGGAAAACGGCCGTAGGGGACGGTATAAGATTGTACATTAGAAGCGAGAAGGTTGTGAGATAGCGGAGAAGGTCTCGTTTTGTTTGGACCTTCTGCCGGGTGTTTTATGGCTGTATAATCCCTCGGGTATGGAGGATATGTGAATCTGCTTCCCAGGGTTAGCATTTTAAAATAAATGTCTAATATTAATAATAATAAGAATGGTCCGAAGGTCGGGGAGTATTAATTGCTGCTTCGATAGGTAGATAGCACTGTATTTTAAGGGAGGGAAAAAAAGAATTTTCGGCGGCTACTTCGCCCGTAGTATAAAGTATAAAAAAATAAAATAAATAAACAACCAACCAATAAATGCAATGAAATAAATTCTATGTTATAAATGCGCCTTTAGCCAGGTATGGAAATACAAACAGGTTGATTAATGAAGGCCGTTCTATTATTCGCATATACTGTACACGGATGACATATTTCTCTTTGCTTTGAGTGATAGTAAGCCAATGTTTATGATGCTTAGTGTTACGACATTCACACACGTATATTTATTATGGGTCAACTCAAATAGCTGTCGTTTTCTCGCCAAATTTTAGGATGTGAGACATTTTGGCGGGGATCGTATTCTGAAAAAGAGAGTAACCTGAAGCTGTCTGGGGAAGAGGAGATTATGCCTAGGTACCACAATTTCCCCATAAAAATGGAGCTGGTACCTGAGTTGGCGTGGGATTTTCGTTAAATTCCCGGGAACGTTAACCGTTTCTTTTGAAATTATGACCGTCAGCCCTTTTGTCTGCCCGCCTTGTCAGTCAATCACCGGAAATTGAGTTTTCCTGTTTTATATCCTTCTTGCGGAGTGATGTGTCTTCATAGTTGATCGGCAGGACTTGTATGAGTCGTCTTTGCGCGAGTTCAATGAAGATGGAATATGTTACGTTACTTTCTACTAGTTCCTAGGTGCTTTATTATTTGTTAGTGCGTGTGCGTGCGTGCGTGTGTGTGTGTGTGTGTGTGTGTGTGTGTGTGTGTGCGCGCGTGCGTGCGTGCGTGCGTGCGTGCGTGTGTGTGTGTGTGTGTGTGTGTGTGTGTGTGTGTGTGTGTGCGTGCGTGCGTGCGCGCGTGTGTGTGAAAAGGTATTCATGCCATTAACATCTAGTTGATATTGTATTCTTAACGTTTGCCGGAACCGGAAATTAAATTTTCCGAGGTGTTAGAATATAGCTGAATAATACAATTATACATGGATCCGGGAAATGTCCTTCTACCGCAGGAGCCGTTCTATTAATTCGTAGTCATCTTTAAAAGAGATTCTTTTTTTATATCAGCTTTGAACAAGGCGTATTTATGAAAGGAAATTGATCGAACCGTTCCAGACTTATTTCTTCGTCCGTAATAGAAACTTTTTAGAAAGCTGGAAGTTTGTTGGCCCTCATAAGGGCCGTTATACATATCCCACATCCCAGGAAGAGGAGTTCCTTAGGCTCGCTCGCCTCTGATACGCCTTGCCAGCTGGATGTCCTTTGGCATAATGGTCACCCTCTTAGCGTGGATGGCGCACAGATTTGTGTCTTCAAACAGACCAACCAGGTAAGCTTCGCTGGCTTCCTGAAGCGCCATAACGGCCGAACTCTGGAATCTGAGATCCGTCTTGAAGTCCTGAGCGATCTCACGAACCAGCCTCTGGAAAGGGAGTTTCCTGATGAGCAACTCAGTGCTCTTCTGGTAACGCCTGATTTCTCGGAGTGCGACCGTGCCGGGCCTGTACCTGTGCGGCTTCTTGACTCCTCCAGTTGCGGGAGCACTCTTCCTGGCAGCCTTGGTAGCTAACTGCTTCCTCGGCGCTTTTCCTCCGGTAGATTTCCTAGCAGTTTGCTTTGTACGGGCCATGGCTCTCACTCGTACCGACAGATGCGTGGTTTGTTGGGAACTTTTGCGATCCAGGAATTGTCCCCTTATTTATAGGGCTGGGGGCTGGTGGTGGGGGAAAGAGTTCAAAATGGCGGTTCCACGTCGTCCGCTCCAACTGCGCTCGCTCCCTAATCCGTTTTGTTCCCGCCTTATCGGGACCCCAACAATATTATTATTTCGTAGAAGGTAGAATTATTATTCTGTTAAAAAAAATAAATAAATAAAAAAAAAATACACACACTAAAGAGTGGGTGCGCTTATACGTACGTACGTACGTGTGTTTGTGTGCGTGCGGACACTGCCGACAGAAAGAGAGATTCGTATATAGTTTTATATAAATTCCCCCATATAGGTAAACTTTAAATTATTACTGATTAAAACGTACTTGTCTGAAATCCGTGGCCTAATTTCTCTTTTGTTTTTTTTGGTACGGATCCATCGTTTTGCCTATACGCCTCTTCTCTCGTATTTATAATTGAAAAATAATTCCTAAATCTAAGAATCCTAGACAGCGGAGTTATTCATATCCTTCTCTTCTATCTGAAGAGAGAATAAACCTTAGATGGTCCCATACAATTACTACATAACTAACAAAACGAAAGCAGTGTACTTGTTTGTGGCCCTGAGAAGGGCCGTTAAAGCAGACACGCGCAAAGCTGACGTTTAAGAACTCTTTTCCGTCTTCTTTGGGAGAAGGACAGCTTGGATATTCGGCAATACACCACCTTGTGCGATCGTGACTCCCGAAAGGAGTTTGTTCAGCTCCTCGTCATTTCTGATAGCCAGCTGCAAGTGCCTAGGGATGATCCTAGTCTTCTTGTTGTCTCTCGCTGCATTTCCAGCCAATTCGAGGACTTCAGCGGCGAGATATTCCATGACGGCTGCCAGATATACTGGTGCGCCGGCTCCGACACGCTCAGCGTAGTTGCCCTTCCTGAGTAGACGATGAATCCTACCCACTGGAAACTGGAGCCCCGCTCTTGAAGAGCGTGTCTTTGCCTTGCCCTTTGCCTTTCCGCCTTTACCTCTGCCAGACATATTGGTTGGATTCGATGAGACTCTTTGGATCGACTTAATCCGCTGCAGGGCCTCTGAGAATATTTATAGGCGTTTCCGTGCTTCTGCGAACCAATGGCGTTGATGCAGGTGCTGCTATCTGTTAATGGTTCGCGCAACAATTATCACTGGAGTAGGAGCAGGATATTTCTATTCGTGACGTATTATTTTTTTCTTTGGGACCTTCTATTGCCGACTATAAAATTATTAGGAGCTGCCATTAATATTAGTGGCTTATAAAAATTTAATTTTTAACATATAACAAAAAAAAAAAAGAAAAAAAAAAAAGAAGCCATTAGTGCTCGAACAATTATTAATATGACTGCTTCGTAAAATGTTATTATACTGTTTCTTTTACGCGTCGATTCCGGTGGCTCAGAGCATAAAATAATTCATGAGGCCCGTACGGGAGGAAGTTCCGGTCTTTTTCTTTGGCCTCAGCACTATTTAATCCGGCCTAGAGGACCGGAATAGTCACGGTAAACGCCAGTTTGTGTAGGGACAGACAGGCAAAAGGTATAACCTACACAACTAGCGTTTACCGTGACAATTCTGGTCCTCTGGGCCGGATTTAATAGATTTTTCTTGATAGATATAGAGGTAGAAGTTAAAAAGTTCTTTCCCTTCCTTCAGGCAGTGCCAGGTATACGCGTAAGAAAGGAAATGTATTTCCTTTCTTCTCTACCTGGACCCTTAATCAGGTAAACGTTGCCGACAGACAACGCGCCTTATCTTGACAACGGGCCTCCTCTATGTCCAGGTAAAATAAAAGGGTACAAATTTATACCTGCTCGGGTCTGGTGAGTCGATTATGGTAGCTCCTCTGTCAATGTACGGCATGTCTAAGTATTGCTCCGCTTCGAGCCATAACCCGGCATAATAAATATGTATGCGATTCATTATTATTAGCGTATATAATAAATCAATGATTTTATAGAAAGCATTGGGCTTCGACTCACTCTCCCTTATGCACAACCCCTCGACGTGCAACTATCGGATGCTATTTATCGTTGTGTTATGTTTGAGCGAAAGCGGTTTACGTATATGGTGGCCCTCAGAAGGGCCGTTGAAAACATAAGTGATTAAAATGTCACTGTTTACTTGGAACTCGTGTACTTCGTAACAGCTTTCGTGCCTTCACTCACGGCGTGCTTCGCCAATTCACCGGGTAGCAAGAGCCTGACGGCGGTTTGGATCTCCCTGCTCGTGATGGTCGATCTCTTGTTGTAATGGGAAAGGCGGGAAGCTTCTGCGGCAATCCTCTCGAAGATGTCGTTGACGAAGCTGTTCATGATGCTCATAGCTTTAGATGAGACTCCCGTGTCGGGGTGAACTTGCTTCAACACCTTGTAGATGTAGATTGCGTAGCTCTCCTTCCTCCTTCGCTTCTTCTTCTTGTCGCCCTTAGCGATATTCTTCTGGGCCTTGCCGGCCTTTTTGATGGCTTTCCCTGATGCTTTTGGCGGCATGTTCGTAAAGAGACTGCTTGAAGCGATGTGTTCGAACAAATTTGCCACCGGGTCTCTTTATATCATATCCTGCGATCGTAGCCGGACCAATAGGCGTTTTATAAGGCCTGCACTCTTGTGGTGGATGTCGGAACTATCCGACGCGTGTTCCCCCACCTACCAAGAACTTGTGGAGGGGACTCCCCTTTCCTTTAAAAAAAAAGTATGTATTTTAAAAAGTTGCTCTGTCGGAATGATTTTTTTCTTACTTTATTTTTGTTTTCCTCTCTTACTCACTCACTATCTCTCTCTCGCTCTTCTCTCCTTCGCCACAGAGTACAATTTCTCACCTTTCCGGGAGGGAGAAATTGAATATATCATAGACGAACCTTACCCCGCAGCACTAGTCCCAACGCATCCTGTGCCGGACTCTTACCTCTGCAGAGTTAGGTATAAATCTACTTGGCAAGTAGCTTTATACCTACCTCTGCAGAGTTAGGTATAAATCTACCTGGCAAGTAGCTTTATACCTGTTCGAGGAAGGATGCGTCCAGGTAGACCTGAACTAGGGTTTCGTACAGGTAGATATGCCCTATAGGGGTCGATGACCGCACCTCCTCAGTGAGAATTCGGAACTGTCAGGGGAGAGTTTATGATTCTTCTGAATCAATTATTAATTAATCATCAAACCATTGCTGAATAGTGTAAGGGCTTAGTAATAATAATGTCATATCATCTGGATAATAAATGATACATGATGGAACGCTTTGGGTCATGCGCTCCCAATATTTCATGTACGGCAATAATTATAACGAAAAGACTTAGTATCAGTATTAGTATAATCATAGATACAACACTCATTTAATCGGGGTGAAAGCAAGTAGTGACAGCTGTTGGCCCTGAAAAGGGCCGTTAATGCGAATACAATGGCGTAAAAAGGTCGACGAACAATTTATCCACCGAAGCCGTACAGGGTACGTCCTTGCCTCTTCAGAGCGTAGACCACGTCCATGGCGGTGACAGTTTTCCTTTTGGCGTGCTCGGTGTATGTGACGGCGTCCCTGATAACATTCTCGAGGAACACTTTAAGTACGCCTCGGGTCTCTTCGTAGATGAGCCCAGAGATACGTTTCACTCCGCCTCGCCTCGCCAATCGTCGGATAGCGGGTTTGGTGATGCCTTGGATATTGTCTCGCAGCACTTTCCTGTGCCTCTTAGCTCCTCCCTTTCCAAGTCCCTTGCCTCCTTTACCACGGCCGGTCATGTTGTCGACTATTCTAATCTTAGGGACGGACGGCGTAGGCCTTTTATACTCGCTCTACTCTCCTCTTATTGGCTGGCGATGATCATCTCGTGCTGTATAGGTGCTGCGCTCTATCTCCAGATGAGCGGAAGTTACAACATTATAAACTTTTGCGAATGCCTCACAATTCGTTTAAAACGAAGCTTCCTGTTTTAATTAGGATTCCTGGCTGATTCGATTAGACATGGAATTAGAGGAAATTCTATCTTTCTTCTTACTTAGTATCCCTGTGAAAGTTTAATTCAGTCAATATTGTGTTACCAATCAATCCCTCTGCCGACAATCTAATCTTTTCTCATATCGTCCTAGCAGCAAATAATTAGTTTAAAACATATAACAACAGTCACAATTCATCCATTACGCGATACAAGATTTTTTTTTTGTTTTTGTTTTCCCCCTTTTGCACGGGAAAAGGATATAAGTAGGATTGCCCCCCCCCCCGCAACACACACGCACACACACAAACACAACCCTTGGGAGGGTCTTCTTGGGAGAAGAGAAGAGCCAAGAATTAAAAAAAAAAAAAATAAATAAAACAAAATCTCATCTTAATCTTACGAAATTATTATACTCTCATAACAACCCGGTCCGGTCCACAAAGCTTCTTTTGTCTCCCCCTGCCTCCATTCTTCAAATAAAACCTATGACGCTAAATTACGCGTTTTTGTCCAGCTGAGCTACGCTCTCATGCCATTATAGCTCGGGACTCGCAGGCTGCGTCAACGATTTTTCAATTTCTGAAAGCAGTTTTTACGTGGTGGTTCTGAAAAGAACCGTTAAAATTCTTTCCCGCAGAGGAGCAGGGAGAGGGACACTCATGGAGTATTTTACTTCTTCTTTGGAGAAGTCTTCTTGGCTGCAGGTTTTTTTGCTGCGGCCTTCTTAGGAGCCGGAGCCTTCTTCCCCTTTGGCGTCGAAGCCGGTTTCGCCTTCGCGACTTTCGGTTTCGGAGACTTAGTTGCTGTCGGGGGCTTTTTCGTCTTCTTTGCCTTAGGAGCGGCGGGCGCAGCTGCCTTCTTAGCAGGAGATTTGTTCTTTGATCCCTTCGGCCTACCAGCTCCGCTTGCTTTGGCGCCCGATGCCTTCTTGGCTTTGGGGGCCGCTGCCGACTTGGGTTCTCCGGAACCGGCGAGCTTGAATGAACCAGAAGCTCCCTTTCCTTTAGTCTGCACCAGAGCACCACTCGCAACGGCAGACTTCAAATATTTCCTGATGAACTGAGACTTTTTCTCAGCGTCGATCTTGTACGTCGAACTGATGTACTTCTTGATAGCCTGTGTCGAAGATCCGCCTCTCTCCTTCAGGGCTTTGATAGCCGCGTTAACCATCTGAGAGACGGGCGGGTGGCTCGGTGCTGTCTTGGCCTTCTTCGATCCAGAAGCCGCAGCTTTCCCCTTCTTCGTCTTTGGTGTGCCGGTCGCCGCTGGGGCCTGAGCTTCAGCCGTTGTTTCAGTCATACTGCTAGTATACCCTCTCAGTTTATATTGTCGTTGATATGTTCGGAGCCTCGCTTGGCTTCGCGTCGCGGACCGTAACGGGCGCGCCGTTCCCCTCGCCACCCTCTGCCTTTGGTGGAGGAACATTTTGTGTTTCGCCTTTCATTTTCCGCGCCCAGTTTGGAAATATGTTCGTTTTACTCATTAACGACCTTCCTCCTCTATGATCCTCAGTTTTTTGGCTATCAAAATATAAAATAGTTAGCATTAAATTTTCGTAACGTAAACGTAGAACTCACCGGGAATCCAGGAACCCGGTTTCACGAGGTTATTTCTCCTATTTTCAAGACTATTTTTGAGGTTAATAAAACTATTTGGCACTCTTATTCGTCTTCTTTCCCTTCCAGAGTGTATGATTCTCGTCTGTCTGTAGTCTATAGACTGCAAAATGGACTGAAACGCCCGGTAAACATCTTACTGATCTTGGCCTTTGATCACTCCTCGGGCGAGTATCTCCTCCTTCTTGTGTTTTCACGAGGGGTCGTAATTGCGAAGTTTACAGTGGAAACGGCTTATTTCTGTTATTTTTTTAAAGTAGCCTCACTTCTAGTTTTTTAATAATCAATCTTAAAGTAGCCGGAAGGCGTCTAATACGTTAAAATAAAAATAAAAAAAGAGAAGACTTCTCACCTATATCGGACAGACTGTGGTATTCAGAATTTTCTATGTCTTCTGGGGCTTCCTTTTTCCTTTGCCATCGATTCATCTCGAAGATGCCATTTTTTGTTTCGCCCTGAAAGCTGAAGGTCTCGTGATTCAAATATAATATCGTTTCGAATCATAGAAGTACATATTCCAAAGACATAATCCCTGTATCATAAGAACGCCTTTACACCCTCCCCCAAAATATTTCTTTTATTTTTCAGGTTTCTCGCTCGCTTCTTTGCGATGGAAGAAATACGATAGAAACGAATTAAATACCAAAATTCCAAAGTTTCGATCCGCGGTTAACTGGGAACGGTACAGGCAAGTCAAAGATTTTTATGGTCGAGATAAGGGTAGGAATTTCAGGTTTCAGGTTAGGGAATTAACGAACGGTTGGATGTCTTCAGAGATGTTGTTATTTTATTGATGTATCAGTTTAAAGATATTCGAGGTTCATCAAAATAAAAACTATCATAGGCGATAACGGAAGATTTTAACTCTATAACTGTCACAAAATTGTATAGGAATTCTTAATCAGTTAAGGAGTGCACAATATATGTGAATGTGTGTGTCGGTTGAAAGGGCTTCTTTTTTTTTCTTTTTTTTTTTTTCTTTTTTTGGAATGACAAGGGAGTTGAATTACCTAACGGGATGCATTTTTAAGAAATAAAAAAAAAAAATGTCGGAGTAGGTGGAAGAGATTACATACTATTCAATGAGTACTATTTGTACAGGCCTACAAATAGTACGCATGAACAATTCATTCCTGCGGCAAGTGCGAATTGGGGCTGCGGTTGTATTATAATTGTATATATAGTGTGTATATGGAGCGTGGGAGTCGCCGAACGAAGTATAGACGAAACTACGATTGTCAGGGGAAAACGGCCGTAGGGGACGGTATAAGATTGTACATTAGAAGCGAGAAGGTTGTGAGATAGCGGAGAAGGTCTCGTTTTGTTTGGACCTTCTGCCGGGTGTTTTATGGCTGTATAATCCCTCGGGTATGGAGGATATGTGAATCTGCTTCCCAGGGTTAGCATTTTAAAATAAATGTCTAATATTAATAATAATAAGAATGGTCCGAAGGTCGGGGAGTATTAATTGCTGCTTCGATAGGTAGATAGCACTGTATTTTAAGGGAGGGAAAAAAAGAATTTTCGGCGGCTACTTCGCCCGTAGTATAAAGTATAAAAAAATAAAATAAATAAACAACCAACCAATAAATGCAATGAAATAAATTCTATGTTATAAATGCGCCTTTAGCCAGGTATGGAAATACAAACAGGTTGATTAATGAAGGCCGTTCTATTATTCGCATATACTGTACACGGATGACATATTTCTCTTTGCTTTGAGTGATAGTAAGCCAATGTTTATGATGCTTAGTGTTACGACATTCACACACGTATATTTATTATGGGTCAACTCAAATAGCTGTCGTTTTCTCGCCAAATTTTAGGATGTGAGACATTTTGGCGGGGATCGTATTCTGAAAAAGAGAGTAACCTGAAGCTGTCTGGGGAAGAGGAGATTATGCCTAGGTACCACAATTTCCCCATAAAAATGGAGCTGGTACCTGAGTTGGCGTGGGATTTTCGTTAAATTCCCGGGAACGTTAACCGTTTCTTTTGAAATTATGACCGTCAGCCCTTTTGTCTGCCCGCCTTGTCAGTCAATCACCGGAAATTGAGTTTTCCTGTTTTATATCCTTCTTGCGGAGTGATGTGTCTTCATAGTTGATCGGCAGGACTTGTATGAGTCGTCTTTGCGCGAGTTCAATGAAGATGGAATATGTTACGTTACTTTCTACTAGTTCCTAGGTGCTTTATTATTTGTTAGTGCGTGTGCGTGCGTGCGTGTGTGTGTGTGTGTGTGTGTGTGTGTGTGTGTGTGCGCGCGTGCGTGCGTGCGTGCGTGCGTGCGTGTGTGTGTGTGTGTGTGTGTGTGTGTGTGTGTGTGTGTGTGCGTGCGTGCGTGCGCGCGTGTGTGTGAAAAGGTATTCATGCCATTAACATCTAGTTGATATTGTATTCTTAACGTTTGCCGGAACCGGAAATTAAATTTTCCGAGGTGTTAGAATATAGCTGAATAATACAATTATACATGGATCCGGGAAATGTCCTTCTACCGCAGGAGCCGTTCTATTAATTCGTAGTCATCTTTAAAAGAGATTCTTTTTTTATATCAGCTTTGAACAAGGCGTATTTATGAAAGGAAATTGATCGAACCGTTCCAGACTTATTTCTTCGTCCGTAATAGAAACTTTTTAGAAAGCTGGAAGTTTGTTGGCCCTCATAAGGGCCGTTATACATATCCCACATCCCAGGAAGAGGAGTTCCTTAGGCTCGCTCGCCTCTGATACGCCTTGCCAGCTGGATGTCCTTTGGCATAATGGTCACCCTCTTAGCGTGGATGGCGCACAGATTTGTGTCTTCAAACAGACCAACCAGGTAAGCTTCGCTGGCTTCCTGAAGCGCCATAACGGCCGAACTCTGGAATCTGAGATCCGTCTTGAAGTCCTGAGCGATCTCACGAACCAGCCTCTGGAAAGGGAGTTTCCTGATGAGCAACTCAGTGCTCTTCTGGTAACGCCTGATTTCTCGGAGTGCGACCGTGCCGGGCCTGTACCTGTGCGGCTTCTTGACTCCTCCAGTTGCGGGAGCACTCTTCCTGGCAGCCTTGGTAGCTAACTGCTTCCTCGGCGCTTTTCCTCCGGTAGATTTCCTAGCAGTTTGCTTTGTACGGGCCATGGCTCTCACTCGTACCGACAGATGCGTGGTTTGTTGGGAACTTTTGCGATCCAGGAATTGTCCCCTTATTTATAGGGCTGGGGGCTGGTGGTGGGGGAAAGAGTTCAAAATGGCGGTTCCACGTCGTCCGCTCCAACTGCGCTCGCTCCCTAATCCGTTTTGTTCCCGCCTTATCGGGACCCCAACAATATTATTATTTCGTAGAAGGTAGAATTATTATTCTGTTAAAAAAAATAAATAAATAAAAAAAAAATACACACACTAAAGAGTGGGTGCGCTTATACGTACGTACGTACGTGTGTTTGTGTGCGTGCGGACACTGCCGACAGAAAGAGAGATTCGTATATAGTTTTATATAAATTCCCCCATATAGGTAAACTTTAAATTATTACTGATTAAAACGTACTTGTCTGAAATCCGTGGCCTAATTTCTCTTTTGTTTTTTTTGGTACGGATCCATCGTTTTGCCTATACGCCTCTTCTCTCGTATTTATAATTGAAAAATAATTCCTAAATCTAAGAATCCTAGACAGCGGAGTTATTCATATCCTTCTCTTCTATCTGAAGAGAGAATAAACCTTAGATGGTCCCATACAATTACTACATAACTAACAAAACGAAAGCAGTGTACTTGTTTGTGGCCCTGAGAAGGGCCGTTAAAGCAGACACGCGCAAAGCTGACGTTTAAGAACTCTTTTCCGTCTTCTTTGGGAGAAGGACAGCTTGGATATTCGGCAATACACCACCTTGTGCGATCGTGACTCCCGAAAGGAGTTTGTTCAGCTCCTCGTCATTTCTGATAGCCAGCTGCAAGTGCCTAGGGATGATCCTAGTCTTCTTGTTGTCTCTCGCTGCATTTCCAGCCAATTCGAGGACTTCAGCGGCGAGATATTCCATGACGGCTGCCAGATATACTGGTGCGCCGGCTCCGACACGCTCAGCGTAGTTGCCCTTCCTGAGTAGACGATGAATCCTACCCACTGGAAACTGGAGCCCCGCTCTTGAAGAGCGTGTCTTTGCCTTGCCCTTTGCCTTTCCGCCTTTACCTCTGCCAGACATATTGGTTGGATTCGATGAGACTCTTTGGATCGACTTAATCCGCTGCTTTTTTTTTTTTTTTTTTTTTTTTTTTTTTCATACCCCCCACCAAAATAACCAAAGAAAGAGCCCCAGAACCGACGAATCGGGAACCGGGGCCGGGAGTAAAAACACCTTATTCTACCCGCGGGTAATCGAAGGGACGAAGTTAGAAAAAATGGAAAGAAAGCCCAAGTGAATAAATTTGGAAGAAATAGAGGGACACGGGGAGGGACCGTTCCGGACGTCAAATACTAAAAACTAAACTAAAAACTAAACTAAACTAAACTAAACTAAACGAAACATGAAAACACGAAACAAAGTAACAACAAATAAAGCAAACAAACGAACGACTAAAACTAAGCAACGACTATAACTAAGGAACAAAAAAAACACGGACGAAATATATACAGGCGAGCCGCTAGGGATCGTCACAGAGGTCGAGGATTCGACGGGAGGTTCCTTGCCATCTCTGAGGGAGAGGCGGGGGAGTAACGTCGCGGAAGAGGGGGTTGGGACAGTATTGAAGGCTGTCGTAGAATTTGATGTGCCTCCTGCGGATGAAGTCCTGGACGTAGGGGATATCAAGCTCGTCGTGGAGGGTGGCGGTCCGGGCACCTCGGAGGCTAGTATGGGACACAGCGCGCCGGAGGAGTCCATTTTGGAATCGCTGCAGTCGCCTAAGAGTGCATGGGTATATGTAGCGCATGGATGGAGCACCATGCAGTAGCGTGGGACGTATCAGAGCTTTGTAGATTAGCAACTTTAGCCGGAGCGATAGCTGCTCAGAACGAAGTAAATGCCCGAGTCGGTACGATTTCTGACGAGCCTCGCGTAGGCGGGTGTTGACGTGTGGTGTGACGGACAGATGCCGATGTATGCACACCCCCAGGTAGTTAATCTTGCTGGAAATATTTATCCGCTGGCCTCGAATTTCAAAGTGCGTGGGCAATGTGCCATTAGGTCGGAGGCCTTTACCACCCTGGAAGGCGCACACAACAGCATCTGTCTTTGACGGATTAACGTCAATTCCTACATCTCCCAACGCGTCAACAACAGCCTCGCAGGCGGTCTGTGTCCGTCGTACAGCGACACGGGCATTGAAGCTAGTAGAATAAACGCCAATGTCGTCGGCATAAGCGGCAAGTTGCACCCCCGGGAAACGCGTACGGACTATATGCGCCGTGTAGATGGTGAACAACACCGGGCCCAGGACAGACCCTTGTGGCACGCCACAACGGGAGAGCCGGACACCAGAGTACTCACCGCCTACGCGGACCGAGAACGTTCGCCCCGTCAAATAGCTACGAAGTATCGCAACTAGTTGAGCAGGGAATCCGTATCCTCTTAGCTGCGCGAGGAGCAGGGAGTGGGACACCGAGTCGAACGCCTGCGTGCAGTCGAGGGAAATGAATGCCGTTGCCCGATTTTTGTTGAGCTCCGTAGACACTACTTGCTGAAGTTTGGCAACGTGGTGGTCGCAGGAGAGGCCTCTGCGGAAGCCAGTCTGTTCGTCTGGGATTACATCAGCCTGCGAGCAGTGCTGTAATACATGACGGAGTATCAGCTTTTCAAAAATTTTGCTTATGTGGCTCAACAGACTGATGGGGCGATAGTGTTCAGGCCGATCCCCTTGCTTGTTAGGCTTCCGAAGAGGTACCACAACCGCGTGTTTCCACGAGTCCGGGAAATGGCCAATTCGATAAGACGCATTGAAGATGCCCAGTAAGAAGACTTTCGCCTTCCTGGGTAACATCTTCAACATGACATATGGAATATTGTCCAGTCCGGGGGACTTTTTGCCCTTCGTACGACGCAAGGCTGACTCAAGCTGTTTGTACGTGAAGTGCAAAGGAGTCAACGGAAGATCGGGGGTAGGGGGCGCGTAGCGAAGTGTCTTTTCGGTCCGACGGCAGGGCCTCTGAGAATATTTATAGGCGTTTCCGTGCTTCTGCGAACCAATGGCGTTGATGCAGGTGCTGCTATCTGTTAATGGTTCGCGCAACAATTATCACTGGAGTAGGAGCAGGATATTTCTATTCGTGACGTATTATTTTTTTCTTTGGGACCTTCTATTGCCGACTATAAAATTATTAGGAGCTGCCATTAATATTAGTGGCTTATAAAAATTTAATTTTTAACATATAACAAAAAAAAAAAAGAAAAAAAAAAAAGAAGCCATTAGTGCTCGAACAATTATTAATATGACTGCTTCGTAAAATGTTATTATACTGTTTCTTTTACGCGTCGATTCCGGTGGCTCAGAGCATAAAATAATTCATGAGGCCCGTACGGGAGGAAGTTCCGGTCTTTTTCTTTGGCCTCAGCACTATTTAATCCGGCCTAGAGGACCGGAATAGTCACGGTAAACGCCAGTTTGTGTAGGGACAGACAGGCAAAAGGTATAACCTACACAACTAGCGTTTACCGTGACAATTCTGGTCCTCTGGGCCGGATTTAATAGATTTTTCTTGATAGATATAGAGGTAGAAGTTAAAAAGTTCTTTCCCTTCCTTCAGGCAGTGCCAGGTATACGCGTAAGAAAGGAAATGTATTTCCTTTCTTCTCTACCTGGACCCTTAATCAGGTAAACGTTGCCGACAGACAACGCGCCTTATCTTGACAACGGGCCTCCTCTATGTCCAGGTAAAATAAAAGGGTACAAATTTATACCTGCTCGGGTCTGGTGAGTCGATTATGGTAGCTCCTCTGTCAATGTACGGCATGTCTAAGTATTGCTCCGCTTCGAGCCATAACCCGGCATAATAAATATGTATGCGATTCATTATTATTAGCGTATATAATAAATCAATGATTTTATAGAAAGCATTGGGCTTCGACTCACTCTCCCTTATGCACAACCCCTCGACGTGCAACTATCGGATGCTATTTATCGTTGTGTTATGTTTGAGCGAAAGCGGTTTACGTATATGGTGGCCCTCAGAAGGGCCGTTGAAAACATAAGTGATTAAAATGTCACTGTTTACTTGGAACTCGTGTACTTCGTAACAGCTTTCGTGCCTTCACTCACGGCGTGCTTCGCCAATTCACCGGGTAGCAAGAGCCTGACGGCGGTTTGGATCTCCCTGCTCGTGATGGTCGATCTCTTGTTGTAATGGGAAAGGCGGGAAGCTTCTGCGGCAATCCTCTCGAAGATGTCGTTGACGAAGCTGTTCATGATGCTCATAGCTTTAGATGAGACTCCCGTGTCGGGGTGAACTTGCTTCAACACCTTGTAGATGTAGATTGCGTAGCTCTCCTTCCTCCTTCGCTTCTTCTTCTTGTCGCCCTTAGCGATATTCTTCTGGGCCTTGCCGGCCTTTTTGATGGCTTTCCCTGATGCTTTTGGCGGCATGTTCGTAAAGAGACTGCTTGAAGCGATGTGTTCGAACAAATTTGCCACCGGGTCTCTTTATATCATATCCTGCGATCGTAGCCGGACCAATAGGCGTTTTATAAGGCCTGCACTCTTGTGGTGGATGTCGGAACTATCCGACGCGTGTTCCCCCACCTACCAAGAACTTGTGGAGGGGACTCCCCTTTCCTTTAAAAAAAAAGTATGTATTTTAAAAAGTTGCTCTGTCGGAATGATTTTTTTCTTACTTTATTTTTGTTTTCCTCTCTTACTCACTCACTATCTCTCTCTCGCTCTTCTCTCCTTCGCCACAGAGTACAATTTCTCACCTTTCCGGGAGGGAGAAATTGAATATATCATAGACGAACCTTACCCCGCAGCACTAGTCCCAACGCATCCTGTGCCGGACTCTTACCTCTGCAGAGTTAGGTATAAATCTACTTGGCAAGTAGCTTTATACCTACCTCTGCAGAGTTAGGTATAAATCTACCTGGCAAGTAGCTTTATACCTGTTCGAGGAAGGATGCGTCCAGGTAGACCTGAACTAGGGTTTCGTACAGGTAGATATGCCCTATAGGGGTCGATGACCGCACCTCCTCAGTGAGAATTCGGAACTGTCAGGGGAGAGTTTATGATTCTTCTGAATCAATTATTAATTAATCATCAAACCATTGCTGAATAGTGTAAGGGCTTAGTAATAATAATGTCATATCATCTGGATAATAAATGATACATGATGGAACGCTTTGGGTCATGCGCTCCCAATATTTCATGTACGGCAATAATTATAACGAAAAGACTTAGTATCAGTATTAGTATAATCATAGATACAACACTCATTTAATCGGGGTGAAAGCAAGTAGTGACAGCTGTTGGCCCTGAAAAGGGCCGTTAATGCGAATACAATGGCGTAAAAAGGTCGACGAACAATTTATCCACCGAAGCCGTACAGGGTACGTCCTTGCCTCTTCAGAGCGTAGACCACGTCCATGGCGGTGACAGTTTTCCTTTTGGCGTGCTCGGTGTATGTGACGGCGTCCCTGATAACATTCTCGAGGAACACTTTAAGTACGCCTCGGGTCTCTTCGTAGATGAGCCCAGAGATACGTTTCACTCCGCCTCGCCTCGCCAATCGTCGGATAGCGGGTTTGGTGATGCCTTGGATATTGTCTCGCAGCACTTTCCTGTGCCTCTTAGCTCCTCCCTTTCCAAGTCCCTTGCCTCCTTTACCACGGCCGGTCATGTTGTCGACTATTCTAATCTTAGGGACGGACGGCGTAGGCCTTTTATACTCGCTCTACTCTCCTCTTATTGGCTGGCGATGATCATCTCGTGCTGTATAGGTGCTGCGCTCTATCTCCAGATGAGCGGAAGTTACAACATTATAAACTTTTGCGAATGCCTCACAATTCGTTTAAAACGAAGCTTCCTGTTTTAATTAGGATTCCTGGCTGATTCGATTAGACATGGAATTAGAGGAAATTCTATCTTTCTTCTTACTTAGTATCCCTGTGAAAGTTTAATTCAGTCAATATTGTGTTACCAATCAATCCCTCTGCCGACAATCTAATCTTTTCTCATATCGTCCTAGCAGCAAATAATTAGTTTAAAACATATAACAACAGTCACAATTCATCCATTACGCGATACAAGATTTTTTTTTTGTTTTTGTTTTCCCCCTTTTGCACGGGAAAAGGATATAAGTAGGATTGCCCCCCCCCCCGCAACACACACGCACACACACAAACACAACCCTTGGGAGGGTCTTCTTGGGAGAAGAGAAGAGCCAAGAATTAAAAAAAAAAAAAATAAATAAAACAAAATCTCATCTTAATCTTACGAAATTATTATACTCTCATAACAACCCGGTCCGGTCCACAAAGCTTCTTTTGTCTCCCCCTGCCTCCATTCTTCAAATAAAACCTATGACGCTAAATTACGCGTTTTTGTCCAGCTGAGCTACGCTCTCATGCCATTATAGCTCGGGACTCGCAGGCTGCGTCAACGATTTTTCAATTTCTGAAAGCAGTTTTTACGTGGTGGTTCTGAAAAGAACCGTTAAAATTCTTTCCCGCAGAGGAGCAGGGAGAGGGACACTCATGGAGTATTTTACTTCTTCTTTGGAGAAGTCTTCTTGGCTGCAGGTTTTTTTGCTGCGGCCTTCTTAGGAGCCGGAGCCTTCTTCCCCTTTGGCGTCGAAGCCGGTTTCGCCTTCGCGACTTTCGGTTTCGGAGACTTAGTTGCTGTCGGGGGCTTTTTCGTCTTCTTTGCCTTAGGAGCGGCGGGCGCAGCTGCCTTCTTAGCAGGAGATTTGTTCTTTGATCCCTTCGGCCTACCAGCTCCGCTTGCTTTGGCGCCCGATGCCTTCTTGGCTTTGGGGGCCGCTGCCGACTTGGGTTCTCCGGAACCGGCGAGCTTGAATGAACCAGAAGCTCCCTTTCCTTTAGTCTGCACCAGAGCACCACTCGCAACGGCAGACTTCAAATATTTCCTGATGAACTGAGACTTTTTCTCAGCGTCGATCTTGTACGTCGAACTGATGTACTTCTTGATAGCCTGTGTCGAAGATCCGCCTCTCTCCTTCAGGGCTTTGATAGCCGCGTTAACCATCTGAGAGACGGGCGGGTGGCTCGGTGCTGTCTTGGCCTTCTTCGATCCAGAAGCCGCAGCTTTCCCCTTCTTCGTCTTTGGTGTGCCGGTCGCCGCTGGGGCCTGAGCTTCAGCCGTTGTTTCAGTCATACTGCTAGTATACCCTCTCAGTTTATATTGTCGTTGATATGTTCGGAGCCTCGCTTGGCTTCGCGTCGCGGACCGTAACGGGCGCGCCGTTCCCCTCGCCACCCTCTGCCTTTGGTGGAGGAACATTTTGTGTTTCGCCTTTCATTTTCCGCGCCCAGTTTGGAAATATGTTCGTTTTACTCATTAACGACCTTCCTCCTCTATGATCCTCAGTTTTTTGGCTATCAAAATATAAAATAGTTAGCATTAAATTTTCGTAACGTAAACGTAGAACTCACCGGGAATCCAGGAACCCGGTTTCACGAGGTTATTTCTCCTATTTTCAAGACTATTTTTGAGGTTAATAAAACTATTTGGCACTCTTATTCGTCTTCTTTCCCTTCCAGAGTGTATGATTCTCGTCTGTCTGTAGTCTATAGACTGCAAAATGGACTGAAACGCCCGGTAAACATCTTACTGATCTTGGCCTTTGATCACTCCTCGGGCGAGTATCTCCTCCTTCTTGTGTTTTCACGAGGGGTCGTAATTGCGAAGTTTACAGTGGAAACGGCTTATTTCTGTTATTTTTTTAAAGTAGCCTCACTTCTAGTTTTTTAATAATCAATCTTAAAGTAGCCGGAAGGCGTCTAATACGTTAAAATAAAAATAAAAAAAGAGAAGACTTCTCACCTATATCGGACAGACTGTGGTATTCAGAATTTTCTATGTCTTCTGGGGCTTCCTTTTTCCTTTGCCATCGATTCATCTCGAAGATGCCATTTTTTGTTTCGCCCTGAAAGCTGAAGGTCTCGTGATTCAAATATAATATCGTTTCGAATCATAGAAGTACATATTCCAAAGACATAATCCCTGTATCATAAGAACGCCTTTACACCCTCCCCCAAAATATTTCTTTTATTTTTCAGGTTTCTCGCTCGCTTCTTTGCGATGGAAGAAATACGATAGAAACGAATTAAATACCAAAATTCCAAAGTTTCGATCCGCGGTTAACTGGGAACGGTACAGGCAAGTCAAAGATTTTTATGGTCGAGATAAGGGTAGGAATTTCAGGTTTCAGGTTAGGGAATTAACGAACGGTTGGATGTCTTCAGAGATGTTGTTATTTTATTGATGTATCAGTTTAAAGATATTCGAGGTTCATCAAAATAAAAACTATCATAGGCGATAACGGAAGATTTTAACTCTATAACTGTCACAAAATTGTATAGGAATTCTTAATCAGTTAAGGAGTGCACAATATATGTGAATGTGTGTGTCGGTTGAAAGGGCTTCTTTTTTTTTCTTTTTTTTTTTTTCTTTTTTTGGAATGACAAGGGAGTTGAATTACCTAACGGGATGCATTTTTAAGAAATAAAAAAAAAAAATGTCGGAGTAGGTGGAAGAGATTACATACTATTCAATGAGTACTATTTGTACAGGCCTACAAATAGTACGCATGAACAATTCATTCCTGCGGCAAGTGCGAATTGGGGCTGCGGTTGTATTATAATTGTATATATAGTGTGTATATGGAGCGTGGGAGTCGCCGAACGAAGTATAGACGAAACTACGATTGTCAGGGGAAAACGGCCGTAGGGGACGGTATAAGATTGTACATTAGAAGCGAGAAGGTTGTGAGATAGCGGAGAAGGTCTCGTTTTGTTTGGACCTTCTGCCGGGTGTTTTATGGCTGTATAATCCCTCGGGTATGGAGGATATGTGAATCTGCTTCCCAGGGTTAGCATTTTAAAATAAATGTCTAATATTAATAATAATAAGAATGGTCCGAAGGTCGGGGAGTATTAATTGCTGCTTCGATAGGTAGATAGCACTGTATTTTAAGGGAGGGAAAAAAAGAATTTTCGGCGGCTACTTCGCCCGTAGTATAAAGTATAAAAAAATAAAATAAATAAACAACCAACCAATAAATGCAATGAAATAAATTCTATGTTATAAATGCGCCTTTAGCCAGGTATGGAAATACAAACAGGTTGATTAATGAAGGCCGTTCTATTATTCGCATATACTGTACACGGATGACATATTTCTCTTTGCTTTGAGTGATAGTAAGCCAATGTTTATGATGCTTAGTGTTACGACATTCACACACGTATATTTATTATGGGTCAACTCAAATAGCTGTCGTTTTCTCGCCAAATTTTAGGATGTGAGACATTTTGGCGGGGATCGTATTCTGAAAAAGAGAGTAACCTGAAGCTGTCTGGGGAAGAGGAGATTATGCCTAGGTACCACAATTTCCCCATAAAAATGGAGCTGGTACCTGAGTTGGCGTGGGATTTTCGTTAAATTCCCGGGAACGTTAACCGTTTCTTTTGAAATTATGACCGTCAGCCCTTTTGTCTGCCCGCCTTGTCAGTCAATCACCGGAAATTGAGTTTTCCTGTTTTATATCCTTCTTGCGGAGTGATGTGTCTTCATAGTTGATCGGCAGGACTTGTATGAGTCGTCTTTGCGCGAGTTCAATGAAGATGGAATATGTTACGTTACTTTCTACTAGTTCCTAGGTGCTTTATTATTTGTTAGTGCGTGTGCGTGCGTGCGTGTGTGTGTGTGTGTGTGTGTGTGTGTGTGTGTGTGCGCGCGTGCGTGCGTGCGTGCGTGCGTGCGTGTGTGTGTGTGTGTGTGTGTGTGTGTGTGTGTGTGTGTGTGCGTGCGTGCGTGCGCGCGTGTGTGTGAAAAGGTATTCATGCCATTAACATCTAGTTGATATTGTATTCTTAACGTTTGCCGGAACCGGAAATTAAATTTTCCGAGGTGTTAGAATATAGCTGAATAATACAATTATACATGGATCCGGGAAATGTCCTTCTACCGCAGGAGCCGTTCTATTAATTCGTAGTCATCTTTAAAAGAGATTCTTTTTTTATATCAGCTTTGAACAAGGCGTATTTATGAAAGGAAATTGATCGAACCGTTCCAGACTTATTTCTTCGTCCGTAATAGAAACTTTTTAGAAAGCTGGAAGTTTGTTGGCCCTCATAAGGGCCGTTATACATATCCCACATCCCAGGAAGAGGAGTTCCTTAGGCTCGCTCGCCTCTGATACGCCTTGCCAGCTGGATGTCCTTTGGCATAATGGTCACCCTCTTAGCGTGGATGGCGCACAGATTTGTGTCTTCAAACAGACCAACCAGGTAAGCTTCGCTGGCTTCCTGAAGCGCCATAACGGCCGAACTCTGGAATCTGAGATCCGTCTTGAAGTCCTGAGCGATCTCACGAACCAGCCTCTGGAAAGGGAGTTTCCTGATGAGCAACTCAGTGCTCTTCTGGTAACGCCTGATTTCTCGGAGTGCGACCGTGCCGGGCCTGTACCTGTGCGGCTTCTTGACTCCTCCAGTTGCGGGAGCACTCTTCCTGGCAGCCTTGGTAGCTAACTGCTTCCTCGGCGCTTTTCCTCCGGTAGATTTCCTAGCAGTTTGCTTTGTACGGGCCATGGCTCTCACTCGTACCGACAGATGCGTGGTTTGTTGGGAACTTTTGCGATCCAGGAATTGTCCCCTTATTTATAGGGCTGGGGGCTGGTGGTGGGGGAAAGAGTTCAAAATGGCGGTTCCACGTCGTCCGCTCCAACTGCGCTCGCTCCCTAATCCGTTTTGTTCCCGCCTTATCGGGACCCCAACAATATTATTATTTCGTAGAAGGTAGAATTATTATTCTGTTAAAAAAAATAAATAAATAAAAAAAAAATACACACACTAAAGAGTGGGTGCGCTTATACGTACGTACGTACGTGTGTTTGTGTGCGTGCGGACACTGCCGACAGAAAGAGAGATTCGTATATAGTTTTATATAAATTCCCCCATATAGGTAAACTTTAAATTATTACTGATTAAAACGTACTTGTCTGAAATCCGTGGCCTAATTTCTCTTTTGTTTTTTTTGGTACGGATCCATCGTTTTGCCTATACGCCTCTTCTCTCGTATTTATAATTGAAAAATAATTCCTAAATCTAAGAATCCTAGACAGCGGAGTTATTCATATCCTTCTCTTCTATCTGAAGAGAGAATAAACCTTAGATGGTCCCATACAATTACTACATAACTAACAAAACGAAAGCAGTGTACTTGTTTGTGGCCCTGAGAAGGGCCGTTAAAGCAGACACGCGCAAAGCTGACGTTTAAGAACTCTTTTCCGTCTTCTTTGGGAGAAGGACAGCTTGGATATTCGGCAATACACCACCTTGTGCGATCGTGACTCCCGAAAGGAGTTTGTTCAGCTCCTCGTCATTTCTGATAGCCAGCTGCAAGTGCCTAGGGATGATCCTAGTCTTCTTGTTGTCTCTCGCTGCATTTCCAGCCAATTCGAGGACTTCAGCGGCGAGATATTCCATGACGGCTGCCAGATATACTGGTGCGCCGGCTCCGACACGCTCAGCGTAGTTGCCCTTCCTGAGTAGACGATGAATCCTACCCACTGGAAACTGGAGCCCCGCTCTTGAAGAGCGTGTCTTTGCCTTGCCCTTTGCCTTTCCGCCTTTACCTCTGCCAGACATATTGGTTGGATTCGATGAGACTCTTTGGATCGACTTAATCCGCTGCTTTTTTTTTTTTTTTTTTTTTTTTTTTTTTTTTTTCATACCCCCCACCAAAATAACCAAAGAAAGAGCCCCAGAACCGACGAATCGGGAACCGGGGCCGGGAGTAAAAACACCTTATTCTACCCGCGGGTAATCGAAGGGACGAAGTTAGAAAAAATGGAAAGAAAGCCCAAGTGAATAAATTTGGAAGAAATAGAGGGACACGGGGAGGGACCGTTCCGGACGTCAAATACTAAAAACTAAACTAAAAACTAAACTAAACTAAACTAAACTAAACGAAACATGAAAACACGAAACAAAGTAACAACAAATAAAGCAAACAAACGAACGACTAAAACTAAGCAACGACTATAACTAAGGAACAAAAAAAAACACGGACGAAATATATACAGGCGAGCCGCTAGGGATCGTCACAGAGGTCGAGGATTCGACGGGAGGTTCCTTGCCATCTCTGAGGGAGAGGCGGGGGAGTAACGTCGCGGAAGAGGGGGTTGGGACAGTATTGAAGGCTGTCGTAGAATTTGATGTGCCTCCTGCGGATGAAGTCCTGGACGTAGGGGATATCAAGCTCGTCGTGGAGGGTGGCGGTCCGGGCACCTCGGAGGCTAGTATGGGACACAGCGCGCCGGAGGAGTCCATTTTGGAATCGCTGCAGTCGCCTAAGAGTGCATGGGTATATGTAGCGCATGGATGGAGCACCATGCAGTAGCGTGGGACGTATCAGAGCTTTGTAGATTAGCAACTTTAGCCGGAGCGATAGCTGCTCAGAACGAAGTAAATGCCCGAGTCGGTACGATTTCTGACGAGCCTCGCGTAGGCGGGTGTTGACGTGTGGTGTGACGGACAGATGCCGATGTATGCACACCCCCAGGTAGTTAATCTTGCTGGAAATATTTATCCGCTGGCCTCGAATTTCAAAGTGCGTGGGCAATGTGCCATTAGGTCGGAGGCCTTTACCACCCTGGAAGGCGCACACAACAGCATCTGTCTTTGACGGATTAACGTCAATTCCTACATCTCCCAACGCGTCAACAACAGCCTCGCAGGCGGTCTGTGTCCGTCGTACAGCGACACGGGCATTGAAGCTAGTAGAATAAACGCCAATGTCGTCGGCATAAGCGGCAAGTTGCACCCCCGGGAAACGCGTACGGACTATATGCGCCGTGTAGATGGTGAACAACACCGGGCCCAGGACAGACCCTTGTGGCACGCCACAACGGGAGAGCCGGACACCAGAGTACTCACCGCCTACGCGGACCGAGAACGTTCGCCCCGTCAAATAGCTACGAAGTATCGCAACTAGTAATAATCCGCTGCAGGGCCTCTGAGAATATTTATAGGCGTTTCCGTGCTTCTGCGAACCAATGGCGTTGATGCAGGTGCTGCTATCTGTTAATGGTTCGCGCAACAATTATCACTGGAGTAGGAGCAGGATATTTCTATTCGTGACGTATTATTTTTTTCTTTGGGACCTTCTATTGCCGACTATAAAATTATTAGGAGCTGCCATTAATATTAGTGGCTTATAAAAATTTAATTTTTAACATATAACAAAAAAAAAAAAAAAAAAAAAAAAAAAAAAAAAAAAAAAAAAGAAGCCATTAGTGCTCGAACAATTATTAATATGACTGCTTCGTAAAATGTTATTATACTGTTTCTTTTACGCGTCGATTCCGGTGGCTCAGAGCATAAAATAATTCATGAGGCCCGTACGGGAGGAAGTTCCGGTCTTTTTCTTTGGCCTCAGCACTATTTAATCCGGCCTAGAGGACCGGAATAGTCACGGTAAACGCCAGTTTGTGTAGGGACAGACAGGCAAAAGGTATAACCTACACAACTAGCGTTTACCGTGACAATTCTGGTCCTCTGGGCCGGATTTAATAGATTTTTCTTGATAGATATAGAGGTAGAAGTTAAAAAGTTCTTTCCCTTCCTTCAGGCAGTGCCAGGTATACGCGTAAGAAAGGAAATGTATTTCCTTTCTTCTCTACCTGGACCCTTAATCAGGTAAACGTTGCCGACAGACAACGCGCCTTATCTTGACAACGGGCCTCCTCTATGTCCAGGTAAAATAAAAGGGTACAAATTTATACCTGCTCGGGTCTGGTGAGTCGATTATGGTAGCTCCTCTGTCAATGTACGGCATGTCTAAGTATTGCTCCGCTTCGAGCCATAACCCGGCATAATAAATATGTATGCGATTCATTATTATTAGCGTATATAATAAATCAATGATTTTATAGAAAGCATTGGGCTTCGACTCACTCTCCCTTATGCACAACCCCTCGACGTGCAACTATCGGATGCTATTTATCGTTGTGTTATGTTTGAGCGAAAGCGGTTTACGTATATGGTGGCCCTCAGAAGGGCCGTTGAAAACATAAGTGATTAAAATGTCACTGTTTACTTGGAACTCGTGTACTTCGTAACAGCTTTCGTGCCTTCACTCACGGCGTGCTTCGCCAATTCACCGGGTAGCAAGAGCCTGACGGCGGTTTGGATCTCCCTGCTCGTGATGGTCGATCTCTTGTTGTAATGGGAAAGGCGGGAAGCTTCTGCGGCAATCCTCTCGAAGATGTCGTTGACGAAGCTGTTCATGATGCTCATAGCTTTAGATGAGACTCCCGTGTCGGGGTGAACTTGCTTCAACACCTTGTAGATGTAGATTGCGTAGCTCTCCTTCCTCCTTCGCTTCTTCTTCTTGTCGCCCTTAGCGATATTCTTCTGGGCCTTGCCGGCCTTTTTGATGGCTTTCCCTGATGCTTTTGGCGGCATGTTCGTAAAGAGACTGCTTGAAGCGATGTGTTCGAACAAATTTGCCACCGGGTCTCTTTATATCATATCCTGCGATCGTAGCCGGACCAATAGGCGTTTTATAAGGCCTGCACTCTTGTGGTGGATGTCGGAACTATCCGACGCGTGTTCCCCCACCTACCAAGAACTTGTGGAGGGGACTCCCCTTTCCTTTAAAAAAAAAGTATGTATTTTAAAAAGTTGCTCTGTCGGAATGATTTTTTTCTTACTTTATTTTTGTTTTCCTCTCTTACTCACTCACTATCTCTCTCTCGCTCTTCTCTCCTTCGCCACAGAGTACAATTTCTCACCTTTCCGGGAGGGAGAAATTGAATATATCATAGACGAACCTTACCCCGCAGCACTAGTCCCAACGCATCCTGTGCCGGACTCTTACCTCTGCAGAGTTAGGTATAAATCTACTTGGCAAGTAGCTTTATACCTACCTCTGCAGAGTTAGGTATAAATCTACCTGGCAAGTAGCTTTATACCTGTTCGAGGAAGGATGCGTCCAGGTAGACCTGAACTAGGGTTTCGTACAGGTAGATATGCCCTATAGGGGTCGATGACCGCACCTCCTCAGTGAGAATTCGGAACTGTCAGGGGAGAGTTTATGATTCTTCTGAATCAATTATTAATTAATCATCAAACCATTGCTGAATAGTGTAAGGGCTTAGTAATAATAATGTCATATCATCTGGATAATAAATGATACATGATGGAACGCTTTGGGTCATGCGCTCCCAATATTTCATGTACGGCAATAATTATAACGAAAAGACTTAGTATCAGTATTAGTATAATCATAGATACAACACTCATTTAATCGGGGTGAAAGCAAGTAGTGACAGCTGTTGGCCCTGAAAAGGGCCGTTAATGCGAATACAATGGCGTAAAAAGGTCGACGAACAATTTATCCACCGAAGCCGTACAGGGTACGTCCTTGCCTCTTCAGAGCGTAGACCACGTCCATGGCGGTGACAGTTTTCCTTTTGGCGTGCTCGGTGTATGTGACGGCGTCCCTGATAACATTCTCGAGGAACACTTTAAGTACGCCTCGGGTCTCTTCGTAGATGAGCCCAGAGATACGTTTCACTCCGCCTCGCCTCGCCAATCGTCGGATAGCGGGTTTGGTGATGCCTTGGATATTGTCTCGCAGCACTTTCCTGTGCC
Organism: Gonocerus acuteangulatus; assembly: GCA_946811695.1. NCBI lineage: Eukaryota > Metazoa > Arthropoda > Insecta > Hemiptera > Coreidae > Gonocerus > Gonocerus acuteangulatus. The sequence continues at coordinate 81,921,837 of OX328126.1, forward strand.
TCTTAGCTCCTCCCTTTCCAAGTCCCTTGCCTCCTTTACCACGGCCGGTCATGTTGTCGACTATTCTAATCTTAGGGACGGACGGCGTAGGCCTTTTATACTCGCTCTACTCTCCTCTTATTGGCTGGCGATGATCATCTCGTGCTGTATAGGTGCTGCGCTCTATCTCCAGATGAGCGGAAGTTACAACATTATAAACTTTTGCGAATGCCTCACAATTCGTTTAAAACGAAGCTTCCTGTTTTAATTAGGATTCCTGGCTGATTCGATTAGACATGGAATTAGAGGAAATTCTATCTTTCTTCTTACTTAGTATCCCTGTGAAAGTTTAATTCAGTCAATATTGTGTTACCAATCAATCCCTCTGCCGACAATCTAATCTTTTCTCATATCGTCCTAGCAGCAAATAATTAGTTTAAAACATATAACAACAGTCACAATTCATCCATTACGCGATACAAGATTTTTTTTTTGTTTTTGTTTTCCCCCTTTTGCACGGGAAAAGGATATAAGTAGGATTGCCCCCCCCCCCGCAACACACACGCACACACACAAACACAACCCTTGGGAGGGTCTTCTTGGGAGAAGAGAAGAGCCAAGAATTAAAAAAAAAAAAAATAAATAAAACAAAATCTCATCTTAATCTTACGAAATTATTATACTCTCATAACAACCCGGTCCGGTCCACAAAGCTTCTTTTGTCTCCCCCTGCCTCCATTCTTCAAATAAAACCTATGACGCTAAATTACGCGTTTTTGTCCAGCTGAGCTACGCTCTCATGCCATTATAGCTCGGGACTCGCAGGCTGCGTCAACGATTTTTCAATTTCTGAAAGCAGTTTTTACGTGGTGGTTCTGAAAAGAACCGTTAAAATTCTTTCCCGCAGAGGAGCAGGGAGAGGGACACTCATGGAGTATTTTACTTCTTCTTTGGAGAAGTCTTCTTGGCTGCAGGTTTTTTTGCTGCGGCCTTCTTAGGAGCCGGAGCCTTCTTCCCCTTTGGCGTCGAAGCCGGTTTCGCCTTCGCGACTTTCGGTTTCGGAGACTTAGTTGCTGTCGGGGGCTTTTTCGTCTTCTTTGCCTTAGGAGCGGCGGGCGCAGCTGCCTTCTTAGCAGGAGATTTGTTCTTTGATCCCTTCGGCCTACCAGCTCCGCTTGCTTTGGCGCCCGATGCCTTCTTGGCTTTGGGGGCCGCTGCCGACTTGGGTTCTCCGGAACCGGCGAGCTTGAATGAACCAGAAGCTCCCTTTCCTTTAGTCTGCACCAGAGCACCACTCGCAACGGCAGACTTCAAATATTTCCTGATGAACTGAGACTTTTTCTCAGCGTCGATCTTGTACGTCGAACTGATGTACTTCTTGATAGCCTGTGTCGAAGATCCGCCTCTCTCCTTCAGGGCTTTGATAGCCGCGTTAACCATCTGAGAGACGGGCGGGTGGCTCGGTGCTGTCTTGGCCTTCTTCGATCCAGAAGCCGCAGCTTTCCCCTTCTTCGTCTTTGGTGTGCCGGTCGCCGCTGGGGCCTGAGCTTCAGCCGTTGTTTCAGTCATACTGCTAGTATACCCTCTCAGTTTATATTGTCGTTGATATGTTCGGAGCCTCGCTTGGCTTCGCGTCGCGGACCGTAACGGGCGCGCCGTTCCCCTCGCCACCCTCTGCCTTTGGTGGAGGAACATTTTGTGTTTCGCCTTTCATTTTCCGCGCCCAGTTTGGAAATATGTTCGTTTTACTCATTAACGACCTTCCTCCTCTATGATCCTCAGTTTTTTGGCTATCAAAATATAAAATAGTTAGCATTAAATTTTCGTAACGTAAACGTAGAACTCACCGGGAATCCAGGAACCCGGTTTCACGAGGTTATTTCTCCTATTTTCAAGACTATTTTTGAGGTTAATAAAACTATTTGGCACTCTTATTCGTCTTCTTTCCCTTCCAGAGTGTATGATTCTCGTCTGTCTGTAGTCTATAGACTGCAAAATGGACTGAAACGCCCGGTAAACATCTTACTGATCTTGGCCTTTGATCACTCCTCGGGCGAGTATCTCCTCCTTCTTGTGTTTTCACGAGGGGTCGTAATTGCGAAGTTTACAGTGGAAACGGCTTATTTCTGTTATTTTTTTAAAGTAGCCTCACTTCTAGTTTTTTAATAATCAATCTTAAAGTAGCCGGAAGGCGTCTAATACGTTAAAATAAAAATAAAAAAAGAGAAGACTTCTCACCTATATCGGACAGACTGTGGTATTCAGAATTTTCTATGTCTTCTGGGGCTTCCTTTTTCCTTTGCCATCGATTCATCTCGAAGATGCCATTTTTTGTTTCGCCCTGAAAGCTGAAGGTCTCGTGATTCAAATATAATATCGTTTCGAATCATAGAAGTACATATTCCAAAGACATAATCCCTGTATCATAAGAACGCCTTTACACCCTCCCCCAAAATATTTCTTTTATTTTTCAGGTTTCTCGCTCGCTTCTTTGCGATGGAAGAAATACGATAGAAACGAATTAAATACCAAAATTCCAAAGTTTCGATCCGCGGTTAACTGGGAACGGTACAGGCAAGTCAAAGATTTTTATGGTCGAGATAAGGGTAGGAATTTCAGGTTTCAGGTTAGGGAATTAACGAACGGTTGGATGTCTTCAGAGATGTTGTTATTTTATTGATGTATCAGTTTAAAGATATTCGAGGTTCATCAAAATAAAAACTATCATAGGCGATAACGGAAGATTTTAACTCTATAACTGTCACAAAATTGTATAGGAATTCTTAATCAGTTAAGGAGTGCACAATATATGTGAATGTGTGTGTCGGTTGAAAGGGCTTCTTTTTTTTTCTTTTTTTTTTTTTCTTTTTTTGGAATGACAAGGGAGTTGAATTACCTAACGGGATGCATTTTTAAGAAATAAAAAAAAAAAATGTCGGAGTAGGTGGAAGAGATTACATACTATTCAATGAGTACTATTTGTACAGGCCTACAAATAGTACGCATGAACAATTCATTCCTGCGGCAAGTGCGAATTGGGGCTGCGGTTGTATTATAATTGTATATATAGTGTGTATATGGAGCGTGGGAGTCGCCGAACGAAGTATAGACGAAACTACGATTGTCAGGGGAAAACGGCCGTAGGGGACGGTATAAGATTGTACATTAGAAGCGAGAAGGTTGTGAGATAGCGGAGAAGGTCTCGTTTTGTTTGGACCTTCTGCCGGGTGTTTTATGGCTGTATAATCCCTCGGGTATGGAGGATATGTGAATCTGCTTCCCAGGGTTAGCATTTTAAAATAAATGTCTAATATTAATAATAATAAGAATGGTCCGAAGGTCGGGGAGTATTAATTGCTGCTTCGATAGGTAGATAGCACTGTATTTTAAGGGAGGGAAAAAAAGAATTTTCGGCGGCTACTTCGCCCGTAGTATAAAGTATAAAAAAATAAAATAAATAAACAACCAACCAATAAATGCAATGAAATAAATTCTATGTTATAAATGCGCCTTTAGCCAGGTATGGAAATACAAACAGGTTGATTAATGAAGGCCGTTCTATTATTCGCATATACTGTACACGGATGACATATTTCTCTTTGCTTTGAGTGATAGTAAGCCAATGTTTATGATGCTTAGTGTTACGACATTCACACACGTATATTTATTATGGGTCAACTCAAATAGCTGTCGTTTTCTCGCCAAATTTTAGGATGTGAGACATTTTGGCGGGGATCGTATTCTGAAAAAGAGAGTAACCTGAAGCTGTCTGGGGAAGAGGAGATTATGCCTAGGTACCACAATTTCCCCATAAAAATGGAGCTGGTACCTGAGTTGGCGTGGGATTTTCGTTAAATTCCCGGGAACGTTAACCGTTTCTTTTGAAATTATGACCGTCAGCCCTTTTGTCTGCCCGCCTTGTCAGTCAATCACCGGAAATTGAGTTTTCCTGTTTTATATCCTTCTTGCGGAGTGATGTGTCTTCATAGTTGATCGGCAGGACTTGTATGAGTCGTCTTTGCGCGAGTTCAATGAAGATGGAATATGTTACGTTACTTTCTACTAGTTCCTAGGTGCTTTATTATTTGTTAGTGCGTGTGCGTGCGTGCGTGTGTGTGTGTGTGTGTGTGTGTGTGTGTGTGTGTGCGCGCGTGCGTGCGTGCGTGCGTGCGTGCGTGTGTGTGTGTGTGTGTGTGTGTGTGTGTGTGTGTGTGCGTGCGTGCGTGCGCGCGTGTGTGTGAAAAGGTATTCATGCCATTAACATCTAGTTGATATTGTATTCTTAACGTTTGCCGGAACCGGAAATTAAATTTTCCGAGGTGTTAGAATATAGCTGAATAATACAATTATACATGGATCCGGGAAATGTCCTTCTACCGCAGGAGCCGTTCTATTAATTCGTAGTCATCTTTAAAAGAGATTCTTTTTTTATATCAGCTTTGAACAAGGCGTATTTATGAAAGGAAATTGATCGAACCGTTCCAGACTTATTTCTTCGTCCGTAATAGAAACTTTTTAGAAAGCTGGAAGTTTGTTGGCCCTCATAAGGGCCGTTATACATATCCCACATCCCAGGAAGAGGAGTTCCTTAGGCTCGCTCGCCTCTGATACGCCTTGCCAGCTGGATGTCCTTTGGCATAATGGTCACCCTCTTAGCGTGGATGGCGCACAGATTTGTGTCTTCAAACAGACCAACCAGGTAAGCTTCGCTGGCTTCCTGAAGCGCCATAACGGCCGAACTCTGGAATCTGAGATCCGTCTTGAAGTCCTGAGCGATCTCACGAACCAGCCTCTGGAAAGGGAGTTTCCTGATGAGCAACTCAGTGCTCTTCTGGTAACGCCTGATTTCTCGGAGTGCGACCGTGCCGGGCCTGTACCTGTGCGGCTTCTTGACTCCTCCAGTTGCGGGAGCACTCTTCCTGGCAGCCTTGGTAGCTAACTGCTTCCTCGGCGCTTTTCCTCCGGTAGATTTCCTAGCAGTTTGCTTTGTACGGGCCATGGCTCTCACTCGTACCGACAGATGCGTGGTTTGTTGGGAACTTTTGCGATCCAGGAATTGTCCCCTTATTTATAGGGCTGGGGGCTGGTGGTGGGGGAAAGAGTTCAAAATGGCGGTTCCACGTCGTCCGCTCCAACTGCGCTCGCTCCCTAATCCGTTTTGTTCCCGCCTTATCGGGACCCCAACAATATTATTATTTCGTAGAAGGTAGAATTATTATTCTGTTAAAAAAAATAAATAAATAAAAAAAAAATACACACACTAAAGAGTGGGTGCGCTTATACGTACGTACGTACGTGTGTTTGTGTGCGTGCGGACACTGCCGACAGAAAGAGAGATTCGTATATAGTTTTATATAAATTCCCCCATATAGGTAAACTTTAAATTATTACTGATTAAAACGTACTTGTCTGAAATCCGTGGCCTAATTTCTCTTTTGTTTTTTTTGGTACGGATCCATCGTTTTGCCTATACGCCTCTTCTCTCGTATTTATAATTGAAAAATAATTCCTAAATCTAAGAATCCTAGACAGCGGAGTTATTCATATCCTTCTCTTCTATCTGAAGAGAGAATAAACCTTAGATGGTCCCATACAATTACTACATAACTAACAAAACGAAAGCAGTGTACTTGTTTGTGGCCCTGAGAAGGGCCGTTAAAGCAGACACGCGCAAAGCTGACGTTTAAGAACTCTTTTCCGTCTTCTTTGGGAGAAGGACAGCTTGGATATTCGGCAATACACCACCTTGTGCGATCGTGACTCCCGAAAGGAGTTTGTTCAGCTCCTCGTCATTTCTGATAGCCAGCTGCAAGTGCCTAGGGATGATCCTAGTCTTCTTGTTGTCTCTCGCTGCATTTCCAGCCAATTCGAGGACTTCAGCGGCGAGATATTCCATGACGGCTGCCAGATATACTGGTGCGCCGGCTCCGACACGCTCAGCGTAGTTGCCCTTCCTGAGTAGACGATGAATCCTACCCACTGGAAACTGGAGCCCCGCTCTTGAAGAGCGTGTCTTTGCCTTGCCCTTTGCCTTTCCGCCTTTACCTCTGCCAGACATATTGGTTGGATTCGATGAGACTCTTTGGATCGACTTAATCCGCTGCTTTTTTTTTTTTTTTTTTTTTTTTTTTTTTCATACCCCCCACCAAAATAACCAAAAGAAAGAGCCCCAGAACCGACGAATCGGGAACCGGAGCCGGGAGTAAAAACACCTTATTCTACCCGCGGGTAATCGAAGGGACGAAGTTAGAAAAAATGGAAAGAAAGCCCAAGTGAATAAATTTGGAAGAAATAGAGGGACACGGGGAGGGACCGTTCCGGACGTCAAATACTAAAAACTAAACTAAAACTAAACTAAACTAAACGAAACAAGAAAACGAAACAAAGTAACAACAAATAAAGCAAACAAACGAACGACTAAAGCTAAGCAACGACTATAACTAAGGAACAAAAACACGAACGAAATATATACAGGCGAGCCGCTAGGGCTCGTCACAAAGGTCGAGGATTCGACGGGAGGTTCCTTGCCATCTCTGAGGGAGAGGCGGGGGAGTAACGTCGCGGAAGAGGGGGTTGGGACAGTATTGAAGGCTGTCATAGAATTTGATGTGCCTCCTGCGGATGAAGTCCTGGACGTAGGGGATATCAAGCTCGTCGTGGAGGGTGGCGGTCCGGGCACCTCGGAGGCTAGTATGGGACACAGCGCGCCGGAGGAGTCCATTTTGGAATCGCTGCAGTCGCCTGAGAGTGCATGGGTATATGTAGCGCATGGATGGAGCACCATGCAGTAGCGTGGGACGTATCAGAGCTTTGTAGATTAGCAACTTTAGCCGGAGCGATAGCTGCTCAGAACGAAGTAAATGCCCGAGTCGGTACGATTTCTGACGAGCCTCGCGTAGGCGGGTGTTGACGTGTGGTGTGACGGACAGATGCCGATGTATGCACACCCCCAGGTAGTTAATCTTGCTGGAAATATTTATCCGCTGGCCTCGAATTTCAAAGTGCGTGGGCAATGTGCCATTAGGTCGGAGGCCTTTACCACCCTGGAAGGCGCACACAACAGCATCTGTCTTTGACGGATTAACGTCAATTCCTACATCTCCCAACGCGTCAACAACAGCCTCGCAGGCGGTCTGTGTTCGTCGTACAGCGACACGGGCATTGAAGCTAGTAGAATAAACGCCAATGTCGTCGGCATAAGCGGCAAGTTGCACCCCCGGGAAACGCGTACGGACTATATGCGCCGTGTAGATGGTGAACAACACCGGGCCCAGGACAGACCCTTGTGGCACGCCACAACGGGAGAGCCGGACACCAGAGTATTCACCGCCTACGCGGACCGAGAACGTTCGCCCCGTCAAATAGCTACGAAGTATCGCAACTAGTTGAGCAGGGAATCCGTATCCTCTTAGCTGCGCGAGGAGCAGGGAGTGGGACACCGAGTCGAACGCCTGCGTGCAGTCGAGGGAAATGAATGCCGTTGCCCGATTTTTGTTGAGCTCCGTAGACACTACTTGCTGAAGTTTGGCAACGTGGTGGTCGCAGGAGAGGCCTCTGCGGAAGCCAGTCTGTTCGTCTGGGATTACATCAGCCTGCGAGCAGTGCTGTAATACATGACGGAGTATCAGCTTTTCAAAAATTTTGCTTATGTGGCTCAACAGACTGATGGGGCGATAGTGTTCAGGCCGATCCCCTTGCTTGTGAGGCTTCCGAAGAGGTACCACAACCGCGTGTTTCCACGATTCCGGGAAATGGCCAATTCGATAAGACGCGTTGAAGATGCCCAGTAAGAAGACTTTCGCCTTCCTGGGTAACATCTTCAACATGACATATGGAATATTGTCCAGTCCGGGGGACTTTTTGCCCTTCGTACGACGCAAGGCTGACTCAAGCTGTTTGTACGTAAAGTGCAAAGGAGTCAACGGAAGATCGGGGGTAGGGGGCGCGTAGCGAAGTGTCTTTTCGGTCCGACGGCGGTCACTCTCCTCGTAATAGGTCGCTAAGGCTTCAGCTTGCTCAGCCGGCGAGAGCAAGTGGTCGCCATCGGACAGAAGGACACTTTGCCGTTTGGACACAGTAGATTTTAAGAGGCGCCAGTACTGCCTCGGGTCGCCGTGGGTACGCAGAAGTGTTTCGTGCCACCGTGCTGTTTTCCACTGCGCATAGAGTTGGGAAATTTGTCTGGTTAGGGCATTGATGGGAGCTCGCAAAGTCGCATCCTTAGTGCGCGCCCAGATATTCCGCAGGTTATTGCGAAGCCCAATTAGGTGGAGAACATGGGCTGGCGGCTTGCGAAGATGGACCGGTTTCGGGGTGAATTTAGGGATATGGATATCGGCAGCGCGCTCGATAGTGTCAGTGATCTGAGAGACGGCCTCGTCAACATCGACGGCTGTTCTGTACGTACCGATTTGAGGCATGTCGGCAAGGATTTCCTCTCGGTATCCTGCCCAGTCTGCCTTATGTAGAAGATACTTGGAAGGCAGCTGCGCAGGAGGGTCTCCCTCCACTTCGTACAGAACCGGGCGATGGTCGGAGGGTCCGTAATCCAGAACACCGCAACGCGTAATGACATGGAGATCTCTAGCGAGGAGGAGATCTATAGTAGAGACCCAGTCCGGATTCCTCGGATGCCGAAAGGTATGAATTCCGGGGTGAAATACATTGAGTCTCGTCCTAGCGATAAAGGACCCCAAGTCATTATTAGTCGAACACTGCCATATGCTATGTTTGGCATTCAAATCCCCGACGATGAGGTGAAGTGGTTCACGACAGGCGGTCTCCAGGATGGCCTGAGCGAAAGACATCTGAGTGTAGGGGCGGCGATAGACGCCAGTGATGGTATACCGCCTCTTAAAACGTACCGACACCGACACGGCCTGTGTCCCAGGGGAAGTGGCGGGTTGCTGCTCGAGAAGCCTGGAGGGTATATCGCGCCTCACAAGGAGGAGTACTCCTCCAGGGATCCCGGGCCGACCGTCACACCGATAGGAGACATACCCCCTGAAAAACAGGCGGTCAGTGGGGCGCAGCTGGGCATCCGTAATCACCACGACGGCGGGGGAGTGCAGATCCAACATGATCTCAATTTCAGCCAACTTAGGACGAAGGCTTCGGATGTTATAATTGATTAGCGTGTGTCCAGTCATACTGTGGGCATCACCAATCTATCAACCAGCCGATCGACCTTGTCCGTAAGCTTGTTGACAGTCTGTATGAGACCGGAGATCATCGAGAACATGAGGGATAAGTTAAACCCCCCCATCATAGGTTCTTCACGGGACGCCGTACGCTGAGTAGGAGGAGGTTCTTCGTGCGCTACTGGGTCGACAAGTGTTGCGCCTCGAGTGATGTCAGAGAACAGGCATCCCGGATTAACACGAGCGGCCGGCAAGCGGGCATTGCCAACAGGGGGACCAGTGGGTACCGGGCCCTGCATGTGTGGAGCGGCCTTCTGGAGCCTTCGCTCCTGAACGGATTTCACAAGGGCCGTCCGCTTAGGACAGAGCCGGTACCCAGTGGGGTGTCCCTGCTGGCACTGCACGCACTTCGGGGGAGCTTTCTTGGGACACTGGTGAGTCCAGTGTGCTTCTCCACACCACCCACAACGACTCGGGCGCCCACAATACTGAGCCGTGTGGCCAAAGTCCATGCAATGAAAACACTGCACGGGCCCGCCACCAGTGCGGAAGGGGGTAACTTTTATGCCGACATGGTCGATTTGGCGGCGTTGTTGGAAGTCTTGTAAGGAAACAGTGTGATTGGTCACAACCAAGATCGGGCTGAGCTCGAGCTTCTCGCCCGTCTCAAGGGTTTTAGTAAGGCGCGAGGCCTTTTTGAAGCCCGGAAGCTCAGCCCGTAAGGCCGCAACAATGTCTTCGAGTGGGTGATCACGATCAAAACCGTGGAGGAGAAAACGCCTATCTCGTTTTTTGTCTTTAGGGGCGAATGAGTGAAACTTAATATTCGCGTCTTCCCGGAGCATATTCCACACGGCTAAATGGTCGGTGGCAGACTCGACAAAGAGACGAGTCTCCCTGTCACTGTTAGAGATACTAAAGGCAGTAATGCCACGTGCCAGCAGCTGGGCCTTGAGGTGACCGGCCGCGATGGGAGGGGAGATTATAAAGGGAGGTTGCCTTTTCGGGCGAGAAGCCGCAGGAGGCCTGGCTTGCGAATTTAAGCCAGAGGAAGAAGGGGTGGGCTCCGCAGAGGGAAGCAAGGAAAATTTATTAGAGGTGGGAGTGGGAGTAGGAGGGACTAGCCGAGGTCTGGCCGTAAACTTACGCTTGACGAGGTCAAACCCCTCATCCTCGACGTGACTCCGTTTCAAGGAGCTCTGCTCGTCGACAACCTCCATAGAGGAGGAGGAAACAGGAGAGGAAGGGACAGGAATAGAGAAAGGAAGGCAAGGAAAGGAAAGGGACTTGCAGCCCGCACCACCAGTGCTGCAAGGCGGTCTATGACCCGGCCGAACCCCCGAGCAATTCCCTCTAGCCCCCGTGGACTACGGCTTGCTCAGAAATCCGGGAGGAATAAACAGGTACTCTCTTCGGGACAGCCGCAGGAAGAGCAAAGCTCTTTTGTCAGCTTGAAGATGGTCCAACGGAAGCTTCAGTCTTCGGGATCGGTTAGGCATAGTAGGTTCCTCAGCGTCAGCTTTACTCGATGACTGCTCACAACAGAATGGGTTCCAGTTGTAGCGTGGGGCTGTACTTCAAGCAGTCGGGACGGGTGGTCTCTCCTGACCAATAGGAGTACACCGCCAGACGTGCCAGGCAGGCCATTGCATCTGTACACGGAGTATCCGTGAAAGTGTATGGGATCGCCTTTGCGAAGTTGTGTGTCGGTGATGGCTATGACCGCAGGGGAGTGTGTCTGGAGGAGGTATTCTAGTTCAGCCTTCTTGGATCGGAGGCTGCGGATGTTGTAATTCAGGATCTCATGTCCTATCATTTCTTGGAGATAGCAGCATCCAGCAGCCTATCGACCCGTTCGGCGAGTTTGTTGACTGTGTTTATGAGTCCCATAATGAGGGTGAACATCTCATTCATACCAATCCCCTGCTGTACCGAGGCTGGTGCTGGTGGGTTCTCTTGAAGGTGCTGTGAATTCCGGGGCGGCAGTAGGGGGGGGATAGTCCTCTGACAGATTAGGTTTGCCTGGAGCTCCACGGGCCATACTTGAGAAACTGAGACCACTTGTGACTTTGGTGGCTGGGGGTCTCCAGGTGCGTTCACCTGCTGTGACCATAGCTGATCTTGCTTCGGCCATTTGTCTGGTCAGAGCCTGACGCTTGGGGCATAGGCGGTATGTAGTGGGGTGCTGTTCATGGCACAATAGGCAGGTAGGGAGGCCGTTTTTGGGCATTGGTGGGTCCAATGTGCTTCACCGCACCAGCTGCACTTACTCGGGTGTCCACAACAAATAGCTGTTTGCCCGAAGGACATACAGTGAAAGCATTGGACAGGGCCACCCCCTGTTCGGAATGTGGTTGCTTTGAACGATATGTGGTCAATGTGACCGAGTCTTTCCAGGTCTTTAAGGGTTACAGAATTGTTGGTGGTGACGAGAATGGGGCTTAGCTCCGCCTTTTCCCCATTGGCCAAGTTCTTAGTGAGCAGGGCCGCTTTCTTAAAGCCGTTAAAGCTTGTGCTTAATTCATTAGTTATGTCGCTGATAGGGTGGTCACGGTCGAAGCCGTGAAGCAAAAATTTACGATCCTTCATTTTTGAGTTAGGGGCGAATGAGTGGAACGATAGATTGCTGTCCTCCTTCAGCATATTCCAGACGGCGTTGTGATCAGCTCGGCTCATTAGGAAGAGGCGGGTCTCTTGGTCACTGTTGGATATTTTAAAGTTTTGAATGCCACGAGAGATCAGCTTAAGGTCAGAAGCTGAGAGAGGGGGAGAGTTGATGAAGGGAGGCTGTCTTTCAGGCTTTGATACTGCCTCTGTTTCATATATCATTGGCGGCTAGTGACTCCGTGAGTGGCGAAAACGAGTTCCGCACGTCTGCGAGTGTAGAGCGCGGTGGTCGTGGGCGCCCTATATATTTTTTGCGAGGGAGGGTGAAGCCATCCTCCTCGCCGTGTCCCCGCTTTAGAGATATTTGTTGGTCATCTTGCTCCATTGACTGATGTTGGCCCAGAGAGCCGCCTGGAAGCGAATGTTGCGGGCTTGAAAGCCCGTGGTCAAGTTAAGGGTGCTATGACCGTAGCCCAAAGAGCTAGGCCCGTTAGATACCCCGGCTGCCTGGCCCTGAAAAGGGCCGTTTACACCGTCCTGGGGGACTGGGGGAGGGAGATATTCGTTTGCTGTCCCGCCAGCGTAGTCAATATGAAAGCAGGAGTGGGACAGCAAGATTTTTCTTTTGTGGCAGCAGTAGAGCAGTAAGGTCTTTCTCGTTCGGCTGCTAGCTTCAGAATGTGAATCTTAGGGACGGACGGCGTAGGCCTTTTATACTCGCTCTTCTCTCCTCTTATTGGCTGGCGATGATCATCTCGTGCTGCATAGGTGCTGCGCTCAATCTCCAGATGAGCGGAAGTTACAACATTTCTATAAACTTTTGCGAAAGCTCTGTTACAGAGGTACGTGGGAGTCGTGGGACGGCTGTAAATTTTTTTCCGAGGGAGGGTGAAACCCTCATCCCCCTTTAATGTACCCTGAACTCCGTCTAGTTCCATGACGGAATGGTTAGAATGGCCGTTCGAAGAGTCGGTTTGCAGGCTCAGAGAGCCAGTGGTGTCTAGGGTGCCTTGACCGTAGCCCAAAGAGCTAAAAGGGCCGTTGACACCCTCCAAAGGGAGGGTGATGTTGATCTGCTGTCCCGCCAGCGCAGTGAATTCACTATGAAAGCAGTAGTGGGACTGCAGGATTTTTGTGTGTAGCAGCAGTAGAGCATTAAAGTAATCGAAAACTTAGGGACCGACGGGGTAGGCATTTTATACTCTCTCTACTCTCCTCTTATTGGCTGGCGATGATCATCTCGTGCTGTATAGGTGCTGCGCTCTATCTCCAGATAAGCGGAAGTTACAACATTTCTATAAACTTTTGCGAATGCCTCACAATTCGTTTAAAACGACGCTTCCGGTTTTAATTAGGATTCCTGGCTAATTTGATTAGAGGAAATTCTATCATCTCGGTAAGGGCCCCTACCGGTGCGAAAGGGAGTGACCTTAATGCCGACATGTTCTATGTGCCGGCGTTTCTGGAACTTCTGCAGCGTGCTTGCATGATTTGTTACAACTAAGATGGGTCTGAGTTCAAATCTTAAGGGGTTTAGTCAGGCGGGAGGCCTTTTAGAAACCCGGTAAATTCGACTGTATTCTGTGGTAATGTCGGCAATACCACGGTGATCACGATCAAACCCGTGGACAAGAAAACGCTTGTCACTTCGTCCTTTCGGGCATAAGAATGGAACGTGATAGTGGTATCTTCACGGAGCATATCCCACACTGAGAGATGGTCCTTTGCTGTGGCGACAAATAGGCGCGTCTCCTTATCACCATTAGAGATAGTGAAATCGGAGATTCCTCGGTCCAAGAGTTGACACTTAAGGTGTCCGGCAGGAATAGGCGGGGAAATTATGATGGAGGGTTGTCTCTTGCGGCGAGAGTCCGTAGGAGACTTGGTCTTCTCGTTAGCGTACCGGATGTGGAGGGGGTGGCTTCCTCAATAGGTAACGGGGCAAAGGAGTTGGAGATTTTCGTAGGGACACTTCGGAGCTGCCGAGGTTGGGCCGTGAATTTCTTTTTGACGGGGTCAAACCCCTCATCCTCGACATAACAGCTTAAAGGTACCCTGTTCCTCGACACCCTCCATGGAGGGGGATAGAAGGGGAGAAGGGAGAGGAGGCTGCTGCCGGTGCTGCAAGGTGGTAAAAGACCCGGCCGAACCCCCGAGCAATTCTCTCTACCCCCCCCCCCCCCGTTCCGGGGGGACTACGGCTTGCTCAGAGATCCGGGAGGAATTAGCTGTTACTCTCTTCGGCACAGGAATCAGGAAGAACTAAAAGGTTCTCTTCACAGCTTGAAGATTGTACTGGATGTCGCGGTTTCTGCTTCGGCTGGGCTTCAGATAGGCGTCGGCTTTGCTGCTTTTTACCAACAAATCTGGCCCGCTGTTTTTTTTTTGTTTGTTTTCGAACCCCCCGCATAACCGAAAGAGAAAGAACTCGAGGGCCGACGAGTCGGGACCTGGAGCCGGGGGAGAATACACCTTATTCTACCTACAGGTAATCGAAGGGACTAGAAGAAAAAGTGAGAGTAAAGCCAAAGTGAAATATGAAATTTGGAAAAGTAGAGGGACATGGGGATGGACCGTACCGGTTGTCAAACGAATTTTAACTAAAACTAAACTAACCTAAATAAACAATAAACGAACAGAGTAACGAAACAAATAGAGCAGAACGACTAAAACTAAACGAATGACTAAAACTAAGTAAGAACAAAAACACGAGAGAACACAGAACATGAACGGAATATAACATATATACAGACGAGAAAATAAGGCTCGTCACAGAGGTCCAGGATGTGTCGGGTGGCTCTTTGCTATCTCTACATCATGTCTGTCATTGTGTTTGTAAGTCGTTCTACCCATGGAGGTGTGCCGTCACTTGTGTGTTGTTGTGGTGCATTTTGTGTAGGTAACTGGTATGTGGGTGGTGTTGGTTGACTGGGCCGCAGAGCTGGTCGAGGGTAATGTTGTGGGAGCGCTTTTGTAGATGGTGGTGGTGGGGGTAAATGTGTGGTGTGTCCTGTAAAGGCGTTAGAGTAGGTGAAACCGGGGTCGATTGTGCGGTATATAGGTGGAGGTGTTATGTTAGCCGGGGCCTACTTTAGTCTGCTCTAAGGATCTTTTCGAGGAGTTCGAACCGGGTTGTACATTGCCTGTAGGAGGCGGGATGTTTTTCACTGCAGTTGGTGCAATTAAGGGTATTTTGGGCTCATGTGTGATATGCGTGATTTTTGCCACAACGACGCAACGTTCCCTATATGGTTTGAAGTGAACTTTCATTTGATCGATCAAGGTGATCGGTTTCAGGTGTGCAGGGCCGAAATTATGGGAGAAAGTGCATAGAATCGGAGAAATTGGGTCCCAATTGCCGTCTTGCTCATTCGCTTCACGGAGACGACATGTTCCGTGTTAAGCTGCTCGCCAGTATGATCCATTTTTTTTTTTTTAGGGGAGCCCTTTGGTGTATATGTGTAGAATTGTGTCTTGTTGTCTGTAAATTTGGTTCTTATGAGTTCATGTGTTTTCAAGTCGTTGGCGAAAATTGTGATTCCGGATTGACAGCGCTGTACTGTATAGTTTTTGCATCCGGCAGCGTTGAGTTTCCTAATAAGGCTGTTAGCGTCAGTTTACTGAGGGGCAGAGGCCTTGATTTTTGTGAGGCACTCAAATTTGTTATATGTGGGAAGTGAGGGTGGGTTTGTGTTTGGGGGTTTGGGCGTAACCTTTCTCTGTTTACGCCCTTTGGTCTTAACATTGGTAAAAATCTCACTGTTTGTGCCCGTTTCTTTTCTCTATCTGAGCTCATAGGTCGTTTGATGAACGGTAGGAGGGCTGGGAAATTTACTGTCATCAGAGTCGGCGATTCCCTGCTCCATGGGAGACTTAGGGGACAAGAAGGTGAAAAGTTTTTCCAGTTCCTCTGGGGTTTATGTTCTAGATGCCAGGGTCTGTGTGAGTTGTTCCTGTGTAATGAGTTCTGATAAAGGCTTGGTTGACTGGTTAGGTTGGTGGGTGGTCTGAGGGTGTTCGTGACTGTACATGTTGTGTGGGCGTGGCTGTGGTGTAGTGGGGGCAGAGGAGAGAGAGGGAGGCCCCCGGAAAGCAGAACCCTTTTTTTTCCTAATCCCACTTAAGACGAAAGAGAAAATAATAGCATGCATGACGAAAACGAAAATGAAAGAAAAACGTGTAGAACTGCAAACGAAAATTAAGGACCTCGAACACAACCGGCGTGTGTAAGGGCCAGAGGTAGAGGGAGAATCATTCCTCGGTGGTGATAAGCGACGGGGGTCTGTCTAAGACATTAACATGTTATCTCGTTCCGACTTTTCCGGCACGTGCACACATGTTGATGTTTCGCGTAACAGTTATCCCTTGAGTAGGAGCAGGATATTTCTATGCATAACGTTTTTACTTTAATTTTGAACGGTCTCATGTTGATTATGAAATTATTAGGAACTGCCATTTATATTATTTGTTTATAAAAATGTCAGTTAAATTAAAAAATAAATCAATTAGTACTTGAAAATCAACCATAATTATTGCAGTTTCTAAAAATTTCATTATACTCTTTCTCTTTAGTTTCAATTCCGGGCCAGTTCATAAAATAGTTTCCGAGGCCTGTACAGAAGGAAGTATCGGTCGTTTTCGAGCCTTGGCATCTATTTAATCCGGCTCAGATAGCCTAGGAGAACACAAACTCTCCCTTCTTCTTCTTGTCGCCCGTAGCGATTTTAGGCCAAATTCTATTTAAGAAATTAAGGAAAATCCCAAAACGTTATACGTCTGTTAATAAAATATTTTATTCTTATCCCTGCGTGTGTGTGTATATATATATATATATATATATACACACACACACATATATATAAGCGAGGTTCCCCCTATGAAGGCAGGGAGGAACCGCCCTAAAAAAAGGCATTGTTTCTAAAGCAAATTTTGATTGGTTTATCTCAGCCAAAGAAGTAAATGCTTAAGACATATCGTGCCCACGCCAAATTTTTCAAAGAACGTTTGGCATAAGCCAACCTCTTTTAATCTCAATAATAAAGGTTAATATACAAATTAAGTTTTCTCAGGTACTACGTATAGGTTTACAATAAAATTATAAAGAGCGATCTGCTGTGGCCTACACTAAGAGACTTGTATCGAGGGCCACTGGTATAGAGTGGTAGAAGAATTAGCGTTGCAATATTTACTATAATAAAACTAAGGATGACACTGCCTCCCAGTGCCACATTTAGGTGGAAATTATACATGATGGAGGCCTTAAAGGGCACTTATTTATTCAGTACTAAAACTCTTTGCATAGCATTAGAATCTGAAAGTGGAAGCTTCACTGCATGAAACCCTAACATATAGACAACATTTAATAGCGAGGCATATTTTATTTGTTTTTAAAATGGAGATATAGCTAATTTTATTTTTTTCAAACCCCCCACGAAAATAACCAAAGAAAGGAAGGGAGATATAGCTAAATAAAAACAAAATGTATTTATATATGCAGCATAGGTAGCAATTATATATAATATGCTTCATCCCTAAAATCACGTTTAACCGTTAACATCATTAGATGTCAGCAATAAAGAATACTTCATGCACTATGTATAGTAATAGAATATAACCGCCAACAAAAAACAGAATCGCCATAACAAATTCCAAAATCACAGCTATAAGTAAATAAATACAACACATAGGCTTGAAATTAAAAAAAAAAAAAAAAATAAACATGCATATAAAACTGAAATGTAAAAAATCGTTATTTTCCATGCATAATTTTATTTATTTGTACATCTCCTGAATGTGAAAGTCTTTCTATTTGTTTGTGGATGAGTTTACTAATTTCTGACGCCTAATGTTCCTAATTTCTGACTGTAATGTCATGAAAAAGGCAGAGAAAAACAAAGCAAAAACTAAAATAAACAAAAATCTCAGAGTGAAGTGGATTTAACGATAAGAATGTCAATTGTCACAACAGATAAATAATCAACAAATAACAAGTAATAACACATTAGCACCTTCATTGATTAATGCTAGGTCAAATCCATGTTCATACTTATTAGACAGATCCGTAGTAAATTGCATAAATTAATAACAAGTTGGCACAATATTCCCACTCAACTTTTTATTGCACGAATTATTTGGAAATTCAGATCAGTGAAAATTTTTTATATTGCATTCCAAGTAGGAGTATTCCTAAATATTACTCTTGCAGGTGTCAATTTTACTTTATGATCGGCGTGTGAAATAAAAGTTAGGCTTCGACGTAATAATATACCAAAATATAGAAGATTAATATAACTAGTACGTTTGCTGTTTCTGTTCGATTTAAGCTGCATGCCATAGATGAGGTCACTGCAGATCTTCCCTAACGATGTGGTCTTCATCTATCTAATCCCAGAATGACGATTTTTTTTATTAATCCCAAATGTTTTTATTAACCCCCCACGAAAATAACCAAAGAAAGTGCTCGAGAACAGACGAGTCGGAAACTGGAGCTGGGAGTAAATACGCCTACGGGGGGGGGGGGGGGACGAAGCTAGAAAAATAACTGTAAGTAAAGCCACAGTGAATGAAATTTGGAAAAAGTAGAGGGACACGGGGAGGGACCGTTCCGGGTGTCAGAAAACTAAAACTAAACTAAACTAATCTAATAAACAGTACAACGAAACAGAATAACACAACGAATAAAGCAGGAACAAAACGAACGACTAAAACTAAGCAAAGATTAAAACTAAGTAAAACAAAAACACGAAAACACGATCAAGTTAACATATATACAGACGAGTCGCTATGGCTCGACACAGAGGTCGAGGATATGTCGGGTGGTTCCTTGGCATCTCTGAGGGAGAGGTGAGGGTGTCACGTCGCGGAAGAGGGGATTGGGACAGTATTGAAGGCTGTCATAAAATGTGATGTGTCTCCAACGGATAAAGTCCTGAACGTAGAGGAGTTGGAGTTCGTCATGAAGGGCTACGGTCCGGGCACCTTTGAGGCTTGTGTGCTGCACTGCACGTCGGAGTACGCTATTTTGAAAACGTTGAAGGCGTCGTAGTGAACTCGGGTACATATACCTCATCGCAGGCGCGCTATGCAGTAGAGTGGGACGTATGTATTAATATTTTGAGACGTAGCGATAGCTGCTCGGATCTAAGCAAATGCCCAAGTCTGTACGATTTATACCGAGCCTCGCGTAGGCGGGTGTTGACGTGCGGTGTGACGGACAGATGCCGATGTACGCACACATGATGGGGCGATACTGTTCAGGCCGATCCCCTTGGAATATTGTCCAATCCAGAGGACCCTTCCCCGGGCCCTTCGTACGCCGCATGGCTGACTCAATCTGCTTGTACGTGAAGTGCAACGGAGTCAACGGAAGATCGGGGGAAGGGGGCGCGTAGTGCCCTTTCGGTCCGACGGTGGTCATTTTCCTCGTAATAGGTCGCTAATGCTTCAGCTTGCTCAGCTGGCGAGAGTAAATGGTCGCCATCGGACAAGAGGACACTTTGCTGTTTGGACTCTGGTGATTTTAAAAACCGCCAGAACTGCTTCAGATCGCCGTGGGTGCGCCGAAGTTGATCGTGCCACCGGGCGGGTTTCCATTGGGCGAACAGTTGCGCAATTTGCTTGGTAAAGGTGTTGATGGGTTCCCGCAACGTCACGTCTTTAGTTCGCGGCCATATATTTCGTAGATTATTACGAAGTTCAATGAGCTTAAGGACGTGGGCTGGCGGCATACGGAGGTGAACGGGCTTAGAGGAGAATTTAGGTATGTGAATATCAGCAGCGCGCTCGATAGTGTCGGTGATCTGAGAGACAGCCTCGTCAACATCTACGGCTGTTCTGTACATACCGATTTGAGGCATGTCGGCAAGGATTTCCTCTCGGTATCCAGCCCAGGCGGGGTGCTGGATACCGGGAATATCCAGGGAAATGGCGGGTTGCTGCTCGAGAAGACGGGTATATCGCGTCTCACAAGTAAGAGTACTCCTCCAGGACAGGACAACAGGATCTCAAGTTCAGCCAACTTAGGACGAAGGCTTCGGACGTTATAATTGATTAGTGTGCTGTCCAGTCATGCCTTGGGCATCACCAATCGATCATCCAACCGATCGACCTTCTCCGTCAGTTTGTTCATAGCCTGTATGAGACCGGTGATCATTGAGAAGACTAGGGATATGTTAATCCCCCCACCAATGGTTCTTCCCGAGACACCGTTTGCTGATAGGGCTCATCGTGCGCTACTGTTTCGACGTTTGTTGCGCCTCGGGTAATCTGGGAGTTAAGGCATCCTGGATTCACGCGGGTGGCCGCCATGCGCGCACTGGCAACAGGGGGGCCAGTGGGTAGCTGTTCCTGTATGAGCGGGGCAGCCTTCTGGAGTCTGCGCTCCTGGACGGACTTAGTAAGGGCCGTCCTTTTAGGACAGAGCCGGTACCCAGTGGGATTGCACGCACTTGGGGGAGCTTTTTTGGGACACTGGTGGGTCCAGTGTGCCGCTCCGCACAACCCGCAACGACTCAGGCGTCCGCAGTATTGCGCCGTATGGCCGAAATCCATGCAGTGAAAACACTGCACAGGCCCCCCACCGGTTCGAAATGGTGTCACTTTTATGCCGACATGATCGATGTGCCGACGTTTCTGGAATTCTTGCGGTGTAACTGCCTGGGAGGTCACTACCAAGATTGGGCTGAGCTCGAGCTTCTCGCCCGTCTCTAGGGTTTTAGTATGGCGCGAGGCCTTTTTGAAGCCTGGGAGCTCATCCTGTATTGCCGCAACAATGTCCGCAATGGGGTGATCGCGATCGAACCCATGTACTAGGAAGCGCTTGTCGCGTTTCTTGTCCTTAGGGGCAAACGAGTGGAACGTGATCGGCGAGTCCTCGCGTAGCATGTTCCACACTGCCTGGTGATCTGTGGTAGTGTCAACGAATAGCCTCTTTTCCCTATAACTATTTGAGATAGTGAATTGGTTTATGCCACGATCCAGTAGCTGGACCTTAAGGTGACCGGCCCCTATAGGGGGGGGGGATTATGAAGTGGGGTTGTCTCTTAGCGTGAGAAACCGCAGGAGACTGGGCTTGAGAAGTCAAGCCCTAAGTGGAGGGGGTGACTTCCTCAATGGGAAGCGGGTCAAATGTGGTGGACGTTTTCGTCTGACCCACTTATTAATTGATATTTATATAGGACTTGTCTCGCAATTATTTCTCTTTTTTCAATTGGGTTCAGGTCCAAACTTTGTGGTGGGGTTTCCAGCCATTTTGGGGTAGTATATAGCAGCCACATTTAACTCCCCACTGTTTCTTTATGCTGAGTAGAAAGTATATGCTTTGTAATGCTAGTTTATCTAGAATACTTGGAAGGCAATCTTTGACAATATGTTTGTATTTCTTCTTGTTCGTGATGCACTGAAGGACTTTAGGTTCCTTATGCCTCTTGCTGCCGAACAGCCACAACCCTCCCAATATTTACCTGTAGTCACCAAGTCCTTGAAATTGAGCTCTCCGTTCACTCTCCTCCATGCCTTTTGTCAACCTCTTTGGCTAAAAAATTTTATTTTGCACTCAAGAATATATTAAATCCACTGCCAGTATTCAGCAGGATGGTTAACACTTTATTTTGCATTTTAAAGTATTTTCTTTTTCTTAACTTTACTTACAAAGAATTTATTAGGTTCTGTTCAACTGTGTAATCCACTTTTTCTGAGGTAATTTCATACTATTCTGCTACTTAAGTCCAGTCTGATGATCCTTGAGATTTTAATCACACGTTTTGGCACAATCAGCTGTCGACGTGCGTGTGCTTCTCATTAATTATTGATCTTTCATCATATGTAGTGAGAATCTTCGGTCTCCTAATGCAATATTTTGCTGTTTAAGAATGGTTGTACTATACTGGAAGACGTTGCTGTCCTCCAGTAGCATCACCAGACCGTATCAGGGTCCTACCGCCTCATAAGGAAGAGGCGGGTTTCACGGTCAGTGTTCGATATTTTGAATGTTTCAATATTGACCTTTCAGCCTTTTTCATTATAGCCGAGGCTGTATCTCTGGGCTCCAGATTTGTTAGGCGTGCAAAAGATTTGTGCACCTCGGTATTGGATGTTTTAGGCAACTTTGGGCGAGCCGTAATTTTTTTTTTATGTACGAGGATGTAATGTATCCCTCGTCATCATGTCCATGTTTCAGTGAACCGTGCAAGGCCCCGATCTTTATCCCATAGCCCAGAGAGCTATCTAAGTTGTGGAAGATAAAATTTTGTTCGCCATATGCCAAATTTAGGGTGCTTTGTTCATGGCCCGGAGAGCCAGATCCATAAGATCCTACAGCCGGCAGCTCTTGAAAGGTCGTTGACACCCAACGGATTATTGGTCTGCTGTCCCACCAGCGCAGTAAAATTAAATTTCACTTTGAAAGCAACGTAACAGTGTTGACTAGCGGTATATTAGTAGTATATAGAGCAGGTGCTTTCTTTACAGCTGCTAGCAGACGAATGAATAAGTTGGCCCCGATCACAGGGCGGAGCTGAGAATCCATGATAGCGAACACAGGGGAGTGGGTCTGGAGGAGGTGCTCCACTTAGCCTTCTTGGGTCGAACGCAGCGGATGTAATAATCAGCGATAGGTTGACCAATCATTTTTTGGTCTTTGCTGCATCCAACAGCCTATCGACCCATTCGGCGAGCTTATTAACAATATTTATCAGACTCCTGATGAGCGAGAACATCTTGCTCATGCTCATCGTCCTGCGGTAACGAGGCAGGTGCTGGGTTGATGTTCCTGGGGCGGGAGATTCCGAGGCGGCGCTAGGGAAGGGTAGTCCTCAGACAGAGTTGGTCCACCTGTAGCTCCACTGGCTATGTTGGAGAAGTTGATTTCATCTTAGGGTCAGCCTGGCTCATCCAGAAGATGCGAGTCTCCCGTTCACTGTTGGAGATCCGAAAACTCTCAACGCCCCGTGATATTAGCTGAGACTTCACGTCTGCAGCTTCGATTGGGGGAGAGATAATGAATGGAAGCTGTCTCTCAATATCCAGTTCGGTCTCCTTTTCTTCTTCATTTACGGCCGGGATGGCCTTTGATGCCTCCTGAAGAGGGGTGAAAGAACTTGTGGTAGTATCGCGCAAAGAGCCATTAAAATTTTGGGTGCCTTGGTCATAGCCCAGAAGCTATGACCCATCTGTAGAAAACGAGAGCGGGACAGCGTATTTATATAATATTCAGGAGTGTAAATGGACATTCTATGTGGAGCAGTCATCGAGTAGAGCTGACGCTGAGGAACCTCTCCTGAAGACTGAAACCTGTTATCTCTGCTACCGCCGATCTTCAAGCTGACAAGAGAGCTTTGCTCTTCCTGGCGGCTGTCCCTGAAGAGAGTAGCTGTTTTCTTCCTCCCGGATCTCTGAGCAAGCCGTAGTCCACGGGGGCTAGAGGGAATTGCTCGGGGGTTCGGCCGGGTCATTGACCGCCTTGCAGTACTGGTGGTGCGGGCTGCAAGTCCCTTTCCTTTCCTTGCCTTCCTTTCTCTATTCCTGTCCCTTCCTCTCCCGCTTCCTCCTCCTCTATGGAGGTTGTCGACGAGCAGAGCTCCTTAAAACGGAGTCACGTCGAGGATGAGGGGTTTGACCTCGTCAAGCGTAAGTTTACGGCCAGACCTCGGCTAGTCACTCCTACCCCCACTCCCACCTCTAATAAATTTTCCTTGCTTCCCTCTGCGGAGCCCACCCCTTCTTCCTCTGGCTTAAATTCGCAAGCCAGGCCTCCTGCGGCTTCTCGCCCGAAAAGGCAACCTCCCTTTATAATCTCCCCTCCCATCGCGGCCGGTCACCTCAAGGCCCAGCTGCTGGCACGTGGCATTACTGCCTTTAGTATCTCTAACAGTGACAGGGAGACTCGCCTCTTTGTCGAGTCTGCCACCGACCATTTAGCCGTGTGGAATATGCTTCGGGAAGACCCGAATATTAAGTTTCACTCATTCGCCCCTAAAGACAAAAAACGAGATAGGCGTTTTCTCCTCCACGGTTTTGATCGTGATCACCCACTCGAAGACATTGTTGCGGCCTTACGGGCTGAGCTTCCGGGCTTCAAAAAGGCCTCGCGCCTTACTAAAACCCTTGAGACGGGCGAGAGGCTCGAGCTCAGCCCGATCTTGGTTGTGACCAATCACACTGTTTCCTTACAAGACTTCCAACAACGCCGCCAAATCGACCACGTTGGCATAAAAGTTACCCCCTTCCGCACTGGTGGCGGGCCCGTGCAGTGTTTTCACTGCATGGACTTTGGCCACACGGCTCAGTATTGTGGGCGCCCGAGTCGTTGTGGGTGGTGTGGAGAAGCACACTGGACTCACCAGTGTCCCAAGAAAGCTCCCCCGAAGTGCGTGCAGTGCCAGCAGGGACACCCCACTGGGTACCGGCTCTGTCCTAAGCGGACGGCCCTTGTGAAATCCGTTCAGGAGCGAAGGCTCCAGAAGGCCGCTCCGCACATGCAGGGCCCGGTGCCCACTGGTCCCCCTGTTGGCAATGCCCGCTTGCCGGCCGCCCGTGTTAATCCGGGATGCCTGTACTCTGACATCACTCGAGGCGCAACACTTGACGACCCAGTAGCGCACGAAGAACCTCCTCCTACTCAGCGTACGGCGTCCCGTGAAGAACCTATGATGGGGGGGTTTAACTTATCCCTCATGTTCTCGATGATCTCCGGTCTCATACAGACTGTCAACAAGCTTACGGACAAGGTCGATCGGCTGGTTGATAGATTGGTGATGCCCACAGTATGACTGGACACACGCTAATCAATTATAACATCCGAAGCCTTCGTCCTAAGTTGGCTGAAATTGAGATCATGTTGGATCTGCACTCCCCCGCCGTCGTGGTGATTACGGATGCCCAGCTGCGCCCCACTGACCGCCTGTTTTTCAGGGGGTATGTCTCCTATCGGTGTGACGGTCGGCCCGGGATCCCTGGAGGAGTACTCCTCCTTGTGAGGCGCGATATACCCTCCAGGCTTCTCGAGCAGCAACCCGCCACTTCCCCTGGGACACAGGCCGTGTCGGTGTCGGTACGTTTTAAGAGGCGGTATACCATCACTGGCGTCTATCGCCGCCCCTACACACAGATGTCTTTCGCTCAGGCCATCCTGGAGACCGCCTGTCGTGAACCACTTCACCTCATCGTCGGGGATTTGAATGCCAAACATAGCATATGGCAGTGTTCGACTAATAATGACTTGGGGTCCTTTATCGCTAGGACGAGACTCAATGTATTTCACCCCGGAATTCATACCTTTCGGCATCCGAGGAATCCGGACTGGGTCTCTACTATAGATCTCCTCCTCGCTAGAGACCTCCATGTCATTACGCGTTGTGGTGTTCTGGATTACGGACCCTCCGACCATCGCCCGGTTCTGTACGAAGTGGAGGGCGACCCTCCTGCGCAGCTGCCTTCCAAGTATCTCCTACATAAGGCAGACTGGGCGGGATACCGAGAGGAAATCCTTGCCGACATGCCTCAAATCGGTACGTACAGAACAGCCGTCGATGTTGACGAGGCCGTCTCTCAGATCACTGACACTATCGAGCGCGCTGCCGATCTCCACATACCGAAATTTACCCCTAAGCCGGTCCACCTTCGTAAGCCGCCAGCCCACGTTCTCCACCTTATTGGGCTTCGCAATAACTTGCGCAATATCTGGGCGCGCACTAAGGATGAGACTTTGCGAGCTCCCATCAATGCCCTAACCAGACAAATTTCTCAACTCTACGCGCAGTGGAAAACGGCACGGTGGCACGAAACGCTTCTGCGTACCCACGGCGATCCGAGGCAGTACTGGCGCCTCTTAAAATCTACTGTGTCCAAACGGCAAAGTGTCCTTCTGTCCGATGGCGACCACTTGCTCTCGCCGGCTGAGCAAGCTGAAGCCTTAGCGACCTATTACGAGGAAAGTGACCGCCGTCGGACCGAAAAGACACTTCGCTACGCGCCCCCTACCCCCGATCTTCCGTTGACTCCTTTGCACTTCACGTACAAACAGCTTGAGTCAGCCTTGCGTCGTACGAAGGGCAAAAAGTCCCCCGGACTGGACAATATTCCATATGTCATGTTGAAGATGTTACCCAGGAAGGCGAAAGTCTTCTTACTGGGCATCTTCAATGCGTCTTATCGAATTGGCCATTTCCCGGACTCGTGGAAACACGCGGTTGTGGTACCTCTTCGGAAGCCTAACAAGCAAGGGGATCGGCCTGAACACTATCGCCCCATCAGTCTGTTGAGCCACATAAGCAAAATTTTTGAAAAGCTGATACTCCGTCATGTATTACAGCACTGCTCGCAGGCTGATGTAATCTCAGACGAACAGACTGGCTTCCGCAGAGGCCTCTCCTGCGACCACCACGTTGCCAAACTTCAGCAAGTAGTGTCTACGGAGCTCAACAAAAATCGGGCAACGGCATTCATTTCCCTCGACTGCACGCAGGCGTTCGACTCGGTGTCCCACTCCCTGCTCCTCGCGCAGCTAAGAGGATACGGATTCCCTGCTCAACTAGTTGCGATACTTCGTAGCTATTTGACGGGGCGAACGTTCTCGGTCCGCGTAGGCGGTGAGTACTCTGGTGTCCGGCTCTCCCGTTGTGGCGTGCCACAAGGGTCTGTCCTGGGCCCGGTGTTGTTCACCATCTACACGGCGCATATAGTCCGTACGCGTTTCCCGGGGGTGCAACTTGCCGCTTATGCCGACGACATTGGCGTTTATTCTACTAGCTTCAATGCCCGTGTCGCTGTACGACGGACACAGACCGCCTGCGAGGCTGTTGTTGACGCGTTGGGAGATGTAGGAATTGACGTTAATCCGTCAAAGACAGATGCTGTTGTGTGCGCCTTCCAGGGTGGTAAAGGCCTCCGACCTAATGGCACATTGCCCACGCACTTTGAAATTCGAGGCCAGCGGATAAATATTTCCAGCAAGATTAACTACCTGGGGGTGTGCATACATCGGCATCTGTCCGTCACACCACACGTCAACACCCGCCTACGCGAGGCTCGTCAGAAATCGTACCGACTCGGGCATTTACTTCGTTCTGAGCAGCTATCGCTCCGGCTAAAGTTGCTAATCTACAAAGCTCTGATACGTCCCACGCTACTGCATGGTGCTCCATCCATGCGCTACATATACCCATGCACTCTTAGGCGACTGCAGCGATTCCAAAATGGACTCCTCCGGCGCGCTGTGTCCCATACTAGCCTCCGAGGTGCCCGGACCGCCACCCTCCACGACGAGCTTGATATCCCCTACGTCCAGGACTTCATCCGCAGGAGGCACATCAAATTCTACGACAGCCTTCAATACTGTCCCAACCCCCTCTTCCGCGACGTTACTCCCCCGCCTCTCCCTCAGAGATGGCAAGGAACCTCCCGTCGAATCCTCGACCTCTGTGACGAGCCCTAGCGGCTCGCCTGTATATATTTCGTTCGTGTTTTTTTGTTCCTTAGTTATAGTCGTTGCTTAGTTTTAGTCGTTCGTTTGTTTGCTTTATTTGTTGTTACTTTGTTTCGCGTTTTCATGTTTCGTTTAGTTTAGTTTAGTTTAGTTTAGTTTTTAGTTTAGTTTTTAGTATTTGACGTCCGGAACGGTCCCTCCCCGTGTCCCTCTATTTCTTCCAAATTTATTCACTTGGGCTTTCTTTCCATTTTTTCTAACTTCGTCCCTTCGATTACCCGCGGGTAGAATAAGGTGTTTTTACTCCCGGCCCCGGTTCCCGATTCGTCGGTTCTGGGGCTCTTTCTTTGGTTATTTTGGTGGGGGGTATGAAAAAAAAAAAAAAAAAAAAAAAAAAAAAAAAAAAAAAGTAAATGGAGCAGTGTTGTCTCTATAACTGCTGACGTCTCATTTTACTTTTGCTGGGACTACCGTATATGCACCAGACGTCTTCTTCTCAGGCGGACACTGCCTAAGTCCCTTCGGTCGAGTGGAGCTGCTGGTGAAGTAGTTGGAACAAGAATGCCACAGGGTACTCTCCTAATCAGAACAAGGGCGCCACAGGAGTACCAGGCAGGCAGTCGCACCAGTAAGTTGTGTACCCCAGGATCGTGATTGAGTGTCGGTGATGGAGACGTCCACAGTAATGGATCTGGAGATGCTCTAATTCAGCCTTCTTGGTGAGACGCTCGTGGACTGGAGCCCGCAACACCAGATGGTCTAACAACCGGCCGAACCCACTAAGCATTCCCTTTAACCTCCATAGGTAACGGCTCGCTTAGAGATCCAGGAGGAAAATCAGCTATTCACTTCTTGGGCTCTTTACAGTCGCTTCAGCTTACAGTCTGAGAGTCCCAGGGCTCAAGTGAGACGATCTTAGTAGATGGTCCGGGTGGATAACGTTTCCTTACTTCGCGGCTGTTGGTCGAAGACTAATTCTTAATTGATCTGTACTTTTGATGGGGTAATATCTTGATCACCAAAATATCTTTAACGTCCCTAACGAGAATCTTTTAAATAAGTTTCTATTTCTTCTCATAAGTTAAGAAAATATATAATAATTTATAGCATATTATATAACTCAAATTTCAAAGAAACCGTATGCTACCATTCATTTTAAATAATAACTATCATCTTATAATAAATTCTTCAGGAATCGTTTAAATTTAAGAACGAATGTTCATAATTAGTTCGATGTTTATTTAACAGAGAGCAGCACTAATCAAGACCAGTGCTGGATTCGCTCACAGGATCTCCCTTGACTAGCCGTTTTCGGCATTACTCATTCCTGTCCTCGCTATTTGTATAGAAATATTTTGTTATAAATCTTTTTGAATTCCATTATTCTCATTCTAAATCTCTTTTTATTAAAATTTATTGTATGTTATTGAAATATATCAACATTGTATTCAGAAATTCAGAAATCATCTCAACCAATCCCCAAATGTCTTTTAACTTTCATTGCATTTGTAGTTAAATAATCAGCTGTTCTTTCTTTTTAATCTTTATTTATTAAATTAAATTACTTTTTCCCATGCTTTGTATTAAAATATTTTATCTGGAATATGTCTGTCCGGTCACCTCTATATCTGGTATTTGAGTTATCGGTCACCATAATCATTCTGTACCCTACATTGTCCACCTAAAATTGTCAAATCCTTGTCAACTGTTTAAACTCTGTTTTAACAAGTTTAAAATGTTCTTTATTTTTATCGCAGGACAAGCTATAATGTTTATCAGTTATCTACAGTAAAAACCTTATACTACTATATACTATGGCACTTATTTTTATATCTTTAAGAGATGGTCTCATTGTTAAGAAACAGTTAGATCCGCTGTTACTTGTAGTATTCTCATCTATTTTATTTGAAATAGTAACTTTTTTAGGAGAGGTTCACTTTTCCCTGCTGGTATATATGTATGTCTTTTTCAAATGATGTTTCTCCCTTATAAGGAGAAACTATGCTTCTAGTGAACAGAACAACATCTGTAATTAAAGTTTTATTCTGTTCCGATGCATGTTGTATTTTTTCATATACATGAGCCATGTTTTCACAAAGTTTTGTGATAGCGTCTGTTACTGAATAATTGGTTTGAGCTTTAGAATCTTCTTCAACAATCCTTTGCTATCATAAATTTTTAAATTAAATTTTCATTAGTTTCTATTTTTTTTAATTTATTTTGCTTCTTCAAAAAATACTTTTCATTTATAAAATAAAAAAAATAATTTAAATAGCTTAAGTTTAGGTAGGTTTACCTTCTTAAAATCTTTTCAAAATTTAAACATAAATTTAGCATTACTCATTTTTTTTTATATAAATGCAAAATGTTTCAGACAGAAAGTAAAGAAATCTTCAAATTTGTTTTTTCCCAAAAATCACTTCCTGTAAAATCTTTATATAATAAATCCATGTAATGACTACATTGATTAAAAACGCAATAGAAATTTAAATTATTCCTGATAAATTGTCTGTCTAATCTAGAATAACATTGATTAAGATCAGGCATTCCCAACCAACGGGCTATTTGAAGACTTTTTGCACCCCAATTAAAGTTTGTGTCTATATTATTTTAGACATTTGGACTGTAGACAGTTGAAAATGCACGTTGACTATATCCATTGATATTAAAAAATCTTGAGCAAAGTACAAAAACAAGTGTCACATTAATAGTAAGGTAATAAAATATTTTGAATGTTATACAATACTAAAATACTTTAAATAATTTGTTTTTCTTTGAAATGTGCGGCCTACCTCAGTTTAGTCAATTTTTGCAACCACCAAACGATTAGGGTTGGGCTCTGATTTAAATATAAGCATGAAACGTTTTTGTCATTTCCTCACACAAAATATTCTTTGATTATATCTTGATTTTCTAAAACACATTCATCGGAAATAAGGGCAATTTTCTTTACATTCATCAACACTAGGCAATTGATATATATCACTGTAGAAGAATGAAACTTGTTCGTTGAATTTATCTGATACATTTTGAAATATGTCTTTAATTGTTTGATAAACTTCTTGTTCTATCGATTTATTACATATACATAAATAGTAGTAATTTATCCAATCTTTGTACACTAAATTTAATAATGTACTCTTGCCTGATCCACCAATGATTCCTTCCTATTTTTAATAGGAATGATATCATTCCTATTTTTTTAATCAATCAATTTCTTTATTTTTTAGGAAAAAAGAAATATTCTATGTAAAAAAAAAAAAAAAAAAAAGGAAAAAAAAAAGTTTGCTGCACAAGTATATTAAGTTGCTAAATACACAACATAACTATCAATCTCTTGAAAATTCATTTCAATTAATTAAAAGATTGTTTTGTTTTATTAATTTGAAGATTGCCAAGATTTTTTTTTTCTTTTTTTACGGCGCATCGACATCTAGGCCATTAGCGCCATTGCCAAGAAAATGAATCTTAATGATGAATTTAATAAAAAATAAATTTTAATGACATTTTTTATTTATACAATTATTTTTGTAGGTCTGGGCGTAAATTTGGTGAAATGAATTTCAATACGCAGCTGTTAAGCTCCTGTAGCTCCGGTGGGTAAGTATGCTAAGGGAATCAAAATTGATTCGGCAAGGATAAAAAAATTATTGCGATCCATGCCTAGGAAGTCACTTGGAATCATCCCTTACACTCCGAACCAAAGGTCTTGATCCTCATACTCCCTTCATCCAAAGAAACATTGTTTAAAAAAAATAGCTTATTTCTATAAAATGAAATTGTTTAAGATTTTTGGAACAACTTTAAAATTGTCTTGTATTAATCTTAAGTTCAGTGTACTCTATATTCTTGGATGTTCATGTTAATTGTAAAATAGGTTGTTGGATTTTATTCAGATATAGCATTAGTATTATTGTTAAAGATTTAACTATGACAATGACAACGATAAAGCTTGATACAAAAATAAAACAAAAAAAGATATTATTAATATTCCTAAGGTCTCTTAAGGAATTAAAAAACATAAACAATGACACGTTTACATTAAAAGTAATAATGAAATCAAAATTGAAATTTATTTTCCTTCTTTTTTTTTTAATTAGATGGAAATTTAAGAAACATTTTAGGTTTTGAAAAATTGAAGATGCATCTTTTGAGAGTGATATTGTAAATAAAGGATAGAATAAACCAAATTTAAGACAGTTTGATGTAATAGAAATTCTTTGTGATTAAGTAGAACCATGTTGATTAAATCAAAATGTTAATAAACACGTGCAGTGTCTTCCAAAAGTAATGACAATTAAATTTTGAAATCAAGCTGATAATGATTTTTGTTTTTTAATAGGCCTACAAATTGTCATTCCAAACGATCAAGATAAGCAGAAATTCAAGCAAAATAATGTATTTGTAACATTAAGAATGGATTAAAACATGAAATTCCCAGGTCACAAAAGTAATTGGAATTGTCAGTTTTTCTTAATTCTATGCAATTGTATGGACGTTTTTGTATTAACTTTGTTCTCAGAACCAATGTCACCACATCTACAAGTTTCTCGTTAATAACTCTAAGTATGAGATCGTGTAGAATAACGTTGATTGAGACCTGTATGTGTGTAATTTTCATGCGGGAAAAGTTAAAACAAATCAACCAAGCGACCAGTAGGCCTATTTAAACGGTTTCGGACATTACAGGAAGTTCTAAAATGGAGGAAGGATTGAAAAGTAGACAGAAAACAGCATCCTAAAATATTGTTGGAGAGAGATGAAAGAAGAATTGTCTGAAGCATGGAGATCCCTTTATAAATTTTCATTTCATAGCAACGGAGGTTCATCAAGAAGCTGGAACTAAGTTATAATAAGGGCCCTCCGGAGAAAAAATTTTAATGGTAGGGAAGCTAGCGAAAAAAACAGTTTTGGCCACCCTATGATGTAAGCTACCAGTCCAATAATTTTTTTGTACTCATTATACATGTCAGTTCAACCTAACCTTATCATAGATTTTAATGAAACTTGGCATGTTGGTATCTTTCATGGATATAAGTAAGGATATAAAATACTTTTGCTCTATTTTTTAATGGTTCATTTCTAACCCTGCTTAATTTTTTTTTTTTTTTTTTTTTAAATTTTTTTTTCCTCCAACAATTAAGCAAAGGAAATTCAATTTGTTCTTCCTTATCAAACATATTATACATTTCTTATTCATCAACCAATGTTGATGACATTTTTTATGACAATACTTCAGTAGTTAAGGAAGCTAGAACAAAATTAACAACATAACTGCAAACTATTTACGAATGGTCTAAAAAAAAGTGTTAAAATAAACACATTTTTAATGAAATATGGTGCTCCACGCGAAGTAGAATATCATCAAAAGGGAAAAAGATAATCACAAAAGGTTTTCTATTATTTTTCAAGAAGTTATACACTATCACATGAAAAAAATGTTTTTTTCACTCTTTCATTATTTTTTCTTGAAAGACAAAAAATTGATTAGTTAACATTTAAGCTATTATTATATTATTTTTTTTAAACACAGTAATTTCATTTTAAAAGCTATAAAAAATAACTGCTGTTACCCAAAACTACAAACTAAAAAAAAAAATCATTTAAATTACAAAGCGCATGTTTATAATATGTGTTGGAATGGAAAAAGTTACAAAATTCACCATAACAAAAATATTTCAAGCTCTACAATATTGAACTTAAATTTTCTCTTTATTTGTTGGAAGTTTATTGAACATATAACATGCATTCTTGGGAGGATTGATGAGTTCTTCCAGTCACGGTTTTCGGAGGTTCCATGATTACAATGAGATGAGTGATGGGTAACGGACGTTCATCTTCCCTCTGAGCCAGGAAAGTAATAATGATGGTCCATGATAATTTAAAAACTTTGCAATGATATTATCTTCTTCTGCATTCAACTCACTTGGCAAACCATAATATCAATTTTCATAAATGCAAGCAATGAAACATCCAGGATATAAATCTTCTATTTTCACAAATAAGTTTGTTGCTTCTTAGATAAATTGTCAGTAGGAGGTGATGTTTGTCATTACTAAGTAGCCTCAATCATTCCAAATTTATATTTTGTCTGAAAGCTCTAGAAATATATTGTTCCTGAAATAATTTTGAGATCTTTGAAGAGGATTTCCAAATTCAGGTGAGTTGCATCAATTGCTCCTTTAGAAGTAAATTGGAAGTTAATATTTGCAATGTTATCTTAGCAAAATTCGAAAAGATAATTTGGTGCTATTATTTTTCTGCTAATGTGTCGTTGAATACTTCCTTCCTTTTACACTCTTTTATATCGAGACTAGTTGCAAAAATTGACGGCTGGGCATTGTGATGAAATCACTTATCATAGACACAGATTCATGAAGCTGTATTTATTTTTATTGAGTCCAGCAAAATCGTCAATTCAGAAAATAAATGATCGTTTTTTGGATTTAATAACCCAAACCCAATTCATCCTTTAAGTGTTATTTAAGTAGGCGGAAAGTCAAGCATATATAAAATCTTCAACTTCACATTATATGCTTTATTTATCGCTCTACATGTTTTGCGTGCCTTGTTGCCTCTTCAGGAGCAACATAATTATATATGAATGAATATATCCTTAGCTTAGGAAGACCTTCCACAGGTAGAGCCACGTCCATACTAATATAATGAAGCTAATGTGGCTGTTATCTTTGAAGTGGTAAAATCAGTTTTTCATTGCTTGCATCGTTGCCTTGTAGTGAATCATTACAGAATGAGTAGTGCATGAATCTGAGGTACAATGGTAACTTTGAGCTTCTTATATTGTAAAAGCATAGTTTTCACTAAAATCCATTGAGATAACAGCTGTATTTGGGGGAGCTGTTCTCTTCAAAATTTAGAAGAACAAATTTTGTGATTTACCAATGTATGAATACGGTATTAACTTATTCAGTTTTTCTATAAATTTATTAATCAAGTCAGCTGGAACACCATATCATTTCAGTTGCATCAGCCGAAACCCATTGACTGTACTCGACATCTTTACATAATTTTCCTCAAATTGAGTTTGTGCTTTCATTTTAATAGAGTATTATGTTATTTTTTAAATTTACATGTTTGTGTTTTATTTTAAAGCTTAAAATATAATGTTTTAAAAAATATGAGCGAGTCAAGTAATTTTTAAAATAATATAATAATAGCTTAACTGGGGTCTCCCGTGGTCTAGTGGCTAGCGCGCTAGATTCATAAGCGGGAGATGGTGGGTTCAATCCCCACTGGCGCCAGAAAGTTTCTCATCTCAGGGCTCGCTGAGAAAATTCCTGGCTGCACCCTGGAAGTCGGCACTAATAGCCACGATTTGTTGATACGCAGTAAAAAAAAAAAAATAAATAAAATAAAAACTATAGCTTAAATGTTAACTTATCAGTTTTTTGTCTTTCAAGAAAAAATAATGAAAGAGTGAAAAAACATTTTTTTCATGTGATAGTGTATAACTTCTTGAAAAGTAATAGAAAGCCTTTTGTGATTATCTTTTTTGCTTTTGATGATATTCTACTTCGCGTGGAGCACCATATTTCATTAAAAATATTTTCATTTTAACACTTTTTTTTAGATCATTCATAAATAGTTTGTAGTTATGTTGTTAATTTTTTTCTAGCTTCCTTAACTATTGAAGTATTGTCATAAAAAATGTCATCAACATTGGTTGATGAATAAGAAATGTATAATATATTTTATAAGGAAGAACAAATTGAATTTCCTTTGCTTAATTGTTGGAAAAAAAAGCTTAAGCAGGGTTAAAAATGAACCATTAAAAATAGAGCAAAAGTATTTTATATCCTGACTTATATCCATGAAAGATACAAACATGCCAAAAATTATTGGACTAATTTTGCTGGTAGTTTACGAAAACAGGCATAAAACACATATTTTAAAAAAAATCAATTTCATAAATTTCGGGGGCCAATTCAGATTGCATTTCCTGGTAAAAAAAATAATTTTTTTGAATCATTTAATGCTTTATTTAATTTTAAGAAAGTAAGTTTATTTAAGAAAGTAAGTGGAAATTACGATTGTTTGGAGATGTAGGAATATCTGTGTGCACGCTTGTTTGACTAAGGTTGGTAAGATCATTTATTCTTTTATTTTTTTCGGTGATTTTTCCTTTATTTTTTTTTTTTTTTAATATTTACATAAAAATCTGTGAATAAACTAAGTTTTGGAATTTTACACTAATTTTTATTACCCCTTCCTTCTAAGTCATAAAACTAATTAATAAATTTATATTAACTAATTTTGAAGAATATATAATACGAAAGAATACCTAATATTAAACTATATCTCATAAGTTGATTTTTAACTTATATATATTTTTTGAATGACGAATAGTTGGTAGAATGGGGTCAACCGAGGAAGGTTGGCGTTCTAGGGTTAATTAAATTGGCATAATCTTTGGTAAAATGGAAAGGTGATTAAAACATGTTGGAATCAATGTTCCTAAATGGGAACAATGATCAATAAACGGTTAATAAAAGGAAGAGTTGAAAAAACGATATCAAAGGCTGGAGAAATATAAGCCTTCAAACGACATAGAAATTAATGGGATTCACGAATAGATGGTTTTAAAATGGTATCCAAAGTAATGGGTTAACTAACAAGTATCAAAGAATGATGTAAATAATTACCTTAAGGTTTTTGTAAATTTTGTTCATAATTCTGATTTTGACTGTTTTTGTTATTTTTTCAATAATTAGTATGTTATTTTTTGCTTATTAATATGTTTATTGTTAGAAATCGAGTTTATTTTCATCCTTTATATTAAGATATTTATTATATTAAAATATTTGACCAAAATACTGAAACTTTAGCGGGAGACACTGTTCATGAAAAAGATATCTTATATCCAAGGTAGGGATTGTGGGGGTTCGGTCACTGCTACTTAATAAAACTAAATTTCATCGTAAAAATGGTTTTATTGTGCCGACGTTTCAGCTTGAACTTCAAGCCTTCATCAGGGCTGTAAAAAAAAGTAGGAAATATTTAACACTAATATATACATATCTATCTAAATATACCTAACATATATATATATATATATATATATATATATATATATATATATATATATATATATATAGATATATACATGCACACAATTGTACTTATATATGCCCACATACATACACACATACATACATACATACAAATATGGGGAAAAAAACATATAAACGTAATGTACAGCTAGAACAACAATGTGCTATAGAAATTAAACAGATATAAGAATACAACAATAAGGGCTTATCGATGGGAAGGTTGAGAACTATACCTCATCGATGTGGGATCATTTCTGACTTGATACAGGAAAACATAGGGGGAAGGAGTTGGTGGGGGGGGGGGGGGGGGGGTTCTGGACCACCCAATGAACAAAGTACTTAGGTGATGAAAGAAAGAGGAAGTGCTGTCGTAAAGTAAGGTGTCGTAAAATTTTGTGTTAATGGAAGGGAGGCAGGTATGAAGGGCTATATTGCAGGCGGTATAGGGTATTAGGATGGAGTTTTTAAGATGTTGGAGTAGGTAGAGGAGATGACTTCTTTATCAATTTTGTCATTTACAGGGTTATTTTCTAGGTGGATAAAAATTGATTCGGAAAGGAGGCGTTTATCTTTGTTGGATTCAGTGGAGAGGATGGAGTATAGGTCAAAACCAAATTCATGTCCGTCTGTGATGGCATGTCTAGTTAAAGCTGTCTTAATGTCTTTATTCCTAACGTCGTTTTTGTGATTGTTAATTCGTTTTCTTACTGGGTTTTTAGTCTGACCAATGTACACACTATTGCAGTTCGGTGTGATTCAGAGGATTCTGTAGACTACATTGCAGGGTGTAAAAAAATCAAAAAAAAAATCGGATTTAGTTGATTAAAATCAATAAAAGATTTTTTTATTTAAATCGGATTTTTTTTATTTAAATTGAATTTTTTTACTAAAACCGGATTTAAAAAATAAATCAGACTTTTTAAATGTAACTAGTCTATATAGAGAGCTGGTTATTACATAATTGTTCATTATATAAACCTGTAACTAAAATATTTGTTTATTTACAATGGAAATAATGAAATAACTATTCTAAAGTGTTTTATCTTAAGTGGATAATTTTGGGAGCATTGTAGAATTGACGGATCATATATACAGGGGCTGAAGTTGTCCTATATTTTGAGACCGGAATTTCTGTAAATTTAAAGACTTAAATCATTAAGTTTCGGCGATTTAAGACATTAACTTTAAATGTACAGAAACTCTGGGCTCAAAATAGAGGACAATTTCGACCCCTGTATATATAATGACTTAATTTTAAAACAAAGATTTTAGAAATAAAGCTTTACAGAAATATTTATCACAAGGAAACGGATGTTATTATATTTACATATTTTGTTCTGATTCGTAAATAGTAAGTATTGATGTAATTCTGCGCGTTTTAAGTGATTTTAAAGTATTCAATCAGTTTTTTTAATTTACATATTTAGTCAAAAAATATTTTTACATATTCTACCATAAATACATATGTTTGTCACATATTTTAATATTCTTTTTATTTTGTAATTGAAGAAATAGATTAAAACCGAGAAAGAAAATAAAACTTTACCCACTGAGTCTAGGTGACTGTCTTTTCTAATTCCAAGAAGGTGACTATATATGTACTATGTCAATAATAGGTACAAAAGGCATGTTGTTAGTGGATAGCATTAGAATCATACGAGAGTAATAGAGAAAATCCAGGTTTTAGAAGGAGATACTGGGAAAAAATTAAAAATAAAGTGAAAAGGCAGTCTAGAAAAACCCCCCTGGGGGAAAAATATCCACATTATTGGGGATATCCATAGTGGCAAAACGATTAACAGTTGAGTTGAATCCCACTCTTCAGATCAGTTGATTGTAGCCTTAAAATACACACCAGTAACTTTAGTAGATGTTGAAAGATAATTCAGTCGCTTCAAAAGTATACTCTGATCAGACCAGCAACATTTCACGTTTGAAAATTTCAAAATTCAAGTTGTAGCAAACAATCATCCAAAATAATGTTCATCTGTAAAAATTTACAACTTTTCCCCCTTTTATAATGAATTCCTAATTTTTATTTATGCTTTATTTTTCAATATGTTAAACAGTTTTAGTCATTTTGTTCTATACTTTAGTTCTTTCCATCAATAATAACAGAGTTCCTACTTTTTATTTATGCTTTTCTTTTCAATATTTTATAGTGTTAAAGGTATTTGATTACTAAATATTTTCAATTTTTTATTACATATTTTATTATAAATAGTTAAATATATATGTACATATTTTTAATTTTATATTACACTAGCCGAATACCCGTGCTTTGTCATGGCAGATAGTATTAGTTAATTAATTGGGTTAAATAATGCATCAGCAACATTAAGGCTACTAAATAATTTTTTGCAGCTTATTATAGCACGATTTCCGTCATACTATATTTTATACATCAATTGTTAAGTAATCAACGTATAAAGTTTCTTGACACTGGGGCGCTCCATCCAGTGCCAAGAAACACATAACCTATAGATAACCTGTTATCTATAGGTTACCAGCATGGGCATATATAAGAGGGAGGGGGCTGAGGGATCTGCAGCCCCCCTCCGACATTTTCATTTGAAAGTAAAATGTGTCTTAAAACCCTTAAAAATAAATTAAATACGATCACTTAGTTCATAAAAAATATTTAATTTAAGTTGTAATAGCGTTTTATTTGCCTAAAACTATTCGAAGTACTAAACTGTTAGTATTCCATACCCCAGAAATGGTACCAGCCCCCCCCCCCGAAATTAATTCTGATATACGCCCATGGTTACCAGTAACAGCAGTGTAACCAATACAGGTTAAATTTCGTTGTCAATAATAAATGTATGTTAAAATTTATGTTTCTCATATGTCATTTGGAAACCCTCATTATATTTGCGAGCATGACCGGGATGCGGGGGTTCTGACTGGGGATGCTGATAGGTGAGGAGGCTAGATGTTCTAGCCGAATCCCAACTATACCTTGTCTGCGTATCTCTGCAACGGCTAACTATCTCCATCTCTCCTTCCAAATGTATTTTCAAGACCTGAAGAGAATAAATTAACAACTAATGTAATACTGGTAACTGTTCTCGACAAATTCTTCTTTATCCAAATTTTCGCGTATAACAAATAAATATTGACAGTTTCACACTAGATATTAGATACATCTCACCGTTAATATTCAGTTATTTGCTATCAGAAACTTTTCAACAAGTCTCTGCAGAAAATAATAATGGTAAACTCGTTTTTCATAAAATAATCGCATCCCTAATTGATAAATTAATTTTAATAAGCTGTGCACAGGTATGGCTGAGTACTGGGATGAAAGTTATAGCACAGCAACTTCAATACATGTACTTTTAGGTAAAACTGTGCGAAGAGGATAGCAAAGTACCACATTTTTTCTAAACCGAATAAACTAAGGATAATAAGGATAATTTAGTTTCATTAGAGATATTTTTACAATCTATCTGCACAATCAAAGTGCGGTGGGCCATACTACACCATAGTTGATGTGGAAGAATATCATGAAGTCGACCCTCCGGCGCGCTGTGTCTCACACTAGCCTCCGAGGTGCCCGGACCGCCACCCTCCACGACGAGCTTGATATCCCCTACGTCCAGGACTTCATCCGCAGGAGGCATATCAAATTTTACGACAGCCTTCAATACTGTCCCAACCCCCTCTTCCGCGACGTTACTCCCCCGCCTCTCCCTCAGAGATGGCAAGGAACCGCCCGTCGAATCCTCGACCTCTGTGACGAGCCCTAGCGGCTCGCCTGTATATATTTCGTTCGTGTTTTTGTTTCCTTAGTTTTAGTCGTTCCTTTGTTTTGCTTTATTCGTTGTTACTTTGTTTCGTTTTTCCTGTTTCGTTTAGTTTAGTTTAGTTTTTAGTATTTGACGTCGGGAACGGTCCCTCCCCGTGTCCCTCTATTTCTTCCAAATTTATTCACTTGGGCTTTCTTTCCATTTTTTCTAACTTCGTCCCTTCGATTACCCGCGGGTAGAATAAGGCGCTTTTACTCCCGGCTCCGGTTCCCGATTCGTCGGTTCTGGGGCTCTTTCTTTGGTTATTTTGGTGGGGGGTATGAAAAAAAAAAAAAAAAAAATAAAAAATAAAAACGATAGCGGCATTCTGTGTGGAGCAGTCATCGAGTGAAGCTGACGCTGAGGAACCTCCGCCTAACCGATCCCGAAGACTGAAACCTGCTGTGTCCATCTTCAAGCTGAAAAGAGAGCTTTGCTCTTTCTGCGGCTGCCCCTGAAGAGAGTACCAGTTTATTCCTCCCGGATCTCTGAGCACGCCGTAGTCCACGAGGGCTAGAGGGAATTGCTCGGGGGTTCGGCCGGGTCATAGACCGCCTTGCAGCACTGGTGGTACGGGCTGCAAGTCCCTTTCCTTTGCCTTCCTTCTCTAAATTCCTGTCCCTTCCTTTCCCGTTTTCTCCTCTTCCATGGAGGTCGTTGACGAGCAGAGCTCCTTAAAACGGAGCCACGTCGAGGATGAGGGGTTTGACCTCGTCAAACGTAAGTTCACGGCCAGACCTCGGCTAGTTCCTACTACCCCCACTCCCACTTCCAATAAGTTCACGTTGCTTCCCTCTGAGGAGCCCACCCCTACTGTCTCTGGCTTGAATTCACAAGCCAGGCCTCCTGCGGCATCTCGCCCGAAAAGGCAGCCACCCTTCATAATCTCCCCAAGGCCCAGCTGCAGGAACGGGGCATTGTTGCCTTCAGTATTTCCAACAGCGACAGAGAGACTCGTCTCTTTGTCGAGTCTGCCATTGACCACTTGACGGTCTAGAACATGCTCCAGGAAGACCCGAATATTAAATTTCATTCTTTCGCCCCTAAAGATAAAAAGCGAGACAGGCGATTTCTCCTACATGGGTTCGATCGCGATCACCCGCTCGAAGACATTGTGACAGCCTTACGGGCTGAGCTTCCGGGCTTCAAAAAGGCCTCGCGCCTTACTAAAACCCTTGAGACGGTTGAGAA
Source organism: Gonocerus acuteangulatus (assembly GCA_946811695.1). Lineage (NCBI taxonomy): Eukaryota > Metazoa > Arthropoda > Insecta > Hemiptera > Coreidae > Gonocerus > Gonocerus acuteangulatus. The sequence goes on from OX328126.1 coordinate 81,963,037, forward strand.
GCTCCAGCTCAGCCCGAGTTTAGTAGTGACCAATCACACTGTCTCCTTACAGGACTTTCAACAAAGACGCCAAATCGACCATGTCGGCATCAAAATTACCCCCTTCCGCACTGGTGGTGGGCCCGTGCAGTGTTTTCATTGCATGGACTTTGGCCACACAGCTCAGTATTGTGGGCGCCCGAGTCGTTGTGGGTGGTGTGGAGAGGCACACTGGACTCACCAGTGTCCCAAGAAAGCTCCCCCCAAGTGCGTGCAGTGCCAGCAGGTACACCCCACTGGGTACCGGCTCTGTCCTAAACGGACGGCCCTTGTTAAATCCGTTCAGGAGCGCAGGCTCCAGAAGGCCGCTCCGCACATGCAGGGCCCGGTGCCCACTGGCCCCCCTGTTGGCAATGACCGCTTGCCGGCCACTCGTGTCAGTCAGGGATGCCTATATTCACAGATCACACGAGGCGCAACACTTGACGACCCGGTAGCGCACGAAGAACCTCCTCCTATTCAGCGTACGGCGTCCCGTGAAGAACCTATGATGGGGGGGGGGGATTAACATATCCCTCATGTTTTCTATTGTCTCCGGTCTTATACAGACTGTCAACAAGCTTACGGAAAAGGTCGATCGGCTGGTTGATCGATTGGTGATGCCCACAGTATGACTGGACACACAGTATGACTGGACTAATCAATTATAACATCCGAAGCCTTCGTCCTAAGTTGGCTGAACTTGAGATCATGTTGGATCTGCACTCCCCCGCCGTCGTGGTAATTACGGATGCCCAGCTGCGCCCCACTGACCGCCTGTTTTTCAGGGGATATGTCTCCTATCGGTGTGACGGTCGGCCCGGGATCCCTGGAGGAGTACTCCTCCTTGTGAGGCGCGATATACCCTCCAGGCTTCTCGAGCAGCAACCCGCCACTTCCCCTGGGACACAGGCCGTGTCGGTGTCGGTACGTTTTAAGAGGCGGTATACCATCACTGGTGTCTATCGCCGCCCCTACACCCAGATGTCGTTCGCTAAGGCCATCCTGGAGACCGCCTGCCATGAATCACTTCACCTAATCATCGGGGATTTGAATGTCAACATAGATTATGGCAGTGTTCGACTAATAATGACTTGGGGTCCTTTATCGCTAGGACGAGACTCTATGTATTTCACCCCGGAATTCATACCTTTCGGCATCCGAGGAATCCGGACTGGGTTTCTACTATAGATCTCCTTCTCGCCAGAGACCTCCATGTCATTACGCGTTGCGGTGTTCTGGATTACGGACCCTCTGACCATCGACCGGTTCTGTACGAAGTGGAGGGAGACTCTCCTGCGCAGCTGCCTTCCAAGTATCTTCTACATAAGGCAGACTGGGCGGGATACCGAGAGGAAATCCTTGCCGACATGCCTCAAATCGGTACGTACAGAACAGCCGTCGATGTTGACGAGGCCGTCTCTCAGATCACTGACACTATAGAGCGCGCTGCCGATATCCATATACCGAAATTCACCCCTAAACCGGTCCACCTTCGCAAGCCGCCAACCCACGTTCTCAAACTTATTGAGCTTCGTAATAACTTGCGCAATATCTGGGCGCGCACTAAAGATGCAACTTTGCGAGCACCCATCAATGCCTTAACCCGACAAATTGCCCAACTCTTCGCGCAATGGAAAACGGCACGGTGGCATGAGCAACTTATGTTTACCCACGGCGATCCGAAGCAGTTCTGGCGGCTCTTAAAAACAACTGTATCCAAACGGCAAAGTGTCCTTCTGTCCGACGGCGACCATTTGCTCTCGTCAGCTGAGCAAGCTGAAGCCTTAGCGACCTATTACGAGGAAAGTGACCGCCGTCGGACCGAAAGGGCACTTTGCTACGCGCCCCCTACCCCCGATCTCATATTCAACGCGTCTTATCGAATTGGCCATTTCCCGGACTCGTGGAAAGACGCGGTCGTGGTACCTCTTCGGGAGCCTAAAAAGCAAGGGGATTGGCCTGAACAATATCGCCCCATCAGTCTGTTGAGCCACATGAGCAAAATTTTTGAAAAGCTGATACTCACCATCTACACGGCGCATATAGTTCGAAAGCAATTCTATTCGACTAGCTTCAATGCCCGTGTTGCTGTACGACAGACACAAACCGCCTGCGAGGCTGTTGTTGACGCGTTGGGAGATGTTGGTATTGACGTCAATCCGTCAAAGACAGATGCAGTTGTGTGCGCCTTCCAGGGTGGTAAAGGCCTCCGACCTAATGGCACTCTGCCCACACATTTCGAAATTCGAGGCCAGCGGATAAAGATTTCCAGCAAGATTAACTACCTGGGGATGTGCATACATCGGTATCTGTCCGTCACACCACACGAGACCCACCACCCGCCTACGCGAGGCTCGGTATAAATCGTACAGACTCGGGCATTTACTTCGATCCGAGCAGCTATCGCTAAGTCTCAAGCTTTTAATCTACAAGGCGATAATTCGTCCCACACTACTGCATGGCGCTCCTTCTATGAGGTACGTAGTAAGGTCCATAAGTTTCCGGCCTGTCCTGCTTCTCCTCCTTCCTGCACGCCTATGCAGGTCCATGCCTGCTCACTCCATACCCATCGCCCGCACTTCCTCAGTCTTGTCAGTCAGTGTCCAGCCTTGAAGGAAACTCCCCATTTTTACAATGTTCAAACTCGAGTACCGTGCGGTAATTAAATTCTTTTGTAAAGAGGGTCTTACTCCTGCGCAAATTTAAGCGCGCTTGGATTGTGTATACGAGCAGTCCTCCCCCTCGTATTCCACAGTGAAAGAATGGGCAAATTATTTAAGTTAGGGAGAGAAAGTCTAGAAGATGACCCACGTCCCGGTCGCCCATTGGAAGCTGTCACTTCTGAAACAATCCAACTTGTGGAATCTGAATTGCTGTCTGACCGGCGACTAAAAACCAAGGAAATAGCAGCGAGGTTAGGGCTTTAAAAAACAAGTGTTTTGAGGATCATCAAAGAACATTTGCATATGAACAAGGTTAGTGCAAGATGGGTTCCAAAAATTCTTTCAGCTGCTCAAAAATAGGAACGAGTTCAATGCTGCAATGAATTTTTACGCGAGTATAATGCCGACCCAAGGAATTTTTTGGACTCAATTGTAACTTGGGATGAGACAATGGTTCTATATTATGACCCACTCAGCAAAAGCGCCTCCTTTAAAGGCAAAAGTCACGCAGTCAACAAAAAAGTTAATGGCCACAATTTTTTGGGACTGTAAAGGAATACTACTGATAGATTTCAAAGAAAGGAATACCACAATGAATGGTGAGTGTTATGCAGCCCTACTTCACCGGTTACGAGACGCCATTAAAGAGAAGAGGCGAGGGAAGTTAAGCAGAGGTGTCCGCCTCCTTCACGACAATGCCTCTGTCCACACAGCATTGATTTCCAAGGCCGCTGTGAAGGACTGTGGATTCCAAGAAATCTCTCATCCACCCTACATCCCAGAATTGGCCCCTAGCGATTTCTACCTTTTCTCAAAGTTAAAATCTGACCTTCGTGGAAGGCGATTTAACACCGACGAAGAGCTCCAAGCAGCAGTGGAAGAACATTATTTTAACAAAGAAGAAAATTATTTTTTTCATGGTATAGAAATGTTGCCAAAGCGTTGTATTAAGTGTGTTGAACTTAGAGGAGAATATATTGAAAAACAGTAAAACCAGTTTTTTTCTTTCACCTTTAATAGTAAGGAGGATTCCAGAAAGGGCTTTAAAATCCAAACTAGAAAAGTATGAGTCTTTATCAAAATATCAAAGAGGATTTGTTCCAGGACCGGGTACTTTCATTAACTCCTCTATTCTCAATGGTTGCTTACAAGATACAAAATCAAACAAGTTTAGTTTTATTTTTAGACATCTCGAAGGCTTTTGACAACGTTGGACATGCACATATAGAGAAATCCTTGAACTCTTATCCCACCCCTAATAATCTACAAATGCTTTTAAAATCCAATAAAACGAACATTAATGTGGACAAAGGTATTCGTACGAAGGACATCGAAATAAACCGTGGCGTTCCTCAAGGTTGCCCTCTTTCGTCTCTAATCTTCAATTTAGCCATAAATGACTTACTAAGAGAATTAGAGGAAAAAGAAGTAACAGGAGAGTACGCGTATCAAATTAACGAAGACCTTAGACCTATTAGTTCATTGGCCTTTGCAGATGACTTAGTTCTAATCGCAAATGATTTCGAAGCCGGAAAACATCTTTTAAATATGACGAGAAATTTCCTTAGCATGATTGGAATGAAGTTGAACGTTGAAAATGCGTAGGAATTAATATCATAAATGGAGAAATGGTAGATGGGTTGCTAAAATTGCTAGATGGGACTGAGTTAAATTGTATCTCCAAAACTGAAAATGTAAAATATATTGGTGTTAACTTTCAGGACGAGATAAAGCTTAACTGACAAGACGCCATTGTCAGACTAAAGCAGAAAATAGACGAACTGACAAGCAGCTATTTACTCAAGCCTGATCAGAAACTGACCATAATCAATCAGTATATTTGGCCAAATAAATAAAAAAATTATTTACTCTCTCCAATGTGCACCTCTTAAAGATCTGAAGTCTGCTTTTCTGGAGGATGTCGATAAAATGATAAGACATTCGATCAAGGAAATTCTATCTCTGCCAACTGATTGTCCCGTCGAAATGCTCTATGCTCCCCGAAATAAACGAGGCTTAGGCCTAATAAGAGCAAAATGGGAAGCATTTCTCCAGCACGCCAACATCGCCCATAAGTTACTTGAGAGCAACAACGAAATCATCTTAAGGACTCGAAAACTCGAAGCAGATCAAGGTTCAAATCGAAAGGCCGACATAGTGATAATTAACCGAAAACGGCGCTAATGGCCATCTTCAGGCACTATACTAGACCCAACAATTTGGTTCGAATTAGACGTAGACCAACCAAAGGCAGTCGATATGGAGAAGAACATTTATGAAGATTGCATCCCATATTTTGAAGAGAAACATAAGGTTCACAAGTGGGAGGTGATAGGTCTTATGTTTGGAGCTCGCGGCACCATCACGGAATTTATCCAAAAATTTGCCAGAAAATTCCAAATCAAGCCTAATCAGCAGAACTATCCTGAAGGACTCAATTCAGATGGTGAATTGCCACCTTTACGGATGAGAAGACGGATATACTACTATAGGAACTAAAAATGATCCTTAAATGTAGTAAATTAAATAAAATAAAATAAACAGACTACTGAGGCGGTATTGACTAAGGCATAATTTCTTCCTCAAACAATAATAGAAATAATAAAGAATTAATAATAATAAATAAAAATTATTATTATTTTTTTAAATCATTGCCTATTATTGGTTTTAGGAGAACGCTGTGGCCCAAAGTGGTCAGCCACCTTTCTGAATGGTCTCTCTCTCTAAAGAGCACTATACACAGTGTACCAATAACCCTCCATACAACACTCGAAGCAGTAGCTGCTTCAGTACACATTCCTAGTAGGATAACTGTCTGCAGTCTCTATCTGCCACCTAGAGAACCTGTCAATACTCACTTATTAGAAGATTTAGTATCTCAACTCCCTAGGCCTCTTCTCCTCCTGGGAGATATAAATGCCGAGCATAATGCTAAAGGTCAGAAGATTAATAATGTACTTGAAAAATGGAATATCATTCCACTTTACTGCCCAAGACCTAAACACCTCTGTCCACGCACTGGTGCTCTAACTAATATTGACATTGCTACTTGTAGCCCTGATATTTATATGAATCTTAACGTAGATGTGAGTGTTGACAGCTTCAACAGTGATCATTTTCCACTCCATATTTTGTTTTCTACACAACCTACAGTTTTTCAAAGTATGCCAATATACAATTTAAAGAAAGCAGATTGGGCTAAATTCAGGACATATGTAGAGAACCGTCTTCCCTCAGCTACGACAATAGAAGAGTTTACAAATCTTATTCAGTGTGCTTCAGCTGTATCCATCCCCACTAATTCCAAAATAACTCGTATACCACGAGTTCCCTGGTGGAATGACCAATGCAAGATAGGTATTAAGGAACCCCGTAGAGCTTTCAGAATTTTTTCCCAAAATCCATCCACAAAAAACCTTATTTATTACAAGAAAGCCAAAGCTACATCTCGGAGAGTAATAACTGAATCTAAAAAGAGGTGCTAGATAGATTTCTTAACATCACTCAACAAAAACACACCGACACAAATTACTTGGCAAAAATTCAAAACAGAAAGTACAGACCACCGATTACTGGTATCAAATCAAATGATACTCTTACAACAGACCAACAAAATATCAAAACAATTTTAGCTAAACATTTTCAATCAACATCAAGCTCGTCTAACTCTGACCGAAACTTTCTTACGTTTAAACGTCACATAGAACTAACTCCAATACACATAGACAACGCTTACAATCACCCACTGAACGAACCCTTCTCATTCAATGAACTTACTTATGCACTCTCACAAACAAAAAACAACTCTCCAGGACCTGACGGAATCATCTATGAGATGTTGAAAAATCCTCTAAATTCTGGTGTTCAAAGATTATTAGAAATAATAAATAAAATATTTGATAGTGTAACGTTCCCGATTAGTTGGAAGGAATCTATTGTTATTCCGATATTAAAACCTCTTAAAGACAAGACTGCACCTGAAAGCTATAGACCGATTGCCTTAACCTGCTGTATATCAAAAATATTCGAGAGGATCTTGAATAAACGGCTAGTCTGGTTCATTGAAAAGAATAACTTACTCTCGGGATTTCAATGTGGATTCAAGCAAAATCATTCTACATTAGATCACATATTGAACCTAGAGAGTGAGATATTGAATGCTTTCATGAACAGAGAGTACAAACTAGCCGTTTCATTCGACATTAAAAAGGCATTCGATTGTGTTTGGCGCCGGACTATACTTTCCAAAATCGCAGACTGGGGAATCCAAGGAAAAATCTTGAAAATAATTTCTGAATTTCTTTCGGAAAGAACCTTCAGAGTGAGACAAGGAAGCTACAAATCTGACCCAGAAATACAGAAAAACGGAGGGGATGTGTACTGAGCACTACTTTATTTAAAATCGGAATAGATGACATCAAGAATTATATTCCACGTGATGTGTCTTACTGTCTGTTTGACGACGACCTGCTCATTTAACACAAATCTATTTCCTTTCAGACCACTGAAAGTACAATTCAAAATGCAATTCGTTCATTAGAAAATTGAAGTAAAAGGAATGGTCTAATGATCTCCATTGAAAAGACGAAATGCATAACATTTACAAAGAGAAGACAACATCCAATTCCACAACTTACACTTAATCAATGAATTACAGCTTACAATACATCATTCAAATTTCTTGGTGTCTCATTTGACCAAAAACTAACTTGGGTACCACATCTAAAAGAAACAGCTGAGAAATGCAAGAAGTCACTTAACATCCTAAAAATAATCAGTACAACAAAATGGGAGCAGATAGAAAGATAATGCTTATGTTTTATCGCTCTTTCATTAGATCTATACTCGATACTCGATTATGGTTGTGCATATGGATCAGCCAGAAGTAGTGCACTAAAATGTTAGACACGATACACAACACAGGCCTTCGTCTCTCAATAGGAGCTTTCAGGAGTAGTCCTAGTGTTAGTTTGCCTGCAGAAACAGGTGAAACCCCATTATACATCCGTAGAGATATTCTGGTATCCTCCCTGATGCATAAATACAAAGCACTAAGCTACTCTCCATGTCATCAAATAAGTATTGACAACCCACTTGCCAAAATATACTCAAGACTACCACAGGCCCAAAGACCATTCAGTATTAGATACAGAGAAACAAAATATATTTCAAATCATTTAAACACAAAAATACTGACATGCGGCTCAATGCAAACACCACCCTGGATTTTAAATAATATCTCGATTGACACAACACTAGCTAAATATAATAAGTGTGATGCTATTACAAAATTAATTTATAAAAATAATTATGAAGCCTTTGTTATTGAAAACTTAGGAAAACTCTTTATCTATACTGATGGTTCTAAATTAGATAGAGGGTGTGGGAGCTGCAGCTGTAATAGATGATCAAATCATAAGCAAGAAAATCAATGATATCTGTAGTATCATTACAGCTGAACTCCATGGCATCCTCATCGGTCTGAATAATATACTTGAAACTGACAATAGGGACTTATTACTATTTACTTACTCTTTAAGGGCACTTAATGCACTTACTGACAGATACAAAACCCATCTACTACTCACAGAAATTTTTAACAAGACACAAACTCTAAACAGAAACATAACCATGTACTGGCTACCTGGCCATGAAGATCTCGGGAAAGCTTAATTGCTGATTATGAGGCAAAACATGCAGTCAAACGTACAATAAAACAACATTGGAACTACATATTGACACAACTAGCTGACAATAAACTCCGAGAAATAAAAAACACAATTGACAAATGGCCTTCTAGTCATCGAGATAACAGACGTGAACAAGTAATTCTTGCTAGACTAAGGATTGGACGTACTCGGCTGACTTAATGACAAGACGAGATAAACCTATATGCAGTATATGCAACAAAGAACTTACGATTAAACACGTACTGACAGACTGCCAAAGACGATGCAACTTGAACATCCCGAATGATATGCAAGAACTCCTAAGCTATGATAGCCAGTACATCAACACTATACTGACATACCTCGAGAACACAGGACTATACAATCTTATTTGAGTGCGATAAGCACTGTTGACTTAAAAATAACATTATACTTCCATAGATCCATAACGGAGAACACTAAGTCTTTTACAGTTGAAATTTTATACAATTACATAAGCTATGCTGATTTCCTAGAATGAATGGTTCAGAGGATGCTGTTCTTTGTGTTGATAGCCAATGAGGCGGAACACATCAAATAAATAAATAAATAATTTTAGCAACAGATATTCCTGGGAAGTTCTTAAAGATATATTTACCTTAAAATTTCTTAAAAACCTCCCTGGCTTTTAAGAAATTTTGTTATCAATACAACACTAAATTCAGAAGATGCTGCTCACTGTGTTATTGCCAAGAAGCGGAACACTGTTTAAATTAAATAAATAAATAAAGATATATTTGTAGCAGGTGCCATCCTTATTCTAAGGCTTCACATATTGCTTCATTAAGCCTAATTTTAAGTGCAAAGGTGGTAAAAGAACATTTTTGGGGTCCACAAGACACTCATGAATTACATTTTTCATTCCTGGCACGAGACTCTCTCTGTATACAATGCTGTCTTGTCCAGTGATAGGATCGAGCTCTACTATCCCATTTACAAATAAAACATGGGACTTTAGTGTAGCTTGATTGCTGGCCTAGTAGCATGCCAATAACTTTTAAATCACAACATACCTGCCACTTAAATTCATATTTTAGTTTTTCAAGAATTAATTTTAAATTATGTTATGTTTCCAAAAGCTACATTTGCAGGGATTGGACTTAAAATAAGGCAACTATTGTAGTCTGTTACACTGTTGCATTGTTATATTGTTGTGAAGCACATTAATTTCAAGAATGATATCAGTATTATTTCTTCGTTTTCTGGTTTCTTTCCAGTTCCACATGCACAGAATTACATTAAAACGTTTTAGGTAAAACTACTAATTGTGCAAAAATGTTACGTGGTAGAAAAAAACTGATAACAGTTTTGGAATCAGCACATCAAATTTAGTAAAATATATCTATTTTGGAGGACATCTCAGAATCATGCATATTGGTGTTATGGATTGGGTAAATTAAGTACAACCGTCATCCTGAATTGACAAAGTGTTTGATTGACTGCACACAACGCAAGCATGAGAGGTTTGGACCACTCAGAGCTCTGTAAAGAACGCCTATGACCTCAACAAATAAATAGGACCCTGACTGAAATCAATGTTCAAATTTTCATGCAAAGAGGGATTCCCAGTCACTAGCATGTCCATACCATTACTTTCCGACTGGTTTATCTCCCATACCATAATTACAGCTACTCTCCCCTCCTTTAGGAAATGGTTATATTTAAGATAAGCTATTTGAATTGAAAATACAGTAATAACTTTTTACAAAAATTCGTAGCTAATAATAATGGACGTTAAAATTTAAATAAAAATAACTTTTTTAAGAACAAGTTAAGCTAGTTTTATTATTTTCTTTAACACATGTCATCATATGAAATGAAATAAACTTAACTTAGGCATATATATATATATATATATATATATATATATATATATATATATATATATATATATATATAGATTTCAGTATTACATCCGTCCTACTTGTTTTTTACAGCCCTGATGAAGGCTTGAAGTTCAAGCCGAAACGTCGGCACAATAAAACCATTTTTATGATAAAATGTAGTTTTATTAAGTAGCAGTGACCGAACCCCGACAATCCCTACCTTGCATCATCTACGGTCAACGATCTCCTCTCAATGAAATAAACTTGTTGTTTCAATAATTATATTATTTTGAAAATTGGTGTATAAACACATCTTGATTTTCAACACACCAATCCTTTAGATTAATATCAAAATAGTGTGGAACAGTGTCCATCTGATCGAGAGAAATCACGCAATAATATAAAATTAACAAAGCCAACGGCCATAGGCACATTGAATACACTGATCCATTTGATCACCAAAGTTAACAACGCCGGACGTGGACAGTACCTAAATAGGTGACCGTCCGTGGTATTATAAAAGGGTGGAAACCTGTAGATAGCCTACTTAATAGCCCACACATTGAAACACCATTAAAAAACAGAAAATTATAAACGATACTCATTTCATGGTTTATTGCTTACATTCACTAAATCTGCATCAATATTCCTACATTTATAGGAATAAAATGGTTTCAGGAGCCCCTGTATATTATCTGATCTCTTTATTGAACACCAACTATTTTTTTTCATGGTTCATCGACTAGGAAGATGTCCAGCCTTTTAAGGCACCTATACTCATGGAGTCAAGCTACAATATTGCAGCCAACTGGGGGGTATCTCTTTACTTAGTTATTATTGATGACTATCAAAAATATGAGTGCAATAAACTAATTTAAGAAGATAGTATCAGCTATCATACAGTATTATAGCTGATATCGTTTATGAGAGGAGATAGCCATAATCATGAATCATGGTTATAATAATATCCACAATAAGGGGATCCTCATGTGTGTGTATGTATGTATGTATGTGTGTATGTATGTATGTATGCATATGTATGTATATATATATATATATATATATATATATATATATATATATATATATATATATATATATATATGTAGGTGAGGTGCAAAATTTCTTCGTTCCACAGGAACATATTTGGCAGATAGCTCAAAAAACCCGAAACTGCGTCTTGTAGAGTGGCCAGATTAATTTTTTTCTTCTTTTTTTTGCTTTTAACAGGTAAATCTTTATGTTTACAGATATATGTTATATTCCAACATATGTGTAAATAGCGTTGAAATTTCGTTTATAATCTAATGCCATCTCAATTTTTCTAAAAATGGAACGAACAAGTTTTGCACCTCACCTTATATATATATATATATATATATATATATATATATATATATATATATATATAAATTAATAACAGTACACTATGTAGCAGTTTTAACCATTGAAATGTAAGAACTTTTTTACAAAGCTTAAATTAACCAAAAAGACAAACATGGATTTGAGCCAGCATTAACAATTCGGTGGGATTTTAATCTTTTCAGATAAACATAAATCAAAAAAAAAATTAAGCAAATGTGTAATTAATTAATTAAATAATGTCAGTAATTGGATTTAGTGTTAAATTTTGTTTAATAAAAAGGACTTTACTGTGTAGAATTGGTGAAAGCATAGTTGGTGAGCTACAACAAAATAATTCACATCCAAAAAAATTAATATTAAAAATAAAATCCTACCTTTTGGCAAAAGAAGCAATTAGAAGTCACTACCTAAAAGAAAACAAATCATTTATTAAAAACGATATATGTATTGTTTTAAATTTATAATACTTCAAATTTCCCATTTTTTTTTTCTTTGCTCATTATAAGCAACAGAAGAAAATATTGATAACATAATTAAATACTATTACAAAAAAATAAACTCGAATAGTTTTAGTCTTTATTATTTGTTAGTGATACAGATGTTGCAATTTGTTAGGGTCATTAGTCATAGTTTGTAAGGGCCTTATACTTTTTGACTTGAATCAATGTTAGAAATATAAATGATTCTGTTATCATGTGATTATCTGGGCATCGTTACTTTCTAATAATATCTTGTTGGCACTGTAGTTCTCTTCTATAGCCTCACCTAGATCAGTTGTGTTCATCTCAGTTTACAAAAAATTCTTTTGTGTTCTGTAATGAGAGTCTTCTTTCATTCTGACCCTAACATTTGGTTATGGGCTTAGAGTACGAGTAGTGTTTCTAGTGGTTTTATTAGTGCTGTTATTGAATAATTGAATTCAAGTGAACAAGTATACACTTTTTCAGCTCTTAAAAGAGACTAATATTCAAAGATCAATCGGAATCTTGACAAAAGAGATGAACCTCAAAAACGAACAAAACCAAGAAGTACCCAACAAATCATGGTTTGTACAATCCATGATGAAAGAAAACCACTAACTCTTTAAAATTCTTAACAGTTAAAATACTATACAAAAGTAAAAACTTTAATAATATTAGTCCTTTCGCTACACACACACACACACACACACACACACACACACACATATATATATATATATATATATATATATATATATATAAATTCTTTTTGATCTTAGGAGGCATGGGGTCGTTAAAGCAGTCATCCTGTCTTCATACTTCTTTATTTAATAGGCCCGACATGTTTTGTGCATATTTTCACACCTCTTCAGGGGCACTTCTTGCTAGGAATATGTAATGTATGGGCACCTCTCATCACCATGTACTCGCTCTGGAGTCTGGCTTAAAACCAGAGTTTCTTGAACAATCCGTCACAAATTATTGCAAGCATAAAGCCAATCCCCATACATAATAAAAATCAGCTAAAAGAATTGCCGAGTTAATTTTTTAATATCCATTAAAAGATAATTCCTCCAAAAAAATGTTGATAATGATAAATAAAATAGCTCAAAAAAAAAGTATAATCCAATCAATATATTACATATCAATGCATTAATGAGAAACAACATTTTAATAACTTCCACTGGATCGATTGCTAGCATTATTAGAAAACATTCCAGAAAAATATCCAGTACCAATAGACCATCACTAACATCATTAAAAGACAAAACTAATTTCGAAAGCATTTTTCTTCTTAAAACTTAAAATATGTCATTGCGCAAATGACTACTCCTGGACATGATGGATTCTGTTAGAAAATGTTAAAATTCTTCTGACACAAGGGCTGTTCTTCCTATTGTAATTTTAAAACGAAGCCTTCGAAACTGGGAAGTACCCTCAGGTTTGGAAAGAGCCCATTGTATTACAAATTAGAAAACAAAACAAACAGTTAATCCTAATAGTTATAGACCGAAAGCTCTAATTAGCTTTTCAACAAAATTTTGAACAATGATCATTATGGTTCCTTTAGAATGTGGATTCAGACACATCATTTGATGATGGACCGCAATGTTGCTCTAGAAAATGAAATACTAAATGCATATCATTGCAAGAAATAGATCATAGCTGTATCCTTTGATGTTGAAAAGGTGTTTGACGACAAACTATTCTATTAAAAATATTAGAACGGAATATCCATAGGCATTTTATCAATTTTGCTCTGGATTTTCTTTGTAATAGAACATTTTGGGTAAAAGTTGGCATTACGCTTTCTAACCCTTTTCACTAAACGATGGAGTGTAATCAACACAACACAATACTGCTATCGATACCACCAGCAAATTTTCTTGCCAGTGAAGTACTGCGTGTATGTTGACGATTTGCTTAAATATATCAGAACTAATGGTAACAACAAGGGACAATAGTATTGGAGAGAAATGTAATGTGACTAACAAACTAAACTTTTTAACACAAAAAACGCAAAGTATTAAATTCTGGAAGAAGAGACCAACCGTTAACATTATTACATTACATTGAAATTATGTAACACACCTATTGGATTGTATAGAAGCATTAAAATCATGGTTTTATCCTTCAATGCAGATTAAAATGGGTGGCGTACCTTAAAAGTCTTGTTGACAGATGAAAAGACTCTTTACGTCTATTGTAGATTCTTTGCAACATGAGTGGGGTGGTGACAAAAGTCTAATACTAACACTATACAGACTACATACTAGGTCTCTACTGGACTATGGAAGTGCTGCTTAATCATCTGCCAAGCCCATTGTACTGAAAATACAAGACTAAAAAAATTTTTAAATAATTGTTAATAATACATTTTTAAATCCATGTGTCTCTCATCACCTAAAAGAGAATATTATTGAAAGATCTTAAAGGAACTCATATAAACAACACTCTCTTCTAATAAGGTCATAACCCCACAGCCTCACTTTTATAAAAATACACTTTCGAATAAATAACAGTAAGTTTTATAAAAAGTACTTCAAATAAATAACAGAAAATACATTCATTTAAACTGATAGATTGAAGACCGACAAAGGCATTGGTAGAGCTCCAGTGGTTGGTGAAGAGGATATAATGGATAAATTACCCGACAAGGCAAGTACCTACTCAGCTGAATTGCAAGCCATCACACTCGGTTTAAAGAATGAACATTTCATGAATATGGATGGAATAACATTATATATGGACTCACTAAGCTCACTATACTCATACAGGACAGTTACAGCCACAATCCAATAATTGTACAAATCTTAGAACAAACACAATGACAAAAAACACAGTCACTGTATATTGGCTCCGGGGTCATATTGACATAAAAAAAAGCAAGACAGTAGACAACCTTTCCGTAAAAATATGACAACCTTCCCTTCTTTTAACAAAACAAAGCCCACTAAATACAATACAGCAACACAATATTAACTATAAAACACTTAGTAACTGAATGCAGACTTCATGGGTGTATATAGAAAATAATTTCGGAGGGGGCTGGGAAATTTTTCGGGAGGGGGGGGGCTGAGACCATTTCCGGTGTATGGAATACTAACAATTTAGATCTTGGAAGAGTTTTAGCCAACTTAAATGCTATTACACCCAAAATAGAATATGTTTTATGAACTAAATGATATTTTATTTATTTTTAAGAGTTTTATGAAATTTTTACCGATCAAATCAAAATTTTTTTTGGGGGGGGGCTGCAGCCCCCCCTTATATACGCCCATGGCAGACTTAAATAAAACGTTGCCCTACTGAAATGTTTAACTACCCTACTGAGTGACGGGAGCCGAATGTACCAATTTCTTTTTTTGTTTTTTATAACAAGTTTCTCATTGGTTAGGCATCATGTATACCCTAGTTTTCTTGTAAGGAAGTAAAACTTACAGCCACTACGGGCAAATTCATAATTTGTTTTTGGAGTAAACCCCCTCTCCTAATGGAGAAATTTAATTTATTTGTATGACACGTCTTTCTCTTTAGATACTCACCACGTATAGAGAGTTTTATGGCAATATAACAACAACTACGGCCTGTAAGGATAAATTAGTAAATTGGGTTTGGAGTAAAGCCTCTTTCAAATGGACCGATTTTAGATTTTTACAACACACGTTTCTCCTTAGATACCCATAATGCATACTGTGTTTCTTTGTAATAAAACAAAAATCCATCATGCAGGAGCTGCACAACTTAGGACTTCAGCTAGGTGGTTAGTTTACACGTAAAGGTACAGTGAATGAATAAAGGCAGTTAGCCATTTTCAATATTTATGTTTATTTTTAATTGAAATCGGTTAGTCTAAGCACATTTAGGAATACAACTTCCTGTTTTTTGTATCCAAATGAGGACATAAGTTTTAAATAACTTTAAGGCACCTATGGCTATATATTTTAATACAATTAGGCGCATACATAACAATGCATGCTCATAGGGTCAGTTACAATGCAGATATCAAGCAACACTAATCTCTTTAACCTTTCATTTCTGATTTGGTTAAAAATAAAACATATGCATCATTTTCCTGCTTGGGTAAACCAGGGAATCACCTGAGTATCTTCTGTATTAAATCAATTATTGTGGTAAAGTCTTTCTTTACAGGTGTAGTGGCCAGAAGCAGTACTATATCCATGGTGTGATATGATAGCAGACACCTGAAATTTCATATTGGATAGGCTCACTTTGTTAGAAAACACCCTTCTCAGAAGCTTTAATTTTTTTACATGACCAGTCGCTGTAACATGAAACCAACACAGTTGTAATACAAATGCATGTATGTTGGTTGTACTCAGTTAAGCCAAAATTCTGATTTTTAAAGGACCTGTGGAATGGCAAGAGCTATAAGCAGCTTCATCGGGAATCCAACATCCTTACTCAGATGCAACCATGCAGGACAGTTTATCCCCAGCGTTTTTCCCGGTTTCAGGAATAATTAAGTTATCTTGGGGATTGAAAATAGTTGCAGGAAGTACAATAGTACTCAAAATTTAAAACGGCTTTTACACCATTTTTAAGATAGGTTTACCAATATTAAATGAAAAATAAACTCTACAATATCTTTTTTGGAGATATTTGCCTAGTTGCCATGTGTTTAGAAATTGCTTGTTCCCCTAAGCAGTTGCCAATATTGCCATTTTCTTCGGAATGCTAATTGACAAAATATTTTTTTCCAATATACTGCTGAGCTAACCTCGCCCACTTATATATTAGTCCTGTAAATCCTTTATAATAATAAAAAAAACAATATCCAATTGTGTTAAACCGTCTGTGCTGTTGCAGTGG
This sequence comes from Gonocerus acuteangulatus, assembly GCA_946811695.1. Lineage (NCBI taxonomy): Eukaryota > Metazoa > Arthropoda > Insecta > Hemiptera > Coreidae > Gonocerus > Gonocerus acuteangulatus. Next base: position 81,979,914 of record OX328126.1, read on the forward strand.
TTTGCCAAAAAGTTTGTTTTCTAAATCTTATCTAGAAAATAAATTTAAAAATATTTGTTGTGGCAACTTTAATAAGTCTATATTAATAACAGTAACAATTACAAGTTGTCTAAATAACCTTTCTGCAAAAATGTTAAGGCAAATTCCAAGGTAAGGCAAAATGTATTAGTTGAAGGTGGTTTGTATCGGGAGCAAAAATGTCACGAAATTTAACCCTTAGGCCACCCTGCGCCTTCCCACAACCCCCTGTACTGGATTGTTTTACAGTCCCGCCGCTATCCTCTGACTTTCCTTAGATTATTTCTTACTACAATGCTATTTGTCAAATTAACTGTTTTACAGCACCATTTTTCCTTCTGATTTTAGAAACAGTAAAAGGAAGTTTGTTTTAGCATTTTCCTCCGAAGGAAAGTAGCTATTGAGGTTGCACTCATGACGGAATTTTTGAAAAATTTCTTCGAAATCTTTATCGATCCTACCTAAGCCACCAAAAATGACCCTAGTAAAAATTTATATATATACATATAGTTATATATGTGTCCGTTAACACGGTACAGGCCAGAGTTCTTGTTTTTTCGCCACTAAACTTGGTATATAGTATTCCCCCATCAAACGATTGCTCGAGTTCGTTAACCAACAAAATCGGTCCATCTGGAGGGGGGGTTTACTCCGGAGCCAAAGTAGTTATTTGCCAAGAACAGTCATAATTGTTATTATATTTCAACAAAACTCGGTATGTTGTGGCCAACTATAGAGAAAAATGTATTGTAAAAATAAACTAAATTGGTTTATTAGGAGGGGGGGTTTACCCTGGAGCCAAAGTAATTATTTGCCAATACCAGTCGTAATTTTTATTATATTTTATTCATCAAGATCAGTAGACAAAAATGTGAAGCGTTGTGTATTTATTACGTATCTTTTATTTAACAGAAGCAAGCAATAAGTAGTGTCTAAACCTTTTTCTTTTCCCTTTAAATACTAAATTGAAATGTTCCTTGTAAATAAACCTTTTTTTTATCAATACATACATATAAATACATTACAAGAGAAAGAGAAAAAACTTAATTCAAAAAAAAAAAAAAAAAAAAAAAAAAAAAAAAAGGATATTTTCCAAAATATATTGGGTTGCTTTCAGAACATACTAATCAATGAAAAATTACAAAAGTAAGTCAGAAAAATAAAATAAATGTATAAATTAAAAACAAACTATTAAAACAATGAATGTAATGGTAAAATTAATTGTACAAATATCAAGAGAAAATGTTATGCATTTTTAACTATTAACATTTTTGCAGTCAGGAAATAGTTGGGATTCAGCTAGGAAACATTTTTGTAAAAATCTACATTCAAGACGTTTCGGCTATTATAAATAATAATTTATTTTTGTCTGAAGTCATTGAACAACAAAATAAAATATGAAAATTCTTATTAATATAAACTTTTATCATTACAATTGATAAAGTAATATGAATGTTGATAATGAAACTTATTATGATATCTAATTAGAGGAAACATCTAATTAACCGTTAATTAATAATTTCAGATAATTTAAATACTTCGTTGAGTGTGGTATATTTTGAAACACTTCTCAGCACATAGCTGAACATCACAGTCAGCTTTTAGTGCGGTTCCTCCCTCCCCCATAGGGAGGAACCCCGCTTATAAGGTTGACCTCATGACGCAATCCGGAAGTGCCGACTAGAAAATTTTGCGTTTCAGAACCCATAGAGACCGAAAATAATAGTGGTTAAAATTTGTATATATATATATATATATATATATATATATATATTTATTTGTCTGTTCGCTCTGTAGCTCCCAGACGAATGGTCTGATTTTGATGAAATTTGGTACAAAAATCTTTCGTCTAATTTGAAAGGTCAAGTTCGTTAACCAGCAAAATCCGCCTACTGGAAGATGGCGTTTGGGGCGAAATTCGCGCAAAAAAAATCTTAAGGCTTACGTTTTTGAGTTCATAAGCTTGTAAGTACTCGTATTATATGCTTCTTGGGCTAGGAAAACGAATGAAAACATTTTAAAGGCGATAGCTTTAACTGTTTGAGAAAATTGGAAAAATAGTTTTTGAATACCGTTTTTGGTTTGGGTACTTAGAATCATGGGATACAGTTGAAACATTTTCTGCATGTTCGAATTTCATCAACACTAATATGTTGAAATTTTTGTTACGTTTGGAGTTAAGGAAGGGTTAGAATAAAATATTTTATTAACAGACATAAAAAGTTTTGGTAACTTTGTATACTTTCCTTAATATCTCGAAAAAGGTTGAGAATCTTGGTAAACGGAAGAATACCATTAGAAAGCTTACTAAATGCTCTACAAAAAAGGTTCTGATGAAAGTTTTGATTAGACGATGTCAATCGGAGAAATAAGTGCTTAAAACTTTAAAGTAATTGAATTCGCTTATTCGAACTGTTCTTTTTGTCTGTTTTTATTCCTTGTTATTTTTTAACTGCTTATAGTTGGATAATGTATTTGATAATAAATCAGGTTAAGAAAAATAAGAAAAACAATTTAATCTTAGAGATATGGATTTCCAAGATATAGCTTTTCAAATGCCTAGCGGGGTCCTTCCTAGGGCGGGGACCCATCCAGGTAAGATCGTAAATAAGACCTTTCTTGAAAGTAAAGATGGAACCGTCAACTTTGGTCCTCCTCTGCCTCCCGGCACTTTCATTGCTGAAGAAGGCTACCAATGAGTAGCCGAAACGTCCTAAATATAGATTTTTTAACAAAAATCATATTGAGGTTTCTTTAGCCGAATCCCAACCATTCCATCTTTACTTATCACCTCGATGGCTAACTATCTAATCTTCATGCTTTCTAGAAATGTGGACCCAAAATAGTAATAGCTTCTATTTTAATCATTTTAAATGAGTCTAGAGATAAGAACGGAACCGTGCTAAGATGATGCAGTTCCTGCGAGTCGGACTTTTGCTTTAAGTGTCCCCGTAGCATTTGTGGAATGGTTTGAGAGCCAGAGGAAAAGATCTGGACTGGAGTACCAGTTATCAACATAGAGGTGGTGTCCTTTATTTACATATCTCTCTAGCAGTGTGCAAACCATCTTGCCTGTTGTCCCTAGACCATGATCTTTCAAAACCAGTAGACAAACTGGTGTATATAATAAAACCTAGAATATATCCAGTTGTACAATCGCAAAGAACAAAACTTTTTATTCCAAAACGATTTTGTTTGGAACTTATTGCTTAAAAAAAGCCTACCTTTTAAAGTAGTAGTTTCATCGATACATAATTGTTGGTAAGGCCCATAAGTCTCCTTAAATAAACATATTAGATGATCGATAATTGGTCTAATTTTTACTAAATGGTCAGAGGTATTTGTCAAAACATCTGTAAAATGGAGCATACTCAAGATATCCTTGTACCGATCCATGGAAAATAGTTTCCGAATATATGCGTCTCAATTAATTTATTCTGTGATCAATAAGCATAAATCTTTCATTTTTTTACAGCCGACATCAGCATTGTTGTTGCCAAGAAAAGATTCATTTCAGAGATTTCAATTTAAGGAAACGGCCGGGATTGTTTGATTATAGGGCAATCCCTTCAAAATTCTTTTTATCATAATTATTTGTTGCCATGGAAATATTATTTACATAATCGTGATTAAAATTTGTTTTAAAAAAGCTACAAAAGCTGTCAATATTTATGTCTCCATAAATCCATAATTTTTTGTTTCGGTATTTTTATTCTCAAAGTTAAAAGTCAATGGCCGGATATATTTATTTTCCCATTTCAGAGAATTCGCAATGTTAGGTTTTTATGTAATTCTCGATTGCGCTACTAATTAATTTTCACTATCACTCGAGGAAATAAAGCTGAATACAACACATTTGATTAATAGGTGTTTTTAACTTTTAATGTGCACATACCATTAAAAACAATTAAAGAAGAGAAAACCTGCCATACAGAATAAACAATCTGTAGCAAGATTAGAGCAAAGGAGTTATCCCAGCTTACGTTGGCAGCCATTCATCTAGGACCGGGATTTATGAATGAATATATTACATTAATTTCTTTCATTAACTTAATTTGATTGTTATTTTAAGTATTTAAAAAAAAAAAAAAATGTTGTTACCATCTTGACATCCAACAACTACATGTGGTATAGTGGACGAGGCGGGACAGGCACTCGAAAAACCACAAATAAATCAATAAAGCGGAATTTGAACCATTTTCTTTCGGGTCAAATTTCCTAATCGTTAGTGCTGTGATAAACTCCACCACATATTTTTCCAATGTATTATTTTATGCTGAATCGAATGAGACCAACGACAATTCGATGGGATTAGTAGTAGAAAAGATATTGATTTTCCTTGCAATGAGATATTGATTGTCCTTTCTGACTAACTGGCCGCTGCCACTAGAGTGGCCTTCAGTTCTCAGAGCCCGCCTTCTTGCTGCCACTATAGTGGCCTTCAGTCTCGAAAGGATTAATGAGTACCAAATAAAATATCTTAGACCATCCCTCATTGTTGAAATCAACTACAACATGGTAGGGTGTCAAAGATTTAAACCCTGATTTAAAAAAAAATCATTTATTTCATTTTAACAAAATTAATTAACTTCAGAAATTTTCCTAAAATTTAAATCTAACTAGTTCTGCCCTTTTTTTATTCATTTTAACAATTCGTTGCTATTTTTGCCCTAGGGTATACCCCCACTTGACCATTCTTATCTATTGAAGATAAGATAGTGGCAGAAGTGAATGTTTTAAATTGGTGGTCTTTGTCAGCCCTAAAAAATTGTATTTCCTCAAAAGAACTGTTAATAATAGAGCAGCTTATGACAGCAAAGGCCACATCTGCAGTGGTTGAAAGAACGTTTTTAACCCTTGGTTTTGTTCACAGACAAATAAGAAACCAATAAGGGGTGAAAAGGCTGCCACACTGGCATTTTTGTTCAAAGCTTAAACTTATTACTTGCTAGCTGAATACCCGTGCTTCGTCACGGCAGATAAGTAGTTATTTTATTGCGTTAAATAATGTATCATCAAAATTAACGCTACTATATAATTTTTAATAGTTTATTATAGCATAGTCCCTGACATACTATATGTTATACATCAATAAGTAAGTAATCAAAGTATAATGTTTCTTGACACTGGGGCGCTCCGGATCAGAAACAGATAATCTAGAGATAACCCGTTGTCTATAGGTTACAAGAATGAGCGTATAAAAGGAGGGGCTGAGGGGTCTGCAGTCCCCCAAACTTTTTATGTGATGGTAAAAATGTGTCTTAAAACCCTTAAAAATAAATTAAATAAGATAATTTAATTTTAGTTGTAATAGCATTTTATTTGACTAAAACTATTCTAAGTTCTAAATTGTTAGTATTCCATACCACGGAAATGGTCCCAGCCCCCCCCCAAATGATTTTGTATATATGCCTATGGTTACCAGTAACAACAGCCTAACCAATACAGGTTAAATTTTGTTGTCAATAATAAATGTACATTACAATTTAAAAATTTATGTTTCTCACGTGTCATTTGCAAACATCCATTATATTTAAGAGCATTGCCAAGAAGTGTTCTGACTGGGGATGCTGATCGGTGAGGAGGCTGTGCAAGGGTTCGGGATATTATTACCTCGGATGGACCATCAACAGGTATAGCGAAAACTCTATGGGTGTCAAGTTGAAATGAACCGCAATTAAAATGGTGATTTTGTCCCTCATAGCGTAAACTCAATGAGGGACAGTTTATTTGTAGGACTGCCATCATAGTTGAAATTAACCTTAATTAAAAATAATAATCTGAAATAGATACAGTACGGTAACAGCTGTTCTTTTATGATCCTAGCAACGCATGCTGCCTAAGCTTGCCTCCTCTAACCAACTAAAACTTTAATCCCCTCTAAAAATACTTAAAAATTTGAATATCAAAAGATCCTTCCTTAGCGAGTGTCTACATGCTAAAGAGAGTGTCCATGTAAAACTTCAAATTTTCTGTCGAGTGGTTTGGGCTGGGGGATGATAGGTCAGTGAGTGGTATTTGACAAATATATAGTAGATTATTTTGTCTCATTTTTTTTTTAATTTTATTTTACAATATTGTTGATTATTTATTCTTTTTTTGGACTGGGGCTGATTTTTAATGTTATAAAACTGTGAAAAGGGACCATCGCTAAAGTTGTGGGAATCAAACAAATAAATTAAATCTTTAAATAAATAATATTACTGTTATTACATGTGATTAATATTTCTGTAAAGCTTCATTTCTGAAATCTTTGTTTTAAAATTTGCATTGAACGAGACCTTCAGGCTAAATAAATTTATCAACCAGAAAGAGATTTTGAAGCTTGGTTGCTCTACTAAATGCATCATTTCTTCGCATGCCTTTTTTTGAGTGAACAACCACTGCTTCGTGGGTTACCCCTTGGCTCTTGGGAACTTTCTCCTTGTGACAATAGCAGGCGATTTTTCCTATGGTCTGATATTGAGACAAACCATTATAATTGGAGTCCAAGTTGGATCAAGCTTTAATTGCTTGGAAATGTTGGAAAACGTTGCTCTACAATCATTTCCAACATGTGGTTCATTGAAGAACATCCAAAGACGGATAACTTCTCCAGTGTTTCTGTGTTCGATATGCTGCAATATACCATCTGCACCATTAACAAGGCCATCGACTACATTTATATTATTAATGACCAATAAATCTATGGATCTGTGAACTTAAAAGTAGTAAGTAGACTGTATGTCTTACGAATTTTGGCTCATTGAACCATCATGAAAAGGCCTTGTTAGACCGAATCTGATAAATTGCCAATTACAGCATTAACTTCAGACTGAACTTCAAAAACAGTCAGTGTATGCAAAAAGCCAAGCACATGCAACTGATTTGTAACTTAGTCAATGTATTTGAATGGGGGGCGTACAGGAAGCTACTGGTTTTTGACAATCTCTGAACGGGTTAGAATCCAGACACATGGGCCATTCCATGTCAAATCAACACACTTTTCAGACTTGATGTCTCAGATTTTCATGATTTTTGGTATACAGTAACACATCATAGACTTATGACAAAATACCAAATTTCAGCTAGTAGCACAATTATTTTTTATGTTATTAATTTTTAAAGATTTAAATTTTTATGAAAAAGTATCATATTTTGGTACCTTTAGATGCCTATAGGCTCGCAACCAGTGATGATATAAACCTGGGAGTGGTTTCATTTTAAAGCTATTGAATGGGGCTTTAATATGATATACCACAAAGTAGTGGTTGCATTAAAAAAAAATTGGGAATTTTAAATTTAAATCTTAAAATTTAAATTTCTCAAAAGTTGCAATTTTAAAAATTTCTAAAAATTACCAAAAATGGTTTGTAATGTCTAAATACATATGGCAAAATTTTATCATGGGATCTCAATGGGATCAGGAGATACAGGGTTTCATAAATACACGTTTTGTCAAAAATACCAGAATTATTAGCGTTTCAGAAAATTTTGAATAGTTCATTGAATGAAACAAGCATTGGCTATTAGCTGTACATTTTTCTAATGGAGAAAGGTCACATAAACAGTGCCTCAAAAATACACATGTGTTGTAAGTAATGTACCAAATTAGTAAAATTATATTTTTTAATTACTAATTTTCTAAGCAGTGTGTAGGACACTAGAAAATTAATAAAACCCAATGATTACTTTATTGTACCATGATTGGAAACCTCTCTTTAAATCACTTCGCCATCACTTCATAGCAAAAGAACAAAGTGCATTTTTGAGACATACCAAGGAAAATCTCCTGGAATGTGAAGTGGCTGTCATTTGTGTCTTTTCTGAGAATTGTTCCATCATTTTGCAAGATGAGGCACAATCATATCATTGGTCAAATAGTCAGGCAACTATTCACCCTTTTGTAGTGTATTTTAAAGGAGAAAGAAATCAAACATTTAAATTTTGTAGTAATATCAGACTGCCTCAACCACAACACTACAGCCTTCTATCTGTTTCAAAGTTGATGGAATACCGGAAATGTAAGTTTCAAAGACCTCCCAACAAAATTTTCTATTTTTCTGATGGCTCTGAGGCCCAATACAAAAATAAAAAAAACTTTATAAACTTGTGTAATCACAAGCAAGATTTCGGAGCTGAGGCTGGCATTTTTCAGCAACAGCGCAAGGCAAAGGACCAAGGGCTGGGGGCCACAGTAAAAAGTTTAGCAGCCAGAGCAAGCATACAAAGACAGTATCAGGACCAAATTATGGATGCAAGGCAACTGTTTGAATGGTCACATCAAAACATATCAAACATAGACTTTGTATTTGTGACCCTTGAAGAATACATTAAAACTGAAGAACTGGCCAACCGGTACAATACAGTTATACCTATTCCAGGCAACCAGAAATTTCATGCCTTCATACCTCTCAAATGTGGAACCAAAGTAAATGTAAAATTATTTTCTTCCGCAGTTGTTTCAAGCATATTTCCTGTTGTAAATGAAAACAGCAGATATTATTTGCAGATATTAGTGGGTATGTAATATCAATCTATGGTGACACTTGGTGGTCGAGTTATGTTCTGGATAAAGATGAAGATTGCAGTAAAGTGGAAGTTACTTTCCTCCATCCTTCAGGTCCATCACCCTCATTTATATATCCCACGCCACCTGATATACGGAGAATCCCTTTTGCAGATGTGATGTGTAAAGTGAATCCTGTGACACAGACTGGCCGAACATATAGTTTACGAGACTGTGAAGTGAACAAATGTGTGGGTCTCTTCTAATGATTAAAGTCTTGATGAACTAATTTGTTAACTTTACTAATAATATTGGACTTTTAATGGTATGTGCCTATGTGACCTTTCTCCATTAGAAAAATGTACAGCTAATAGCCAATGCTTATTTCATTCAATGAACTATTCAAAATTTTCTGAAACACTAATAATTCTGGAATTTTTGACAAAACGTGTATTTATGAAACCCTGTATCTCCTGATCCCATTGAGATCCCTTGATAAAATTTTGCCATATGTATTTAGACATTACAAACCATTTTTGGTAATTTTTAAACTTTTTGAGAAATTTAAATTTTAAGATTTAAATTTAAAATTTCCAATTTTTTTTTTAATGCAACCACTACTTTGTGGCATATCATATTAAAGCCCCATTCAATAGCTTTAAAATGAAACCACTCCCAGGTTGATATCATCACTGGCATCTAAAGGTACCAAAATATGACACTTTTTCATAAAAATTTAAATCTTTAAAAATTAATAACATAAAAAATAATTGTGCTATATAGCTGAAATTTGGTATTTTTTCATAAGTCTATGATATGTTACTCTATACCAAAAATAATGAAAATCTGAGACATCAAGTTCGAAAAGTGTGTTGATTTGGCATGGAATGACCCACATACAACTTTGGGCCCGCAGTTGCTTTTGTACGAGACCAAGTGGTGTTTAGACGGAGTTTTAACAGCCGCATAGTGTCAATCTCAACATGAGTGATCAAGAACTCAACATGAAGCTCTTCTCCAAGGAAGGACCAATCAGTCTTGTAAGTTCCAAAAAGGAGTATTTTATCATTTAAACTTTCAATAGACTAGATGAGCTTAAAAACATAGCAAAGATGCAAGACTGTAATTCAATGTGCAAGAGTGTCTAGCATCCAATACTTCTGGAATTGAAAACAAAACTGTGCAACAAGTCCCAGGCACATGTCGTGCGACATGTGCCGGGGATTTTGTTGGAATTGAAACATAACTTTATCATTGTCTTCTTCGACTGAGTCGGACATATTACAATCACAAGGCCAAGCCACTTTTAACCACTAATGAATACTAATATTTAAATGTTAATTTCAGTCAAATAAGGGTTGCTACAATTAAATTATCAGATTCCTTGTTTAAAATACTGTTATTTTGCATTAAGTTCATATATTGTTTGTAGAATAGTCGTTTTACTTTAATGTTGCGTTAACACATCATTGGCCATTCCTATAAAGTTTGTCCAATGAAGACTAGCCCATGCATATTACCTCCACCCTATACCTGTCTAATGAAGAACTATGAGGTGTAACAGAAGTGCCCAATTGAAGATGTAAAACATTTTGCTAAGCAGGCTAGAGGGAAATATGATTATGCATTTGATGAAAGCAATGAAATTTGTAAGTAAGAAGGAACGATAACTCTGTAGTCACAGTAGCAAGTAATCATTTTGGCATTTAGCAAATAAAAAAATCAAAGTGCTACAATAGAAAGAAGAAACAATAAGAGATTGTACCCCAACTTAATATAATCTGTCAGTACAACAAATTCATGGGAGGAGTAGACTTGCATGATAGTGGAATTACAAACTACAGAATAAAAATCTGTGGAAAAAAATTGTGGTTGCCTCTGTTTATAAATATGATTGACAGTGCAGCGATAAATGCTTGGACAATTTATAATATAACAAATGAATCCAGGATGGCGTTGCTTGATTTCAAATCCTATATTGCAAGGAATTTCTTGCAATTTGAATACGTAGAGCTGATAGTCAGATCAATCAATGAACAACCACAAAGAGGAAGACTAGCTGTGAACTTGGTGTTGGATGAAGTGAGAAAGAATAAAATCAGACATTTGATTGTCGGGGATGAGACAAGGCAAAGGTACAGCCTGTAAAAGCCAGCCTATTTATAGGTGTGAGAGATGTAATGTTAAATTACAATCAGATTGTTTTAAAGCATATCATGAACAAAAAATTAAAATTGTGGTTTTTGTGAGAAAATTATAATTGTTTAGTTCTTTGAAGGATTTTATGATTCAAACAATTGAAATAGATGTTTTAGGAGCCCATGAACATGTGGGGAGCCCCATCTGTTCAAATTCTACTCAGATTTAAGAATCTAAACAGGATATCCAATAAAAAACATATTTTTATTGTTAATTAATAAAAATAAAAAAACCTACTTATTCAAAAAAACAAAGTATCTACCACAAGTCACAGGGTCTTGCCTTTTGAGGTGAGCCTTTTCGTTTCATGTCTGTAGCCTTAATTTCGCTTTTATCTTCTTTGTCTACTACTTTTGATAAAATGACAAGTTTTGGTCAATTGTGTTTCTAGCCGGTGGCAGTGTAATGAAAAATGTAAGTGGGCCTAATTGTCTAATCATGACAAAAATTTATTTTTTCTATCCCTGCCAGAAAGCAGGAGACCCTCTGTCTGGCGAAAACCTCTTACAACCGCTATTATGCAGAGCTATTTGGTTAGTAAAATAATCACAGTCAGCCTGTTGAGTATTTAAGCTGGGGACCCCTCCCAGAATTTTGGTAACGAACCCCATACTAGATTTTTTTTTTTTTTGGCTCGCAATTTTAGTATAAGTATAGAGTAAAATAATTTTAATATAGAAGCACATATTCCATTTGAGCATATTATTTCTGATTTTGTCTAATTTTGATAACTTAGATCTTTAGCTTAGGAATAACCCTTGATTGGCCAGCATATATTTTAGTAAAATCATATATTCTGTATAAAAATCAAGAAATAATAGAAGAGGGCTATGGTTATGCCGTGAGCAAAGTCTATAGCCTCTGAAAATAAGAACGTGCCATTATCAGGGACATTCCATAATTGTGGGTCTTTCTCTTTATTATCAGAATCAGCAGGTTTTTCAGACACTTGCTCGCCTGCTTCCTGTTCTGCTCCCCTACAAATGTGTATTGTAATAAATCTATTGTAATTCGTAGACACCCAAGCCTCCAGAAAAATTTTTGAGGCATTATAAAGTATCAAAAAGATAATTATTTTTGAAGGATTTTTTTATTTTTCAGAGCATCTGATACTACATCAGTTTCCTTTGGTGGACAAGGTAAAACTTTGATGCTCTCTTGAACATTAGTGGGAACATTTACTACTCGGCCAACCACAGAAAACTGTTGGTTACCAACAATTGAATGTATCTGCACAAATAGTATGCATGTGGCTAAAAACCGTTCTTCCAAGGGCGACAGAGCCAAAAGTCCTGAAAATAAGATCCTTCTAATAAAGAGAAACCTTAGGTATTTTCCCCACAAATATATCGTGCCTACATGACATGCACAAAAACCCCACCTTACTTTGGATTCGAAAATCTTTATTTTTCGTGATTGCGAGTTTATATATATGTCTCCACGGCTTTTTCACTGTTATTTTGTTTAATGGCTTTGACGACTTATCCAATTCCCAAATTAGTCTTGTACGACATCACAGCTTCTACACTTTGTCAGACAATTCCTTGCTTTTTCTTTCTTATCTCACAATTAATCTTTAATTTAGGCATATTAATATATTTTCTTATAAAAAAGAGATGAATCGCAAAATAAATGAAATATAAATAGCAGAATATAACGACTTAAAGATCTACAAACACTAAGATCTGTTTTTATTCCAACATTAACGAAATATTAAATCATTATAAGATAAAATAAAACACATTTTTGTAAAACACTTGTAAATGCACAATGTGACTTAGGCCTCTACTATTTTAATTCTCTACTCAAAGGTAGGTTCAGCTAAAGTGGCCAGCAATAGTAATCCGTAAAATTATTATATGATTAGTCTTTTAAATTTCGAATTAGTGGCAGAAAATTCTTTTTAGCACTTTTTTTTCATGTGAAATAGGTCTTAAAACCTTATATAATAAATAAGAAAATCTAATAACGTTTTGCAATAATATCCTTAACCCCATCCCCTATGGGAACTGCAAAGAGAAAGAGCTTCCAGGTCATTCCTTGTCAAATCAACACAGTGATTTTTTTTTTACCATCTCAGATTTAAATGAAATTTAATGAGCGCTTAACACTCTGTGCCAAGGGTCGTGGGTTCGATACACACTATGGGGTGGTGGCTTTTCTTTAGAAAAAAGAAAATGTATCAGCCCTATTCTGGCTAGAAAAGGGTGGTAACTTATTGATAACCTATCTGAAAATTCTCAGTTAATAATAATGGATGTTAAAATGCAAATAAATAAACATTGTCTAATTACAAACCTTAAACAAAATTTTACTTGCCTTCATCAACAAAACTACTTTAAGGAGATGAAAAGTAATGCTGAGTAGCTTATGTTTTATCCTGGAAAGCTTCATTTGATTTTTGAGTATCATTTTCTGTGTGTAAACTCTTCCAGTTGGTATAACGGGATTAAATTTATACAATATATCATTATTTATTTAAATTTTGCGCGCCATTTAGTTTCATATGTAGCACTTACGTAACCTCTTACATCCTTTATTAATAGTTTTTCTAATTATCTTATAGTAAACACAGTTTCAAAGCTATGATCAAAAGAAAAATACATTACTTTGATTTTTAAACGGTTTCATCTGGTAAAAAATCATGACATTGTTAATGCCTTTTCAAAACTATCACTTAAGAAATTTCCAGTTTCTACATACTCTTCTTGCGTGACGTAGGTAATTAAATTTTACTTGTCATCTTCTTAAAGTAGTTTTGTTAATGAAGGCAAGTACAATTTTGTTTAAGGTTTATTTTTAGAAAATTTAATGATAATATAAGTTTAATTTAGTACTGATTTATTTTATTTTTTAATATTTATTTATTTGTTAATGTTTTCGCAATATAGGCGACAAAACATATAGAGAACAATGATAGATTGATATCTTTGTGGTAATTCGTCCAGTAGAGTTGGTTACGTCAAGTTGACAGAACCAACTTTTGGTAACGTCAACTTTTTTAATAAAAATGCTTTCACTATTATAATTATTATTTCTAATTAATCAAACAATTTTATTTAATAAAAAAAGATTATGTGTAAACATTTTAAAGAGATTTGAAGTTGTATTGCAATATGACATGTATACATATATGATTTTGTTTTGAATATCATCCAAAATATTAGCGTCTTAAAAAAAAAAAAAATTAATAAATGGTGAACCCATTGGAATCCCATCATAAAACTTTAGGAACAAGTTCTCAAATACACTTACAAAAACATATAAAATTTTGAAAATTTTTAAAAATACGCATTTTGAGATATAGAAATAAAATTTTGTTTTTGAATTTGAGAAATTTTTTTTCCCTCCTAACCTATATGGTGTTGCATGTCATAAGAAAGTTCGCACAAAGAGCTTTAAAATAACACCCCTCCCAGCTCACTAGCTTAAATATAAGAGCCACAATAGCAATTCAAACATTTCAGGTACCAGCATTTTTTGACAATTTTTGAAATTTTACATAGCTGTAATTTCCAAATCAGTTGATATTTTTCAATAATATTTGGTATTTTTCTTAGTCTATACAAAGATGCTACCTCCTCACCAAATCTCATCAATTTCTGAGATAGTGAGGTTGAAAATGTTAATATTTATTGATAATTAAAAATTTAACAATAACTAATAAAACAAGGTACTATGTATATTATAAAAGTGGCCAGTAACAGTAATTCAAAAAAATTATTATATAATTAGCCTTTTCAAAGTAGTAGCAGACAATTCTTTTTTAGCACTTTTTTTCATGTGAAATAGGTCTTAAAACCTTTTATATTAAGTAAGATTGGCAAGTAACTTTTTCAATAATAGTGATACAACCTCCTTTTAGGAGAGCTGATAAGAGAAAGAGCTTCTCTATATAATTTCGATATTCTGTATTTCGTCATATATTTAATTTGAAAACGAATAGAAAATATCTATTGGTCATTAAAAATTTAATAAAAAAAGGAATATAATGAAGTAACCAATAATAGTAATTCCTATAATTATTATATGGTTGGCCTTTTCAATTTCAAATTAGTTACAGACAATTCTTTTTAGCACTTTTTTTTTTCATGTGAAATAGGTCTTAAAACCTTATATAATAAACAAGAAAAGCAAATAACGTTTTGATATAATAGCCACATAACCATCCCCTATGAGAGCTGAGAAGAAAAAGAACTTCTCTACAAACATATGCTTTCTTTTGTCAAATATTTAATTTGAAAATTATTTAAAAAAAAAAAACAAAAAAAAAAACATTTATTTATAATTAAATAATTCAAATTTTAATAATAATTCATGAAGAAGGTTTAATAATAACTAACAAGGCAATAATCATAATAATAATAATATAATGAAAAGACATCGGCTTTGATTGAAGAAGGCACTGACTTTGACTTAAGATTGTCTCTGTTAAAAAAAAACGATTTTTGATTTAAGAACTCATTAGCTCCCAGCAGACTCAATCTTTTTTTTTTTTTTTGTTCAAATATTATCAAAATAATAATCAAAGAATTACATCGTTAAAATTTACAATTAAAAAACATATAATTAATACATTTATACTTAAAAAATTGAAATGCAAAACTTACTCAATTATTAATTTCGTAATTAATTTAGGATCTACACTACTTAATTAGTACACTAAAACTCCACATTTTTGATTATTGATTATAAATAAATAATGAACTGTCCACGTATAGAAAGAAAACAATCCATATCAAATCATAACATAGGAAGCAGATATAGCTGGTCCATGCTACCTAGTGGCGGTCTTGCAAACCTAAATTTGGCAGATTAATTCAATTTGAACGTAATACGAATTAACCATAACTTCTAACGGACTGATTTCGTTTGTTTTTGTCGGTTGGAAATAATGAATATCGTTTCTATAGCACGAAAAAGTCTTGAATTTTCAAATCATGTCACGAAATTTCAATTTTACCGTAATCCCGGGACTTCTGTCTATTCACAATTGTCACCGTTTTCGTCGGCGACGCAATTCGTTCTGCCTCTCCCACACTTGCATATATAGAAAATAGCGTATATTTCGGGGGGGGGGGGGCTGGGAGCACCTAGACGTTTGTTGAGAAGGGAAAATTTTAAATATTTTAGTGTAAAATTGTTTAAGGCTCTCTGGACATCTAGTAGACCAAGATAAAGGTAGAAAACATTTTTCATTGTTATAGGCTTTTAGCCTTCGAATCTTTATCGATCCTACCTAATAGACACCGAAAATGACGTATATAGGAAATAATTTTGGGAGGGGCTGGGAAAATTTCGGGGGGGGGGGGGGGGGGGGTGAGACCATTTCCGGGGCATAGAATACGAAAAATATAGAAATTGGAATAGTTTTAGGCATCTAAAACGCTATTACACCTAAAATAAACTTTTTTTTTTTTATTAGCTAAGTGATCTCATTTAATTTATTATTAAGGTTTTTATGACACATCTTTACCACCAAATGAAAATTTCGAAGGGGGCTGTCCCCCCCTTATTTATGCCCCATGAAATTACCCCGTTCAAATTATTGTGTGTAATATATATATATATGTCAAAAAAAAATCAGTCCCGTAACAGGCCACGAGGGCCCTGAGGGGAAGATACTGTAGATTCATGATACTACAGATTCATGACCATACGGCACTCTAGGGAGATAGTGTGGTCAGTACTATGCTCCGGCCGCCTGATTTTCCCCTTGGCTGCTTCGACTGCTAGAGTCATTAGCACCAACCAAGGTACCCATTATTAAATTAATTAAAGGCTGGGTTGGCCTAGGGACGGTCAGGGAGGCCGAATTCAACCGGAGAACGAAGACACTAGAAGAAAAAATCTTTAGTGCTTGCTCGGGATTTGAACTCAGGCCTCCAGCTTATTAGTCCAGTGCTCTACCACTGAGCTAACCTCGCCCCCATATATATATATATATATATATATATATATATATATATATATATATATATATATATATATATATATATATATATATGTGTGTGTGTGTGTGTTTTGTTCATTCGGCATCTGTCTCCAGCGGTCTTGCTCCTCCTATCATCGCAATATTTCGCCGGATTCCTCTCCGGCTTCTTCTGGCAGTCACTCATCTTTGCTGGTTGGTAAGGGAATGAGTCCGTCCTTGGTCTGGGCTCCCTTTATACGTCTTGGTGGTTGGTAAGGGAATGAGTCCGTCCTTGCAAGGATGAGTGACTGCTAGAAGAAGCCGAAGAGGAATCCGGCAAAATATTGCGATGATAGGAGGAGCAAGACCGCTGGAGACAGATGGCGAATGAACAACACATTTAATTCCCAGCGAAGTAATTTGTGTTTTTATCTTCTTCCCTTACAATACTTGCACAAAACCAAAAATCTTTATGTATATTATATATATTTGTATAATATACATATAGATATATAAATATACATATACACATATATACATGTATATTTGGTTTTATCCAAGTATTTTAAGGGGTGTACATAAAAAACACAAAATATGGAAAAATTGACATTGGCCCTTTTAGAACCAAGCCACAGATATATATATCCAAGTTCTCAAAATAATCAATTGAATATATAGGTTATTATAGAATAACAAGTATAAAAAAATTTAAAGACGTGGACCGTCTGAAGAAGCAGAATGTGATTTCTGCAAAATATTACGCAAATAAATCGACCACTGGAGAATGCCGTACTAACACAAATAATTCTCCCCAGCGAAGAAACCTCAAAAATAATATATACATATATATATGAATGAATGAAAAACATTTATGTCTAACTGATAGCTGACCACTGTTGGCGGCAGCTTTCTTATTATTCCAAGGAAAATCTTCTTTTGTAGTTTTTTTTTTTTATATTTATAAATGATGATTAACAATCCTAATGGAACCCTTTTAATTGTACAAGCCATTGATTCAAAGTTGCATCATTCATATATATACAGTGACTCACAAAACCGTTGTAATGATATGTAAGTTAAGTTATATTATAGAAAAAAAATTAAACCAGTATAATATTTACTACTGCAGTCCAAAATAATAGGAGGTATACTTCTAAAAGGATCTTGAGGGAATTAGGAATTGTTAGCAATCTGAGGGATACGCTTCCCGTTGTTGGTTCATTGCAACAGTTTTGTGGCGGATGTTGTGCAGTGGAGTTAAAGTTGTAATGCATCAAATTAACTTATTTAAAATAGTTGCTGCAAGCAGAATGGCCATAAAAAATTATACTAAAGCCAGATAAATTTAAAAAATGAGGATGAACTCAATTTTCTCAGACCTAAACAACAACAGCTTTTGGTCAATGAAGGAATTTCGATGAGACAAATTGCTGCTCGAGTTGGTTTGAATGTTTTTACAGAATGTAGATATGTTATAAAGAAGACCGTTTATGGTTCTAAACATGTTGGAGGTCAACTAAGAAAAATGTCAGAAAAAAACAGCAAGTTACTGGTTCGACTAATTAGGATGGACAAGATCGACATTGCTGTAAAAGGCCAAAACAGACTTAAAACAGAACAGGGCTTCAAATTATTGTTGAACCTATTCCAAGAACACTAACAAGTCAAGTTGGGGTAAAGGTCAAGAATCCATTGCATCAAAAAAACACAGGCAACTACGACTGGAATTTTGTCGTAAGCATGAAAATTGGACAACTGCAGACTGAAAAAGAGTTGTGAGGTCAGGCAAAACAAAAATGAACCGTTTTGGGACTGATGGACAATGCTGGCTTTGGAAAAAAAAAAAAATATATATATAAGTCTCCCATTACTAACAGAAATTCCAGTCTACTCAGAAATCTGGTGGTGGCAGACAAATGGTCTGGAGTGCATAAAGAACCAAAATGTTGGACGGATTGCCAGAATAGGAGGAAAAATGATCCCTGAGAAATATCTAAGTATTTTCGAATCATCTCGAATGTCAAGTTTTAAATTCCGAAATGAAAATAGTATATTTCAACAGGACAATGGTCCAAAGCACATTGCAAAAATAAGTGAAATGGTTTGAAAATCATTCAATTATCAGGTTAGATTGCCCCCTCAGTCTCCTAATATAGATATTATTGAGCATTTTTCGTTCCATAAAAAACAAAATTTGGCCAAGTGCGAAAATGCATCATAATCGATTGAAGAAATATGTAAGCGAAACTAATTAATATAGAACGATATCCCGTCATTATTTTCAAACAATCTTGTGAAAAGTGTAATAAATAGAATTTAAATCATAATTAAAGCCAAAGGAAGCCATAGAAAGTACTAAATTATAAGGTTTTTTAATAGTTTTAATTCAGTCACAAAAGTGTTGCAATCAGTTAAATTCTCAATGTTTTTCAGAATTTATTTTTATACTTTAATAAAATTATTATTATGTCGTTTTCTAATTATTAAGTATGTGTTAAAACCATGTATATTTGTTTCATTACCCAACACACATTTCTAACAGCGAGGTATTCACATTTTGTTAGCAAGAGCTATCATTGCAACGGTTTTGTGAGTCACAGTATATACGCATATATATATATATATATATATATATATATATATATATATATATATATATATATATATATATATATTATATTATATTATAATATATATATATATATATATATATATATATATATATATATATATAGTTATATAGGTGTCCTTTAACACAATACACGCCAGTTTTTGTTTTTTCGCCATGAAACTTGGTATTTAGTAATCCCCCATCAAACGAATGAACGAGTTCGTTAAATAACAAAATCGATCCATCTGGAGGGGGGTTTACGCCAAAGCCAAAGTAGTTATTTGCCAATAGCAGCCGTAATTTTGTTTGGGTTTCAACAAACTCATATTCAGATTTTTTTTTTTTTTTTAAAGCCAGTATAAATATGGCTTGGGATTTAATGGGTTTAATGTAAGAGCCACAATGACAATTCAAAAATTTCAGGCACCAGCATTTTTGAAATCACACCTTAGACTCTCATGCGGTAGATGGTGGGCTTGAGTCCCACCAGCAACAGGAATTTTCTCCTCTCTAGTTCTACTGTTATAAAATCAGTGTTTACCTCACTAGTCCATGTAAATTTATTTGTTTCCTGTGTTGGCCTTCAATAACAAAGCCATAAAAAATTCAGGCCCAGAGAGCAGACCATGTTTAATAAATGTATATCCGAATCAGACACAAAAAAATCCCAGCACTTCTTGGTTTAAGCCTAACCCACACGAATGTCATCATTTAGGATATTTTACACTATAATTTTTTGTATTCGAGTTGTTAACCAATAAATGACTAAAAATACAAATTTTTTGAGACCTCAACAAACTTGACTGGTCCATTTGGAGCCAAGTTAAAGTCCTTTGAATATACATCTTTTCTCAAAATTGTATTTGTGCTTATATTTAAGTATTTAATATGTTTTCTAGACCACAGGAGACCCCTAAAATCCTTAATATCCCAAAATACAACCCTTAAAAAATCTAGGTGTTGATAGTCGGGGTTTCAGTCTATTTTTTATTTGATAAAACAATATTTTATAGTTAAAATGTATTTTATTAATGCTGAGGCCAATCTTGTGGCTTAGAGTTTGATAGAGTGAGTGATACTTGTTTTCGGGATAAAAACTCATATCAGTACACAAAACAATAAAAAAGAAAAGAAAAAAGAAGGTCAAAAATATGTCAAAATGTATGAAAGAGATATCAGTGAAATATGCCAGCACTATAGATAGATGAACTAATAAATCAGGATGAGCTTCGAGTGTTTATATTCTGAAAACAAGCACCACTTGCCCTATAAAACTCTAAGCCAAAAGATTGGGTTTGCTATTATGTATCATATACTCAGGGCCTCCACATCTCAGAGCCCGGCCCGGGACTTTGGACATTTTAAAATTTTTTACGTCTTGAGTTTTGAGCGAAATGTGAATAAAAGCCGACAATTGGTGCAGTTAAGGTCACTTTCGGTACTTGTAGTTTTATTACGACTCCTAATAAAATATACTATTCTGGGACTGCACTTGTTTTGTCGTTTATGTACATTATTTATTTATTATTTAATAAGTTGTAGCGGCTAGGCGATTCAGCTTTTGAAAAATATTAAATGAACATGCATAAAATAATTATTATGTACATTAAAAAAAAACTAAGAACCCAATCCAACAAATATAGGTTACGCCCGTCTATATTTCTAAACCCCATTCTTTTACACGCCATAACCTATTCATTGTTTTCCAGTTAGCGAGGCCCAGTCCGGGCCCCCACGGCGCCCGGGCCCGGGACAAGTGTACCCGGCTGTCCCCCCATGTGGCGGCCCTGCATATACTACATTTCAAAAAAAAAAAATTGTAAAACTCACTTTGCCTATTGCATAAATGGTCTGTTATAGATAAGTGCCTCTGTCTCCCATGTTAAAAAGTGAATCTTTGGAGACTCAATATATCGAAAAAGAGTACCACATGTGTTCAAATAATTTTCCAATGCATTAAGTACACTTCAATTAACATGTCGGTAAATTTATAAAAAATGGTTTGAAACTAAAAGCATAATTAATTTATTTTAGGAAATTTATGTTATAAATTCAATTAATACATCGCTCGAATCAAACATGGGGAGATTTTTAAGGGTTGTATTTTGGGATTTTAAGGATTGCATCAGTTCAAGAATCACCTCAGATGACCTTGGGTCAGTTTTTGTATAAGAACGCTCAGATTGTTTTCATCAGAACTTAAATAAGCAAAAATACAAAATTTTGAGAAAAGTCATATATTCAAAGGGTGCTAACTTGGCTCCAAATGGGCCAATCGAATTTGTTGATGTCTCAATCAATTTGTATTTTTTAGCACTCAAAGGCAAAACACAGGACATAGTCTTTTATTTTTGCTAACAACTTGAAAAAAAAAGATTATAGAGTAAAACATCCTAAATTATGACATTTGGGGGGTTAGGCATAATCCAAGAAGTGTTGGGGTTTTTCTGGTCATGGATTCGGATTCAGCAACCCTAAAAACATATAGTAAACATGGTGTCCTCTCTGGGTCCAAACTTTTCTTTTTGTGTTTGTTGCTGTGTAATTAATTCATTAAGAAATTTGTTGGAACATCTAAACTAAATGAATGTAAAACGTCATGGTTGGGATTAGGCTAAAAGAACCCCTTAGCCGAACCCCAACCAACCCTTGACTTCTTATCTCCTCAACTGAGATAAGAAGTCAAGGTTCATTCAGTCCTTGGTATTTGTTGTTCGTTTCATTTATTTATTTATTGTTTTCGATGCCCAGCTTATTTCTCCAGCAGTGTCTGTATAATAGTAGGACATTTAAAAGCTATTCTACCTTGGCTTCCCCAGGTACAGAGCCTATGAAATATTGTACTTCCAAAAAGACTGCTGGAGAAATAAGTGGACCACAAAAAAAATAATAAAAAAAAAATAAATAATAAAAAATAAATAAATAAAAAATTAAAATTACTTACGGGGTAATACTACCTTGTAAATTGTTTTGTACGAATTTTTTTAGGGGATAAAATTCTTCCTTAACTTATCAAAAATTATATCTAAGAGTGTTTATGTGAAGAAAAAAAAATTAATTGGGTAAAAAATACGATTTTCCGAGTGAAATCCCCACGCAGAGTGAATGCTGTGCTGATTTGAAGATAATTTTTTGAGCGAGCTTCCATTTCTTTTTGGTCCTCCATTAATACATTTCAAAATTAAAACCCATTTTTTAATCTTTATCACAAGAAAGTATGAAAAAAAAGATTAAATAGGAAATGAACATTGCAGAACATTAAACTTTAAAGTCGTTTTCTCGAAACTATGTTTTCTAAATCGGGCGATACTCTGGCGATTGAAGATAATTTTTTGAGCGAGCTTCGATTGGTACCTTTTTAAGAGTTAAATTTTTTTTTTGGGCCTCCATTAATACATTTCAATATTAAAACCATTTTTTTTTATCTATATTACAAGAAAGTATGAAAAAAATTAAAGAGGAAAGACATGAACATTTCAGGACATTGAACTTCATTTTCTCGAAACTATGTTTTTCAAATCGGGCGATACTCTGGCGTCTTTAATTTTTTCCTGATCAACTTCAAATTTCATCTGCAGCTTCCTCATGGTATTTGCTAGAAAAGTACATAGGATTTTTTCGATTCATTGAATAATAACGATTTAATGACTGATTTGATGGATTTTTTAATAAAAAATGAATAATTGTTCACCATTTTTGAAAAAATTAATATTTCTTAAAAATCCTACATACTTTACTAGATTTAAACTTCTACTTTCGAAATAATTTTAGTTTTTTGTTCTAGATTAAAAATTGCCGCCTGCAGACTATCGCCCTTGAAAAAAAGAGTTTCCATTTGCCAGACACAGCGCCGCCAGTATTTTTTTCAAAGAATTGAAACATATTTTTTAGGATAATTTAACATCCCATATAAAAGTTTGATACTAAGAATTCAAAAATATTGATTTATTTCGTATTAATAAATTTAAGAAAAAGACTTTGGTTTTGATTGCACAAGATAGTATTACCCCTTAACTGTGTAAAATATTAAACATTTAATAATTATGTTTGATAAAGTAACTAAAAATTATGTAAGGTTTCTTTAAGGAAGTAAAATTCAATGAATTCTTTTGTCATTATTGAAATGAGAAAATTAACATTTCGGAATACTTAACTTCAAAGTCGTTTTCTCAAAACTAGTTTTTTTTTTTTTTTTTTTAAATTGGGCAGTACTCTGGCCGACTTCAAATTTTAACTGGAGCTTCCTAATGATATTTGCCAGTAACGTACATTTTTTTTATTTATTATATTAAAACAATTTTATGGCTGATTTTTGGACGCATTTTTCAATAAAATGAATAATTGTTCACCATTTTCGAAAAAAAATTAATATATTATATTGTAAAACAAACACAAAATATTATTTTTTTTTTAATCTATATTTTTAACGAAAGATCAAACAGTACCAATAACTGCTTCTATTTTTTTGCTACTGGCACTAGGGATAAGAACAGAACCATGTTAAAATGACACAGTTCCTGTGAGTCGGACCTTTTTACTTACTCAACCTATTCAAAACTGATAAAAACTTTCTTGACAACAGGCATGCTCCGTGAACAGATAGCCACTTTTGTGACAAGGCAATTTCCTTACTTCGGGACTGAAATCCATTGCTGTTACAACCTTTCGCAATGACAAGCAGTATGTTTTAGCGCGGTTCCTCCCTCCCCCATAGGGAGGAACCCCGCTTATAAGGTTGATACAATGAAACAATCCGGAAGTGCCGACTAGAAAATTTTGCGTTTCAGAACCCCTAGAAACCGAAAATAACGGTGGTTCAAATTTGTATATATATATATATGTATATATTTATTTATATATATATATATATATATATATATATATATATATATATATATATATATATATATATATTTGTCTGTTCGCTCTCTAAATAGAAGACGAATGGTCCGATTTTGATGAAATTTGGTACAAAAATCTGTCGTCCAATTTGAAAGGTCAAGTTCGTTAACCAGCAAAATCCGCCCACTGGAAGATGGCGTTTGGGGCGAAATTCGCGCAGAAAAAATCGTAACGCTTACGTTTTTGAGTTCATAAGCTTGTAAGTACTCGTTTTATAGGCTTCTTGGGCTAGAAAAACGAATGAAACCATTTTCAAGGCGATAGCTTTAACCGTTTTTGAGAAAATTGGAAAAATAGTTTTTGAATACCGTTTTTGGTTTGGGTACTTAGAATCAAGGGATTCAGTTGAAACATTTACTGCATGTTCTACATTCATTAAAACTAATATGTTGAAATTTTGGTTGCGTTTGGAGTTAAGGAAGGGTTAGAATAAAATATTTTATTAACAGGCATAAAAAAGTTTTGGTAACTTTGTATACTTTCCTTAATATCTCGAAAAAGGTTGAGAATTTGGGAAACGGAAGAATACCATTAGAAAGCTTACTAAATGCTCTACAAAAAAGGTTCTAATAAAAGTTTTGATTAGGCGATGTCAATCGGAGAAATACCGTATGAAATGTCAGTTTTGGATTTGTCGATTTCCTTCAAATGTCTTGAAACTGTCGAGGCTCCTACTCCGAGTTCTTTGGCATATTCCCTAGTGTTTTTAATTGCTTATAGTAGTCAAATGTATTTGTCAATGAAACAGGATACGTATAATTAGAATCAATATTTTGTTTGTTAGAATTCGAAGATGCCGTATGAATATCTAGATGTGACAGTACTGGTGTTGATTTCGTTCTTTAGAATTACTCTTGGTATTCCCTATTTTCATCTGTTACCCATAGTTTTTTATTGTTAGTAGATTTTTCTTATTGATTATAGAATATTAATCTATTTGGCTATAAAACAGGATACGTAAAATTAGTGACAATATTTCGGAGATTTCTGAGCGAAATACGTTTAAGATTTTCTACCACCACGAACGGCTTTTTTCCTCTATTTTTATCCACTAGATAGGCTTTATTTTGCATATTATTCTATATAAGTTTTATTCAGCAGGGGATTCTGATGAAATGTCGTGTTTTTGCTGTGGATTTTAAATACGATGTATCTAAGATTGGATAACATTAGCGAGTCTACATAATTAAGAACCGACGACGGAGGATTACTTCTTGCTATGATTTAGTCTACATACGTATATTAAGTCCTAAATCCAATCCTCCTAAAGTTCAATGA
The DNA here is from genome assembly GCA_946811695.1 of Gonocerus acuteangulatus. NCBI lineage: Eukaryota > Metazoa > Arthropoda > Insecta > Hemiptera > Coreidae > Gonocerus > Gonocerus acuteangulatus. Next base: position 82,005,324 of record OX328126.1, read on the forward strand.
CGTAGAAACCAGGGGGCCGCAGGAAATTTACCTGCTAAGAGTTAATCCTCAAGAGCTGTAAATATACCCCAGGTATCTGCCGACACAAATACAAAGCCTAGGCGGAGAGCACCCCAAAAACTCAGATCCAAACATAAGGTTATATACTAAATATTGATAAAGACTACTTAGTTGTAAACCGATTCATCAATTAGCAATCAATAGTTTTCAACAAAGGTTATATACTAAATATTGATAAAAAGTATTTAATTAGAAAAAAAAAAAAACAATATTCCACAAGACTTGTTTTTGGTCCATTTGTGTCTACTCCATAGACTTAATTAGGTATATTATTCTATTGTAGTTGGGCAACTAAACTTTGTTTTATTTTGTTAAATAAAGTTTTTTTTCTTGATTTGTTATTCGTCAAGACTTTTATTTGTCCTTGTGTATTTACTAGATAGGTTTTATTCAACATATTATTCTATATAGGCTATATTAGGCTGGGTATTCTACTCAATCTTGTGTACTTCTTCTTGATCCTTCTGTACATGGGCGTATATAAAAACAATTTCGGGGGGGGGGGGGGGGGGCTGAGACCATTTCCAGGGTATGGAATACTAAATATTTAGATCTTGGAATAGTTTTAGGCAACTAAAACGCTATTACACGTAAAATAAAATATGTTTTATGAACTAAGTGATCTTATTTAATTTATTTTTAAGGGTTTTACGAGAAGTTTTTATCATCAATTCAAAATTTCGGGAGGGGCTGCAGTCCCCTCAGCCCCCCCCCCTCATATACGCCCATGCTTCTGTATCCTCTAGAAAGGCTTTATTAGGCATATTTTGTATTGATTTATAGAGCTTTGCTTTAGAATGAGAGCCAGATTCTGTAATTTCCGTTTCTGTGTAAAAGTTAGCTACTGTCGGTGTCCCTGACGCCTTAATATCACTTTTATTCGAGATGTTCGAGAGGATTTTGACAATTTTCACAAGATATATAAAAAAAATAAGTTTATTTTTTTTCTAAGCTTATCAAATGGCACTAGGGACATGAACGGAACCGCGCTAAGATGCTGCAGTTCCTGCGAGTCGGACTTTTGTAAGCACTAATCACTCTTGTATCAGAGTTCATAAAATTACACTTTGAGCCTATGGAATGGAGATTTTATTTTCATGTGTACACAGAGATCTTGTTCCATAGATATTATATCGTCGCTACAAATGCAAAGTATCGAACGTGGAAATCACCACTTTTCAGAGTGGAAAAGCATTTATTCATAACTTTTTTTTGGACAGTCAAATATTCGGCAGATTTGACCTTTTTATAGTGGAATTCTTTCCCTTTAATAGAGTGATCTAAGTTTATTATTTATTTATTTTTTACGGCGCATCTACTTCTAGGTCATTAGCACCGAGAGTGATCTAAGATTCAAGAATTTGCCGTACATAAGTCCAGCAGAAATTAGTAAAGATTGACAATGAAAGATGCATTTTTTCACATTCGTTACTTTGCATTTGTATCGACGATATTATACCAACATTGAGATATTTGACTTGATATTATTTATTAAAAAAATGGTTTGGAAACCTTTTTAACAAAATAGAAACAAAATTAAAAAAAAAAAATGTTTTTAAGCCTGCCGTTGATTGGTCCAAAGCTCAGAATGAGAAAATGGTGACAGAAAACTTTTCATGAAAAGAAATAATGAAAACGTAATAGCAGAAATGGGAAGTGATAGGAATTGAGTTCTCAGATATTTGAATGCCGTCCTGTCGAACCAGGCTCCACTCCATGGGTCTCTGGAGATGTGCGTTCCCCTCTTGTAAGGGTTAGGGTTTTCAGATATGCATAAATGTAAAGAAATAATATTTAAGGAAATATGTAATTGATAAAATAATGTCAGTAATTGGATTTAGCATTAAAGTTTGTTATATGTTGTGTAAAAATGAGGAATTTACTGTGTTGCATTGGTGAAAGCATCCTTGGTAAACCATAACAAAATAATTCACATCCAAAAATAATGAATATTAAAGTAAAAATGAATTTCAAAATCCTACCTTTTGCCGAATGAAGAGATCAGAATCACGCAGCTGAAGTCACTGCCTGCAAGAGAAAGTATATCATTAATTAAAGTTATATATATTTTTTTAAATTTTAACTACAATAAGAATAAAAACGTGAAAAAAATGTTGCAAAGCACTTTAACAGTATTTATTTTACACATTTGGTTCTTATGATACATATTTTATACACTATAATTAAATCTTTTATGTTGTAGATCCCAAGTTGAAAACTAAGATGTTCTAGGTAGTTGGTAACAGCTTATATAATTTAGTCTTCAATAGTTTTGTATTTTAATTACATTTTTGTCGTGGAAACGTTTCAGCTATAAGCCATTTTCAATCCAATTGTCTGTAAAATACAATTAATTATACTGGTTAGGATATTAAGTTAAAATATGAACAAATAATAAACATATAAACATTAGTATACTCTAATTTTTATGTTTATTATTTGTTCATATTTTAACTTAATATCCTAACCAGTATAATTAATTGTATTTCACAGACAATTGGATTGAAAATGGCTTATAGCCGAAACGTTTCCACGACAAAAATGTAATTAAAATACAAAACTATTGAAGACAAAATAAGCTGTTACCACTATCTATAATTAAATCCATTTCTATTTGTATTTAAAAAAAAAAAATACTCTAAAACTTGTTCTAATATATCATAATTTTTCCCTTTAATTAACCAAAAGATAATTAGTTTTTTAAAAAGGAGTATTTTTCATCACAAATGTTTGTTTTCATAAGTTTTTGAATGGCTCCAAATTCAATCAGGATGATTCCACTACAACATAAATTCTGTGATATGAGTAATAAAAACGCAGTTTTTATTCCCCTATATGTTTGGTTTTCGAAACATTTCTAAACTTTGATAAGCCTATTCGAGATTAAGGAAGCACATTTAATATGAAAAATAAGGCAATGAAAGAATTAAACTACAATTTTTGCTCAATTAAGGCCATTTATGTGCCCTATTTTTAATTTTGTGACTTTTTCATGCAGTAGACATACTGATTACATCATAAAAATAATGGTATTTTTATGAAATTATTTATTCTATATGCATTATAAATATTAGAGGAAAACAAAGATAAGGATAATAATGTACAAAGAAATTTTTCATATAACTGAATATCTTTTCAATCTAAAGGATATATTACCCTTGCAATAAATTTAGTTACCAGTGAATTACCCTTTCACAACTGAAGGATACACGTACTAAGAAAAGCGTTTCCCCAGCTTGCGATTTTCAAAGATAGAAATATAATAATAAATGTTAATTTGGATTTGTATAAACATTTTTTAATTTATTTACAACTGGTGTTCTGTACAAATCAATTTGAGAAAACATGAATAATATAATTTGTGAATGTCTGAACAACGGAAATTTATTAATTATAAGCCATCAGGAATTAGTTGGGATTCGGCTAAGAAAACATCAATACAATTTTTGTAAAAAAAAATCTGTATTAAGGACGTTTCGGCTACTCATTGGTAGCCTTTCTTAGCTAAAATGGCAAAAAACAAAGAAAAAACAGAATTAATAAACAGAAAAAAGGTTTAACAGTAAGGTACCTGCTAGATCTATACATACAAAAAGAATTTGTTGTTAAAATATGAGAACAATTATTTTGTTACTGAACAGGTAAGTGAACAATAGTTGTATATCCAGAATTTAGTTCTAGAGAATCAATAGAGCATACAAAAAAAAATTAAAATGAGGTATGTACAAGTCAGTAGACAGTAATAATAATATTAATTTATCGGACTACTCATTGGTAGCTACGTTTCGGCTACTCATTGGTAGCCTTCGTCAGCTAAAATGACAAAAAAACAAAGAAAAAACAGAAAAAAGGTTTAACAGTTAGATAACTGGTAGATCTAGTATAGAATCCAGGCATTATTTAGAATGCCTAGGCATTCTATACGATGCCTAAGCAGTTTAGGCAAAGTATAGAAAGTATTAGTTTTTACAACATATTACACACATTGCCTAGGGATTGTATAAAATGCCTAGGTATTCTATAGAATGTCTGTTCCTTATTTGTCATTGTATAAAATTAAAAAGGTTTTGAGTTTACTCTATACACTTTAACCTAGGTAATTTGAATAACTTTTAAAATTGGTTAAAAACAAGCTCTTCTCGTATGGCCAACAATTTATTTAAAACAATATATTAAGTGAGATTGTTATTTACATACTAGAGCTACTTGTTGCAGCAGGGCTGAGTATTGTGACACCTAGAATTCCATTTTCTTTGCTCTTTTACACATTTACACTCTGTACTCTTGACACTTATTCACTCCTAGGAGCTATATATTCTGTCTTTCATACTTTACCTAAAGCGCAGTAGGCATTCTATAAAATGCCTCGGGAAAGTATAAAATACGCTTTATTTCATACATTGCCAGCTGGATTTAGGCATTCTATACATTGCCTGATAGTACACTTTGCCGGTAACATATACATACAAATCAAATTTTTTTAAAATACAAAAACAATTTGTTGTTAAAACATGAGAACAATTATGTTATTACTAAACAGGTAAGTGAACAATAGTTGTATCTCTATAATTTAGTTCTAGAGAATCAATAGAACATAAAAAAATTAAAATGAGATATGTACAAGTGAGTAGACAGTAATAATAATATTAATCAATTTTTTAAAGTAAATAAGACACTACATACCAATGAATGTGCCGGGAGGCAGAGAAAGACCAAAGTTAACTCTTAAGTAACCATTTTGAAAATATACCTTCAGTTACATATAATTTTTACATTGTTGTAAATTCTGAATAAATAAATAAATAAATAGTATATTAGTTACATATACCCTGGAAGATTCCTGTTTTCTTGTATATTTTCACGATACTTAAGAGTTAACTTTGGTCTTTCTCTGCCTCCCGGCACATTCATTGGTATGTAGTATCTTATTTACTGTTAAAAATTAATTAATATTATTATTACTGTCTACTGACTTGTACATACTTCATTTTAATTTTTTTTTTTTGCATGCTCTATTGATTCTCTAGAACTAAATTCTGGATATACAACTATTGTTCACTTACCTGTTCAGTAACAACATAATTGTTCTCATATTTTAACAACAAATTCTTTTTGTATGTATAGATCTACCAGGTACCTTACTGTTAAATCTTTTTTCTGTTTATTAATTCTGTTTTTTCTTTGTTTTTTTGCCACTTTAGCTAAGAAAGGCTACCAATGAGTAGCCTTAATTGCTAACGTTGCCGAAACCTCCTTAATACAGATTTGTTTACAAAAATTGTATTAATGTTTTCTTAGCCAAATCCCAACTAATTCCTGATTGCTTATCACCTGGACAGGTAACTATCTAATCTTCGTGGTTAATTAATTATAACATTTAAATGAATAGTCGGCATGTAATAATTAAAAAAAAAAAATAACTGTATGGGAAAATTGCAAAAAAAGTTTGTTTTCGTCGCAACAGAATAATAGCAATTTGTATGAAGAAGTCAGTTGTGCATTGAAAAATAGAAAATTCCAGTGGCAGGCTGGTCAGATTTGAAGAAAAGCCCATTCTGAATTAGCCCCCACCAGAAATGTTTGTCTAGAGCAGCCTATTTCTGTACCTAAGGTCTTGGGTTCGATTCCTGCTAGGGGGTGGTGGCTTTTCTTAGAAAAAAATAAAAGGCATCAGCCCTATCCTGGCTAGAAAAGGGTGGAAAACTATAGATATCCCGTATTAAAATTCGTTGTCAATAATGAATGGGCGATTAAATTGAAATAAATAAATTAATAATGCTATCAGGTAATCTTGCTTGCCTTCCAAGGTTCTTTCCAAAGGGTACTAATAAGAAAGAATACTCTAAGAAATTCAAACAAAATGGCAAACTGGGGTAAATATTTAAGGAAATCACGAGAAAATTATGGAGAAATCAATAACAATTTAAAGACGCTGAACATCTGAAGCCCGTCCTTGTACACGGTACTCATCATGGCGGATACACAGCAACTCAGCCAAGACGGGAAGGAGCAGGAGAGAGCAGATTTACAGGGAGAAATCATATGAATTTCAGGCAGAGCTAATGTTAAGAGAATTGAGGGAATATTCTATAATTCTTTAAATAAATTAATTATTGAGGGAAAATGTAAATGGTTTTACTAACACTATGGAGGGTAAGTGGAGCAATCAGTTATAAGACATAGTTACTGCATTGGTTAGCTTAATTACAAACATTAAACTTTTATTTCCATATTCAAACAAGCCGTGGATTAGTATTATAGAAAATCGTCTACCTAAAAACGGGGAAAACATTTCTATCTCGCTTACCTGAAGGACGTACAAAACAGCAGTATCTTCTTAAAAACACTAGAGATGATATCTTATACGATTACAGTTTCTTGAAGAGAAGCTGTAACTTTACAAGGAGAGCGACACAACAATCCCGAAGTGGCCGTCACTAAGAACTAAGCTTAGTTGGAAGAAGAGAGCTTAGCTCGGAGAAGTTAGAAAGAAGGGGGTGGGAGGAGACCACACTCTCTCATTGGCTGGGTCTCGCTTCCTCCAATCCCAACAGCTAAGACCTCTACCATGAACCACCTCAGCAAATAACTCCTCTCCAAATGGAAATATACCACTTCTCTTTTTTGGAGTTACATATATATTCATTTTCAACTATTTAGGGCATAACATTAATTTACAATGAATTTATAAAAAGTTGGATAGTTCACGCCACATTGCTGAGGAAACTGACTCATATATAAATAATATCTGTTTATCAACCCCAAAAAATAAATCGCATTTGAAATTTTAAACGCATTTCCCCTCTCAAAAGGGAGAAAACTCATGGGCCTAAATAAGGGAGAGGACGCTGTAGCCCACCTCCCCCCCCCCCGAAATTTTGATTTAATCGGTGAAAATGTGTCATAAAAACCTTAAAAATAAATTAAGTGAGATCACTTAGTTCAGAAAAAATAATTTTTTTTAAGGTGTAATAACGTTTTAGTTGGCTAACTATTCCAAGCTCTAGATTGTTAGTATTACATACCCCCCAAATACTATATTTATTATACAGGGTGATTCAGGTCTAAGTAGCCAAACTTTAGTAGGTGATTCTAGACATCATTTCCAACAAAAAAGTTCACTTCATGTATAGGCTGGGTGAACCTAGGGACGATCTGGGCTCCCAAATCCAACCCCCGATCGACAGCACTAGAAGATAAAATCTATAGTGCGCGCTCGGGTTTTGAACCTGGGGCCTCCAGTTCATTAGTCTAGCACTCTACCACTGAGCTAACCTCAAGTCATGAAGAAGTCATTAAAATAGCTTTCACAGAAGTAGTTGAAACCCTGTTATTGTGTCATCGAAGCAACAATTTTGAATCGGAAGTACAAAGGCAAAGGCGTTTGATACCACGGATTCATTTGATCCCAAACGACATTCCTATATCTATTCATGTCAATCGACTTTAAACCGTTACAATTCCCAGTGCGACTAGCATTTGCAGTCTCGATAATTAAATCGACAAGTCGCTAGGTATTTCTGGCATCAATCTTAAAAATTCATATTTTTCATAAGAGCAGTGTGTTCGATTTTGAGTTATCAATTGATTTTAAAAGTTCAAAATGTCCTCTATATACTGGTAAAGAAAAGGATTTTCAAAAATCAATAGATCATGCTATTTTTTTAATGGTGATGTGAAAAGTTGGCTTCAAAATAAGACATATATCAGCGAATTTTAAAACTAAGTAAGACACATTAAAAATAAAAATTCCTTCAAAATAGATAATATAACAGATAAACTTCGCAAATTCCTCAAAAACATTCTTCTGAACTTTTGACACTTTAACATTTCTTGTGACAATTTAATTTTAAAGAAAATTGTACAAGTGTATGATATTAAACATAAGACTTGTTCAGTTTTTGGTGTTTCCTGAACAAATTGGTTTCAATGATGTGTCTTGTTTTGATTCTAGACGCCTCATATATATATATATATATATATATATATATATATATATATATATATATATATATATATATACAGTCACACACGTACATACATACAATCGTATAATATATTTATGGCCTTCCATATTATATAGATTATACCTTGTTAACTTGAAAGACTATGGGCATTTCTTGTAACTATTAATTGTAAGAGATCCGTCCAGCTTTATATAAAATTCTTCTAATTAATATATCCACTCCCTGTAATAAAATAACATAAGATTGTATCTATTTATGAATAAATCTGACGCGGTTCTTGGGATTTGTTTAGCTTATCCTTAGAATAGCCAGTACCTGCCTTCTCCTGTACCTAGGCTTGGACCTACCTGACCGTCATAAAACCCTTCATACAACACACAGTTCAACCACCCTCATAAAACCTAGAAGCTAATCCCTTTGATGCAAACTTCACCGCCGTACATTCCTTACTATTCAACTGTACTGTCTTGCCCTACAAACCAGGAACGTATAAACTGTACATATCGACGATACAAATGCAAAGTATCGAATATGAAAACAACGCATTTTTCATTTTCAATCTATACTCATTGCTGTTGGACTGATGGACTTTTATTCATTACTTGTCAAATAGTCGGCAGATTCGATCTTTTGACAATGGTTAATTTTCCTTTCACTGATTGAACTAAGATTCGAGAGTTTGCCGTCCATCAATCCAACAGCAATCAGTATAGATCAGTCTTAATCAAAGAAATCCTGAAAATTCTAATTTTTCTATGCCTTTTAAGTCCAATAGGACTGGCGACTCCAGGACTAAATTCTGATTTAGCTATTATCGGCCGTTAGTTTTACATTATCGCAACGAAGCACAGTACATGATGCCCAACCAATAAGAAATATGTGTTTTTTTTTAAAAAATGTAGATTAAAACTTGCGGTTTACTCCACAACAATGTAAAATTATAAAAAAATATTCAGGAATGCTTCACTACTGCCTTTCTGAGGAATGTGCTTAGTAATGCAGCTCCTGCGCGACAGATTTTTAGCGTGTCTACTTCCTCCTTTCATCGAGAGGAACCCCGCGTGTGTGTACAGAGAGAGAGAGTGAGAGGAGAGGAGGGTATTATGGAATACCATTTACATTTCTGCAAATAATTTATTGATTTTGTAATGTAAATCCCCAAAAACTTTCTTAAGTAAAAAAAAAACATATTCGTTAGGCTGTTATTAAAAAGATATTATTAAACAAAGAAAGTTTCAAAAGGAGGTTAATGTAAATTGTCCGTTAATATGGAATAGGTAGCTTAAATCATGGAAAAATGAGTTAAAGGAGACAATAAATAATAATTGTTAACGAAAAAACCCAAATTTTAATATGTTCTCAAGCCTGTTTACAAAATATAATCTTCCGTCCCAGTTCCATGTCATGGTGAGTCCATAGAGAATAGCTCAAGAACTGAATCGTAATTTCTCCTTGGTGGTCTTCAAAGAATATTTTATTACAGAAGATATATTCAGAATCTTTGATTTCATGTTATTTTGATGACGGCATGAAGTGTGAAACTATTCATCGGTGCTATTAATGGAGTCACCTCTTGTAGGTTTAGGTACTGAAAGTCTGTCTAAATTTAATTTCTTAACTTGTTTCTGAATATTCGTAGCCTTTTAGCGCGCTCCATAGAGAGGAAACCAGCTTATGACGTTGAACTCATGACGCATTCCGGAAGTGCCGACTTGAAAACTTCTTGTTTCAGAACCCAAAGATCAGGAAAATAATGGTGATTCAAATGTGGATATATATGTGTTCGCACTCTAGCTGGCTAAAAAATGGACCGATTGTAATGAAATTTGGCATTATTACTTTACTATAGAACCGCGCTAAGATGACGCAGTTCCTGCAAGCCGGACTTTTTTTCTAGAGATATCTGAAATAAATGAAAAAAATATAAACAATGAAAAAATAAGACCACACTCACACAGGCTACTTAAAGAAAATTTTTAAAAAGCAATGGTGTCGTTCATACAATTTAACAATTTGTGGTAAATTTCCATTTTCCATGATGCGAAAACTTGCGGCTATATAAAACGAGGCAACAAATACCCATCTCCACGGAACGAACAGCTCAGACTGAGGAGAGGAGCCTTTTTCCGACGACCGTTTTCCGACAAGCACATGGATCGGGTCACACACGACGCGAGTAACCCCGGTATCGACATCCTGAGCATACTTCCTGAGGCATACGAAGCGAGCAGCCTCGCACTGTCGATACTAGGTTACGTTAGGTGAGTTGTTCTGAAGATATCGTCGATACAAATGCAAAGTATCGAATGTGAAAAGTGGTTTGGTACCTTATAGATGACTCTATATAAATATCTTATTATATATTTTAATTAGACTTAATGCACATTCGTTAGTTTGATTTTCTGTAATTAATAATTATTTTTCTTTAATTTTTGAGAGTTTGCCACATCAGGTAATGAGTATAGATTGAAAATGAAAATAGCGTTTTTTCACATTCAATACTTTGCATTTGTATCGACGATATTCCCACAAAAATAAGCTTGCCCCCTCTCAACATCCTGCTCAAAACAGATTTCAGAACGCTCTGGACTTTGTTCTATAATAGTCGATTCAAACCCCTCTTGTTAGTGATCTTGCGTTGAGTGAGAATGTCTGAACTTTAATTTCGTAAACTTTGCGTGATGTTTGGAATAGAAGAAGAGTTACAAAAAAATAAATAATATGACATTAATAAACATGAGAGTTTTTTGCACGTGTATTTTCTTGAAAAATACACTAAACGGGATATAGAATACTAAACAATTGTTTATTTCCACAAATTATTGAGAAAGTATAAACATTGAAACTATGGAGCTGGAGGGTCAGCTATCCGGTAGCAAGTTATTTTATTACCATTGAGATACTTCCCAAAGTTTTGCTCTCACAGGTGGTCTAGAGTCTCACTTTTCACAAAGGGAGAGCCGTTATATGTATGCAGTTCTTCTTATAAATACATCCACTCCCCGTAATAAAATAATATAGGATTGTATCTATTTATGAATACATCTCATGCAGTTCTTGATATTTCTTAAGATTATCCCCAGAATAGCAAATACCTGCCTTACCCTGTACCTAGACAAGTACCTACCGGACCGTCATAAAACCCTTCATACCACACACAATCTTCTGTTATTGTCAGGTAGCAAGTTATTTTATTGCCCCAAAGGAATGTTACAAAAGGTTCACCTTCGCACCTATTGTATTTCTGCACTCAAGGTTGGCCTGGAGTCAGACTTTTCACAAAGGGGGAGCCGCTGCTTTACCAGCTCGACGAAGCACATCTTTGTTGTGAGACTGTGCTCATCTGCAAATGGTCTTCGTAGGGCTACTTACTAAAGAAATGGAGAAGGTAAATATTAATTATTATTTACAATTATCTTTGGAGGCCTGGTGGCATTGAATGCTAACGTGTAAGAACTCCATGCCTAGGGAGGACTGTTCGAGCCTCACAAAGAGTGGTGGCTTTTCTTTTCAATAACATCCTTCACGCAGCTACATAACAAAGCAACTTCAGGAACTTTATAGTTCTTCCGGAATAATTTGTATGAAATAACCAACAAAAATTAAAAACAAAAAATAAATAACAAAACGCGAAGGGAGATTTGGTCAGGATTTGATCTTGATATCATAATAAAACTCCATTTTGACAGATCAATTTCCAATAACCGATGAGCATATTTCTTTACTCCAACGGAAATTATCTCAAACTGTTGAGCTGAAATTAAAAAAAAGTGGGCGGAGATAGGAGCAGATGTATTTTTTGAAGAAAAAAATCGGTTTTGGCTCGATGAGTATTTTTTTTTAATGGGCTCCTCCATCACCTGAGCCCAGCCGAGTGCAATTCAGAGGCGGGGGCCGACCACAAAAATATTTTTCATGTGAGTGATTTATCAATACCATTATTGTGGCTATAAGACTGGTAAGTGTGCACAATTTCAAGTTTCTAACTAAACAACATCAAAAGTTATTGAGTTTTGAGCTCTTTTGACGGTTTTTGACCACTGTGCGTCGGCAAAAAATAAAACACAGTTTCTTACAAAAAATGTATTTTTTTAAAAAAAGAATACATTTGATCTTTTATATTTGGTATGAACAGCTGACTCAATTTTTATTTTTATTTTTTTTTTTTTTTACGGCGCATCTACATCTAGGTCATTAGCGCCGACATCCAGGGTGCAGCGAGGAATTTTACCAGCGAGCCGTGGGATGATAAAATTCCTGCCGGAGGTTGGGAATCGAACCCACCATCTCCCGCTTATGAATCCAAGGCGCTAACCATTAGACCACGGGAGACCCCCTTTTTTTTTTTTTTTTTTTTTTTTTTTTTTTTTTTTTTTTTTTTTTTTTAACGGCGCATCTACATCTTGGCCATTAGCGCCGGGCTATCTATAGGTTGCCATCCTTTTCTAATGCCAACAGCACGTGGTCGGTCACCCATTCAGGTACTGACCACGCCCGACGTTTTTTTTTTATTATTTAAATTTGTAACGTCCATTTATTATTATTAAATTTTAACGTCCATTTATTATTAACTACGAATTTTAGGACGGGTTATCTATAGGTTACCACCCTTTTCTAGCCAGGATAAGGCTGATGCCTTTTCTTTTTACTAAAGAAAAGCCACCACCCCTAGTGGGAATCAAACCCACGACCCTTTAGCACGGAGTGCTTTTATTATTGACAACACGGAGGCCCGGTGGCCTACATGCAATCTATATATATATATATTATAATTTCTCAAGGACATGTTTTTTCGGTTTACCATAACTTCCCTAATACTTCATCTATTTTAAAAAATAAAGCATCATTTTAAAGCTTTTCTTAACCGCTACGCCGAAAAAATATAAACATTACTCACATTTCAGTTGTTTTTCAAAAAATTACAATTGAAAAAATGTTTTTTTGAAATCCCGCCCTCTACCTATCGATCCTCTATCGATGTCGAAATGAAACCGATTTCAATTTCGTGCATATATTATCTTATGCCGCATTTAATTTCGACTTAAAATATTGATTAAAGGTATTCGATCTGCTGATTTATTTATAAGATGAATTAGATTAATCAAAACTTGAATTTATATTTACTTCCCTAATCCGCTCGCACTCATTTTATTTTACTTAGTCCATGACGACCAACATACTTGGATTCTGCTCTCTGTAATAAATAAACCTGGCGATCAAATCAGATTACTCACTTAAAAGAAATTATACACATGAAACTGTAATAATATATACACAATGTAAACATATAGACAATAATGTAATATATATATATATAAAAAAAAGAAGTTCGACCTACTTCAGGCACTCTTCTATTTGGGAATCGGCGAGCAAACTCTCACACCGTTTCTAAACTAGAAAACACATACAGCGGAGCGATTCAGAGCACCTAAGGGGTAGAAATACACTTACAGCGGAGTTACGAACTCACTCGTGTGCTAAATCATAACTGGTGACTGAAGTAAACAAATCCAAAATTGTAGGCATTCAAAGGCAGACGCTGTTTGGCGTTTTTTAATAGTTTTTATTAGAATTATTTGTTGTAATAATTTTAACTGTCAGGTTTTGTACAGTTGTCATGCAAATTCATTGTCACATATTTTTAAATACACTACTACTAAAATCACGGGTTTTAACTTACTATTAGTCAGCAGACTGTCTCATGACGAGCGACAGGGTAGGCCGGACATTCATTAATATCTCCGGTTCTACTGGTCCTAGAGTATTGCTTCTGATGTCATTTTAAAGAAAATCCATTAGCCATTTCGCCAATTGAGATATAGCGGGTAGGATGACTTTTGAATGTATATATATATATATAGTAGTAAAATTTAAAAAAAAATCCATTTATGTAGTATAATAATGAATCTATAATTTTAAGTTGGAAGAATATATAATATTCCTAAAATTTGAAATGTTTTTTATTTTTATTATTTATAACGAGCATTATCAGATTTTAATGTGTTTTTTTAAGCGAAATCCGTTTTTAGACATTAGCACTAAAAATAAAATATCTAATGAATAGGCAAATTTAGGCAAGATCTGACTACATAGTAAATAAGACAATATACTTCTAAAATAGTGTCAAAAGGTATTTTTCCGGGCAAATGCCGGCGATCTGTGAATTCAATTAAATAGCATTATTTTCTGCTCGATATAAAAAATAATAGGTGAATTTTTAAAACCCTTTTGTTCCATTTTTTTGTTTATTATAATACCCTTAATGTGTTCTGGAAGCAAGAATAATTTATAAAATGTAATAAGAGACAAACATGAACGTGATCAAGACTTCACGACCAATGTAATTAGCTAAGGTTCTTTTCGGTCCCCTATTTACTCCTAAAGTTTTGACATTTAAATTTGGGACACCCTGTACATTTGATATCTTGTTAACTTGAAAGACTATTAACATTTCTTGTAACTATTAATTGTGTGATATCCGTCCAGCTTTCAATAAAATTCTTCTAATTAATATATCCACTCCCTGCAATAAAATAATATAAGATTATCTATTTATGAATACATCTCTTGCAGTTCTTGGAATTTGCTTAGCTTATCCTTAGAATAGCAAATACCTACCTTATCCTGTACCTAGACAGGTACCTACCGAACCGTCATAAAACCCTTCAAACCATACAGTCAGTCCCACCACCCTCATAAAACCTAGAAGCTAATCCCTTTGATGCAAATTTTACCGCCGGACACATTCCTGACTATTCAACTGTACTATCTTGCTCTGCAATCCAAGAACGTATATACTCCTTATACGTAATTTAATTTAATAACATAATTTGTTTATAATATCTCACTATTATAATGCAAAGATGATTCGAATAATACTAAACTAGCAATCCTTTGTTTTATGTAAAATAAAGAAGAACTGTTATTTCGAATATACGTAATTATTAATATTACGCAATTTTTCATCTCGTTGGTATTTTGTTTGATTTTAGTTGTTTAATCACGAAACTGATTTGTAAAAAAATGTTAACCCTTAAGCTACTGGAATTATGGATGGAAGAATTTATGTAAAAACAATTTCAGTGTTCATCGTGAAATCTGAAATTTGTCAACAACTATCGACTAATACTCCAGGCAACGAAGAGTTAGGGAGGGAAATGTTTGGAACACAATTTCTGACTTCGTAACTTTGAGCTAGTTGGAAGGCGAACATATCGAAAGTCCCCGCCTGTAGCCTTTGAGAAGAAGGTTCCATTTTCGGGTTCTCAATTATATCTCGGAGACCATGCGTCCTAACGACATAACCATCCTATAACAAATGAAAGCTAATTATATGTTCTACAAGCTCTACTCATTCAAGTTTTTCAATATATCTTTAGTTCTCGAGATATCCGCTCCTGAAAGACCGTATTTTGTGAAAAACACTGTTGCCCCATACTTTTAATTTTTTTGACTGGATAACTCTTCAACGATGTACCCAGAAAATAAATGTCGGTTATAGGATTGTAGAGCATTACATTCTCTTCAATAATATAAATTACTTTACTATTTTATGTTTTTTCCTTAGAACTTTAAAACAATTTCTTGTGAAATCTGCAATTTGGTGACAACTGTCCATAATAAATCTTTCAATATCTAACCATTTCCAGCCAACGTATAGACCGAAATATGCTTTATTGGTTTTGACTTAGTTAAGTTAAAATAAAATAAAATAAAAATAAAAAAAAATAAAATAAAATAAAAAAATTAGATTCAAATAATTTTTTTTCTAAAACAATGAAGTACCATTTTAAACAATGGCAAACCTCTACAAATAGCTGTCTAAGAAAAGATAGAATAATTTAAGAAAAAACTAATATCAATAGTCCACATTTATATGGCTTTTAGTATAACTCTAATTTACATGGCAATATTTGAACAAAGGTTGTTTCTAATTGGAAATTTAATGTAGATTCTAAAAATGTAGTTGTTATTTACAATATATTAATCAGAAAACACAGTTTTCTATAATAAAAAAAAAAAGAAGAAAAACCAACAGTTTTGAAAATAGACAAAAGTTTTCTATTCTAATCTTTCCAAATTCCACCAGGCACGAACTTGATGGTTGGCTAGATGGTTGAATTAGAGAAACAACTTCTTGGTTAATATTGATTTATAAGAGGTATTCCTGTCACAATGTGTAATTTTTTGTTTTTTTCTCAGAAAGCATATACTTATGCTGACCTATTTTTTTACTGTCTTTAATAATAATATAACTTCTTTATTTACCTGAATGTATTTTTATGCTTAATATATACATATACAAACAAGTATTTATTTATTTTTTCTTTATTAGATAATTATATTTTGTTATATAATTCAACCTTTTTCAGAAAACCTATTATTTTATCTAATATACATTTTACATTATCTCTTAATGCCTCTCTTATGTCTGGAGAGAAATTCAAGTATTTAGTTCTATCCTGAATGGGTGGCATTGGGATATTAAATGTTTTATTGTAAGGTGTTGTTGCATCTTGGAGGTTTCTCTCTTCCCATCAAATATCCATGTGTGACTCTTGTTGTGTCCAATCCTCATTACTCGTTATGACTAGCTTCTCCCTTCTATTTTCCCTTGTTGTGATGTTTCCTTAAATTTCATGTGTATGAAGGTATGTTTCTATTTTTTGCACTAGTAAATTGTTTGAGTAAATGTCCTGCAGGCTGCTTAGTGAACTTAAGTAGTCTGTGCGTAAGAAGCATATCGGTTTGTATTGACTGCTGGTTTGTTTTAGTATAAAGCAAGACCTATGGCTGTGAGTTCAACAGAGTTAATGCTGCAGAGTTTATTTCACTTGAGTTTCGAGGTTGTTTCTCCAATAAATGTGGCGCATGATGTGTGACCTTCCTTTTTTTCTATAATTTCTTAAACTTTATATTTTGCTTTGTGTACTGGCAGTTTTCATTAAGCTTTTGTGATGATTTTTGTGTGATTTGCATTTATTTGTGGTTGTTTTGCGGATGGAAGGAAGATTTTGGGCAGTGATCGGTGCATACTGTTTAGCTGCCTGCAATCGTGTTCATTCTAATTCCTATTGGTTTGTGGATGAAGGTTTGGTTTCAAATATTTGGGCTAAGCTCATACATTTCCTGTGTATGGAAATATTTTAATATGAAATATGCTTTAGTCATCACCTAATATTTATGCACGAATGGAACGAAAATGTACTCTCCCTGCTCTAATCCGGGCCACTTTCTGCCCATATTCTGTTCACCTCTTGTTAATTAGTATATGACCAAGATCTTAATTATTTTCCATAAAGGAAGAAGCCCAGAGGTCTGCAGTAAGTGAACAGGATTGCATAATATTTTGCCATTAGATGCTAAAAATGAGCCGGTAAAGCATGTTGCATTATTTTTAATTATGGCAGTAGGTACATGGCAGAAGGGAAGGGGCAATTTTTTTTGAGCCGTTTAAATCTAAATTCATTAATAATTTTTCTTATTACTACTTTCTTATTCTTTTTCAAATAAGAGATGTTAAAACATTACACCAATGGCATTCACACACATAAATGCAGGCTACACTCATATAAATATACAAAATACTTCTTTTTGAATTACATAACATATGTCTATTAAGCTGTCTCCGCTGTCTGCCCACAGAAATCTCTGTTACAGTTTTCTGGGCTTAATATTGATTCATATGCTCTTAAAAACTCCTGCTGGCCACACATATCTCTATTATCGCATCTGGCCAGTTTAACAGCTTTCTCATTCAAAAATACTGCCAACCTCATCTCCTCAGAAATCCCATAAGATCCTTCAGGACATCTAGAACAAAATAAACCAGAATTTTCATTACATTTCCAATTTAAATTCACCTTTGTTCAATATATTGTTGGGCTTATGGGAAAGAAACAAATCAGTGAAAATTGAGACTTTTGCCTCTAAAATGCATTTTATATTTTATAAGCCCTGTCAAATTTTTATGATTCAATTTCTGTTTAAAAAAACTTCCTCGATAAATGAACTATTTAATTTCATGAATATTCATTTTTGTTTTTAGAAATTAAATTTTCAGAAATTAGTGAATCAAGAAATTAGATATTTTACAATTTGTCTCATTATAATTTTTACATACATTATTGATTTGATAAATTAGTGAATCTGGTATATTCGTTATATAGATACTTCTGATTTTTCAATTGGCTTTAAGTAATGTTAGGAGTTCCTAACATTAGGTAAAGCCAATTGAAAAATCAGAAGTATCTATATACTGAATATACTAGATTCACTAATTTATCAAATCAATGATGTATGAATACACTCGTGTATAAAATTCATTAACTTACCAGCAAGGCCTCCGAGAGGAAAAACAGGCCCCTGTCCAAATAACTTCACTTAACCCCCCTTCATTAACATTTGTAATGAACAGCTGACTCAATTATTAATTTTGATTTAATTTACTAATTAAACCTTATTGAACAAGGTAAATGAGTTAATTATAGAGACTCGATGGTCGTGAGTGCTAAGGTGTATGCACTGTGCGCCTAAGATCGTGGGTTCTATTCCCACTAGGGGTGGTGGCTTTACTTTAGAAAAAAAAAAGGCATCAGCCTTATCCTTGCTAGAAAAGGATGGTAACCTATAGACAAATGTAAATAAATAAAATAAGTTGGTTGAATAAAACAAGTAATTATGACAAATTATATCGTCAATTACTTCCACTTGTCACTTTAATCAAAATACACATTAAAAGTGTGTTCCACGTTTTTCAATTTTATCCGATAGGCTCAGAGTGGTAAGTATTTTTTTTTTTTTTACCTACCTGTACAATACCGAAGCAATGTTTGCTGAAAAAGGGACTAAAACAGATGTTTTCCACTTCCTGTTGCCCATATCTGGATAGTTGGTTGCAGTTGGAGGAATTCTGTCTTCACCAATGCCCAGTGCTACCAATAGAATTCTTAGTACATCATCATGACTGAAGTATAGGGTTGCTTTTCTCTCTTCTCTACAAATTATTCATCACATTAGATATCTGGTGTTTTAACATAAGCTTGAATGCTTATTTAAGATTTCTTAGATACTTTGTAAGGCTCGTAACCATGTCTCCGAGTAACTCGCAGCCGAGTTTCATGGTGAGCGGATTTCCATAACCAGATCTGTAGTATTTCTTCAGGTCCTTCATGTACTCCATCACCTGGAAAATCAACAAAGAACTATGAGTTCAATAACAATCCCTGTATGTAAAATTCCTGTAAAAAAACATGGCTGATTAGGTTACTTAAAATCAATTCAGCTTATAGTCAGCCCTATCCTGGCTAGAAAAGGGGTGGTAACCTATAGACAACCCGTCCTAAAATTCATAGTTATTAATAAATGGACGTTTAAATTTAAATAAATAAATAAATTCCAAAAGAATTATTCAAAGGATTCTTAGTGAAATTTACTACAATGTTGCATTACTTAGATACGTTAGATAACTTCAACAAATTCCTAATGCCGGCCAAATTTCCTAATGACCTATTTTAAATCTGTAAGATGTTTTTGAAAGCTTGAGTGCCTTAGTTTTTTAAAAAGATATTTCAAATATGTAAAGCATTTTGTTTGGATTTCGCAAAACTTTTAAGTTAATTTTTTTGCTGATGCCTAAATTGCAAAATTATTTTGTAAAACTATCACAGTGATTAAAACAGAATTTATTGGGTGACTCTGTTTTGTTACGTAACCAACATTTTTTTTCAAGAATATGAAAGCACTAAATACATTTTAAGCTGCCGAAAAAAAGTATGTAAATATGTCTATTTTTTCATATTTATTGCTATTTTGCAAAGCTGCAAATTTAATGTTTCTAAACAATAAAACATTATTGGAAATTGACATGTTAAAGATTATCCACAGGAATTTCTGAGGTATAAATTATTTCCACTATAATTTGCATTTGATCCTCACCTCAGCCAACTTTATTTATTAGCTAATTAAATTTTATCACATGACGTTTCGGCCTCAGGACCATCCTCATAATACTTCATTCATATGTTCACATATTATTAACCCTATTTCAACAAGGGCTTGTCATCAATCATAATATTGATGCTGCTAACCTTTAAAATTTTAGTGACATTTGACTTAGCTTGTCACATCTTCTATAACTAAAAACCTTAAAATGTTGGAAAAATGTAAGGTTTTTAGTTATAGAAGATGTGACAAGTTAAGTCAAATGGTGCTAAGTCAAATGTAACTGAAAATTTAAAGGTTAGCAGCTTCAATATTACGATTGATGACATGGATGGTTGAAATAGGGTTAATAATATGTGAACATATGAATGTAGTATTATGAGGATGGTCCTGAGGCCTAAAATTTAATTAGCTAATAAATAAAGTTGGCTGAGGTGAGGATCAAATGCAAATTATAGTGGAAATTATTGGAAATGACATTAAAATATTTGGAGGCCTTGGGAAGGTCTCTAGCATGAATCCTTTTGGTGGTATAAACTGAAGATGAACAAAAAAAAGTCATGATTTTTTTCAATTTCTTTTATATTTAAAAAAAAATCTGGAATTTCCAATTTTTGCAAGCCTTAATTACAGTTATTTGAGTTGTTCCGGTGATATTCCCACAAAAATTAGCATGTCCCATCTCAGCATCCAAATATGTTTTTACAGATGATGATACGTGTTGGGGAGACATGCCTATAAATTCAACCTGAAGCATGATCACTCACCGTCATTTGCAAATTTGGCTCATTGTTTAAAATTGTAAGAAACCTCATTTAACTTAATTATTGGCAGTAACATCTTCACATTGGAACATGGATCTCAACTAATGAGCAAAGAGAAAATCAGATCGACAGCATCATAAGCATGTGAAATAGTTCCGTCCTAACTAATTTCAGATCTCATTGGGTTGCTATAGTTGATTCCGACCATTATGTGGTAGTATCTCACATACATGAAGAGACTCAATGTGAATAACACAACAATCAAGAATGTTTTGTCTGAATAAGCTCATATATTCTAGTGAGGCACGGAATAGATATATTAAGGAACTGGATACAAGGCTCCTGTTTATCTCTGATTTCTCTCTTCTTATAACTGGTTAAAATAATGTTGTTTTTCAGTCAGAATGAGAGTAGTGGCTTTTCCTTTTCCTAAAGAAAATCCACCATAATGGGAAAATACTGTAGGTACTTTCTTTTAAAGCAAATATATATACCTTGAGATTGTGCTCGTTGAATGGTATGCACCAGGCAGAAGTCTTTTCATGGTGCCAGGCAGTCTCATACCCACACACTTCATACATGGATGTCACAGTTTCTAAAAGATAAATTAAACATATAACGAATTTCTTTACCTTTGTAATGTATATTGATTTTTTTTTTTTTTTTTTTTTTTTTTTTTTAACAAATTCTTTGCTTTACAATTGAAGCATGTCACAACAAAGCTCTTTTCTTTTAAATTCCTTGACTACAATGGTGCTTGAAATAAATGGTTTTAGTCCTAGGTAGATTCCACCTCAGAGAAAACTTCTAAATTAAGAAACTAATCTGAAAAATAAGAAGTCAAGGGATAGTTGGATATAGGTTAAGAAAATCTGACTGATACTCTGAGATGAAACCATACTTCTTATCACCTCAGTGGCTAACTATGGAACTCTCTGATGAGGATGAAATTGAAAGCGCCCGAAGGAATTTGAAAAGCAGGAAGGCGCCTGGACTGTACGGAATCCAGTCGGAGTTATTGAAGTATGGGGGGAAAGAACTCAAGAAAGCTCTCCACAATTTTATTCTGACCATCTGGAAAAGGGATGTTATGCCCACGGAATGGACAACAGCCATTATCTGTCCAATACACAAGAAGGGTGATCAGACAGAGTGCGCTAACTATGCGTCTATGAGCTCCTCTCTAACATTCTTTTTGAGAGGACCCTCCCTCATGCTGAAAAAGAACTGGGAAGATACCAGGCTGGATTTAGGAGAGGATTTCAAGCCCGGACCAATTGTTCTCCCTCAGGATGATCCTAGAAAAGAGAATGGAATGCAAGGTAATCACCCATCACCTGTCAGTAGATTTTTATTGCAGCGTATGATAGTGTTGATATGACTCAACTCTGGTGTGTTTTGAAGGAGCTAAGCATCCCACAGAAGCTCATATGCTTAGTCAAGATAACCAAGCAAAACTCAAAATTCATAGTTCGCATTGGCTCTGACATCTCCAAAGAATTTGAGCTGAACAGTGGGGTACATCAAGGGGATGCACTCACCTGCCTGTTGTTTAACATGGTAGAAGAAAGAGCTGTTAGAGAGGCTGGTAATCAGACCAGTGGAACAATTTTGAATCGCTTGACCCAGCTCCTCAAAACCTGATTGAAATAGGTTATGACCTCAAGTATGCAGATGATATTAATATTATTGGACTATCTGAACAGGTAGAGATGCATTTAAAGCCCTTGAAGCAGCTGCAAGACAACATGGTCTAGGAGTCAATGAAAGAAAAACCCAGTACTTTTTTTTTTTCACAATATAATATCCCTATTCAGTGGGAGTTGATTTAGATTCTGCAGGTTCCATCTGTCGATACATTAAATTAGGTTCCATCTGCATTACAATTAAAGTAATATATATTATTTTATAATTACATTTTTTTTCTTCTGAATTTTAAAAGTATGACAACAATATCATAAAATCAAAATAGTTGGTGGTGAGGATGATCTGAGCTCCTCATTCGAAGTAGGACCTTTCAGATTTCAAAGAGTTAAAAGCTTCTTATACCTTGGGTCTGAAATGAACAGTAAGAATGGCGTGACTCAAGGGATATCGAGAAGAATCACTTCTGCTGATAGAGGTGTATGTGAGTTTGGCCAACATCTTAGAAGTAGATACCTCTCAAAGAAGACCAAGCTTAATATATAAATGATAATAAACTCTCATAAGACCAGTTTTATCATATGACTCAGAGGTTTGGACGATGACCAAAAGTGATGAGTGTGTTTGAACGACAAGTCCTCTGGAGGATCCACAGCTCAGTAAAGATTCCTGAAGTGTGGAGAAAAAAGAAAAATAGGAACTCACGTGTCTATTTGCCATCAAGGTCGGCATTGTCACTTCACGGCTCATTGTCACCTTCATCAGACTTGGAAGACTGAGATGGGCATGGAATTTGCCCAAAATGGATGACACTGAAATACCAAAAAAGGGAACTGCACTCGACAAGACAAGTAGGAAGGCCAAGGATCAGGTGGCTGGACAGCATAGCCAACGATGCCAGAACTCTCCTTGGTGTTAGGAACTGGAGCTGCAGCAGAAGACAGAGCCACCTGGCGGAGGCTCTTAGAGGTCCAGTCTCTGTGTCAGGACGTCATGCCACATATGAGCATGATGATGAACAACACAAATATTGTGAATTGTTTCATTTGAAGAGAATCTGTCGAACTGTAGAAGCATCGCCTTGGCTTTATACCGGAAAGATTGATTTAGACTAAAGGATGTAAAATATGAATGGAGAATAGCTTTTGGTTGTTGGAGGGCAAGATTTTTGCCCCTCTGCAAAACAATTTATTCAGCTATTTACTACCTGACTAGTCTCTCTTTATCACTATCAGTACTTATTTAAAGAAGCTCCACTTCAGAATCAATTGCATCAGATAACTTTGTGTTTATGAACGATTTATTGTCCTATGACATTAAAGGAAAATTCAAAATATATATTAATAATTCTAGATTAAAAATATTTTACTTTAAATAAAAATAAAAACTGAAATTAAAACTAAAACAGAACGTAAAATAAACACAAATTATAATAATAACCAAAATTATTGTTACGTTGCTACTCAGTCCAAGGTTTTTATATCCTGGCAGCCACTATAAAATTTTTTTTTTATTTATTATTATTTGTTTATTTGAAATCTGTACATAAATCATAAGTATAATTGTCAAGTTTGTTGGAACAGATAATTATATACAAGTTGATTAAAACAATAAAAATAAAACAAAATAAAAATAATAAAGTATTTGGAAGAAGCCGACCATTGTTGGTACTTCCAGAGGTGGCTAAACAAATATTTCAGTGATCACAGTAGGATCGGCTAAGTAAGTTTATCTCGGGGCCACTATCTTTTAAGCTGCCTGGGAGGATTTTCTGGATGGGATTGGGAGGATAAGGATAGACCTTCAGGATTAGGATGGAGAGAAAACTTAAGAGTGGAACATTTGGAAATGGATTTTAGTAAGGTCAAGGACAAATGGGATGTTAAGATCATTGTGAAGAGTTTTGTTGGATAAATAGAAGGGAAAAATTTACAAAGAACTTTTGACTGAAATGTCTAAGAGCTATTCTAATGAGAGTAAGTAGTGAATTTGTTCTTTAATTTCAGCTCAAGCAGGGTGCAACGTATAAGGGTTTTGCAAACTGAACAAGTGAGAGGTTAAAAATGGACATATGGTTGAAAACAATTGACATTTGATAGAAACAATTAACATATGATGTTGCTACACCAGAGATGGAAGAGAACTCAGGGAGTCTTTGAACATGATTGCATGAATGTTGATGGTATATTCTTAAATGCTAGGGGAATGGAATTCAATTCAGCTTCATACATGCTGGAGTTTGAATATAGTTTTGGGAAAATGAATTCTCTTCTATAAACACTGCATCGACACTATTTTCTGTTCTTGATCCATCTGTGATTGAGGCTTTGTTCGTGTTTGATTATAATTTCTTTGAAATGTCGACTGTAGAAAAGAGTAGATGATGGATCCGTCTTTTTAGGTGATGTGAATGTTAAGTTAATGACTAAGTTTGTCCAAAGTGGTATTGATGTGAACTGTCCAATTGTAAAAATCCGAATAGTTCTTTTATTTCATTGAATCTTACAGAAAAGGGCAGAGCATGATTTCTCCTTTGTTCGTACAAAATTGAAATGAGTTGCTTCTCTTATATTAATAACATACAACAACATTTGAATTTTGTGAAAAGAACCTGCTGTCAACATAGCTCTCCTAATAAAGAGTGGAGCTTCAGGTAAGCATATGATCTATTCACAGTATCACAAATGTACCTAGTATCAACGGAATGCCAACATTATGAATTGGATTGAATATGTTAATTGTACTGGGCTTGGCATGTGAGTATGCTATGCATCCATAGTTCAGTAGTGACCTGATGAAACACCGATAGACAGTTAGCATTACTTTTCTGGAAGTGCCCCATTTTGTATTACTTGGAATTCTGGAAAGATGCATTGATTTTTTTATCAATCAAAGGTAGTAAGTATAAAAATATTGTGGTTTGTGCAACTGGTGTGTTGATAAGAAGATGCTGATCGTATGTTCCGTAGAGGATTGATTTAGTCTTCAGTGAGGAGAATTTGAGTCCCGTCATTAACAGTAGAACATGATTCAAATAATGATTTGTTACTTACCCACATCTAGATTTTGTGGAAACCCGAGAGCTGCAGAAATGTCAGTTAAAGACTCCTTCATGATGCTTGCATTCCTGAATGCCTCGAGCTCCATCCTAGCATTTGGCTTATGTTTGCTCTCCTTCCAGGCCGGACACTTCTTCCCTATCTGCATCAACAAAGATCAATAAACATTTTGGCACATTTTTAATTCGACACTATCCCCCTATCTCACCAATAAAGGTGGAATTTTTTAGATTTCATTACAATCTATAGCATCACTGGGTGTTATATGGTTATCTATCACATGGGCGTATATAGAAAATAACTTCGGGAGAGGCTGGGAGAATTTCGGGGGGGGGGGGGCTGAGAACATTTGGGGGTATGGAATACTAACAATCTAGAACTTGGAATAGCTAGCCAATTAAAACACTATTGCACCTAATAAAAACTATTTTTTCTGAACTATGTGATCTTTTTCAATTATTTTTAAGGTTTTTATGATACATTTATACCGATTTTGGGGGGGGGGCTGCAGCCTGTGGATCTATCATGCAACAAAAGATATAGGGACGGGTTTCTAAACTGTTCTGGGGAAAAAAAGGGAAACCTTTTTTAACAAGAGCAGACATGTTAAAGTTAGTTTCTGTTAAAACAGTAATTTCAGTAATTAAAATGCTTCATTGTGATTTTCAAAAAATCAGACCTTCAAGTTCAACTGAATACAAAAAGTCTAAGAGGATATTGCTAAATCTTCCTTTCAAGAGTTGATTTCTCCAACTGAGATTGCTCTATCGAAAATCGTTTTAGTGGGGAATTTAGTAAGCTTTTGAACGGTATTCTTCCTCTCACCGCGATTTCTCAAAGGTTTTCCAGATATTTAAGTAAATATGCAAAAATCAAAAACTGCTCGTGACTGTTTAGATATTTTTTTTTTTTTTGATACTTGTTCAACACCTATTGTAATAAACAGATTTATGTCTTAATTGGATGCTCAAAGTATTTCAAAACAATCCACCGTTTTGACAAAAAATCTAGTTGTTTCAACCTTTTTTAAAACGGTTATAGATATGGCTTTGAAAATGGTTTCAGCCAATTTCCCAAGTCATATTACTTATAAAAAGTGTACCTGGAAAAATATAAACGCAAAGCTGTAATTCCCCAGATTTATTTTCGCATGAAATTCAACAAAAAAAAAACAATGTTCTGGCAAGCAGATTCTGCAGCTAATGAACTTCACCTTTTGTTTGAGGCAAAGTTTTTTTTTCTTAACAAATCAGATAATATTTGAGGCAGCTAGAGCTAGACAAATATAAATATATTAGGACCTTAGAGGTCAGGGGTCTAAGTAACAAACTCAATGTATTGAGGAAAATGGAGTCCAAGTTGAACATCTGTGGTAACAGAAAAACCTAGATTTTTACAGTTCCGGTCATACTAGATGAATCCTCAGGTCCTTCCTTAACTGTTTATTATCGATGATACATAATAGGTACATCATCCGGTTTATGATTAATATGCAAATGAATTGGAGAATCTGCTCATAGACCCCTTAATTTCCTTCTGGACTTAAAAAAGTGACAATAATCAAGAGAAAACAAGCTAGGGGGCAGGAACTGTCGATAAAATCACTTGGATCTCTTTACCACTCACAAGACTATGGTGTTCACAACCCATTCTGTATCTAACTCATTTTTTCAAAAATTTCACTTAGACACCTTGATTTATGAGGCCCTCATATATATTCGGATCGATTCCATAAGCAGGTTTCCTACCTATGGAGAGATGGATGAATGAGGTAAAAATATAAAGGATGTACTCTTTTTCAAAGAAAATTGAAAATAATTAATTGAATTTAAGATGTGAGGGATAAGAATATTACAGGTATTCATTTAGGCTGGCCAAAAGGTGTGGCTGTTAAAAATACCTGAAGAAGGTGGTCATCTATCATGAAGTCGAAGATTTCCAATGGTTTCTCATAAAGTCCACTAGAGAACGCTCTTGCACTCTCCTGAGTACGCTCCTTCGAGGTAACATTGACCTGGGGGAAAATAATATAGTATAAGATGGCAATATCTCTCAGTCAGTATCAAATAATTTAAAACCCTTAGTATTTTTAATTAAAAAGAATTTGTTCGCATAGGTAAAGATTGTCTGGGTTTGGTCGTAGGGTAAAAAAAAAACTATTTTTCCATGAAAATACAAATAAATTCACACGAAAAATTGTATTTATGCATGCAGAATTTGGGTGAGCACAATTTATACATGATACATATTTTGACAAACAGAAAAACAGAGTATAAATCCATATACACAAAATTGCCTTCAATTTTATTTTAATTTATCGTTAATACACAAAAATCACAATTTATTTTGGAAATTTCTTTGTGAATACATTTATGTCCACAAATTATACATTTGTATTAATAGATTTTACTGTTTTTAGCACTTTCCTCCGAAGGAAAGTAGCTATTGAGGTTGGACTCATGACGGAATTTTTGAAAAATTTCTTCAAATCTTTAAAATTTATATATATATATATATATATATATATATATATATATATATATATATATATATATTGTAATGATTAATTTTTACAATAAGAAATAAAGAAATTTTAATTAGTTTTATTATATTAATTTAACTTAATCTCATGGATCAAAGTTCCGAGTGAATGAACGATTTAACATTTATCTCCAGACAATTCTGAGATACAAACAATATTAAATTACACACAAATAATAATAAAATAATCAACCACAAAAAAAAAAACAATTCTTACCTCTAAATCAATCCACTTCCAACAAAAACTCAAAACACTTGGTATTCCTTGGAGGAGAGCTCTGTCTTTCACCCACGCTGAGAACCAACAGAAAGTAGCGTGACGCTTCGTTCGAGCGGGAAAGTTTAGCGTCCTTGCTTCTTAACTTCCGCAGTTTGCCGGATTATATATAAAGATAACAATTATGTTTTTTGTAATACAAATAATTAATTTATTGTTATCTGGATGTACATTTAATATGGATATATTGTATACCAGTATTGTCCAAAAACATTATTAATTTTGATCGTATATAATACGATGTTATTTGTATATATGGTTTGTGATTTGCGCGGGCTTTTCAAAATATCGATGGTTATTTGAATTTAAAAATATTTTCGTGAATTTAATATATCATTACATTTGCACTCCTGTCTAAAAAAAAAATTTAAAAAAAAAATGTTTTTAGTCCGGTATAAAAAATAAATTTAAAATTGAATTTTTTAATTTGGAGTTTCGGGATACAGAACTATTAATTAGATTGGTCAATCATGTTCTCATCATCATTTGGATAAAATTTCTTTAATAAACTGGTATGAAATAGTCCTCTTCTAATTCCATCCTTGTTTTCTAAAAGGTACGTATGTCTGGAGACTTTGGTGTTAACATTATAAGGTCCCTCATATAAAGGTAGTAACTTGGCATTTAAACCTCCGTTCTTCGGAATGCGTAGTGCTCTTACAAGGACTTTATCATTTATTTTAAAAGTTGAGAATTTGACAAATTTTTTATTTACAATTTCTTTTTTATCTTTTAATTTTTGAAAATTATTTTTAATCTCTTG
The DNA here is from genome assembly GCA_946811695.1 of Gonocerus acuteangulatus. Lineage (NCBI taxonomy): Eukaryota > Metazoa > Arthropoda > Insecta > Hemiptera > Coreidae > Gonocerus > Gonocerus acuteangulatus. The sequence continues at coordinate 82,034,342 of OX328126.1, forward strand.
TTCTATTTCCTCTAATGTTAAAATTTCTTCTTGATTTAAACCTTCCCCTATGTAATGATCCCAAAACCTTCTTGGTTTTATACCAAACATAGCTTCAATGGGGGTAAAACCGGTAGTAGCATGATAAATAGTATTTATACAATCTTCAATCTTTTCTAAATTTGTTTTCCAACGGTATTGATTTTTATCTAAAATAATTCTCAAATATGTGAGCACATCTCTATTAGTTCTTTCAGAGTTATTCCCACAAGGATGTCTTATGGATGTTAAAATACGTTTAATGTTGTTTTTAACAAGAAAATTTTCCCATTTCATTGATGTAAATGAAGTAGCATTATCACTTAGACACTTTTTTGGTTTTCCAATAGTTTCAAAAAATCGTTTCATTGAGTTGATAGCTTCTTTTATGTTAGCTTTTTTCGTAGGGTATAATTTGGTTAGTTTAGTAAAATTTTCTAATATTACAAAAACATAGCGATAATTCCCAATTGAGATTAAAGGTCCAAGATAATCAATGGATATAAGATCTAAACGACCTTTAGGTATAATGGTTTGTTCTGGTACTTTGTTCACTTTTCCTGCTTTATTTAATTGGCATTTCAGACATTTGTTAATTTCTAGATTTATAATTTTTCTTAATTTTGGAAAGGTAAACCTTTCTTTTATAATTTGATAACACTTGGTTATCCCTACATGACAAAATGTATTATGGACTATATTTATTAATTTCTTAATATCATCTTTTGTTGGAATTACAAAAAATTTATCTCTCACTTTTTTATGAACCATATTATTTATAATTTGGTATTTATTTGGTTTTCTTTTCACATTTTCATTTAGGTTCATGCTTAATTTCTGGTTTGTTACTAGATTCTGAAAAAATGTTTCTAAATTCAAATTGTTTATCTGGAATTCTTTTATTCTTGATTTATTCATGATTGGTATTCGGCTTAAATAGTCTGCCATAAAATTGTCTTTTCCAGGAATATGCTCATACTTTAACGGTAAATTGTTTAAAAAATTCATCCACCGAATAATTCGATCTGGAGGATTTTTGCAAGATTGCATAAAAAGATTGGATTTACAATCTGTTCTTATTATAGTGGGGTATCCTGCTATAATGAAATAAAATTTTTTAATTGAGTGGATAATGGCAAGTATTTCTTTTTCCGTGCTGTAATAATTTAATTCAGCGGATTTGTATGATTTACTACAAAATCCTATTATCTGTTTTTCTTTATTTTCTCCCAACTGATATAATATTCCACCAGAAGAAAATGCAGATGCATCAGTTTCCAAATAAAATTCTTTATTATAATCTGGGTACATCAATACAATATTTTTATTTAACAAAGATTTTAAATTTTCAAAAGCATCTTGGTGATCAGTTTTCCAAATAAATTTAACTTTTTCTGAAGTTAACTGGTATAATGGTTTTGATATCTCTGCATAATTTGGACAAAATTTGTTGTAGAAATTTACTAATCCGAGAAAACTTTGTAACTCTTTCTTATTTTTTGGTTGTGGAAAATTTACTATATCATCAACTTTACTGGGTTCTTTTATAAGGCCATTTGTAGTTATTATATATCCTAAAAAAGGCAATTCTTTTATGAAAAATTGTGATTTCTTTAAATTGATTGTTATTCCTGCAGATTGAAGAGATGAAAATAAATTTTGTAGTGTATTGATAAATTCATTGAAATTGTTGCTATGTATTAATATATCATCTACATATATTTTAATATTTTTATCTAAATTTTTTGGAATTACTGTTTTCATTGCTCTAATTAAAGATGCCAAGCTGGAATTTAAACCAAATGGCATGCGTTTATAGGCATATGTGGAATTTCTAAATTGAAAAGCAGTGTATTTTCTACTGCTGTGATGCAATTTCACTTGCCAAAAGCTTGCTTTCAAATCTAAAGTGGCCATGTATTTAGTATTATTACAATTTGCTAAGATTTCATCAATCTTTGGAGGGGAATCATACATTGGAACTATTCTTTTGTTTAAAAACCTTCCATCCAGACAAATTCTAACAGATTCATCTTTCTTCTGAACCAATATAATAGGGTTTACATAGCAAGAGTCAGATACTTCAATTACTCCTTGTTCTAACATATTGTTTAATTCTTTTTCAGCTTTGTCTAACAATTTTGGATTTAATTTATATTGATATTGTTTGTATGGTGTAGTGTCTGTCAATTCCAAATAATGTTCATACGAATTTATACAGCCTACTTTATTACTGAAAAGATCTTTTGATTTTATTAAAAGTTTCTCAAAATCTTGAATTTCTGTTTCATTTATCTCTATTGTTTTTTCTTTGTTTCTAATTTCATGAATTTTCTGTTTTATTTCTTTTAATGGATCTGTTTCAAGTTCAGTTGATTTATTTTTTAATGAGCTATCCTCTTCTTCGCTCTCATACATGATATTATAAATTTCTTTATTCTCTCTTGTCAGTATAACTTTATAAAAAGGTATTAAACAATCTTGGTTTTCTGAATTTAAACTTATTGTTCTTTCTAGGAAATCAATTTTTGCTTTGTGTTTATTTAAAAAATCATTTCCTAGGATTAATTTATTTGTCAACCCAGGCACAATTAATAAATTTACATCAAATCTATATTCCTCATACTTTGTTTCAATAAATAATTGTTTATTACAACATTGCGTTTTCTTTCCATTGGCCGAAATTATAGATGTATTTTTTAAAGGTAATAATTTATATTTTTCTAATTTTTTTCTTATTTGTAAGTAATATTCTTTTTGTATTATGCTGATTTCACTACCCGTATCTATAAGGAATAAATATTTTTTATTTTTATTTTTCAATTGTATGAAAGGTAATTCGTAAGAAGGAATTTTGACTTGGTTTGATTCTTCCAAAAGTATATGATAATAATGATGTTATTCGAAAAATATGTTTGTGGTTGATCTTTTTTATCTGTAAATTTCAAATTCCGGGTAGAGTCTTTATTTAGTCATAATTCTTCAGTTCGATTTTTATTTCTTTGATCATTGCTATGAACTTGGGCTTCTACAGAAATTTGATTTAAATCTCGGTTGCATGTTTCTGTTCTATCCTTTATAGCTTGTTCTCTTTCCCTATTATAACGATTTTGAAAATAATTTCCGTTTTGACTTGTGGTTATTTCATTTCTTTCTTTATTGGGTTCAGACAATTGTGGTTTTCTCCAGTTTTCATATGATCTTTTATATGGACTATTATGATTTCTATCATTTGTTCCGAAATAATTTGGTCTTTGTTTAAATCTATAATTATGATTTATACCATCTTTATTAAAATTTTTATAATCCGTTTTTGTTTGACTATCATATGGTCTTTTATATGGATGATGATAATTTTCAAAGGTTTGTTGTTTAGTTTCTACATAGGTTTCATGATTCATATTAAATTTTGCTGACCTCTTTAAATCATTTACAATGGTATCTTGACCAACATATTGTATTACCTCGAGCAATTCGTTTAGATTTTTTACTCCTTTATTAAAACAAACATTTTTAACGGTTTTCCCAAAGTGTTTTATTAAAATGCTAGTGGCTGAATTTTCTTCCAATAGCTTGGCGGTAATAATTTTAGTTGCAAATTTTGAAAGATATTCTTCCGGAGTTATATGCATATAGTGAGAGTAATTTGTTTGGAGTAAATCACTTAAATATTCTATGTATCTATCTCCACAAAATCTGTTATTAAATGCTTTCTTAAAATCCGTCCATGAGTCAAAAGATTTTTTATTTATTTTATACCAAGATTCAGCAGTACCGGATAAATAATTTATTAACTTTTCTGAAAATAAACTCCACTCTTGACCATGCAATTTATAATTTTGCTCTAATTTATCTATAAACTCATTAGGGTCTTGCTCTTCAAAATTTTTAAATAGGATTTTGATTTCAATATCTTTAAAATTGTTATTTCCATTTTGCCCTCTTAATTGGATATAATTAAATTTTTCTTGCATTTCTTTAGTTATTGTTTCTTGAAACTGGTTTATTTTGTGTTCTACTTGATCTATTTTGTTAGTATTTCCATCCATTCTATCTTTTAAAAATCTTGCACACCCTTCCATGTTCTTATGGTTTGTTTCACATGTTTGTTTGTTATCATTTGTTATTTCTTCTAATTTAGCAAAATCTTGTTTTATTGTTACTATCTCATTTACAGTCATTTTTTGTTTTTGATCTACAATATCTATTGATTTTTTCATTTCCGAATTTTGTTCATCTATTTCCTTTCTTAATGATTGCAATTTACAATCCGTCTCTTTTGTTATTTTGATTTCCATGTTATTTAAAGCATTACATAAATTGTCCAATTTTTTATTGTTTTTACTTAGCTCGAACTTTAGTTCATTTTGTTCGATCCTATTTGCATCAATTTTATTTTCTAATTTTTTATTTTGTTCCAATAATAGCCTCATCAAATGTTCTAGGCCTTGAGGATGCATCTCATTATCCCTTTCGGAAGCACGGTCATTGGATAGACTTTCCGTTCCTAAGGAACCCGCCGATTCTCTGAATGCTATTGCATCATCCTCCTGCAATTCGCTCTCACGTGTCTCGACTATAATATTTATTTCTCCCGGTGTTGTAAAAAATACGTATTCCGGTGATTCTATACTATTTTCCTCACCGTTATTTTGAATTTGTTCAATATTCACGTCAGACATTTTTATAACAAAAAAAAAAAAAATTATTTTTAAGTTTTATTTTTAATATTTATTTACTGTTTATAATTTCAATTCACTCGGCCGTCTACGTTGGGCGCCATTTAATGTAATGATTAATTTTTACAATAAGAAATAAAGAAATTTTAATTAGTTTTATTATATTAATTTAACTTAATCTCATGGATCAAAGTTCCGAGTGAATGAACGATTTAACATTTATCTCCAGACAATTCTGAGATACAAACAATATTAAATTACACACAAATAATAATAAAATAATCAACCACAAAAAAAAAACAATTCTTACCTCTAAATCAATCCACTTCCAACAAAAACTCAAAACACTTGGTATTCCTTGGAGGAGAGCTCTGTCTTTCACCCACGCTGAGAACCAACAGAAAGTAGCGTGACGCTTCGTTCGAGCGGGAAAGTTTAGCGTCCTTGCTTCTTAACTTCCGCAGTTTGCCGGATTATATATAAAGATAACAATTATGTTTTTTGTAATACAAATAATTAATTTATTGTTATCTGGATGTACATTTAATATGGATATATTGTATACCAGTATTGTCCAAAAACATTATTAATTTTGATCGTATATAATACGATGTTATTTGTATATATGGTTTGTGATTTGCGCGGGCTTTTCAAAATATCGATGGTTATTTGAATTTAAAAATATTTTCGTGAATTTAATATATCATTACAATATATATATATGTCTGTTAACACGATAGCGGCCAGAGTTTTTGTTTTTTCGTCACGAAACTTGGTATATAGCATTCAATTAGCAAACGATTGAACGAGTTCGTTAACCACCAAAATTAGTTCGAAAGAATATCAACAAAAAGTCCGACTCGTAGAAACTGCGTCATCTTAGCGCGGTTCCGTTCACATCCCTAGTATCATTAGCAGAGGAGTAGAAGCAGTTTTTCATATTTCAACGAAACTTGGTATTCGTAGTGGTAATATAGAGAGAAAAGTGAGATATAAAAATGAACTAAATCGGTTCATAAGGAGGGGGGGGGGTTTACTCCGGACCAACAATACCAATTCGCCACTACCAGCCGTGATTTTAGGTATATTTCGACGAAACTCGGTATTCATAGTGGTAATCTACAGGTAAATATGCGTTGTAAAAATAAACTAAATCGGTTCATTAGGAGGGGGGGGGGTTTACCCCGAACCCAAAACACTAATTTGACCATTTCAGCCGTAATATTTGTTATATTTAAACGAAACTTGGTATTCGTAGTGGTAATATAGAGAGAAATGTGAGATATAAAAATGAACTAAATCGGTTCATAAGGAGGGGGGGGGTTACTCTGGACCGACAATACCAATTCGCCACTACCAGCCGTGATTTTAGGTATATATCGACGAAACTCGGTATTCATAGTGGTAATCTACAGGTAAATATGTGTTGTAAAAATAAACTAAATCGGTTCATTAGGAGGGGGGGGGGGGGTTTACTCCAGACCCACAATACCAATTCGCCACTAACAACCGTGATTTTTGGTATATTTCGACGAAACTCGGTATTCGTAGTGGTAATCTACAGGTAAATATGTGATGTAAAAATAAACTAAATCGGTTTATTAGGAGGGGGGGTTTACTCCGGACCCAAATTACTAATATACTCATACTGGTTGTAATTTCTGCTGTATTGTAACGAAACGCGGTATACGTCGTGGGTAACTCATGAGAAAGAAGTGTTATAAAAATGAGCTGAATCGGTCAATCGGAAAGGGGGGTTTACTTTGTAATATATTTCAATAGAAAAGCCAGCCAGACATAGGTCCACAAAGGCGCCGCAAGGAGCGCTAGAGGGACTGTATCCGGTTCCTGCGTTAGATCAAAATACGATAATGAGGTTTTTTGTATTTATTACGTAGTGTAGTAGGTACCATGTGTAAACATAACTCTGGAAGCAAATTAATAATTTATCAGTTACTCATTACAAAATTAAAAGAGAACTCTTCATGTTTTTATTTTATTTATGTAGGATATTTTAAGCAAATTGTTCTGGAAAGCAGCAAATTCTGAGGAAAGTGCTTATTTATGCAGCTCCTGCGTGACGGACTTTTTTTTATTCACCTGTATTTGAGCAATTATTCACATCTTTTGTGAATATTTATAATTTTTCCTGTGAATTTATTTAGAATTTACAGGAAAGGTAGTGAATACAATTGTATTTGTATTTATACTGTATAAATGTATTTATATTTACTGTATAAAAATGTATTTATATTCACATGTATAAATTATACATGTGAATATAAATACATTTTTATTTATGCTTCTGAATGTGAATTTATTTATATTCATATTTAAAAATAACTGAAGCATGAATAAATCTGTATTCATATTTATAAATAGAATTATGCCCTACTCTGGTGCGGAGGTCACTGAATTTCTCAAATTTGCAAATTATGAGAAATGTAATTTTATTAAACTTCGGATGTCCACTTTCGCATTGTATTTTAATTTTATTAAGTTAATTAACAACAATTCCTCCTCCAAAATAACCATAAGAAAGAGTTTATATGAGTATGCACATTGTCAAATTTATATATATATATATATATAATATATATATATATATATATATATATATATATATATATATATATATATATATTACATTTAAATAACAATCAAAATGAAATAAATAAGACACTGAACTTGCCTATTCTACCTTATATTTATTGTTTGAGGCGTATCTCATTCCCATTAATACTGTACAAAAAATGAATTAAAAAACATAATTGAGTCACCTTTTCATTACAAATAGGTAACGGAATGTAATGACTTGTCAATCGTGATGAGCACCCTGCTGTGTAGATGCAAAAGCTACTGGGGCAATTAGCACCATTTGATGAGCTATTTGGTAGCCCCTTGATAAGTATCTATTTTATATGGTAAGTAAGTATTTTAAATGGGTTTCTGGACTCATTGCTGTCCCACAATTACCTTGATTATTGTGGGTGAATATTCAGTGAGCAGTTGTGGAAACCGGGCAAGCATCCTTTCGCCAAGTTCCTTCAGTTCCTTTACGCCAGATGTGGTCAGTAATCCTGCATTTTCCTTTTTACCTTCAAAGGACCACTCTCGGAAGAGGTTCAAGTCTGTTTCACTCAAATTTCCTCCTGTTAGACAGCAAACTTAATTATTATCTGTTTTTTTGATTTTTCAATTAGGTTTCCCTGGATGTAGGAAGCTTCTGTTAGAAGCAGTTAAAGAATACATCTATTAAATGAAAAAAAAGGGATTGCAATATCTTCATATCATGAGTTTATTGGACATTATTTGTATTCAAATCACGAAAAACGTTAGGAAATAAGTCTGAGGGTTCGACTCTATTCTGGCTGTTACATATTCTCCAACAGGTGAGTTCCTCAAGTTGGCTGGACATAGCCGCACATGGGCTTCATATGAGTTTGGCGGTGTCTTATGACTCACAGGAACTTCATTATCGCAGCATTTATGCTTTTCTGAGTTGTGACCCACGTCAAAATACTTATAAAATGTATACCTGGAAGCTTATGAACCCAAAACCAATGATGTTATAATTTTTAGGTATTAAATTTCATCAAATTGAACAATAGTGTTGGGTGGTCAACTATCACCTCCTTATTTTAGACCAGTCACTTAGGAACAACCCGTATATAAATATATTGCAATTTCATTTTCACTATATTATTTTTTTTTTTATTAAAAGAAAGGAAGGAAGCCTGATGAGATGACCCAGAAAATTTGTTCGGTATGCAGAATAGGCAGCAGATCTGCCTATTCTAAAACTGAAGCAGGTTAATATCGACATAAAGATGATGAGTAGGGAAAGGATGTTCATGTAAAATAAAATTCAAAATATTTACATATATATGTAAATATTTCTAATGAAATATATAAAAAAAAATTGAAAATATGTAGTAAAAAACACCTAAAACACTATAAAATATTAAAAAAGTCCGACTCGCTGGAACTGCATCATCTTAGCGTGGTTCCGTTCTTATCCCTAGTCTAATTTGGAAAGATTAAAATAGAATCAGTTATTATTTTGGTTCCACCAGGCTTGAAAGGTCGTGATTTATACCTGTATGGGCCGGCCAACCCATAAGTCGGCCAGAAAGGCCTCCGCTCAGAGGCATTTGGAAAGCCTTGGGATCTCTCTCTTTGAACGCTACATTTTTAACAATAAATTGATCTTCTTATTTTACTTAATCTGTTTTATTGTCAAATACATTATCCGACTATAAGCAATTAAAAAATAACAAGGAATAAAACAGACAAAAAGAACCGTTCGAATAAACGAAATCAATTACTTTAAAGTTTTAAGCACTTATTTCTCCGATTGACATCGCCTAATTAAAACTTTCTTCAGAACCTTTTTTGTAGAGCATTTAGTAAGTTTTCTAATGGTAATCTTCCGTTTACCAAGATTCTCAACCTTTTTCTAGATATTAAGGAAAGTATACAAAGTTACCAAAACTTTTTATGTCTGTTAATAAAATATTTTATTCTAACCCTTCCTTAACTCCAAACGTAACAGAAATTTCAACATATTAGTTTTAATGAAAGTAGAACATGCAGAAAATGTTTCAACTGAATCCCATAATTCTAAGTACCAAAATCAAAGACAAAAAGAATAGTTCGAATAATCGAAATCAATTACTTTAAAGTGAAACGCAAAATTTTCTAGTCAGCACTTCCGGATTTTTTCATGAGATCAACCTTATAAGCGGAGTTCCTCCCTATGAAGGGAGGGAGGAACCGCGCTAAAAGAAAAGCATAAATAATAACTAGGAACTCTGTTATTATAAATGGATAGAACAAAATGACTATCCATTGACATATAGGAAAATAAAGTATAAATTCAAATTAGGAACTTATAAAAGGGGGAAAAGAAAGTTGAACATTTTAACTGATGTGCATTATTTTGTAAAATTGTTTGCAAATTGTCATACGTGAAATGGCACCGGTGAGATCTGAGTATATTTTTGAAGCAACTGAATGATCCTTCAACATCTACTGAAGTGACTGGTGTGTATTTGAAGGCTCCAATCTCCATGGGATTCAACTCAACTGTTAAACATCTACTTGCTGTTTTGCCACTGTGGATGTACCCAACAATCTGGATATCTTTCCATCCAGGGTTTTTTCCAAGACAGTCTTTTAACTTTCTTTTTAATTTATTCCCAGTATTTCCTTGTCTATTACTCCCTGTATCGACGAAAAACATGTCTTTTGTATCCAGTCTTGATATAGTAGGAGATATAAAATACACATTTGAAGAGACGTATGCAAGGTCGTCCTTCAAGCTAGATTTTTCCATAAAAAATCAAGAATTACGATTTAAGAATCAGAAAAAAATATATAAATACATGAACATCCGTTCCCTAATGATGAGCAACCTTCTACTGTTGACAACAATTTTCTAAAAGACATCATCACTCAAAATCCATGCTGTCCATTAAGAGAGCTAGCAGGAAAGCTCAACAAACCAAAAAGTACCACCCACACCATATGAAGGAAGCTTGGGTATACTACAAGTCTATTTGATGTTTGGTACCACTCAGTTTGAATAAGGCTAATCTGATCTCTTGCATATTGTGATTCTTTTTTAAAGCAAAATTAGTACATGCCTTTTTGGAAATTACTTTCCACAGTGGATAAAATGAATCCTCTACAGTAACAGTATGTGCAAGCCAAGGAATATGCCTCGTAAAGCATTTACAACACTATCCAAACATAGACTTAACACAAAAAGGTTATGCTCTCATTATGGTGGTATTTTAACGGTATAATTTATCACTAGTTGATACCATCTGAGCAAACTGTAAATTCTTAAAAATACTGGGAACAATTAGTCAATTTAAAGATTGACCAAGAAGAAAATTGACCAAATCGTTTTAAATCAAAAAGAGATAGTTTTCTATTGTGATACTGCTAGACCACATCTTTATATGTCTGCTCGCATCATGTTTGTGGAATACAGCTGGGATGTTTTGGTGGATCGTCCGTGCTCTCTAGATCTTTTACTCTCTGACTACCATCTATTCAAGTCATTACAGAATGTGTAAGGAGAAAGAGTATTAAATTCTTTAGAGTAAGTGAAACATTCCTTAAATAACTTTTTTGCCTTAAAATCTAAGGCCTTCTATGAGAGAGGGATCTTTCAGTTACCAGAACATTGGCTGGTATATATACTGTTTATTAAAGTTTCTATTTTTCTTCAAAATGTTTTATTACATATCCCTAAGAAAAATCCACAATTACCATAAGATAATGTGAAAAGTTAAACTGGGTCAAAATTTATTATTTTCAAATAATATAGATAGGTAGATTGATAGGCATTTTAGTGAAGTAATATATTTATTACTTTCATGTCTATGGGGGCGAGGTTAGCTCAGTGGTAGAGCACTGGACTAATAAGCTGGAGGACCTGAGTTCAAATCCTAAGCAAGCACTAAAGATTATTTCTTCTAGTGTCTTCGTTCATGGGTTGAATTCGGCCTCCCTGACTGTCCCTAGGCCAACCCAGCCTTAAATTAATTTAATAATGGTTACCTGGCGCTAATGGCCTAGATGCAGATGCGCCATTATATAAAAATAAATAAATAATGGTTACCTTGGTGCTAATGACTCTAGCAGTTGAAGCAGCAACCGGGGAGCATAGTATTGACCACGTTATCTCCCTAGTGTGCCATATGGTAATGAATCAGATACCTCTATAGTATCTGCCTCTCAGGGCCCTCGTGGCCTGTTACGGGACTTTTTTTTTTTTTTTTCATGTCTATGGGACTAATGGATCAGTAAGAAATTCTTACAAGGTTGCATGCATCAAAATATTTCTTATTATTTTGGTATATCTATCTTAAATATAATTTATGGATTAACATAATTAATACATACTCTGATATTTGACGTGATTTTCTAAAATCAAATCTCTGAGCTTCGTCAGGTGTTTATATGTTTTCACTTCCTTTCGGTGAGGATATCTTGTCCCATGTCTGGAAAACAGCCAGAGTTTTTCAGCACTGCAGTCTAAATAGATAATCTAATTGAATTATTTATTTACATTATATTATTTGTTTTACAAATTTATATGTATGGTCAGCACAAGAAAATACTTTTTAAAGTAAGTTAAAAATTCTGGAAAATAATGCTTTTCTTTGAGATTTCAGTGGGCTAGGTGTTTACATTTTTCATGAAATATCTAAACAAAATAATAACTGTTTCTATTTAAAGCTTTCTAAATGATACTAGAGATAAGAACGGTGACACTTTTTAATTTAATCTGTTTTTTTAGTAAGACAGTCACTAAGTTCACTCTGTTGTCTAGTAAATTTGTTACTTAGTTTATTTTATTAATAAATATATTATTGAAATTCCATTTAAGTTCCTCAAGTATCTCATTTAAATCCTGACTAAATTCTTTTTTTTTTTTTTTTTGTCTAAGTAATATTTTCTCTAATTATAAGATTTAATTTTTAATTTTCATAGAATTTATTCACCACCATTGAAAAATATGATATATCCCTCAAAATTGTATTACCTTTATTAATTTCAGCCAACTCATCATTGAACTCGACAAAGTTATCATTATTTAAACTTTTTTCATGGAATGTAATTTACTCGAGTATGACATGATGCACCAAAATACAAAAAAAGAAAAGGATTTATGACATGTAATTAATACATATATTTTTAAATGTTGAGGGAAAAATCTGACTGGCAGACATCAGGATCATTGGCAAGTCTTCTGTAGCTCCAGTTAAGAAGTTAAAAATCGGATTTAAGTATCTATATTATTCCCTCTGTTATTTTCAATATCGAAATTATTGGTAAGGGAATTGTTCAATTGAACAAAAATGTGGCTCAAATTTTAAAATCATACCTTGAAACTGCTTGAAGTCACCACGGACAGCATCATAGTACGTCAGAGTAGAAAAATATGGGCCTGGGCTGTTTCCTTGAGAGATTCCAGCTACCTCAAGTAGCAGTCCAACTAGTAGGAACAACTTCTTCAATGAAAACCAATATGAAGGCATAGTCCAAATACAAATATCTCAGTGGAACCTTACTGCTGATAAAATACCTACAAAAGCAATTAAACCAAATTAAGGAAGATAGTTCCTACATGGGCGAGATTAGCTCGGTGGTAGAGCACTGGACGAACATGTTGGAGGACCTGAGTTCAAAACTAACAATTTTATCTTCTAGTGTATTTGTTTGTGGGTTGGATCCGAGGTCCCAGACAATCCCTAGGCCCACCCAGCCTTTAATTATTTTATTAATGGGTATCTGCCAAGGGGAAAATCAGGTGGCCAGAGCATATTTCCGACCACATTATCTCCCTTATGGTCAAGAGACAGATACCCCTATAGTATCTGCCCCTCTGGGGTTCTCATGGCCTGGTATGGTTGAAAAAAAAGAAGATAGTTCATGTGATGATGTTTTTTTTTTAAGGCTTACAATTTTAAACGTATGGATGAACATACATGCATTAACCACTAACCACCATTTCTCAACATTTTAAAGATATTTTAAAATATATGAAAATTCCAAGATTTCAAATGTCTGTTTATAAAATCATTCTTTTTGTACTTCCAAGCTAACCGGAAGATGCCCCCTTGAAAATGATTTCCTTCGATTTTCCATGTCAAACAATACATAAAAAGAGTTCATATACGTATTTTTTCGAAAACATTCTTGCCATTACAATTTTTTTTACATCAATTTTGCAAGACTTTGTTTCTGCCAGAGAGATTCCTTTGGTCCAAGAACTTGAAGACTTTTTGAAAAAATAGTTTTATACCAACTTTTATCAAAATTGAACCATTTCTGAAGACATGAGAGCATGAACAGAAACAGGAACAGTAGGAAATTCAATGGAGCTTCTCTTAAGTACCGGGAAACATATTTCAAGTTTTGGGACTCCATATTTAAAGCAGAAATGGTATGCATGTATATATGTATGTAGTTTGTATGTATTTATGTGTGTATGTATATATATATATATATATATATATATATATATATATATAAATAAATACTTATGAGGATATGCATGGTATTTATGTATATGCAAATAAATTTGACCAGGATTTTGTGATGTAAGAATATAACATCAACATTTTCAGATTGTCTTATGAGCTTAAAGTCAAAAGAAATTGTAAAAATAAAAAAAATTGTAAAAAAATATTAAAGAAGTAATACCACTATTAAAAAATGGGGTTTGGTGTTAGAAGGGTGAAAATTTAGGGTTGTATGTATTTTACTATGCCAAATCATAAAAACTTAAACATAAAAAAAAAATTGTCCAAAAAATAAAAAAATAAATTGGGGTGGACCAACCTTATTGCTTAGGGGTATGAAAAATATTTACATCCTATTCTCAGTCCTAACGAATATTCCTAAAAATTCGGTCAAGCCTTTTTGGAGGAGTTTTGTTACAGACAATGTGACACAAGAATTTTATATATTAGATATGAAGGAAAAATACATAGATAAATAATAAGTAATATTTGTAATAAAACTAGAAATGTAAATAAAACTTTATAGTAATTGTAGTATATTCGGGAGACAAATTACAGGATTGTAACATATACATAATTTAAGAAAAAATTATTTAGTAGATAAAGTATGGAAAAAAGAGAAAAACATTCATACAAATTGCCCAAACACTAATACACTAGGGCAGTTAACACTATCATGACCGATGGCTTCGAAAAAATGTTCATTGGGCCCAAGTCTTCCTTTTGTATACCTAGTTATTTCGGCAAACATATAAAAATAAATAAGTGAAGAATCTTTTGATATGAGTTTTTTAGTGGATTAATTAAAATTGAGTTAAGTGTCAAATACGCCACGCCAGCGTGTCCCAAACCAAATACGAAGGGTACAAGACAAGGCCCGGAGTGTCAGTGACGCCGCATGTCAACAGCCGCCTGAAGGAAGCCCTGCAGAACACGTTCCGCCTGAATCACCTTCTACGGTCTGCCCAGCTGTAGCTTCAGCTAAATCTGCAGATCTATAAGGCAATCATCAGGCCTACTCTTTGCCTACTTGGAGGTACATGTACCCCAGTGTGCTGAGGAGGCTGCAACGTTTCCAGAACGGGGTCCTGCTATGGGCCGTGCAGCACACAAGCCTCCGGAGAACGAAGCCGGTCATCCTCCACGACGATCTGATGCTGCCCTCAGTACAAGAGTTCATACGGAGGCGTCATATTAAGTTCTATGACGGCCTCCAGTACTGTGTCAACCCCCTATTTAGGGACTTGACACCACCACCTCTCCCCCAGAGGTGGGAGGGCAGCACCAGGAGAATCTTGGATCTTGGAGAGGAGGCTGGGTAGGAGCAGCTGTATATTGTAAATAAATGTAAATATTAGATTAAGTTAGTTGTAAGTTAGTATTAAGTTAGGTTAAGATACATCCATGCCTAGTCCCTCCCTAGTCAACCTTAAACCCCCCTAGATTTAGTTCCCTAGACTAAGTAGGCCTAAGTCCCCCATTTGTCTGTAAGAATGAAACAGTAAGCCAGGTCTCTGAAATGATACTTTGAAAAGTTTGGGGCCCACTTTGCAGGCCGAAACACTTTACCACAAATTTATAAAGCCCCAAGGGTATAGTCATGGCTGTATTGGGAATAACTTCCTTTCAAATGGGTATGTGCTAGTATGCCCTAACTGGGTCTAAGCGTGAAAATATTCTCTTCTTAAATTAGGGACCCCATATTAGTCAGGTATCGTTTAGGCGTTCAGCTGCCAGTAATCTCCGCAAATTATGACGGATCCATCTTTCTTGTGAACCAGGTGAAGTGCTCGAAGGTCATTAAATCTCTTGTTCTACCAGTCGATGAAATTCGTCCTTCGCCTGCTGGGAGGTAATCTTCGTACCTTAGTGTGAATAGGCCATTACCGACCCGCCCGGGCGGCGTGTTCGGGTGCGCCCGTCAGTTTCTCTGTTGTTTGACCTGTTTCTTCTTGTCCCAAGCGCAAGGCTGTACACATTCCGGTGAAAATTATAATGGTATAAACATGACCAGTCGTCCTTATTTATTTTTTTTTTTTTTTTTACCTGCACGACTTAATGAGCTACGGCGAACTACGGCTCTTGTTTTGTCCTCTATCAAGATTCCCCGCTACTAATGCTGAAACATGTTCTGCCAATCTGTCGACTTTTTTCTCGAGGCATGCATCCGCGAGGAAGTCGCAAGGGCCGATATAACATTGGGTGGTTCGACTTCAGGTATTTTATCGGAAACGCTAGTTAATATATATACATCGGTTTGGACATAAGCATTGCCTGAGTGTGAGGTAGGAGAAACCGCATCCGAAGGGTTTTGATAAGATCTGCGTGAACCGAATCACCACCAAGATGATCATATTGCAATTCCAAGGTTTTTTTTTTTCACTTATGATCACAAAGGTAAACAAAATTAATTAAATACTCATTAAGGCAATAATAAAATTAAAAGGCTAACGTGCATACAAAATCAACGATACAACAGTCCTCGAACAATAATGTTACAGATATCGCTGTTAAAATGGTTTTATTCATTTTCCTACGTTAGAAAACCTATTATAATTGTACCTGCAAGCCTAGTATTGACCTGGGAACGGACAATTTTCGACAATGCATTCTTCATTATGTTGTAAGTATTAATGCCGTTCTTAAAATAAAATCAGAAATGTTAGAAATGAAAAGAATACTTCCAAATGATTTGATCTGTAGATACCTGAAAGGGTCTGCTTACCTGCCCAGGAGTCCTAGAACTGGTGGTGATGTCAGTAGTCTGGAAGGTGGAGGGGATATATCTCTGGCTTTGCTTTATCTACATCTAGGGATCATCGACTTACAGCTCTGCACGAATCTTAGCTCATTGCGTCCAAGGAATGTGGGGTGCTAATCTGTTCACGTTTTTGCGCCCCCCCCCCTTATACGGATCAAATCCCGCTTCTCATATCGACCCGATGGTGCTATCCGGAAGCGCCATGAAGACAAATGCCAACGCTGCATTACATATATGCAGTGTTGTGAAATACCCGGGTATTTATTCTTGAGGGTAAATACCCAATTTCATAAATACCCGGGTATTTAACTAAACTGCGACTCGAAGTAATCTAACATTGTAAAATGTGATGGATCTCGCCAGTTTAGGGGTGTTGCAACACTAAGAAACTATTAAAACAATAATAAATTATAAAATAAGACCACCGTGAGGTTAATAAATAATAAAAGGTGTTTTCTTTTTGATTTACTAAACTTACCACAACTACTGACTGCAGTTCTTTTCATATACATACATTTATGTAATTTTACCAAGTTAACATGTATAATATGTTGGAATATCATAAGTTTTACTTTATTTTTATAGTGTTTTATTTCATAACCTTTGAGGGTAATAAAAAGATAAGGCCTATTCACATTTATACAGAAAATAACAACTCTTCCTAATTCAAAAAACAAAGTAAAGCAATGGGATGGCCTAAATTAAATTCAGGGATAACGATAACCTAATCCAAGTCTTTGGGCTCAGAGATTTATTTATCACTTGAAAGAGTTGAAAGTGACATGTAGCCGTCTTCAGAGTCACTATCATCACTCCTGGTTTCACAGACAATAGCTTTTAATTCATCTTCCTTCTCTTCAACTTCTTTTCCATGGCAACCGTCTTGGGGTTTCCTGTTTGTTGCTTTCTCTGTTTTTGGGCGTTATTGAGGAGATTCCAGTTATGAGACAAATATGCTATTTGCCCAGCTCTTTCAGTTGTAAGTCGGTTTCTTTCTTTTTTTACAGTGAATCGAACTGAAAGTGTTGAATGTTCTTTCAGCCGCAGCAGAAGTCACTGGAGCTCCTGGTATTCTTACAGCTACATCTCCCAAACTCATGTTCCTTTCAAGCCTTTCTACCATAACATGGGACTTATCGCCTTTTCATAGTCATTTTCTTCAAGACCTGAAAAACAGGATTGCCATAATCCCTCTTTGTCCCTATAGTCAGCTATGTCTTTCCGAAGATCAACTATTTTCAATCCCGTGCTTCTGCCTAACTCACACAAAAAACCAATGGCATCAAGTATTGATCCCAACCTTGAAATTAAGGGTTCAACAAGTCTCCAGCAAGTTGTACTTTTCTAGCACCAAACTGAATGCATTTCTCCAATTTAGTTAGCACACGTTTTCCCTAGTTTTTTTAATAAGAGATTCTGGGATCTGAAGAGTTTTCTGTAGATTCTGAAATTTCATATGAACTGTGTGGATCAAAGGGGCATTTAACTGAACAATAGTGATAAGTTCAACAATTGGATCAAGGATGTTAACTAGTTTCCCAACTCGGACCCAAAACACTGTCATCAAAAAGCTGCCTTTTCATTTCTGGTGAGATTTCCGCTTCCTGCGATGTTGTTATTACTGTATGAGCATCATTTAAACTAATATTAACCAGAGTCAAAAACCACTTGGTTTTGAACTATTATAATAAACATTAAAAGCCTGTTTTTGACACCTGATAAGTGTTTCATTTTTTCTATCAAGTATAATTTTTTTAATTTAAATCAGTCCTTAATAATTGAATAGGCTCCATTAAAACTTTTTTTTTAAATTAATTAACCTTCTCCAATGTAAAAGTAATCATCAAAATTCATCGATATGCAATAAGCTGTAAATACCCATCAATACCCGGACCAACTTTTAACTTTCTTTTAAGTATTACTGGGTAAGTATTATTGTTTATTTGCTTTTTAAGATCAAATAGGTGAGCTTCAGCCCTTGTTTGCCCCAAAAACTCGAAGAACAAACTCGAAGAAGTTGTATCAAGTTCAAAAATTGAAAAAAACCCACTTTTTGGGTATTTACCTTCCCTGGGGGTAAATATCCAATTTATATTTACCTACCCACTGGGTATTTACCCAGCCCACATCACTGCGTATATGTCACAAAAGAAATGGTCGTCGAAATTAGCAAATAAATATGAGGGTGAGCAAAGTGATTCTAAACCTTATTTATAACGAAAAGGTCTGATTTACAGGAACTGCCTCATCAAAGCGTGTTTCCGTGTTTATCCCTAGTGTCATTTGGAAAACATAGAACTTTTTTTTTTTTTCGTTTTTAACGGTGCATCAACAATTTGGCTATCAGCGCCGACATAGAACGTCTTGTCTTAATCTTTCGTGAATACTTAATTAACTCCAAACATAACCTAAATTTAAATATTTTAGTTCGAAAGAATATCAACAAAAAGTCCGACTCGTAGAAACTGCGTCATCTTAGCGCGGTTCCGTTCACATCCCTAGTATCATTAGCAGAGGAGTAGAAGCAGTTTTTCATATTTCAACGAAACTTGGTATTCGTAGTGGTAATATAGAGAGAAAAGTGAGATATAAAAATGAACTAAATCGGTTCATAAGGAGGGGGGGGGGGTTTACTCCGGACCAACAATACCAATTCGCCACTACCAGCCGTGATTTTAGGTATATTTCGACGAAACTCGGTATTCATAGTGGTAATCTACAGGTAAATATGCGTTGTAAAAATAAACTAAATCGGTTCATTAGGAGGGGGGGGGGGGTTTACTCCAGACCCACAATACCAATTCGCCACTACCAACCGTGATTTTTGGTATATTTCGACGAAACTCGGTATTCGTAGTGGTAATCTACAGGTAAATATGTGATGTAAAAATAAACTAAATCGGTTCATTAGGAGGGGGGGTTTACTCTGGACCCAAATTTTTAATATACTCATACTGGTCGTAATTTCTGCTGTATTGTAACGAAACGCGGTATACGTCGTGGGTAACTCATGAGATAGAAGTGTTATAAAAATGAGCTGAATCGGTCAATCGGAAAGGGGGGTTTACTTAGTAATATATTTCAATAGAAAAGCCAGCCAGACATAGGTCCACAAAGGCGCCGCAAGGAACGCTAGAGGGACTGTATCCGGTTCCTGCGTTAGATCAAAATACGATAATATGAGGTTTATTGTATTTATTAAGTAGTGTAATATGTACCATGTGTAAACATATCTCTGGAAGCAAATTTATCATTTACTCATTACAAAATTAAAAGAGAACTATTCATGTTTTTATTTTATTTATGTAGGATATTTTAAGCAAATTGTTCTGGAAATCAGTCTACACTACCCAAATTCTGAGGAAAGTGCTTAGTTATGCAGCTCCTGCGTGACGGACTTTTTTTTTTAATTTCAGATGAGGAATACATGCAAATGAAAACGAACTTTTACAGAGAACTACTTGACGCATGGAAACCCCGTTTGCAAGGTTCTTCGTTGTTTTGTTAGTACACTTTAAAAATATAATGCAAAATATGGGTAAAAAGGAAACCCTTCCCTTCAAAGGCCTATTTGAGCCCTTAGAAGTGTTATTTTCTCATTTTCAAGGGCACAATGTTATAGATCTCGACGAGAACTTGAACTTTGCCCATTTGAAAAATGTTGATATCTCAAACCGTTTACTAGTTATTTCTCTTATGGCCCATTTATTTATTTTTTATAGTAAACAGTATTCATACCTTCTTGTTTAAATATATAGCTTGTAAAATATTAAACTAATATTAACTTAAAAATAAACTCATTAATATTTAAAAGGCCGATATTGTCGGGGTTAAGTCTTGTGGTATGATAATGAAACTACATTTTTTATAAGAAAATGTTTGCCTACCTGTTGTTGTTAGGCTTGAAATTCAAATCTTCCTAAGGCTGATGAGAACAAGTCGAGCTACATTATATTTTGGTGTGGAATCGAATGAAACCACTTTGATGGCGATATCTTAAACCGTTTAAATGAAAAAGTGGACGAAAATAGAATGTTGCTTTCATCTACGCAAACACGACCTATTTTCAAACGGCTAACAAGATAATATATTTAACCCTTTCTTTTTTTTTCTCTCTCTTTTTTTTGTTGGTAAAATGGCAACAAATTATTTTAGTTTCGAGTTCCACAAAATGATGTGCTTAGTCGAGAGTGTTTTCATACACTTTAAATTTATCCGAACTAAGATGAGAAACTTGAAGTAGTTACGCTTAGAGTGGAAGAAGTTTAAAAAAAAAAAAAAAAAAAAAACCAATAGAGTCCAAAAAGAGTTGATAAATTTTGCTAGAGGAACTGCTTCGTTCAAATTCTTTTACTGGGATATGGAATATTTACTGAACAATTGTTTATTTCCACAAATTATTGAGAAAGTATAAACATTGAAACTATGGAGCTGGAGAGTCAGCTATCAGGTAGCAAGTTATTTTATTACCCTTAAGAAACTTCCCACAGTTTTGCACTCACAGGTGGTCTAGAGTCTCAGTTTTCACAAAGGGAGAGCCGTTATATGTATGTAATTCTACTAAAAAATAGATCCACTCCCCGTTATAAAATAAGAAAGGATTGTATCTATTTATGAATACATCTCATGCAGTTCTTGGAATTTGCTTAGCTTATCCTTAGAATAGCAAGTACCTGCCTTATCCTGTACCTAGGCAGGTACCTACCGAACCGTCATAAAACCATTCATACGACCCAAAATCTTCTTATTTTTGACAGGCAAGTTATTTTATTACCCCAAAGGAATTTCACAAAAGATTTTCCCTTCACTCTAAGGTGGTCTAGAGTCGCAATTTCCACAAAGGGAGTGCCGCTGCTTTGCTAGCTCACAGAAAGTAGCATATCTCTGCTATCTGACTCTATATTAATCGGCGTGGAATGCGTGATCTTGTCAGGACTACTTACTAAAGAAATTAAAAGGGAAGGGGCGTAATTATTAATTATTAGAACAGTTGCCTTCAGCCTCCGTTTAAAGTTAAATTAAGATGTCTTTTTAGTACACCTGATCTCATTAATTTTGACTTTTTTTTTTTAATTCATTAAAAATAAATGACTGTTTCACTGCTTTATTCCCATTTTTCTCAACTCTTAGCCTAGCAAGTTTATTTTTTTAAAGTTAAAGATTTGAAAATTAAGGCAAAATTTAAAAGTGTTACAACGTATAGCTTATGAAGACTATACATTTTTTATCGATAATATACTGTGTTACTAAAGCATTGTAATAATAAATTTTGACGGTATATAGATAATTATTTGATTTTTTTTTTATATTGATAAAATCAGAAAACAATCAGTCCCGTAACAGGCCATGAGGGCCCAGAGGGGCAGATACTATAGAGGTAACTGATTCATGACCATACGGCACACTAGGGAGAGTGTGGTCAGTACTATGCTCCGGCCGCCTGATTTTCCCCTTGGCTGCTTCGACTGCTAGAGTCATTAGCACCCAAGGTACTCATTGATAAATTTATTAAAGGCTGGGTTGGCCTAGGGACGGTCAGGGAGGCCGAATTCAACCCATGAACTAAGACACTAGGAGAAAAAATCTTTAGTGCTTGCTTGGGATTTGAACTCAGGTCCTCCAACTTATTAGTCCCGTGCTCTACCACTGAGCTAACCTCGCCCCCTATATTGATAAAAGCTAACTTAAAATTTCGCTAACATTTCGAAAGAGAACAAAGTAAAATATACATGTTGGGTCGACTTCCAGAATTAATAACACACAAACACAATTTTGATCAACTAGATGTCTTGTGTCTTATGGTTTACATCGGTCTAAAAAATTTAACTTTTTGTGTGCCTTTCAATTGCATGCTATATTTGTATACTGCTTTGAGGTAAACACATATAGTAGATTACTGAATACGAAAACTCGATTTTATTTTTTTAATTAGCTCTTATTCTGAAAACATACCTAATATACAAAATTTGACTTTTGGTAACTGTACAAAACGATTCATTACAAATAAACTAATTATTACTTTTTATACAAATTTGGAAATGTTGAAATATTAACAAAATATTCAATTAAGAATTTCTCTTCTTCTTGGTTTCTCTATTGTAATTTCTTTCAGGGGGGCTGATACTATTTCCGGGGTATGGAATACTATCAATTTAAAACTTGGAATAGTTTTAGGCAGGGGTCTCCCTTAGTCTAGTGGCTAGCACGCTGGATTCATAAGCGGGAGATGGTGGGTTCGATTCCCACCTCCGGCAGGAATTTTCTCATCTCAAGGCTCGCTGGGAAAATTCCTCGCTGCACCCTGGATGTCGGCGCTAATGACCTAGAAGTAGATGCGCCGTAAAAAAAAAAAAAAAAAAAAAAAAAAAAAAAAAAAAAAAAAGAAAAGTTTTAGGCAACTAAAACGCTATTACACTTAAAATAAAATATTTTTTATGAACTATGTGATCATATTTAATTTATTTTTAAGGGTTTTATGACACTTTTTTACCGATCGAATAGAAATTTCGGGGGGGGGGGGGGCTGCAACCCTCTAAGTCCCCTCCCTTATATACGCACATGTAGTCCTCTAACATTGACGCATTCCATCGACCCTGGTCTCTTTTCCATTGTCGAGATATCGCGGAGGAATCGTTCACCATGTTCATCACTTACGTCACCGCAGTTAGAAGGAAAAAAATCAAGATGAGAATGAAGACAATGACTTTTTAGGGTCATATTGTAACACAACTGTTGATACTTATAAAGGAGATTGTTCACAAATTCAATATAATTTTCATTTCTCCTATTACCCAAAAGAAACCATGCACCACTGCTCTAAAATGTTCCCATGCTTATTTTTCAAAGCCCCCTTCCTTATCACTCATCAGGAATTATCATCACTAAATCAAAGTAAAATATACATGTTGTAAATGTGATAAATCTATCACCCTGTCCGTATAAAATTAAATATGGCACAAATGAACAATAAGAGCTAACTATAAATTTTAACTTGTATATTCACCTTGAGCGAGTGAAAAGCTATAAATATAGCATATTTTCATGTAAAAGGAAATTTGATGTAGACCAGTGTTATTTATCATTCCGATCTTACGAGGTGTATTACCAGAACGAACATTATCTCAATGAGAAGTGGTCATCCTGAAAAAATAGTCCAGAATCTGTAAAAACTTATAGCTATATTTAGATGTTGACGGGGACACGCTAATTTATGTAGGGAAATCTCCTCAACAACTCAAATAACAATAATTTACCTATGTTCCCTATACTAGGTGAGTTAAAACCTGTAGTAAAAACATTTTCTGGCTCATGTTTTTTCTTTCGGTAATTTTTATTGGACCACAACACTTTCTTCCGAATATGAAGTTAAATATTTAATTCTATGGTAATAGCAAATATTACATATTGCATTATTAACATTTTGTTCCTTTTAAATACTAATTAAATTCATTTATACTATGAATTGTCATTAAATGTTGTGTAAGTATAAGGTAATTTTAGCCCAAATTTGCTGCTCTATAACTCTGGAACCAGTTGTGTCTCAGTGGCCAAATTGATATCATTTGTTTATGTCATAAAGAGGTCTAATCTCTATAGATTTCGTAATTTTCGACTCAGGCACTTTTGAGATATTGTACTTTGAATATAGCGAAAAATACGATTTTGGCAAACTTTGAAAAAATACATAAAAATAAGTCGACTCCCCGGAACTGCGCCATCTTAGCGCAGTTCCGTTCATATCCCTAGATTATGGCAAACTTTGAAAAATTAATTATTAATTTTTAAAATTTTATATATATATATATTTTTATTTGAAGAAATATCACAATCTACAATTTAATTGCATTATGTAATTTGATACATGTTACTTGCTCACGCCTCAGTTGTCCCCAGTTGTCAGCCGAATACCTTCCTAGTTTAGGAAGGATTCTAGGATGACCTTAAGTTACCTTACGCCATCCAACCACACCCTGCGACTAGCAGGGAGGATTGGAGGCGGGTGAGACGTGGGCTGTGTTATCCTGAGGAGAGAAAATGTCCACCGATATCACTCTCAATTTATACAATTATAATTTCTTTGATCACTCCACGAATAGTTGTTTTTGTTCACTCCACGACACTTCACTGCTTAAGTAAGTCTCGGGGCCACTTCCCCCGCGTCTTGGTCGTTAAGGCGTCTTGGTGGAGAGGAAGGATGATTGGTGCTGGATAAGGATTGGGCTATAGGATTAGGATGATAGATTAATTTGCTATGGAAAGATGAGAAGCGGCTAGGGATTATATCTTGGGCAAAAGGGATATTTAGGTCATTATGGAGGTTGTTTGAAAAATTATATATAAAAAATGAAAAATTTCTCAAGCTTGAAACTTCGTCAGCAAGTAGTACTATAATAAATCTATGAAAGAAAGAAAACTTGAAGGCCAGTCTTTCTCCCTTATTATAATTTGCAGCATTAAAGCCCCCGTTTTAAGTTAAATTTCTATCAATTTTCTTGATTTTTTTCATAAATGTCCACACTCTTTAGAAAACACAATGCAAGAACAAAACTGAAGAGCATATCGTTCTGATATTTTTAGTGTTTATTTGGTTTTGATATCTAAGAAATTTAGAGAGTTAAATACATCTACGTAAAACTTGTTTTCAGCCAAAAAGTAGTGAAAATGCAAACTAAAAATGGCCGACGAAAAAACTATTAGCCAGAAAATTTTTTAACTGCAGGTTTTAACTCACCTAGTGTCGGGGAATAAGTGGCAAAAAAAAATGGGAAAAATAAAAAATGTCGACAAATTCTTTGCTGGGGCATGGGATTCCAAACAATTGTTTACTTCAACAAATTATTGTGAAAGTAGAAACATAGAAAGTAAGTAGCTGGAGGGTCTGCTATCAGGTAGTAAGTTATTTTATTACCTCAGAGGTATTTCACAAAAGCTTTTAACACCACATGGGTTTATTTCTGCACTCACGGGTGGTCTAGAGTCACGTTTTTCCGAAAAGGAAAGCCGCTGATGTTTTATCCTGACTCAGTGTGAAATGCGAGATCTTGTCAGAAAAAAAAATGTGGGGGAGGTAATTTTTAGTTATTACGAACAATTACCTTTAACCCACGTTAAATGTTAAATTAAAATGTCATTTTAGTCCATCTGAACTTCTTCTAATTTTTGTTATTTTTAAGAAATTAATCTTTTCGCTTTGCTTTGAAGGAGGATCGGATGACCTCTAACCAAAATATTTAATTTAATTTATAAAAAATATAAGATTATTTCACTGCATTATTCCCATTTCTCTCAAATCCCATCTCGGAAAGTTCAATTTTCTCGAGGTAAAGATTTGAAAATTAAATTAAATTATTAGTATAATATCTGATGGATAATACAATTTGTTAATAAAACATTGTATTTATTATTCCGAGGTCCGTCGAGTAGTTCGGTTTATTACCTTAACGAGCATAATCTCAATTAAAGATACCATACTGGCGTTAATGACCCCAACGGTTGACACGCCTTAAACTCAACCAAAAAAAAAAAAAAAAAAAAAAAAAGATACCATACTCAGTGTCTTTCTGTAATTACAACTATAATCACGGCAGTCTCTGTGATTATGCCTGCAATGAAATCTATTTTTTCTTTGATTACAACTATAATAAAATTGTTTGTTTGTGATTACAGCTGTAATACTAACCTTTCTGTGATAACGACCTTAATCACATAATTTTCTGTCATTTAAAATGAGTTTATTTTTATCAAGGAATTGGCTTGATGGATGGATAATTGTTAATCTTAGTCTTCCAAACAACCAAAAACTCGGTATCCTTTTCAAGTATTCTTCTTAGTAGTTTTACTAGCATATTCATTTTAATGTTAAAATTAATTATAATATGGATGTACTTTATGACGAATAAAATTCCATTCTCTCGTGGGTTAAATCTTCGCAATAAAATAAGAAATAATGATAACTTCAGTTGTAGCAGTATATATATGTAACCTATATTTTCGTGATCTATGGGGTCTGAAACGAGAAATTTTCTAGTCTGCACTTTCGGATTGCGTCGTAAGGTCAACCTCATAAGCGGGTTTCCTCCCTATGGAGGGCGGGAGGGAGGAACCGCGCTAAAACGCACTAAGGCGACGCAGCTCCTGAGAGGTCGACTTTTTATTATGATATAGTTATAATTTAAATTATAATCTTGTTAATATAAATGTTAATATTATTAAATTATTACAGTCCAAAATTATTAAATTTTAAAACACGCTTATTTCTGTTGATTTTTTTTAAACACTTCTACCACTCAAAACGTAACACTAAGTTCGTTTGGATGAACGTAAAATGTTCTCATACATTTTATACTTTATCTTAATACGCCATTTGTGAGACCTCGAAATTAAAATTATGTAATCTCTTTTTTCTCAAAGCGGGTTAAAAATATCACCATTTCAGGCTCAATTGGTCTTTTTGTAGTAAGTGAAACCAAAATGCCATTTTCAAAAACTTTCAAGATATCGCCATCAAAGTGGTTTTATTCGATCACCCACACCAAAATTAGGCAGATAATATCCTTGTTCTCATCGCACTGGTGAAGGCTTCTAGTAGAAACTTAGAAACAAATAAAACACATTTTTTCTTATTTTAAGAAATGTAGTTATATTAAGGTGCCACACGACCGAACCCTGACTTTATCTGCCTTCCTTACATCGTTTATAATTCATCGAGTAGACATCGTTGACCAATGAGGTTGCGAAAGTAGATTTTGCTGTTGTTCGATCATGTAAGTAATAACCCTACACTTATTTCTGTAATGTTTTAACTTCTGTATGAATCAATTCTTTCTATTCTCATTGACCTGATGAGGGCCTGAATCTCAAGCCGGAAAGTCAGCCAAAATATAATACATTTTACGTTTTATTAATGTATTTGTATATATGTATATATATATATATATATATATATATATATATATATATATATATATATATTCACAATCTCAATTTTAAAGCATCAAAAAGTAATCAATTGTTAATCGCAATTAACAATTGATTACTTTTTATACCCTTGGGGGCATGCACCGCAGTTAACGTGTTAATTTCCGGATATACATAAAAGCAAGGTAAACAAATAGCACTAAAATCTCTTCACACTTCCGGACCTACTCCTGCACACAGTAAGTGCCGGAAGCGAGCCCTTAGAGACCCGGAAGTGAACACGGGTGGATCTGAACTGACTGGAAGTGGGCCAGGGTGACCCAGGTGTGAGAAAATGTTAACTAGAGTAAAACGGAAGTGGACTAGGAGTGGGCAGGAATGCCATTGGTTGTTGCCCAGAGCCGACCGGAAGTGGACCAGAGTAGATCATACGTAGTTTGGGATGTACTGGAAATGGCCAGAGTTGACCGGAAGTAGTCGGGGTCGAGTAGAATAGGACCGGAGGAGGATCAATTGTGGACCGGAAGTGAGCATTGGAGTGGCATTTTTGTTAAAATTCCGCGGTTTTTTTTTATCAAAATACTTTTTGCCTTACAAAACAATCAAAATTAATATAATTGCAATAAAATGTTTAATTGCAATTAAATCAATCGCGATTAAATCAATTGCAATTAAATCAATCGCAATTAAATCAATTACAATTAAATCAATTGCAATTAAAATGTTTAATCGCGATTAAATTAATCGCAAATGGCAATTAAAGGAATTCATCGCGATTAAATGTAATTGTATTTGGCGATTAAATAATCAATCACGATTAAAAAGTTAATTGGTTTTTGTTGATCATACGATTGAAAAATTAATTGAATGATGGTTTTGTACTCTGCTACACTGTATGTTATTGTTATAATATATTTTATAATATTATTAATAATATTATTACCTGCTATATTATTTATTATTAATATTACAATTAATATTATTATAGCCGTATAGTATGCATTATTATACTATTGTTACTTTGTTTTGAGATTATTTCAATTTATAAAAATGTTTATTTGAAAATAACTAGTGGTTAATGATTTTTGTCCATAATCCTCACTACTCCGTTACACTGTGCGTCGCATCGAATGGGTTAAATCTTCGTTTACGTCTTCAGATAATTTTCTTGTGGTTTTCGGGGCAGTGGACGTGCACTACTGACCAGATAAATTTTATCTATTTGAAAATCATCATCCAAAAAAAAAAAAAAAAAAAAAAAAGAAATACTAATTCTATTTGAATTAAAGATTATTAAATTAAATAGATTTCTGCAATGAAATCGAAACGTCTTAGGCGAGGAAGCGGCACGGGTGTATATAGGAAATAATTTGGGGGAGCTGGGAACATTTGGGGGTATGGAATACTAAAAATCTAGAAATTGTAATAGTTAGCGAACTAAAACGCTATTACACCAAAAAAAAAAAAAAAAAAAAAAAAAAAAAAAAAAAAAAAAAAGTTTCTGAACTAAGTGATCTTATTTAATTTATTTTTAAGGTTTTAATGGAACATTTTTACCAATGAAATCAAATTTTCGGGGTGGGGGCCGCAGCCCCTCCCTTATATATGCCCATGGCAAGCGTAGGAAGACGGTTTTGATTTTACAAAAACTCTTTCTTATCTTATATTCTTTATTTTATAAACTGTATTTGACTAAATAGAGATCTTATTGAATTGTTCTTAGACTCAGAAGGCAAATTCCTGGAGCTACACTTGCAGTGTCATAAATTCCACGAGGGTTGACAAGAGGTGGGTGGCAACTCTACCTAGAACATGGACTTTGCACAGCAAGTTCCAGGTATACCTGCATTCTCCAGCATTTCCTATTGTATTCAAACCTTCCATATTTACCTACTGGCAAAGTTGTTGTTGGTAAGAGGATTAATGTGTCCTTTGTGGGTAAAACCGCCGACAATCCTACAAACTGCTGAGTTAAAAATTCGTTATTCTATCCAAATGATATGATATCCTTTAACTGCCAGCTAAATATGAATGATTATAATAAGTCAAGCATAGTCGGGATTCGGCTAAAATAAAACGTTAGATTTTCAGAAAAATCGTTTTGGCGTGTTGTTTAGCAGCCTTTTCGGCAACAAATGCCTAAGGTAGTTTTACGTGACCATTTAGTGTGGCTGCCGAAGAACATACGTTGGAACGTGGGAAGTATAGATGTTTCTGAAAATCTGAGGTTTCCTCTTATAACCCAGAACATATACATATAGAGGCTTCAGAATGGGATCGAGCTAACAATAACTCTCCCACAAGATTTTTTTTTAAATATCGATAGGTATGGTGTGAATATGCGGAAACCAAGTTTTGGACCTCGAAAGTTGGGGGGAGAACTTTTGGCAGGTGAAATTCTAGTACGTTTTCAGTTTTCCTTCATTAACATGTAAACCGTTGATTTTGAGTAAAAAACCTAATAAGGAGTAAAGAACAATAAATTCTACGACAAATGAACTGGTTGAAGTCCAAATTCTGTCAGGTGAAATCGTACAAATCATTACCAAGAAACAACAGGTTTTTTTTTTCAATTTGGCGAAAAACTATGGTGAGCCCACTTTTAACGAGATACAGCTTGGATTCATCAATTCTTTTGATAACCCCCTAACCCTAAAAGTTGAAGAGCATCAATAATTGAGTCCAAAAAGCCCTAATACACATAAATTTGACCAACTATAAAATTTGTAAGTCACTATTGAGCCAAAATGATAAAAAGTAAAATTTTCATGCGACCGCATTTTGCAATCTTTTGGTTTCTATAGCCACAATTAACTTCTGATTCAATCCTAAATTACCAATTACCAGTGTATGCAGTATGTTGAGGGGAGAGGGCGGGGAGAAAACTAAGAAATTTAGATTGATACCTGTGCCCTACGTGTACCCTGTGTGCATTATTAATACTGTACTCCTTTATTCCCAGGGAAGCAACAAAATTAGAAGCATATTTTATTGAAGAAGACTGTATATAACGTAAATGGTAAATGAAAAAGATATATACGTATTTATTCACTGGCATGACATTTATTGAGTGAAATGATGTTAATCTAAGGGAATTAAATTACATATTTATTGTTTTTAAGGGCCCAGGTTGAGGCAAAAATGTTGCAAGAAAATTTTTGTTAAGAGGGGGTATCAAAATAATTGTTGAATCTAACCTGTAACTTGTTAAAAGTGGGCTCACCACAGTTTTTCGTAAAATTGGAAAAAATTGTTGTTTTTTGGCTAGCGATTACGGCAATTTTACGCGGCCGAATTTGGACATTGACCAGCTCATTTTACTCAGATGTTAATGCTCTTTAATAATAATTAAATATAAGATACTCCATCTGGCGATGTGCCTCAACCTGGGCCCTTAAAAACAATAAAAATGTAATTTAATTTTCCCTATACGCTGTTTCACTGGCGATAGTCTGCAGGCGGCAATTTTTAATCTAGAACGATAAAGGAATACCATTTTGAAAGAAGAAGGATAAATTAAGTAAAGTATGGGGATTTGTAAGAAATATTCATTTTTCCGAAAATGATAGACAATTCTTCATTTCCTAATAATAAATCCGTCGAAAATCGTTATAATTCAAAGGGCCGAAAAATTGGACCTAAGTACTTTACTAGTAAATATCAGTAGGAAGCTCCAGGAAAAATTTGAACTTGATCGGGTGAAAATTGAAGGTGCTAGCTTATCTCCTGATTTGAAATACATAGTTTTGAGAAAATCTACATTACAATTTAATGTATTGAAATGATTTTTTTTTTTCTTTTTCATGATTTCTTGTAATAAAGATAAAATGGGTTTTAATTTTTATTTGCATCGCAACTTGAACATCGCAACAGTTGAAATATTGAACAACAGTTGAACCATGTGGGAGGGTTGTGTATAGAATCTTTAAAACATGGTCTTAGGTATTTTTAAGGCTCTTAACTAGAGATCTGTTGGGTTAAACTCCCAGCGTTACCTGATGTACCTGTATTTTTACAACCTATGGTAAAATTCTGTAGATGATAAATAAATAAAAACTCTCCTTTGTAAATGTTTGTATTATTCTGATTAATATAATTATATTTGCATATCTAGTAGATTCGAAAATATTCACTTCATAACCGTGTCATTATGAATCGCAAGTTTAGTTAACATGCTCAATTTGGTCTAACAAACAGAAAAATACTGGGTTTGTTGTACTGTATACCCGTACAACAAACCCCCGTTGTGTTAAAACCGAATCCCTATCAATTATCCCTATCTGGGAGGTCAGGGAATTCCATTTTCAAAACTCGGTGGGAACCCAGTAATCCGTGTCCCCATATAGAGTCAAACATTTTTGAACGTAGGCTTAGTCCAGTTTTCTTTCTAAAATTACAACATTATCCATATTTGATGGACCGCAGCGATAAGCAGACTGACCAGCCAAGCAGGTTTGTACAGAGTCCACAGAAGACGACTGTTGACCTATCTACAACACAACACCGAAACGGGTACATAGTGTTTGAATATAGTTTTTGAGAGCGGGCCATCTCCAGCTGGGATTGTTGCCCATTAACGAATTGATTTCTTGGCCCTTTCATGCTATTTTGTAGGAGATTTTTATCTTGCCAAATTGAATTTACCTCACTTAGTGCCTAGCAGCCTATCCTCTGTGAATTACTGGAGTTTTTAGTTTTATTATTATATTTTAAATTAGTGTAACATTTTTAAATAATGAAAAGCAGGCAATATTTTAGTGAACACAAAATATTTTCAGACAATGATGTTCAAAATTTCAATAATTATTAATAATTTATTTCCTCAAAACATTTTTAAAAAGAAGGTCTAAAACCAATCAGCGCATCGTGATTAAGTCAGCACAGAGAGGTTGACTGTCCAACATCCTCTTGTAGTCGGGTCCTCCAGCAGTGGTGATTTGTCTTCTTGCTTGAGACAACGAAATGTACCTCTAGACTGAACACCGTTGTTAGTATGTTTTACTGTCAGCATTTATTATTATTATTATTACTTGTAAATATTACAGATAATCTATTTTACCAAATGGTAGATAAGGGAAATTAATTTGACATACATTATCTTAAAACTTAAATATTTATTAACTTTTACATATATATATATATATATATATATATATATATATATATATATATATATATATATATATATATATATATATATATATATAGAGGTGTTTTTGGTGGTTTGGTTAATTATTAGTAAAATTAATTATATTTAAAATTTTATTTCTTTTAACCTGGCTAGAGAAGTTATTATAAAAAATTTCAATAGATCTCAGGGTTCATTAAAATTCAACCAAAATCACCAAATAAGGATTTGTTATTTAAATTATTATTTTGATTTAATAAAAATTCTTGAAATTGAAAAGCACGAGAAATGTTAATTTATTACCCATTCTTACCATCCATCCTTTATATTGTATTGAGACCACATTTTATATACCAGGAGAAAGGTTCATAATTAATTAAATAAAGGAATCAATTGAATTATATTGAAACAATTAATTATAAATTTTGGCCATTGCATAGTTGTATGTTCCTATTAAATTAAGCATTTTAAATGTAATAAATAAAAAGTGCTTGACTCACATAACTGACCTCAATGTTCGGGTAATAGAAAAGCTTAGGTCGTAGTTAACATGTTACATTTATATAATGAAAATAAATTATTGGCCATTTCCAATTTAATATTGCTAGCATTGATTTTATCTTAGCATTTGTAGTTTTTATTACTGAGTGACTCTTAGCTTTGGATGCGCAGAAAGTCCACCTCGCCCCAGTTCTGCTTGTCCAATTCTTGTTTCGGGGAAAGAGGCAGGCTTCCCTTGACATTCCTCTTAACGATCTGCCTGGTTAACTTGCATTCCGTGTGGCGTTTTCGTTCCTTGTTGACACATATGGAATCAATTGAAAACATATATACTTGACACTCACTACACTGCCTAAAAACTGACATGCTATTGCTTTTATTATTGCTTATTGTAAACTTTTTATTAATATAATTATTTTATTATTTTGACAAAAGGCTAATATTGTGATGGATTTATTAAATATAATTTAGTATTTATTTTGGATAGAAATGCTACACTTTGCTATGCCAGAAACTCACATTTCCTTGACTTCCCCCTTGTATATCATTAATATATATATATTCAATCATTAAATTATATAACGTTATAAATAAATAAGGTAAACTGCATAAGAAGATTGAAAACTGACATAAAGCCCTACAAATATTTATTAGCTGTTAATTTATTTAAAAATTAACGTCAACTTATAGATATCACAGATTTTCTAGCCAGGATAGGAATGATACCATTTCTTTTTCCTTTCTGCCTATGACCTTGGCACAGAGTGCTCATGCCTAGACTCTCACAGCCAGTAGGCCCCAAATATTACTTAGTTCTGTTAATTAAAATATAATTTCCCAATTTGAATCATACAATTAAAAACTGTATGTAGAAATATTAACTACTTATGCCTTTTACAATAGAAGAACTAATTTTTTATTTCACACAAGAATTCAAGGCATTCAATAAACGTTATAAATTATGAACACATTTGGGACAGGCAAGTAGCTTACCATATAATTGTATATATATATATATATATGTGTGTGTGTGTGTGTGTGTGTAAATTGATTTATTATCTATTTAATGTTAAATCATTAATATACTATGCCTAAAAAACAAATTATGACAATATTCCATAAAATAAATATTATGTTATTTATTAACTAATACAATACACTTTAGACAAGTTTACATGAAACAAATTTAACATTTTTGTATTATTTTATACATGTTCATGTAATATTTTTTTTTAGTTGAATCGCCTAGCCACTACAACTTATTAAGTAATAAATAAATAAATAAAATACATATTATATACATTGTGATTTAGCACTTTGCAAGGGATTTATTTCATTTCTAAATTACCACTGATTTTTCACACATGTAAATACAAAATATCTTTCTCTTATTATGTTCTTCTTTTCTCCATAAGAAAATTCTGAGGTCAAACTTAATTAAAACACCTTATTTTGACCATTACATCATACCATAAATATTTCATTTATTTATTTCAAATCATTTTACATAACTTTTAGGCCTTCAGGCCATTTTCAAATTCTTAACACCAGCACCATCTTTAAACTATTAACCCTTTATATTAGGCCTTCTCATCCTCGCATATTTCTCAAACAAATTCATTTTATAGGTATAATACCGTCCTTAAGCACAGCCATTTTCTTTAATATCCCCCACATCGGTGTTAAGAATTTGAAAATGGCCTAAAAGCCAAAATGTTATGTAAAATTATGGAAATAAATATATGAAGTATTTATGGTCTGAGGAGATGATCAAAATAAGGTTTTTTACCAAAATCTCTTTTTTTCTAAAAAGAATCTTCTTTTTGTTCATCGAAACTAATTCCAAAATCACTCTCTTTGTTTTCGAGAGGTAAACCTCGAACCAAAGGCAGGCAGCAATCTATATTAAAAGCATACAGATGGTGAAGTAATAACTATTGTTTTTTTAAAAATAAAAATAACACTAATTTTAGTTTAAAATATTTTAGCCTAAAAACGATTTTGTTTTGAACTCTGTTCCATTTACATAAGATGCCAGTTGGTAAGACTGGTATTTTCATAAAAAAAAGGAAAATCATCCACAGAATCAAATTTTGTAGAGAACCTGTGGCTTAACCACAATTCTTCAAGTTCTTTGTATTTCTTGGGACACAGACGAAGCTGACTTCCTTCAGAGGAACTGGGATAAGATATTCCTTTGTCATCGACATAAGGAGAAGGAAGAAAGCGACCTATTTTTTTATTCGACGACAGAAGAATTACAGTACAAGGCCTGACACGAAGAAATATTCCATTTCCACCTCCACAAACATCAGAATGATATGTACAGAATCCCACGGTTGAATTATTCAGTGTATGCTGGGAAGTAAGGTGTTCATTAGAACAAAGAATTTTGCCACAAGATAAACAAATGGTTGGGCATCTGACATATTCTTCAATCCAAGCTGAACAAGAGAACGCGGACACTTGGTAAATTAGTTCAGAATAGTCTGAAGGCAAATCAATTAATGTTCTGACTCTTTTTAAATCTAAAACTTTAGATCCACATCTGGCAGACTGAACCAATTCAAGCGACGCCCAATTACCAAAGATGCGATTGACATAAGGGCAATCAAATAGATCTTTACATGTATTTGGGATTCGTAAAAAGCTTAGAATGTTTTCATATGTATCACCTCCAATTTCATTTAAAGCTTCGGTAGGTTGCATTCCACTTAAGAAATGATAAAATATTGCTGAACATCTTAAAAATGGCAAAGAGGAAGATTTTAACAAATTCCATATTGCGATTGTATTTACTCCACTACAGTTTTTGAACTCTTTAATAATAGTGGCTAGGCACTTGGTGTCATCCGAGGTAATATCACTCTCAAGAAATATAAACTCATTCATATCAGTATACAAAATAATTTGTGCAAAATTCAGCAATAAAATAAATCTAAATACATTAGCATCAAATGAAACTGCCTGAAGACATCCATTGTAATTACTTGAACTAGACAATTTAATTGCTACAGGAAGAAGAAGTACAAAACAATCCCACAGAAATATATTCGGCCAATCTGGGGATTGTAATTTTAAAATGGCAGACCAAATTTTATTTTGAACATCCAATTCCTCAATCTTATCTTTATACATAATAAAAATACTCGATGAAAGTTTTATCAGATTTTCTATTGAACATTTCTGATTGAAATCAAGTCCTCCCAGCAATGGTTTATCAGACATGTTGAGAACTTTTTCAGTTACACGGATTGTATAAGAGCAAGAGAGCCAAACCAGTAAGAAATTATTTTCAACCGGTGACAATATTTCACATTCACTGCTCAGAGTTGAAACAAAAGTTTCAATTAATGATCTTTCTTGATTTGGCATATCTCTTGTGACTGACGGATCTTTAACCAATTCAATATCAGCTGGAGTTTCAACCACATCAACTATTTGAATGCTGGAAGAAGCTGACAGGTCAGCGCCACTTAAACTAGTCACTCTGTTCTTATTGGCTGGTGAATCCAAAATTATACAAGAAGATTCGCTACATTTTTGAATTGAGAGCGAAGGCTGATCTTTCCAAAGTGTAGTTTCTACCCAAGCAGGAAATGTCATTTCACTTTGCATACTATACACTTTGGATGTTGCTACTGGTAAAACTGAGTTACTTGAAAACTTGCATATTGGGCACGTATATTCAATGCTATCACCTTTATTACTCCTTGGTCCTAGGCTAATCCATTGAATCGGCATTGATATAGTTTTTAAGATATAGTTTTTATCTTCCATGACAGAATTATTGAAATCTTTTTTGTTCTTAGATTTTTCTCTATACTCTTCCCAGCATGATTTATGCAGAGGGTGACCGCAGGAATTAATATGAATGGCAAACGGAACATTCAATCCAAAAAGCAAAGTCCACTCGACTATCTTGTCATAATTTTCAGTTAAAACTTTTGACTTCTGAATGTAAGCTGGAGACACCATAGTAGAACTGTCTGGTGTCATGTTTTCCTGCTTCCGGCATAAAGTACACACCGCAGTCATATTCGAGGTTGCTTCTTCATTAAATTCTTCAGAACTGAATAATTTCATTGCATTTGAGTTATCTTGTAGCATTTTTTTCTGCAGATTACTCATTGTAAACATTATTGATCTTTTCTGTTCGTTACCAAATTTGAAATCAATAATATCATTCGATAAATGGTCTGTTTGTTGGGCCTCAACGGTACTACATGGTGGAAACTGTTCAACATCTTTTTGTGTTTCTTGATTCACTTTTGGTTGAGAACCATCAGCTTGAGACCTGTATTTTTCTAATAACCACTGAAGTGATTCTCTTTGACTTAGAAGATGTTTAAAATCTAGTAAGTTTTCAAGAAGGTCTTCTAAATGCCATTTTTTTGCAGCATTTATAAAGGCTAATACATTGCACTCTTCATCTTGAAGAGCCAATCCAATTAAGTACAATATTTGAAGAAGCAGATTATGAGAAAAGCTTTCAGTCATCGGGAATTTACTTCTCTTTAAAATGCAATTCATTAACCAAAGCATTATATCACAGTGCAATATTTTGGAAATGGACCTAAAGGGGCCAATAAATTTAGGCAGTTCTTTTGGTAACCATCTGGCTATAGAATTACACCAGGCTTTTGTTTGTTCCCAATCTGTTTTTTGCGATGTAGAAATTTTGTTGTAATCCTTCATGTCGCAAATAGTTTTCTCCTCCAGATTGCAAACTTCTTCTTCGCCAAAACCAACTTTTCTAACTGTAACAAATCTATCACAAGCAGCTCTTACCTTATCTTTATCAAATCCTCTCACGGCAAGAATTTTAGTCAAATCAGCAAGAGTCACTGACTCCTGCGATAAAATGCAAGCTATTTCGTATTTTAAACATTCATCAATTGTTAAATCACCAATTTGTGGAATCCTACGGTCCTTTATTACTGTTGTGATAAAACTCAGGCATAGTGAAGCACGAGCTTGAGCATTTATATATTCACCTTCGAAATCATTATTAATCCAATTTATCAAATCAAATTTATGCAAAACATGCAACAAAAATTCATTATTCTCCATGAGTGAAGCACTAATTTGAAAAAGAGCAATGTCTACGTTGCTTAAATACAATGTCCTATAAGTAATTGGGATGTGGAAATCGTTATTGTAAAACAGATTGAAGCCGATAATTGGGGTCATTGTATCGGTTGCAAAAGACTTATATGTATTACGTCTCAGTAATGATACACTCAAAAGAGGATTGAGAATGAGTTCAGGCGTTAGTATATCAGTAGTAATCATTTCCGACGGATTACTATGATATCTCAACTTCAACATACTCAGGTACAAATCGGCCAAGAACCTTGAGAGTGTCACATGACGCAAAACTGATCGGGAAAGTAAATCACAATTTTGATAAGTCGTGTAGTATCCTTCTAACTCTATAGTACCGCATTCACCAACCTTCATTGCTCCACTTGATTCATACAGTCTTTCCAAAGTTAACATGAATGTCCTCAAACAGACTTCCTCATCAGTAGAGCACAAATGTAATATACTCTTTATGACGGACTCGAATTTCTCATTGACAGACTTGATTGGCTTTTCATTCCAGAGATGTATTGGTCTAATAAAATGCCCTTTTGAAAATTCTATTTGTTCAGACGCCAAAATTTTAAGAAGGCTGGAGATGCCCTTTGAAAAGTTGTTTCTTAAATTAGGGCTCCATTCTTGAGGAAATGATTTTAGAATGTAATTCAAATTATCAAGAATACGAATTGACCCATTATTATTGAATATTAGCTCTACTCTCTGATATAGCAATTTAAAATTAATTGACCTAAGGCATACTGAATAAAAAGCATTAAATAGAATGCTAATTATATCTCCATGTAGCATTAAAAAGTGTGTAATCTGAAGATCTTTAAATAGTTGTATAGATAATGCTTCAATAGAAAATGGTTGAAATTCAGGAATCAAATATATCATCATTTTTTCATAACTCCTGCAGAACACTGTAGCAAATGCTTTTTTGTTTTCAAAATCTGCTTGCATAGCAGAGATGAAAAGGCGATACAATTCTAG
Source organism: Gonocerus acuteangulatus (assembly GCA_946811695.1). Classification (NCBI taxonomy): domain Eukaryota; kingdom Metazoa; phylum Arthropoda; class Insecta; order Hemiptera; family Coreidae; genus Gonocerus; species Gonocerus acuteangulatus. The sequence continues at coordinate 82,073,468 of OX328126.1, forward strand.
AAGTAAAGATTTACTAGACTGTGAGCTATTTAATAAAATGTCCTCTATGTATGATACTTCTAACTCTTGTACTGAACAATCGACCCTCGGATGGGTTTTCAAATTGAGGCAGACGGCAGTAACTATATCTAGCAAATTTTCTGAATGCTTTGATATTTTTCCAAGCCAAGAGATGAGTTTCACAGCAAATAAATGATTGACAATAAAGCTCCAAGGATGAATCTTGAGTCTCAGAAAATCTTTCTTTCTTTTATCCACTTTAATCTTTATTTTATTGCACTCTTCATAAGACGAATATAGCAACATGACCCAACCTTCCTCAAAAAGATGATGACAGATTCTGGGCAAATCTTTATATTCTAGTGACTCAAAGTGCATATGAAGATTCTTTGTTCCATCAGGGTGTAACATTATGTGGTCATAAAGAAGAGTGCAATAATGATTGTCATTTGTTTTACTGTCCTTCCAATCGGCAATTATTGTTTTTAAAAAACGGAATATCGAATATATAACAATTGAAGCTCTAGAAAGAAATTCTTGAGGACAATTTAAATTTGAAGAGCTGCCTTGGAGACCTTGTAAATGCTCCTCACAATGCGAGCCACTCTTCCAACAACGGGAGTCACCACAATCACAGCAACCATAGTTCAGTGACCTTTCTATTTTGAAGTTATGACTTTTGTGTACAGAATTCCTAAAACACGGGGCACATAATGCACACGAGAGATCTAAAGCACAGTCTAAACATCTGAAAAAAAAATCTCCATTTTCAAATATTTTCCCACAAATTGATAATGAATTAGAGGATTTTAACATACTTTCATTCTTAAAGAAAATGAACTCTTCAAGAGATTCTAACAGCACAGTATTCAAAACATCTTCTTTCATAATTGGCTCTGGTTGTTGCTCATCCAACGGAGGTAAAATGGCCTTGAATATCCAGTTTTGCCAATGGTGATAAAAACAATCATAAGTCAAACTTCCTTGTTTAAACTGGCTAAGCCAATTTTGTACAGTTGTGTCCTTGACGTCAATCAACTCCAACATTTCTGCCATCATTAAAATACCCTGGAACAAAGACCATCACTAATAAAGAATAATATAGTTTCTGGAAAAACTGTATCTCACTTCCACTGCCACAAATTATCACTTTTTATGTTAACTAATTGAGCCAGCTAGTTATAATGAAACAAGTCTTTCATGTAGGAGCTGCATAACTAAGCACTTTCCTCAGAAGGCAGAAAATCTATACTCCATTCCTGATTTGTTTAAAATATCCTATCTCTCTACATATATATGTATGTGTATGTGTATATATATATTGTGGTGTTTTTGTTGGGGAAGAAAAATAAAATTGGAATATATTTGAAAGTTAATATAGGAAATGTTGATTTAGAAAAGTTTATATTATTATATTTCCTTATATCTCAGGGTTCATTTAAAATATTACCAAACTCACCACATACGGACTTATGAATAACCATTTGAATAATTAAATTAATTTAATAAATTTTCTGAAATAAAAAGCATGAGAAATATATTATTAGTACCACTTCTTACCATTGGTCATTTTATGTGTTGAGACCATATTAAATACCAGGAGAAAGGTTCATTATAAATAAAATAGAGTTGGAAATAATTGACTTATATTGAAGAAAAGATATAATTTTAGATTTTGCATGGCTGTGATATAAAAAGAATATAAAAATAGTGCTTGACTCACATATTTGTATCAATGTTGGGTTATTAAGAAATGTTTAGAACATATTTAAAATATTAACTTATATATTAAAATATAACTATTGGCCATTATGAAACTTTAGATAGCTTTAAGAATTTAATTAAAGATTGGCAGTGAGTGAGTTATACTCAGCTTGTTTTACGGATGATGTTCTTGAAGTGAAGAGGCAGGCTGCTTGTAGTCGTGTTGAGGAGATGGATGGTCGGCTGTTAGATCTTGGAGTTGTGTCTCCCCATCATGTCCAGGTGAAGTGCTCGGTGTCAGGCTGTGGTGGTGCAAAGGGTGCTCTCTCGCCCTTGGCTGGCGTTGAAGTGAGAGTGAGTGGTGGGGGAAGGCCCTACTTATAGAGGCGTACTCCCACCACACCAAGGGTGTCTGACTTCTTCGTCCTTCCCTGGATTTTCCTGTCCATACTTGGAAACACCTCTATCGTTATCTTCCTGGGAACTTGTATACCTTATCGCTCCTAGCCGAGATATTTGGACTCTTCTATTTACTTAACACTGCCTTTTTGAAAAAATAAATACTGCCAAATTAAGCACTGCCAATTGCTACCTCTTTTATTACTCTTTTATTTATTTTATTGATTGACAAATGATAATATTTGTGATGGACTTATGAAATATAAGTTAGCCTTTATTTTGAATAGGAATGCTACTCTTTGCTATGCCAGAAACTGACCTTTTCTAGAGCACCCCCTTTTATATCATTACAATATATATATATATATATATATATATATATATATATATATATATATATATATATATATATATCATGTATTTTATGTACTGATATTGTTTAAGTAAATAAATAAATATATATATATAAATATATATATATATATATATATATATATATATATATATATATATATATATTGGTAAGGGCAACCTAAAACTAAAGAGAAAAAATTCGAAAATACAGAAAAGCTGGGTTGGGGCCTTTCCCTAGAGCTTTTCATTTACATGCAAGAATTCCCGACAAACAGCTCGACGCACTACCAAGCGTCATGTCCCCGCATCATCCTCCTCAAGCCACTTACAAAATGTATCGATATCCCCCAAAAATCTAAAGTTGAATAAAAGAGGCAAAGTTCCAGGCTCCTCCCAAAAACAGTTTTCCAGAGAACGTTATGAAAGAATTGGCCAAGTTTTAGACCCTTAATACTTTGTCCAGAACCTAATACTACCCTCTTACTTTTTTGTGCGTTTCCAACTTGGCCAGTTTTGGTTAGCGATGACCCTTTTAACGCTTATAGAGTTCATATAAATCTGATCGTTTTAAGTCATCAGAGAGTTTATAATAACCCCGAATCGTTACCCTAAGGGCCTGAATCATTAAATGCCAAGAATTTTATAATTAATCAAATCGTCATAGCGGCCATCATTAAACAAAAACTGTCCAAGTTGGAAATGCACAAAAAAGTAAGTGGGTATTATTAGATTCTTGACTGGGTATTAACCCTTTCTCTACGATTTACTTGTACAGCAGTCGAGTGCTCCTCGTATCTCTCACATTCTTTCTGTTCTCATTTCTCGACTACAGAGTTATGTAGTGTTACCAAACGTACTTCTAGTGTTAGTCTGTCGCTATTTTGTGGGTATTTGAATCAACTCTTTGATCATTTGAGCAATTCAGACAAATTGAGTCTCATTGCCTTCTCAGCCCATTCACCCTGTCAACCCTCGTCAAATTACCGTTAGTTTCTATACCTCTGTACAGTGATGTGAAATACCCGGGTATTTATTCTTCAGGGTAAGTACCCAATTTCATAAATACCCGGGTATTTAAGGCAGTTTAACTAAACTGCGACTCGAAGTAATCGAATATTGTAAAATGTGATGGATCTTGCCAGTTTAGAGGTGTTGCAATTCTGCAACTACTGACTGCAGTTCTTTTCAAATACACATATGTATTTGTGTCATTTTACAAAGTTAAATTGACAACTAGAATAATATGTTGAAAAATCATAAGTTAACTTTATTATTTTAGTGTTTTATTTCATAACCAGTGAGTGTAAAAATTAAGCCTATTAACATTTATACAGATAATAACATATTTCCGAAAAGATCAACTGATTTCAATCCCATGCTTTACTCACACACAAAATCATGGCATCAAGTATTTCACCAGGTTTCAAATTCCAACCTTGAGATGAAGGGTTCAACAAGTCTCCATCAAGATGTACTTTACCAACACCAAACTGAATGCGTTTCTCCCATTTAGTTAGCACAAGTTTTCCCTCAGTTTTTTGAAGAGAAGAATCTAAGATTTCTTGTTGATGAGTTTTCTGTAAATTCTGAACCTTTCTTATGAACTGTGTAGACCAAAGAGGCATTTAACTGCATGGCAGTGATAAGTTCAACAATTGGATCAAGGATGTTAACTAGTTTCCCAACTCGGACCCAAAACACTCTGTCATCAAGAAGCTAAATTTTCATTTCTGGTGAGATTTCCGCTTCCTGTAATGTTGTATCATACTTTATGAGCGTAATTTCAAATAATATTAACAAGGATCACAAACCACTTGGTTTTGAACTATTATAATAAACATTAAAAGCCTGGTTATTACACTTGATAAGTGTTTCTTTTTTTTCTAACAGGTATAATTTCTTTAGCCCTTAATAAATAATAATTGAATAGACTTCATTAAAACATTTTAAAAGTAATTAATCTATGTAAAAGTATCATGAAAATTCATAGATATGCATTAAGTTGTAAATACCCAAAATATCCGGACCGACTTTTAACATTCTTTAAAATATTACTGGGTAATTATTAATGTTTATTTACTTTTTATGGTGAAATGGGTGAGTTTCAGTCCTTGTTTGTACCAAAAAGTATTTAAAGAACTTGTATCAAGCTCAAAAATTGAAATTACCCACTTTTTGGGTATTTACCTTCCCTATGGGTAAATACCCACTGGGTATTTACCGTACTTTCCTAACAACTTGTTTTAGCAAAATTATTTCACTTTTAGCTCTTAAAGTGTTAACATCTTACAATTGTGTTTTGGTAAATTTAGAAAAACTGTTTTATTGTTTATAATAATCGTTTTATTTATGAAAATAAATTGTATATACATAAATAAAAAAAGTTTTAAACTAACAATAACAGAAAAACAGTAAAAATATTATTTTTTTACGGAACAGGTTAAAGGTAATTTTTACATTCGTTAACGTTTCTTGAAAAGATCCAACAAACTTTTATTAGGGTAATTTGGAACTTTACAGCACTAAAATCAAATAAAAAAATGAACAACCATACAGAACAAACAAATAAAAACTAAATACAAACAAACATATATTATATAATAATAATTAATCTTCATCTGTATTTAGTTTTTATTTGTTTGTTCTGTATGGTTCTGAATTTTTTAAATTGCTTTTTAGTGCTATAAAGTTAATAAAAGTTCATTGCATCTTTTCAAGAAACGTTAATGAATATCAAAATTATCTTTAACCCGTTCCATAAAAAATAATATTTTTAACTGTTTTTCTGTTATTTCTGGAAAATTACCTAAGTCATCCGAAGTGACGCTTTCAAATGGAAGTTTCTTGCCAACCATTGGCTTTAACCTTTGCAGCTAATGTATTTTCAACGTACATCTGCCACTTCATCCTATTCAATATGTCATCTGAGTAACCAAGATCAGTCGTTTTACAAACTGATTCTGGAGGAAAGCTGCTATTTTGAAATAAATACCAATTTTTGGAAGCATTTTATTGTCTAATTTTTTATCAAGAAGTTGGAATTTTTGCTTTAACGTACCATATACTGATTCAACAGGCCAACAGATTTTTGTTACAAATCTAGATTCCTTTGATTCAGCAATTGTTAATTGGTTTTGTTTGCCTTTTAAGGCTAGTATTAAAACTTGAAAGCCCTTATTTTATAAATCAGTTTTTATGTCACGAAAACCTCGGTCCACTATACAAATATCACCCAGTATCATCAATTAGCACAAGCCTCGTGGATCACTTACTGCCTCCTTCATGATACCGGTAGAACCAATATATTGTTGCATCATTCATATTTGCTAGTTATGGTCCTAACATATAAAGTATGTAACCATCAGTCGTAAATGGTTTGCATAGAGGCACTTTTTTCTGTACAGAAAATGATTTTCTTTGATATTCGGTGTTATAACTTTTTGGATGATGTGAACATGTACCCATCGTATGTAACACGAACTTATTACCGGCATTATGCAGTTATTTTGCGAGAATTTTAGTGTGGTTTTCAATAAGGTCAGCTCTATTTGCCACACCAATTCCAAAACGAGTAGGGAGCACAATGATCAACAGATAACAATGTTTTATGAACAAATATTTAATAAGTAGTCAAAAAATATTAAATATATTACACACATATATATATATATATATATATATATATATATATATATATATATATATATATATATAATATATATATAATATATATATATATATATATATATATATATATATATATATATATATAATATATATTTTATTTATTTCCTTCCCTAAGTAACCCTTAAGGAAGGGAGTTTATTGTTATTTTCTACATGTGCCGTACATGACAAATGTACATAGCATGTAATTGATTACATATTAATATTTATATTCTTTATGATTACATTCTAAATGTATATATAATAATATATATATATATATATATATATATATATATATATATATATATATTCTTGTTTTTTGTAGCAATAGGTCCTTATGACCTATTGGCTACAAAAAACAAGAATATTGGAAGTTGGAGGTCAACAATGGAAGAAAAAGTATATATAAATGAATGCAATGTCACCAAAAGCCGAATTATTTTTTCTTCTGAAAGTCTTAAGAAAGATGCATATTTTAATTTTTTTATTCATTCCGATCATACAACTCAATCACGAGATATAAATTGTCATAGAAATTTTGGTTTTAATTTTTTTATTCGACGGTGGGTACACATACAGAGCTTAAGGGACTATTTTGATCCTCAAAATTTCAAGCAAAAACCTCTCTGGGGTAAAAAACCCATGCTTACCCGGCTACAGCCTTTTAAACTAAAACCCTCATTTGTATTAAATTTCTTTTAAACTCAAAAGGGAATAGTATTTATAATTTGAAATAACTATAATAAGCATTTTTAATTACCTTTTCTATATTAGCAGGAGCTCCTCCCAAGATGTGAAAGTTATTCTGCAAGATTGAGAGAAACAGTGAAGGCTCAAAGTCTAAACCAAAGTGGCCTGGTACAGACTCTAATATTAACAGATGAGTCACTGTTGGCAACACTGCCTCCTATTAAAATAATAATCAATGAAGTCTGGAATGAAAGGCTCTGGGTTTTATGTAAACAACGACTACTACACTTCCTCCAGCCGGCAATCGGAGAAATAAAACTATAAATAACCTCAAGGCAGAATTGAATAAACATTTGCTTCCGATGAACATCCCTTTCCACCTTCTGCTTGCTAATTATCTCTAAGTGCTAGTTAGTATTTTAAAAAAACTCCCACTCACAGGAATTGCATCATCTTAGCATCCTCTCGTAGTTGTTCCTAGTTATAGGCCGTCATCGTTTACAGCACTCTATTCCTCTTTCAGTCATAGACCACATACTTACAATAAGTTAGTTATTTTATATTTGACTGCCAAAATAATCACTAGAAATAATTTATATGGCAAAACAACGTTTGCTAGTGTATATAGGTATATGTATGTATGTGTGTGTATATATATATATAATAGCTGACCCGGCAAATGTTGTTTTGCCATATACATTATTTTTAGTGAATATTTTGTTAGTAAAATAATAATCCTGTAACTGTTACAGGATCTCGTTGTTTAATATTTATGCAATATTCGTTTTGTCCCTTCCAGAATATAAGTATTGGTTAGTGTCGTATGAATGGTGTGTATTAGCATTGGGACCAACAATGTAACACTCAACATCTAAAGCGGAACCACATGGGACGGATACTAAACAAGGCGGATACAAATCACCTCTGGCAGGCCAGAGAGGAACGAGTGAGAGACGATTTACATTTTTTTAAGCAGAGCTAATACCATCACCAGGTACAGTGTAAACTCTATGGGAGACAAGTTGAAATGAAACACAATTAATATGGTGATTTTGTCCCTCATAGTGTAAACTCTGTGAGGGATAGTTTATTTCTAGTAATTCAAGGACTGCCATCATATTTGATACTAACCGCAATTAAGAATAATAGTATGGAATAGATACCGTATGATAGCAGCTGTTCTGTAATTGTCCTAGCAACGCATTCTGCCTAGGCGAGCATGCTCTCTTTAAAACTAAAACTTCAAACCCCTCTAAAAATACTTAAAAATTTGAATATAAAAAAAAACTTTCTTAGCGAGTGTTTACATCCCAAAGGGAGTGTCCATGCAAAATTTCAAATTTTTCTGTAGAGTGATTTGGGCTGGGTCTTGATAGGTCAGTGAGTGGTATTTGACAAATATATAGTAGATTATATAAAAACAATTCGTTCTCACTTACCTGAACCACTTAAAAAATTGCAACGTTGGCTTTAAGTCACAGACTATCTAGTAGGTTTACAGATCCTTGAGAGAACACTCCCGTTGAGACAGTAACTAAGAATTGAGCTTAGTTGGAAGAAGAATCAAAGGTGGGGAGGGGACCACACTGTCATTGGCCGAGGATCTTCAGCGTCTTGCTTCCTCCAATCCCAACAGCTAAGAACAGTACCAAGAATCCTCTCTGCAAATAACTTCTCTCCTAATGGAATTATACCACTACATTTTTGGCGATAAATATATATTCCTTTTCCACTATTTAGGATATAACGCTAATTTTCAATACTGGTAAAAAAAGTCCGTCACGCAGGAACTGCATAACCTCAGGAAGTTGCCTAGTTTACACTATGTTCAGAGGCACCGACTCCCCGGGGCTTGAGGGAGCCCGAGCCCCTCAAAAATTTCAGGTTTCGTCCAGGCAACGAATTCTCAAAAAGAGCTATTGATGGAATTGCTTGGAACACAATTTTCTACTTCATAACTTTGACTAGTTAGAAGGTCAACATATCAAAAGTCCCCGCCCGTAGCCTTTAAGCCAGGGGGAGGGGGAGTTAGAAGGTCCCAAAATTCTTAGTAATAATAATGGACGTTAAAATTTAAATAAATAAATCTAACTTAAACTAATATTTAAATTATTTATTTACAATATTTATTTACAATTTCTGCTCTTACGCAGCCTTCTCTCCAAGATCCAGGATCCGCCTGGTGCTGCCGGGCTATTTACAGGTTACTTCCCTTTTATAATGCCAGCAGCACGTGGTCGGACACCCATCCAGGTACTGGCCACGCCCGACGTTGCTTAGCTTCGGTGATCAACAGGAATCGGTGTAATCAATGTGGCTATGGCCGTTAACTTACCTTAGTGTGATTAGTAGTCTCTCAGGTGGTAAAACAGCAAGTCTGAAGTTAGTAATCTCCGTTCCTTGTTTCCTTGACACCAGTCTCAATAAAACATGGTAACTGTCTGAGTTCTATAAAACTCTAAATTTTTCTTCACGTTGAGAGAGTTCACGGGAAACCACTACCAAACTGTGTATAATATTGTAAAAATTATATGGTTGTACCCAGTATTTTCAAGATATCTGTTTCCTCTGACGCAAGTACTGATAAGCAACAATAATGTCTTTCTTCCATACTAAGTTAATACTTCTATAAATAAATTCCTTAAATTAAGTGGAGGTTTCCTAAATGAGAAGGTATGCAGTTCTAGTCCTCTTTGAAACTCCAGATTTTTTTTTTATTTATTTATATAATAATACAAGAAAAATTACAGTACTGTTATATACACACACAGACACAAATTGTTATAATATATAATACAATTAATGTCATATTTATTTAATTTTGTGTAGAGACTCAAGCATCTTGTTGATCATCATCCTGTCGTGAAGACGAGGCAGGCAGTGTATAATGCTGAGAAGGAAACGGGGGATAAGATCTTGCTGATGAAGCCCAAGAGTACGGAGTGCTTGAGGCTTCTGCCTCGGCTAAATCCAATTCCTCGTTGAGAAGTGTAGCAAATTTAATTTTGAGCACTCTTTTACGCCTGTCGTCAAGTTTCTTGAAATCTGGAAGTAATGAGCGAAAGAAGAGCCAGTCGCCATCCTCTTGTTCCGGTTCCCTGGATGTCTGTGTTTTGTTTTTTTTACTGTAGATCCACTCGATGAACGCTTTATCTACATCACTCGTTTGAGGAATGATTTTTCTTTTCTTACGAGGCGTGGGATCTTGGCGAATCTCAGTTTCGTTATCTACCGCAACATCATCTGGTGAAGCTGCTTGTGAAGAGTTATTACATTCTTCAACTTCTGGCAAGCTTTCTTCAACATGTGTCTCCGTGCCCGTGGTAACTCCTGGTAGTGTTTCATCAGTACATTGTGTGACAATTTCTTCATCTGGTGGCACATTAACAGATGTTGAAGTTATCTTCAAGTAAGGACGGAGAAAAGTAAGTTGGGTTGTCAAGTAGTAGGGTTTTTTTGATTTTCCTCCTGGCCTGGATTTGTGACGCTTCAGCGACCTCCCAAAAGCGGTACGAATATTTTTCCATCTGTCTCGGCAATTCTGTTCTGGAAATAAAACAAACATAATATTAAAAATTGAACCCTGTTTTAAGGATTTAAAGTACCTAGCTACGGGAAGCAGTTTTGTTGACTTGGCACTGCACTTCTACAGAGCCAAATATACAGTAGCCCAAATTATACGCTCAACATGTGAAGCAGTTTGGAAACTTTTGCAACCTATATAAATATGGCCCTTCCTGATGAGGTAATTTGGCAAGAAAAATCTTACCTCTACTTCGATCTGGTGGAATCTGCCTAATTGTATTGAATCCATCGATTGAAAACATATCCAGGTAAATTGCTTCAACAACAAAGGATCGAGAAATATAAGTTACAAAGTTTTTTTTTCTCTTGTATAAATGACTAAGGCGGATGCAGATTGTTTGATTACTTTCATTTACTTTGGGTACATAGGAAGGTGATGGCTCAGTGATTTGTCATTCATCAATTGGAAAGCTACTGAAGCCTGTAATAAATACTCATTTTCTTCGTTTATGTTTATATTATATAAAATTCAAAAACTAAATAAAATAAAAAAAAAAATCGTTTATAGCCTTCTGCTCAAATTCAGGATCATAAATATGCTTTAGATCAACCCGACAAATCTATGTAATTGTACCTGTACCGAATAACATACAGTCTTTTTTGCTATTTAACATTGACGTCGATCGAGTTTTTCGCCTATGTCACGGAACTCTATAAATTAAATATAAATAAATATATACATACTACAGTCTTCTTTTCGTACATCGCCAACGAGCATGCGCGAACACCAGAGGACACTTTTTTGTAACATTTTTTTCAGTTTAGTCATCGCTAAAGCATATCTCTCTCTCTCTCTCTCTCTCTCTCTCTATATATATATATATATATATATATATATATATATATATATATTTAGATGGAACGGCATTTTTCTCCAGCGGTGGTACTCCTCCTCACTTCTTCCCGGAATATTTCGATGGATTCATCTCCATCTTCTTCAGCCAGGTACTTGTTTCTTCCTCGGTGGAAGCCCTTGGCTACCACCGAGGAAGAAACAAGTACCTGGCTGAAGAAGATGGAGATGAATCCATCGAAATATTCCGGGAAGAAGTGAGGAGGAGTACCACCGCTGGAGAAAAATGCCGTTCCATCTAAAAATACTATCCCAGCGACGAAAAATAACATCAAACATATATATATATATATATATGCCTTAGCACTCATGTCCACCGGGCCTCCCTGTATAAATAAAACAAAAACATAGTTTTGCTCTTTTACATATGATTTTAATTGTTTAATTAATTTCCTTCCAGAGTTTTGTAAATGCATGGTGCTACACTCATTAATGAATATACAAAAACTTTAAATTTTCGTCTATTGATCTTGATGAATAATAAAAGCGTCCCTATGTAAAAAAAAATCCGACTCTCAGGAACTGCGCTATCTTAGCGCGCTTACATTCAGAAAGTATTTAAACTAAATCCCATGATGTAACCAAAACAAAAACTTTATTCAACAACTATTTTTCCATTTCTCTTGAAAACTGTTACAGATATCGCCTTCGAAATGGTTTAAGTCGTTTTCCTACGTCGGGAACCTGTAAAACGAGTACATGGAAGCATATAAACACGAAAACGTAGGCGTTACGATTTTTTCGCACGAATTTCGCCCCATTAACGTGAGTAGGAGGGATTCTACAGGTTAACGAACTTGACTTTTAAAATTATACGAAAGATTTTTTTACCAAATTTCATCAAAATCGGACCATTTTGAACCCATGAAACAGCGCTAAGACAAATTACCAACCAGCAAGGATGAGTGACAGCCCGAAGAAGGCGGAGAGGGATCCGGCAAAATATTGCGAAGAAAGAAGAATTGAGACCGCTGGAGAGAGATCCGAATGGTCAATATATATATATATATATATATATATATATATATATATATATATATATATATATATATATAAAGACCACCGTTATTTTTTATACATATATAGAATCTGAAACTTAAAATGTTCTAGTCGGCACTTCCGGATTGTGTCACGAGGTCAACCTCAAAAGCGGAGTTCCACCCTATGGAGGGAGGAAGAGCGCCAAAAGAGAACTAGATAACTATCTCTAAAGAGATCTAAATATAAATTTTAACGGGGATCATTTTAGGTATCAAGTAGGTAGGATTGATGAAGATTTAAAGAACTTTTTCAAAAATTGTTTCATGAGTGCAAACTCAATAGCCCATCACATTCATTCGGTAATTACTAAAAACATTGAAAATATATTAAAAAAAAATAATGTAGCTTTTTCTTACCTGTGTCCTTCAGCTTTTCGGCTATTTTTTTCCACGCATCAGCTGTCAAATCTGTTCTGGAATAACTTTTCAAAGAATTATTCCACAAGCACGGATTCTGCTCCACTAATTTTATAAAGGCAATAGTGAATGCTGTGTCCTCCTGCTGACCCGACATTATATCGGACTTGTCAAACGATAGAGCTACTTGGCAGCTTTGTCTCCATTACCGATGCGACTCCGATATTTATCGGCGTAGAATCGTGATCGCCACAGTGTGCACTAGGTTAGTTGCTTTCATAGCGTTTGCGCCATTTTGAGTGGCGTGTGTCGAATCAGTATCGTATCGCTTATCTTATCGCTCCAGTGTGAAACACACCTAAAAGACAGCGGGGACAAAGAAGGGTAACCTCTTTGGCTTATCAGAACGTTGCAGCCATTATACTTCGATCTTCCAGTTAGGGTTTATTTAGTTGTTTGTCTCTGTCTTAATGGATTGTCAAGGTGTGGTACTTGCTTATTCTTAAATTTAAAACCATTTTGTTGTTGAGGTGTATTTACCTTCAGGTTGCCATATTTTCCTTCATTGTTCATCTAGAAGCATGTAGATATAATAATTTCAATTAATTGCTCAATCTGAGTTCGAATTAGTTTTTAAATAGTGTAAAAAATAGCTTTGTATAAATGGAATTGCGAAGATGTAGCGATGAAGTGTGACTTGTATCTGTTCTCTTTGAAATTTTCAAGATGGCGACTGTTGACTAACTGAAATATTTGGATCATGTTAATCATAAAGGAACTAAGCGACAGTATGAACATTCTGAGAAAATTGCTCTTTAAGTTGCAATATCTTAGAGATTCACTTAATTATTCTTTTTCAAGTATTTTGTTGTAAAACTGTACAATATTTTACCAGCTATTTTCATGCGGTTTCTTTATGGAATAACATTTCTGACAACTAAATAGCTGAAAGTAAATAACACTTAATTTTTTCAAAATTAGGCGATTGGTTCCTTTCTGATTAACATGATCCATTGACTCTTCGATATTCCACAATGTAGCTATTAGAGTATAACATCAATACTAAAATTAATTAATCCAATTTGTTAATTGGATATTTAAAAATATATTTTTTTTAATTTATAAGTAACCAGGCTGTGGTATTAGGCCCTATTTTATAATGGTTTCTCTAGCTGACTTGTTGATTCGCTGCTGTTGAGGCCATACTTGATATTTTCACTAGACTTCAAGAAGTAGCCACCACATTCTGTTAATCAACCCTGAATTCTTTAACTAGTTATAATATAGCTGCGGATAAGAATTGAGTAGGGGTTCTCATGGTGTGAGACATGTAAGCCATCTCTCGCCTAGTACAGTACGTGTGTTCTGTCATTATAATAATATCCACTCTGATCTAAGGAATGTTCCTACATCTTTCATTTTTTTCAGGATCATTTGTGGAGTCATTGGTGAAGGTTTCACTAGAGCAGGAGGCGGATCTAAGGCTGGCCACACTCTATCAGGTACAGCTGACATGTACACTTGATCAGGAATAGCTGATAAGTCTGTGGCAGAAGTAACTGGCCTCCAGGCTACCTGTCGCCTGATGAAAGTTTGATGAGTTCTGCCTGATCTGATCAATCTCAGTTTTCAACAATCATTTGGTGTGTTTTCAATTAAGGTTTTTTTTTTTTTTTTTTTTAATGTATGTCCTTTTGATTATATTTTTTTTAGCAAATAGTACAATCCGCTTACACTAAAAAAGGTTGCAACAAAATAATGAAGTTCTTGGTGACTTTATTGAAATTTATAAAACAGAAACTTCCTTGTGGAAAGTAAAAGATGATGATTAACATATATTTTCTGGTAATTTTCTATTTATATAAACAAACAACATGGGATATGCTTATGAGTTGTATATCTCTTTGCAGCTCCTTGCGCACACACACATATATAGTAAAATACATGATACAATGATATATATGTATGTATATATATATATATATATATATATATATATATATATATATATACCTATATCATTGTATCATATGATAAACTTTTTTCTTTATTAACACATTACAAAGAAATGGGGGCGAGGTTAGCTCAGTGGTAGAGCACTGGACTAATAAGTTGGAGGACCTAAGTTCAAATCCCGAGCAAGCTCTAAAGATTTTTTCTTCTAGTGTCTTCGTTCATGGGTTGAATTCGGCCTCCCTGACCGTCCCTAGGCCAACCCAGCCTTTAATAAATTTATCAATGGGTACCTTGGGTGCTAATGACTCTAGCAGTCGAAGCAGCCAAGGGGAAAATCAGGCGGCCGGAGATAGTGTGGTCAGTACTATGGTACTGACCACACTATCTCCCTAGTGTGTCGTATGGTCATGAATCAGATACCTCTATAGTATCTGCCCCTCTGGGCCTGTTACGGGACTGATTTTTTTTTTTTTTTTTTTACTAAGAAATGTAGCTTCTTGAGGTACACTCAAGAAACTATTTTGAAAATATTTTTCAAATCTTCAATGATAGATAGTAAAATATATGATACAATGATATATATATATATATATATATATATATATATATATATATATATATATATATATTGTAATGATATTTTACATTACATATTTAAAAATTTTTAAATTCGAATAACCGTTAAAGGTAAAAAAGGCGGGAAAAGACGAATACAAGGTTTGCGGAAAATAAAAAACAAATAAATTTTTTCTTATATTAACTTTCATCAAAAATTAAAAGTTCTAAATTAAAAACTAACACAGAAAATTCGGAAAATCCAATAAAGCTCATTGATATGTTAAGTTCATTGTGATAAACAATTATTATTTGTTATATTGGTCTAGCAGTCGATACAGGTAGCAGTGGATACCGGTATGACGCTCCCGCCATGAAAGTTGAGTTCAGTCTGTTACAAGCCAGTCTGTGAAAAGGTGGCTCCAGGTTCACATGAGAGTCGGTTACAAGAGACAAGTACAAGCAGTCACATATAGTGCATTTTTAAAGAAACATTCCATTCCGGATGCAGCTCCAGTTTTGTGTACAGTGGTATCATAGTCAGTCTTTTTGAAAGCAGTGCAGTCTGTTGAGTTAAAAGGAAGATGCATTTGTAACGAGGATCCTGTTCTCTGAGGTTGGTTCCAGATTTGGCTTTATATCAGGTAATGCTTGTTTGTCTAATTCGGAATGTAACTTATCTATGAGTTTTTTCTTATGTAAAATGGTTTTTGTGTTATTTTAGTGAAAATCGAACCCTAACCCTGAGATAAAGAGTTTCTAACATCAATTATTATAAAATTTTTATTATATTGGTTCCCAACGTAGAGGTATACGTAGAATAAAACATTATTAAAAAAACAATTTCTTTTTTATTTTTTAATATTATAACATTTTGGCGACCCAACGCGGCGCAATTATCTAATTCAAATAGTTTAAACAATAATAATTTCTTTTTTTATTTTTTAATATTATAACAATATATCATTGAAGATTTGAAAAATATTTTCAAAATTGTTTTTTGAGTGTACCTCTAGAAGCTACATTTCTTTGTAATGTGTTAATAAAGAAAAAAAAGTTTTAAATGAAGAAATAAAAGTTAATTAAAAAGTTAAGAAGGTAAAACTGAAGATTCATGTCCTCTAAACCGATTTCTTTCAAATTTTGTACAATAACGTATTTTGATGCACTAAACACGAATCTGTTAAAAAAAAAAACTTCGCATTCAACTAGGAAAGAAGTTATTAAGCACTAAAGTTCACTGTTATGCGGGTTATGAAAGCTAATGTAAATAACTAAATTTGTCAACATGCGCCTGCACGGGTAAAGAAAAGTTCGTAATAAAGAAGTTTAATTGAAATTTACCATCAATTATTTAAATTCATCAGCAGTTATTTATTCACAACCATTTTTTTAAATAATGAAACACTCTTCAAATTTCTTGTTTCGTTCATGAAAATTATTATATATCAGAAATCCCTAATAATAAGCTAATGCCTTTATAATTATTAGTTCGTTCTAATTCGCGCCTGCTGAACTTTAATTGTCAACATAGTCTTATTTTATAAAAAAAAGGATAGGTATGAAGTTGCACAAATTTATTATTCTTGTCTACAATAGAGAAGAATTACTCAAATTTTTATTTAGATGGATATTTAGCCGAATTTCTCTTCAAACGTGTTCATAAATATGAAGAGCGCTTAAAGGCATTTTTCGGAGCGATTGGGGATTTGTATCCACCGAACATCGCGTCTCAAGAAGAAGAAAGCTAAGAGGGATGTCTAGGAGGATAAGAAGAATGTCTAGGACGACTTTAAGGCATACATCCTATGGGTCAAGAAGATGTCAAAACCCTAGTCAATCCAATTCTATTAATTTTAGCAAGTTGGATTGACTAGGGTTTTGATATCTTCTTGAGCGAGCGGAAACGCATGGCACATATGCCCTTAAGGGACAGGTGATGACGGGTGAGGATGCCCTTAAAATTGACAATATTTTTGAATAAATGGTTTATGAACATTTCAAATGAGAGTTCTCTGTTTCCCAATGTTACATATCTGCGCATGCGCGTGTTTACAAATACGCTGTTGACGCCTAGTTTTATAACCTTCCTAACAGTGAACTTTAGTGCTTAATAACTTCTCTCCTTGTTGAATGCAAAATTTTTTTTTAACGTATTCGTGTTTAGTGCATCAAAATACATTGTTGTGAAAAATGTTAAAGAAATCGGTTTAGAGGACTTGAAAGTTCAGTTTTACCGTTAAAAAGTAAAAAAATATGAAATAAATAGTTTGCATGTTAAATTTAAAAAAAATTGAAAACCTGATAATCCTATTATATTTTTTTATACATAAAACAAAATTTTATGATTATTAGCCTCTAATCCTTTTAATTTCTCCAGGGACGTTGAGCTATGCATCCACGAAGGAAGAGACTGCGCTGGATTTACTGTATGAGATTGGAGGTGATTACAACAGAATTGTATTTTCACTTTTATTTTGAAATATGCATACAGAATGATTCTATTAGGTGTCATATATCCAGAACCTTTGTTGGAAAACTGCAATTTATCATTTCTCTTTGCTTGTTAGCCTCGAAGGGGTAATCCTCACTGGCTACAAATTACTCAATTAAATTTACAGTCCTCTATATCGTTAAACGCATTATGTCTGAGTTATTTACTTTATTACAATTTAAAAATAAAATTTTGGTCTTCAATCAATAATTCCGTCAATATAAGGAATTACAATATACATAACAAATTATCATATTAATATGTTTAATTTGCCTGGAATTAAAATTGTTATTGTAAAAGATCATAACATGGAACAAGTAATGGTAATTAATAATTATGGATTGTTTTAATGAACAGAAACTGAACCTGCAAGTAATGTTTTGGGAATATTTATGAATGATGGCAAGACAATGATGGCATTGTTGTGAGTTCACTACTCAACCTTAGGAAATCAATGTTTTATTCCTATCAATCAAGAAGTGTTAAAAAATTAACATTATAACTTTTTTTTTATATATATATTTTTTTTACGATGCTTCGACATCTTGGCTATTAGCGCCGAATATTTATTATCATTCATATATTATTCATTATTGGGGGCTTTTCAAACCTCCCATTAGATTTTTCTGACTGATCCCTTTAGTTTTGATTGGAAAAATTCACAAATATCAATGTCGATAGAGTAATCTCAAATGAAGGCATGAAGGATATTAGGTATTTATTTAACCCTGAGAGTGCTGCGAATTGACCAGGCCTATTGATCCCTGGGTGCGGTAAATCCATAACGCAAACCTCCTTTTTGATAAGGGCTGGGGACCTGCAGTAGTGGAGTAAATTATACTTAACTATTTACAATAGTCACAAATTTATAACAATAAATTTACATGAGTTCCCCACTGTTTCAAACTATTAATTATTACTAATTTAATATTTTTTTTAGTGTGTGGTGCTGTTTCAAAAGGAAAAATGAAGGTACTTACGTATTAGTTGGAGTTAGATCTGGATTATCAGCGCAGGCGAAGAAGTCGATGGGTCATAGGAACTAGCTTTGCCCCAGGCCAAGGAGGAGGGGGGGACTAGAAAATAGCTAGGAGTAGTGTCCTCTGAGCTGCAGTAGAGAGCAGTCCCTGTGGCCCGTGGAGGGAGTAGACCATTGGACCGGTAGAAATGCGGAAATCAAGAACTCTAGGTAAGCCTCTGTAACCAATTGTCAAACCTTATTGGACATGAGGCACAGTATCAAGAAGGTCAATTGATAAGCAAGGGAAAACTATGTTAATGGGGTAATTATGTTAATGAAATTCATTACTTTATTATTAATCATGTTAAGTATTATTAATTATGTTTAATATTATTAATTATGTTAATGGTAATTAAATGCTTTATTATTATTTATGTCAATTATTATTAATTATGTAAAAGGGATTAATTATGTTAAATGGGACTAATTATTTTAATGGGGTTAATTAATGGGATTAAGTGCTAGCTAGAAATACAGTTTTTATTATTATCTATTATTTACATGAACATTCAAATTAGGAATACTGCATCTCCTTGAATCCGCAAATTACCGATGTCGTCCTTGAACTGTTATTTGTTTTGAATTTACCGCTCATAAATTCTGTTAAATTATTGGTGTCTACATTACTAATATCATGTGTATATCATGAATTGTTTATTCAATAGCCTTCCTTTGTCTTACAAGTCGAGCAGTTTGATTTATAGAAGACGTTTATGATAGTCATTTGACTTTAACAGGACATAATTAACCTGTAATTTTTTCCTTCCTTTGTACACAGATAAAAAGCTGCTTCGCATGACCTTTCAAAGTGCACCTATTTCCTCTTATCCCCTCCCTACCATCAAGTACTATATAAGCAGCGGCTCATCGAGCCTAAACATTAGTCGAGTCTCAGCCTTGCCTCATATTCGAACATAATTTTCTCTATCTCTTTTTTTTATACTCTTGTATAAAACGAACTGTTGAGTAATGTCATGCCAGTCATTAATAGGGGTTATTTGAATAACAAAGCTATTCTTAGAAGAGGTCTAAGGAGAGGATTGAGGGAATTATGGGAAATTCTCATCATTCGCCGAGAGGGCAGCCTGCAGAATAAAAGCTTGAACAGGGCATAGAATGCTCCGAGGAACTACTTGATAACACCAAGGGAAGCGGATTACCATAGACCGTGAGAGAAGCTACTGGCATAAGAAACACCGAATATTACTGTGTCGGGAGCACTTGGAACATGGGTCACAACTAAAACCTCTCTCGTTGCAGTTAGTCATTGGAATGGCACGAGCCAGGAAGTCTCTCTTAGATTAGATGACCAGTAGTTTCTAAATAAAAAATACCTGCGACTTGTATAAATGTCACATATAAGTGTCACAAAAATTAAAATATTTAAACGCCTCTCAAATGGTAATTAATTAATTACTATGGTCACTAATTAATTTTAATTATAATTAATTTTAACAAAAATAACAAACATATTTAATTAATGTCTTTTTACGAACGCAATTTCTATTGGATTATATATGATACATATTGGTACAACATTCATCTTTGTATCAATTGCCGCTAGATGATGCACTAATGGAAGTAAATAAAGTATAAACGTGTGAATTGATTATTAATATGATCTATTTAATTTTATGCGCTAATAATTTTTTTTTTAATTTTATTTAGCCACACATTCTAAAGAAAATGGCATCTCTTCAAAATAAGCTTATAAAACCAATAGAATCAATGTCGTTAAGCAATTTACAGCTCAATAAACCATATATGATATTAGGTTTCATAAGAAAAGACACAAGGAAGGCGATATTCTCAGGGTCTATCTACCAGAACATTTCTCTTCGGTTTTAACTGAAGATGACATAAATATATTAGTGGTATGTAAAACTTTAAGTACTAAATTACTAATTAATTTGTTTAATGTACAGTAGACTCTCCCTTATCCGTCACTCTCTCCAATCCGGCATTCTCGGAGAGGAATGAGTGACGGATCTAGGAACTCGCCAAAGCTACACTGGCCTGAGGGTTCCTAGAAAACCTTCCCTTCCCCGCTAGCCAAACATTTTTTTCGAGCTATTTCATTGAATGGAATACAAAGAAGGTATATATGTTTCATTTTAGAGGCAGGACTTGTGTTTCTATTAAGAACATACATGTATCTACTAAGGCACCTGTGGCTCGAACGCCTGATTTTAGACAGTCTAGTTTGAACATTCATCGTGTATGTACAAATTTTCTTTTTTTTTTTTATACATACATACCATTATCCGACCAATATGGCAGTTATGGACTAGAACTCTGGGGTCCCACTAAACCTTCCAATTCCTTCAAAATACAAACAATGCAATCCAAAATCCTTCAAAAAATATCCGATGCTCCTTACTATGTCTCGATCCTAACCCTGCTTTATGACTTCAATATCCCCTTTATCCAATCCCGGGCAAAATCAGAAGTTCCATTCCAATCTTTATGGCCATCCAAATCCTTATATAAACTCACTCTCCATTCTCGTTCCACAACCCACAAAATCCTCAAAGAAGACTGAAGCGGAGGTGGCCTATAGACAATTTGCTTTAACATGTTATCTACAGTGCACAAAATGTATTATATTTTCTTTTAAATTTATACAGTGGTTTTAATTTTCTTTTAACAATGTATTAGTCTTTTGAGTTATGGAATTGTACATATTCCCACATCAAGCCTCACAAAGTCCGACTCGCAGGAACGGCGTCATCTTAGCGTGGTTCCGTTCTTATCCCTAGTCTCATTTGGAAAGATTAAAATAGAAACAGTTATTATTTTGATTCGACCTTTCTTGGAATGGGTTTATGGCTTTACCTGGTTCGCCACCCCCAGAATTCACTTCTAGAGATACTTATTACACTCGGTTCAATGCATTGAAAAATATACAAATTTTTCACATTTTCTCATGTTCTTCTACTATAGTACTAATTCTACAAATAAATGCAATTAAAAAAAAAAAAAAAAAAAAAAAAAACTGACACCAACAGCATAAAGGCAGTTGAAAATATTCAAAAGGTGTCTTCGAATCTCTCTCTTGGAAAGCTATATTTCTAACAATATATATATATTTTTTTTGGGGGGTCTCCCGTGGTCTAATGGCTAGCGCCTTGGATTCATAAGCGGGAGATGGTGGGTTCGATTCCCAACCTCCGGCAGGAATTTTATCATCCCACGGCTCGCTGCTAAAATTCCTCGCTGCACCCTGGATGTCGGCGCTAATGACCTAGATGTAGATGCACCGTAAAAAAAAAAAAAAAAAAAAATTCTTATTTTACTTATCCTGTTTTATTGTCAAATACATTCTCCTACTATAAGCAATAAAAAATAACAAAAAAATAAACAAATAAAAAATAACAAGAAATAAAAACCGACAAAAAGGAAAGTTCGAATAAACGAAATCTATTACTTTAAAGTTTTAAGCACTTATTTCTCCGATTGACATCGCCTAATCAAAACTTTCTTCAGAATCTTTTTTGTAGAGCATTTAGTAAGCTTTCGAATGGTAACCTTAGATTTTTTTTTAGAGATATTAAGCAAAATATAGGAAGTTTCCAAAACTTTATATGTCTTTTAATAAAATATTTTATTCTAACCCTTCCTTAACTCCAAACGTAACATAAATTTCAACATATTAGTTTTGATGAAATTTGAACATGCAGAAAATATTTCAACTGAATCCCATGATTCTACGTATCCAAACCAAAAACTTTATTCAACAAATATTTTTCCAATTTTCTCGAAAATGGTTAAAGCTATCACCTTAAAAATGGTTTCATTTGTTTTTCTATGCCAAGAAACCTATAAAGCGAGTGTTTGGAAGCATATGAAGTAAGTGTAACGATTTGTACGACCATGGGGAGACCCCTTAAGCCCCCATGGCCAAGCCCGTTATTATTACTACTAGGTATATTTGAAGAGTGAATAGATTGAAAAGAATAATAGACCTGTCACAAAAATAAATAGTAATTATTTATTATTGGTGAATTTTATTAAGTAATATCTGTTTAACCTTCTACAGGGCGTAGGGTGGTAATTAGCCTACACTATCCACATTTTCACTCCTTGATAGAAATGAAAGGCAGGAAGGCCATCTCCCTTGGAATTTATCATGGGACATGTCTGGACAGTTCTATGCGGCCAGTATTGAACTTTTTTTTTTTGTGTGTGTTTTCGAGCTTTTGAAGTATCTACTGTCAAATATTTAGGTAAATATTTAGTAATCAATATTTTAAAATATGTAAATAAAACATTTGTTTTGTTTTCTCAGTTCGAGTCTTTGATTAATTCTTCCTAATTCTCGATTTATATATTATTATTTCATTGACAGGGTGTAATACTAAACTGATCAGAACATTTTTGAACTGAAGAGGAAACGTTCTGATGTAGAAAAGTCAGAATCATCACTAGATTAAGATTTTCAACAGGAGGTTATCCCGACTGAGCAGTGATTCTGAGTTGTCAATGGATGTAGATGGAGAAATATTGTGGCCTGAAAATTCAAAATATTGATTCTTTATTGATAAAAACGAGGAAACAATGTAATATGGATTGGGAACCCAGTGTCTATATTCAGGATGAAAGCAAGATCTAGAATTGCTGACCTACAAATATTATGATATTATAATTAGTCATGAAGTATATCATATTTCATTTTTTAATCATGAATTATATAAAATCTTTTAAGTGATTGGGAAATATTTTAATGCTTGGAAAAAGGAATTATTGTGAATATACGAAAAAATAAAAAGGCCCCCAATTTACAAAATGACCTAATGCCACCTCGCACCTGCTTAAATGAATCCTCAAGGAAACAAGCCATTACAGGATTAATGCAAGAACCAAGGAAGATGTATACAGTTTATAAATAATTGCTCGATAGTAAAACACTTACTTGACTTGAAGGCTCCCGTAAATGTCCAAATGAAAGTAAATTGGGATTGAAAGGTGCTTATGCACTATTTGGCAGTGTTGACCAGAGTTCGGTTCTCTCTTTCAAGTGAGGTGGAAATTAAAAATGGGAAGGGAGTGTTTTAACAAGCTGATTGTGAGATTCATGTATAAGTTATAATGCCAAAAGTATTGATACTCCTCACAATATTAAATATGTTTTGTTTTATATTGCTTCGCTGGGAATAACGTGTGTTTCTAATGCGGCTTCTTTCTCCAGCCGTCTTGCTCCTCCTTTCTGTGTGATATTTTGCCAGATTCCTCACCGGCTTCTTCTGGCTTGTTGGTACCTGCATGAATGAATGTTAGCCAGAAGAAACTGGAGAGGAATCTGGCTGGTTGGTTTCTGCATGAATGAATGTTAGCCAGAAGAAACTGGAGAGGAATCCGGCAAAATATCACACAGAAAGGAGGAGAAAGAAGCCGCATCACAAACACAATATAATATATTGTTATGATTATTTTTTTATAAAAAGATTTTAATTACTTTAATAAGTTTTATTATATTAATTTGACTTAATCTCAGGGATTAAAGTTCCGAGTGAATGAATAATATAATATTTATTTTTAGACAATCTTGAGATACAAACACCAATATTTAAAAAAATACAAATGACAATAAAAGAATTAACAATTACAAAAAAATAATTTTACCTCTAAATTAATTTGCTTCCAATAAAGCTTCAATATACTGCGCTTCAGTAATTCCTTCTTCAAGGTGATACGCTTTCTTGCCAGGTCTCGTGCATAGAATGGATATCTTGAAATTCTGGATTCTGTTGTCTTCTCACTCCGTCTTCTATGATAATTAACAATGGACTGCGCTCTGTATTCTCTGTGGCTAGCGATAGACTCTAGCTCCGCACTCGACAACTGCTAGGAATAGACTTGACTCCGTACTCCTCGGAGGATAGCTATAGACTGACTTGACTCTGTACTCCTCGGAGGATAGCTATAGCTCTTCACTCCATGACTGCTGGGAATAGACTGACTCCTTTTTAGAGGGAAAGTTGGCGTCCTTTTTTTCTAACTTCCGCACTTTTGCCGGCTTATATATGAAAATAATAATTATATTTTTGTAACTTCAAATAATTTATTTATTATCACCTGAATCTACATTTAATATGTATATATTGTACACCAGTATTGTCCAAAAATATTATTAATTTAAAGCATATATAATACGATGTTATTTGTATATATGGTTTGTGATTTGCGCGGGCTTTTCAAACTATCGATGGTTATTTGAATTTAAAAATATTTCCGAGAATGTAATATATCATTACAATATGTTAAGATACAAGTTTTTCTTTATCAAATATTACATTGAATACAAAAATTTTATTTTTCTACAAAGATATTTCTCTTGCAGTTACAATGCAAACCTTGGTAAACTAAAAAAAAAAAAAACAAAGAAAGAAGAGATCCTCTTTCTTAAATATATTAAAACTTGATACCCTCTAACAGCTTTCCGTTAATAAGCTTCCAGGTACACTTTTTGTAGTTTCATTTTAACGTTTTGTAGTTAAGGGAAACAAATGAAAGCATTTTATATGTAACCGTTTTCGAGAAAAGTGAATAAAACTAGTTTTCCTAAATAATTTTCCATTTTAGCGTGATTCCTCCCATGGGCGTATATAAGGGGGGCTGCAGACCTCCCAACATTTTGATTTTATGGTAAAAATGTGTCATAAATCCCTTGAAAATAAATTAAATAAGTTCACTTAGTTCATAAAAAATATTTTATTTTAGGTGTAAAAACGTTGTAGTTGCCCGCCCTCCCCAAAATTATTCCCTATATACACCCATTGTTCCTCCCTCCCTTGGTAAACTAAAAAAAAAAAAGAAAGAAGGGAATTAATCCTCTTTCCTTGAACTGAACGTTTAAGAGTTAAAAGTTTTGATACCCCCTCACAGCTTTAACCCCTATGAAAAATGTTATTCTCAATTAGCTTCTAGACAGAACAAAGTACTTTTGTGTTACAAAAATCTTATCTAGAAGCTTCATGGGAAGGAGGCAAAAAATAAACAATGTCAGGGTTCGGTCATAGTATCTTAAGAAAACTACATTTTTTATTTAAAAAAAAAATTAGTTTTATTTTTTGCCGACTTTTTGGTTTGAAATTTGACCCTTTGCCAGGGCTGTAAAACAAGGCGGGAAGAGTTAACACTAATTTATATACAAAAGAAATAACAAAAAAAAAAAAGGAATAGAAAAACATTTTAAATGGAAGAGGATGAATGATACATTTAGTAAGTGTGCTATAGCTAGAGTTTAAATTGCATTACAGCTTTCATGAAGGCATGTTTTCAAGCAACTATGTCGCAAACAATAAAACTCATTTTCTTATTAAAAAAAAGTCCGATTCGCAGGAACTGCGTCATCTTAGCGCGGTTCCGTTCTTATCTTTAGTGTTTATGAAGGCATAAAATAGAAACAGTTATTACTTTGTTTAAATCAATAGCGAAACACCTATCCAAATGAAATCCCAAACAAACCAGTCTTGAAAGGTCTTGATTTACAATCTTACCTGTATGGGTCAGCTATCCCATAAGTCGGGCAGAAAGGCCTCCACTCAGAGGCATTTGGAAAGCCTTGGGATCACTCTCTTTGAACGCTACATTTTTAACAATAAATTGATCTTCTTATTTTACTTAATCTGTTTTATTGTCAAATACATTATCCGACTATAAGCAATTTAAAAATAACAAGGAATAAAACACAAAAAGAACAGTTCGAATAAACGAAATCAATTACTTTAAAGTTTTAAGCACTTATTTCTCCGATTGACATCGCCTAATCAAAACTTTCATCAGAACCTTTTTTGTAGAGCATTTAGTAAGCTTTCTAATGGTATTCTTTCGTTTACCAAATTCTTAACCTTTTTCGAGATATTAAAGAAAATATACAAAGTTACTAAAACTTTTTATGTCTGTTAATAAAATATTTTATTCTAACCCTTCCTTAACTCCAAACGTAACCAAAATTTCATCATATTAGTTTTAATGAAAGTAGAACATGCAGAAAATGTTTCAACTGAATCCCATGATTCTAAGTACCCAAACCAAAAACGGTATTCAAAAACTATTTTTCCAATTTTCTCGAAAACGGTTAAAGCTATCGCCTTGAAAATGGTTTCATTCGTTTTTCTAGCCCAAGAAGCCTATAAAACGAGTACTTACAAGCTTATGAACTCAAAAATGTAAGCGTTACGTTTTTTTCTGCGCGAATTTCGCCCCAAACGCCATCTTCCAGTGGGCGGATTTTGCTGGTTAACGAACTTGACCTTTCAAATTGGACGACAGATTTATGTACCAAATTTCATCAAAATCGGACCATTCGTCTTCTATTTAGAGAGCGAACAGACAAATATATTGTAATGATATATTACATTCTTGAAAATATTTTTAAACTGCGGAAGTTAGAAAGAAAGAAGCCAAACTTTCCCGCTCGAACGGAGCGTCTCTCGCATTCTATTCTCAGCGTTGGTTGAAGGCGGACCTCTCCTCCAAGGAATACCAAGTGAATTGAGGTTTTGTTGGAAGCAGATTGATTTAGAGGTAAGAATTGTTTTTTTTGTAGTGTCGATTCTTTTATTATTATTTGTGTGTGATTTAATATTGTGTGTATCTCAGAATTGTCTGGAGATAAGTATTATATAATTTCATTCACTCGGAACTTTGATCCCTGAGATTAATTTAAATTAATATAATATAACTAATTATAATTTCTTTATTTCTTATTGTAAAAATTAATCATTACATTAAATGGCGCCCAACGTGGGGCAACCTTTTTATAATAATTTATCATTATATTAAATGGCGCCCAACGTGGGGCCGAGTGAATTAAAATTAAAAGCGGTAAATAAATATTGAAAATAAAACTTAAAAAGTAATTTTTTTTTAAATAAAAATGTCTGACGTAAATATTGAACAATTTCAAAATAACGGTGAAGAAAATAATGTAGAATCACCGGAATACGTATTTTTTACGCCAGGAGAAATAAATATTATAGTCGAAACACGTGAAAACGAATTGCAGGAGGATGATGCAATAGCATTCAGAGAATCGACGGCGGGTTCCTTAGGAACGGAAATTATATCCAATGACCGTATTTCCGAAAGGGATAATGAGATGCATCCTCAAGGCCTAGAACATTTGATGAGGCTATTATTAGAACAAAATAAAGAACTAAATCAAAATATGGTTGAGCTAAATAAAAAGAATAAAATATTGGAAAATAAAATTGATAAAAATAATAAAATATTGGAAAATAAAATAGATGCAAAGAGAATAGAACAAAATAAAAAATTGGACGATTTATGTGCGTATTTAAATAATATGGGTGAAAGTCAAAATAAAGAGACGATAGAATTGGAAAAATCGAATAATAACCTTTTTAATAAAAATAATAGAAGTTGTAAAGAAATTATTGAGATTAATGAAAATAATAATGAAAATTTACGGTTATAAAAATACCGGAAATGACGATACATTAATAAATAATGACAATTTAAATGAAACTATAAAATACAGTTTAAATATTAATGATAGTAGTAATGACCAAATATTAGAAGATAAAATATTGATTGAAGATAAAAATGACTATAATTGTTTAATAAATGAAGATAATACAATTCAAGAAAAAATATTAACTGAATTAAATAATGATAATGAGGGTACAAATGAAATAATTAATAATAAGCTAATAAATGATAATTTCAAAAATAAAATAAGTACAAAATTTATAAACAAAATGATGAAACAAAAGAAAATTGAAAAATTATCTGATAACTATAAATTCAAAATAAATGAAAAGAGTTATAATAAAAGAAGTGGAAATATACCAATGAAGAAACTGAATAGAACTATTAATAATAATAATAATTTAAAGATTTTGAATGTCAAATTTGGAAATAAAATAAAAATTCTTTATAAATATAAAAGACAACTTGGAATAGAAAAAATTTCAAAGCTAAATCGGCCTCCAAGGAAAAGAATAAAACACTTTTATAGAAAGAAATTGGACAACTGCAAAATAAAGTATTAAGGACCAGGCATAAATTCAAGGCAATTGTTAAACTTAGTTTTAGATTAGTGTGTTTGTATAAAATAAGTATTAGTTTAGCATTTTTGAATAAAATAAGATTTATTTTAGTATTAAATCAAACTGATAAAAAATATAATTAAAAATTAATATAAATGTTGAAATCACATTAGTTTAGGATAAGAAAATCTTGATATTATGTGAAATTAATAAATTTAATAATAATGTTTTTTGTATATTAAAATAAACTTATTTCAATAAAGATCATTAGTTTAGCCTAAAATAAATTTGATAATTATAAAAATAATTTAAAATAAGTATATTAATAAAATACTATATTCATATAATCAAAATGAATAAAAATTATGTTACGAAATAAGTTATTGAAAATTTGAATAAAAAACAGGCTTACCAATCTAATTAATATTTCTGTATCCCGAAACTTCAAATTAAAAAATTCAATTTTAAATTTATTTTTTATACCGGACTAAAAACATTTTTTTTTAAATTTTTTTTTTTTAGACAGGAGTGCAAATGTAATGATATATTACATTCTTGAAAATATTTTTAAATTCAAATAACCATCGATATTTTGAAAAGCCCGCGCAAATCACAAACTAGATATACAAATAACATCGTATTATATATAATCAAAATTAATAATATTTTTGGACAATACTGGTATACAATATATCCATATTAAATTTACATCCAGATAACAATAAATTAATTATTTGTATTGCAAAAAACATAATTGTTATCTTTATATATAATCCAACAAACTGCGGAAGTTAGAAAGAAAGAAGCCAAACTTTCCCGCTCGAACGGAGCGTCTCTCGCATTCTATTCTCAGCGTTGGTTGAAGGCGGACCTCTCCTCCAAGGAATACCAAGTGAATTGAGGTTTTGTTGGAAGCAGATTGATTTAGAGGTAAGAATTGTTTTTTTTGTAGTGTCGATTCTTTTATTATTATTTGTGTGTGATTTAATATTGTGTGTATCTCAGAATTGTCTGGAGATAAGTATTATATAATTTCATTCACTCGGAACTTTGATCCCTGAGATTAATTTAAATTAATATAATATAACTAATTATAATTTCTTTATTTCTTATTGTAAAAATTAATCATTACAATATATATATATATATATATATATATATATATATATATATATATATATATATACAAATTTGAACCACCGTTATTTTCGGTTTCTAGGGGTTCTGAAACGCAAAATTTTCTAGTCGGCACTTCCGGATTGTTTCATTGTATCAACCTTATAAGCGGGGTTCCTCCCTATGGGGGAGGGAGGAACCGCGCTAAAAATGAGTGTTCCGAAATGAGCAGGGAGCATGAAATAGAAACCAGGGAAGAGTTTCAGCTAGTAATAAGAATTCAAAGGGTGCACTTACATTGGATCGGATCAGATATCGGAAGGAAAACAATCATAAACATCTCAAGGCAGCTGCCTACGGTGGTTTCATACTCCTGACCCAATCCGCAGACTCCCGAATTTGACGGCTGTTCAAATATGTTTGTTTCCATACTGATATTGGTTATCCGAGGCTTCACAAAATGTGTGTAAGAATTGACAAGAAGTTATTGATGAAGATAAGGAGCCTACCCTGAGATTGTTCATTGTCCTCAAGGAGAACAGAAATTCTCTCCTGTTCTAAGTTTGCTATTTGTCTGACAATTCAGAGACCTGGGAATCGACAGATCCCTCAGGTGGTTTGTTAGTGTTAATATTAATTAAGTCATCCATACCTTATCTTACGAGTATGGGGGAATTAAAACGTCAACACAGACAGAGCCCCCTATGTCTGCGCATTTCACCAGAGAACCACCACACCACCAGTGGCCCACGCACGCCCTCAGATCACTGCCGCTGCTTGGTTCGCGTGTCTTATACATGGAACTCACCTTCCGAGTTCCCCCCTATCCACCACCTTGGGGACGCGCCGGGTTGCCTGCAGCTCAGCACCCATCTATTTGGAGAGATCCAAGATCCCAGTCCAAATTAGTCAGGACTCCCCGGTTTCGGTAATATTCCCACAAAACTAATCATCGCTCTAACAGCTTTCCGTTAGTAAGCTTCCAGGTATACATTTGTAGTTTCTTTTTGACGTTTTGTAGTTAAGGGAAACAAATGAAAGCATTTTATATGTAACCGTTTTCCTAAATAATTTTCCGTTTTAGCATGGTTCCTCCTATGGGCGTATTTAAGGGGGGGGGGCTGCAGGCCTCCCAACATTTTGATTTTATGGTAAAAATGTGTCATAAATCCCTTGAAAATAAATTAAATAAGTTCACTTAGTTCATAAAAAATATTTTATTTTAGGTGTAATAGCGTTGTAGTTGCCTAAAACTATTCTAAATTGTTAGTTTTCCATACCCCGAAAATGAGGTTCATATGCATGCTGGTACTCGTTTTATAGGTTTCTTAGCGTAGAAAAACGAATCAAACCATTTTTAAAACGATATCCGTAACCGTTTTCGAGAAACATTGAAACACCTATTTTTCCAAACTAATTTTCTGTTTGGGTATTCAGAAACGATTAATTCAGTTGAAGCTTGTTCCTGACGTTTGATATTCATCTAATCTAAGATAGATAAATTTTGGTTCCGCTTAGAGTTGAGGAAGTACTAGAAATAAAATATTAGGAAATCGTGGAAGGTGACTATTCAAAAGCTTACTAAATTCCCTACAAAAAAGGTTTAGTGTCATCTTCTATGGGGCGATGTCAATCCGAGAAATAAGTGCTTAAAACTTCAAAATTGTTAGTTTCAATCTTTTCAATGAGGTTTTGTCACCTCGTCAAGGCGGGGGAGTCATTTCCGCTTAGTATACTATCAGTTTCATGTTGTAGAAATCTTCCTTCTCTTTGAGATGTCGATTTATATTGTCCATGAAAGATCAATACCTAACCAATAACTGCTTCTACTCCTCTGCTAATGATACTAGGGATGTGAACGGAACCGCGCTAAGATGACGCAGTTTCTACGAGTCGGACTTTTTGTTGATATTCTTTCGAACTAAAATATTTAAATTTAGGTTATGTTTGGAGTTAATTAAGTATTCACGAAAGATTAAGACAAGACGTTCTATGTCGGCGCTAATAGCCAAATTGTTGATGCACCGTTAAAAACGAAAAAAAAAGAAAAGTTCTATGTTTTCCAAATGACACTAGGGATAAACACGGAAACACGCTTTGATGAGGCAGTTCCTGTAAATCAGACCTTTTCGTTATAAATAAGGTTTAGAATCACTTTGCTCACCCTCATATTTATTTGCTAATTTCGACGACCATTTCTTTTGTGACATATATGCAGTGATGTGGGCTGGAAAAATACCCAGTGGGTAGGTAAATATAAATTGGATATTTACCCCCAGGGAAGGTAAATACCCAAAAAGTGGGTTTTTTCAATTTTTGAACTTGATACAACTTCTTCGAGTTTGTTCTTCGAGTTTTTGGGGCAAACAAGGGCTGAAGCTCACCTATTTGATCTTAAAAAGCAAATAAACAATAATACTTACCCAGTAATACTTAAAAGAAAGTTAAAAGTTGGTCCGGGTATTGATGGGTATTTACAGCTTAATGCATATCAATGAATTTTGATGATTACTTTTACATTGGAGAAGGTTAATTAATTTTAAAAAAAAAGTTTTAATGGAGCCTATTCAATTATTAAGGACTGATTTAAATTAAAAAAATTATACTTGTTAGAAAAAATGAAACACTTATCAGGTGTCAAAAACAGGCTTTTAATGTTTATTATAATAGTTCAAAACCAAGTGGTTTTTGACTCTGGTTAATATTAGTTTAAATGATGCTCATACAGTAATAACAACATCGCAGGAAGCGGAAATCTCACCAGAAATGAAAAGGCAGCTTTTTGATGACAGTGTTTTGGGTCCGAGTTGGGAAACTAGTTAACATCCTTGATCCAATTGTTGAACTTATCACTATTGTTCAGTTAAATGCCCCTTTGATCCACACAGTTCATATGAAATTTCAGAATCTACAGAAAACTCTTCAGATCCCAGAATCTCTTATTAAAAAAACTAGGGAAAACGTGTGCTAACTAAATTGGAGAAATGCATTCAGTTTGGTGCTAGAAAAGTACAACTTGCTGGAGACTTGTTGAACCCTTAATTTCAAGGTTGGGATCAATACTTGATGCCATTGGTTTTTTGTGTGAGTTAGGTAGAAGCACGGGATTGAAAATAGTTGATCTTCGGAAAGACATAGCTGACTATAGGGACAAAGAGGGATTATGGCAATCCTTTTTTTCAGGTCTCGAAGACAATGACTATGAAAAGGCGATAAGTCCCATGTTATGGTAGAAAGGCTTGAAAGGAACATGAGTTTGGGAGATGTAGCTGTAAGAATACCAGGAGCTCCAGTGACTTCTGCTGCGGCTGAAAGAACATTCAACACTTTCAGTTCGATTCACTGTAAAAAAAGAAAGAAACCGACTTACAACTGAAAGAGCTGGGCAAATAGCATATTTGTCTCATAACTGGAATCTCCTCAATAACGCCCAAAAACAGAGAAAGCAACAAACAGGAAACCCCAAGACGGTTGCCATGGAAAAGAAGTTGAAGAGAAGGAAGATGAATTAAAAGCTATTGTCTGTGAAACCAGGAGTGATGATAGTGACTCTGAAGACGGCTACATGTCACTTTCAACTCTTTCAAGTGATAAATAAATCTCTGAGCCCAAAGACTTGGATTAGGTTATCGTTATCCCTGAATTTAATTTAGGCCATCCCATTGCTTTACTTTGTTTTTTGAATTAGGAAGAGTTGTTATTTTCTGTATAAATGTGAATAGGCCTTATCTTTTTATTACCCTCAAAGGTTATGAAATAAAACACTATAAAAATAAAGTAAAACTTATGATATTCCAACATATTATACATCTTAACTTGGTAAAATTACATAAATGTATGTATATGAAAAGAACTGCAGTCAGTAGTTGTGGTAAGTTTAGTAAATCAAAAAGAAAACACCTTTTATTATTTATTAACCTCACGGTGGTCTTATTTTATAATTTATTATTGTTTTAATAGTTTCTTAGTGTTGCAACACCCCTAAACTGGCGAGATCCATCACATTTTACAATGTTAGATTACTTCGAGTCGCAGTTTAGTTAAATACCCGGGTATTTATGAAATTGGGTATTTACCCTCAAGAATAAATACCCGGGTATTTCACAACACTGCATATATGTAATGCAGCGTTGGCATTTGTCTTCATGGCGCTTCCGGATAGCACCATCGGGTCGATATGAGAAGCGGGATTTGATCCGTATAAGGGGGGGGCGCAAAAACGTGAACAGATTAGCACCCCACATTCCTTGGACGCAATGAGCTAAGATTCGTGCAGAGCTGTAAGTCGATGATCCCTAGATGTAGATAAAGCAAAGCCAGAGATATATCCCCTCCACCTTCCAGACTACTGACATCACCACCAGTTCTAGGACTCCTGGGCAGGTAAGCAGACCCTTTCAGGTATCTACAGATCAAATCATTTGGAAGTATTCTTTTCATTTCTAACATTTCTGATTTTATTTTAAGAACGGCATTAATACTTACAACATAATGAAGAATGCATTGTCGAAAATTGTCCGTCTCCCCGTTGGGATTGAATGTTCCGTTTGCCATTCATATTAATTCCTGCGGTCACCCTCTGCATAAATCATGCTGGGAAGAGTATAGAGAAAAATCTAAGAACAAAAAAGATTTCAATAATTCTGTCATGGAAGATAAAAACTATATCAATGCCGATTCAATGGATTAGCCTAGGACCAAGGAGTATTAAAGGTGATAGCATTGAATATACGTGCCCAATATGCAAGTTTTCAAGTAACTCAGTTTTACCAGTAGCAACATCCAAAGTGTATAGTATGCAAAGTGAAATGACATTTCCTGCTTGGGTAGAAACTACACTTTGGAAAGATCAGCCTTCGCTCTCAATTCAAAAATGTAGCGAATCTTCTTGTATAATTTTGGATTCACCAGCCAATAAAAACAGAGTGACTAGTTCAAGTGGCGCTGACCTGTCAGCTTCTTCCAGCATTCAAATAGTTGATGTGGTTGAAACTCCAGCTGATATTGAATTGGTTAAAGATCCGTCAGTCACAAGAGATATGCCAAATCAAGAAAGATCATTAATTGAAACTTTTGTTTCAACTCTGAGCAGTGAATGTGAAATATTGTCACCGGTTGAAAATAATTTCTTACTGGTTTGGCTCTCTTGCTCTTATACAATCCGTGTAACTGAAAAAGTTCTCAACATGTCTGATAAACCATTGCTGGGAGGACTTGATTTCAATCAGAAATGTTCAATAGAAAATCTGATAAAACTTTCATCGAGTATTTTTATTATGTATAAAGATAAGATTGAGGAATTGGATGTTCAAAATAAAATTTGGTCTGCCATTTTAAAATTACAATCCCCAGATTGGCCGAATATATTTCTGTGGGATTGTTTTGAACTTCTTCTTCCTGTAGCAATTAAATTATCTAGTTCAAGTAATTACAATGGATGTCTTCAGGCAGTTTCATTTGATGCTAATGTATTTAGATTTATTTTATTGCTGAATTTTGCACAAATTATTTTGTATACTGATATGAATGAGTTTATATTTCTTGAGAGTGATATTACCTCGGATGACACCAAGTGCCTAGCCACTATTATTAAAGAGTTCAAAAACTGTAGTGGAGTAAATACAATCGCAATATGGAATTTGTTAAAATCTTCCTCTTTGCCATTTTTAAGATGTTCAGCAATATTTTATCATTTCTTAAGTGGAATGTAACCTACCGAAGCTTTAAATGAAATTGGAGGTGATACATATGAAAACATTTTAAGCTTTTTACGAATCCCAAATACATGTAAAGATCTATTTGATTGCCCTTATGTCAATCGCATCTTTGGTAATTGGGCGTCGCTTGAATTGGTTCAGTCTGCCAGATGTGGATCTAAAGTTTTAGATTTAAAAAGAGTCAGAACATTAATTGATTTGCCTTCAGACTATTCTGAACTAATTTACCAAGTGTCCACGTTCTCTTGTTCAGCTTGGATTGAAGAATATGTCAGATGCCCAACCATTTGTTTATCTTGTGGCAAAATTCTTTGTTCTAATGAACACCTTACTTCCCAGCATACACTGAATAATTCAACCGTGGGATTCTGTACATATCATTCTGATGTTTGTGGAGGTGGAAATGGAATATTTCTTCGTGTCAGGCCTTGTACTGTAATGCTTCTGTCGTCGAATAAAAAAATAGGTCGCTTTCTTCCTTCTCCTTATGTCGATGACAAAGGAATATCTTACCCCAGTTCCTCTGAAGGAAGTCAGCTTCGTCTGTGTCCCAAGAAATACAAAGAACTTGAAGAATTGTGGTTAAGCCACAGGTTCTCTACAAAATTTGATTCTGTGGATTATTTTCTTTTTTTTTTATGAAAATACCAGTCTTACCAACTGGCATCTTATGTAAATGGAACAGAGTTCAAAACAAAATCGTTTTTAGGCTAAAATATTTTAAACTAAAATTAGTGTTATTTTTATTTTTAAAAAAACAATAGTTATTACTTCACCATCTGTATGCTTTTAATATAGATTGCTGCCTGCCTTTGGTTCGAGGTTTACCTCTCGAAAACAAAGAGAGTGATTTTGGAATTAGTTTCGATGAACAAAAAGAAGATTCTTTTTAGAAAAAAAGAGATTTTGGTAAAAAACCTTATTTTGATCATCACCTCATACCATAAATACTTCATATATTTATTTCCATAATTTCACATAACATTTTGGCTTTTAAGCCATTTTCAAATTCTTAACACCGATGTGGGGGATATTAAAGAAAATGGCTGTGCTTAAGGACGGTATTATTCCTATAAAATGAATTTGTTTGAGAAATATGCGAGGATGACAAGGCCTAATATAAAGGGTTAATAGTTTGAAGAGGGTGCTGGTGTTAAGAATTTGAAAATGGCCTGAAGGCCTAAAAGTTATGTAAAATGATTTGAAATAAATAAATGAAATATTTATGGTATGATGTAATGGTCAAAATAAGGTGTTTTAATTAAGTTTGACCTCAGAATTTTCTTATGGAGAAAAGAAGAACATAATAAGAGAAAGATATTTTGTATTTACATGTGTGAAAAATCAGTGGTAATTTAGAAATGAAATAAATCCCTTGCAAAGTGCTAAATCACAATGTATATAATATGTATTTTATTTATTTATTTATTACTTAATAAGTTATAGTGGCTAGGCGATTCAACTAAAAAAAAAAATTACATGAACATGTATAAAATAATACAAAAATGTTAAATTTGTTTCATGTAAACTTGTCTAAAGTGTATTGTATTAGTTAATAAATAATATAATATGTATTTTATGGAATATTGTCAAAATTTGTTTTTTAGGCATAGTATATTAATGATTTAACATTAAATAGATAATAAATCAATTTACACACACATATATATACATACAATTATATGGTAAGTTACTTGCCTGTCCCAAATGTGTTCATAATTTATAACGTTTATTGAATGCCTTGAATTCTTGTGTGAAATAAAAAATTAGTTCTTCTATTGTAAAAGGCATAAGTAGTTAATATTTCTACATACAGTTTTTAATTGTATGATTCAAATTGGGAAATTATATTTTAATTAACAGAACTAAGTAATATTTGGGGCCTACTGGCCGTGAGAGTCTAGGCATGAGCACTCTGTGCCAAGGTCATAGGCAGAAAGGAAAAAGAAATGGTATCATTCCTATCCTGGCTAGAAAATCTGTGATATCTATAAGTTGACGTTAATTTTTAAATAAATTAACAGCTAATAAATATTTGTAGGGCTTTATGTCAGTTTTCAATCTTCTTATGCAGTTTACCTTATTTATTTATAACGTTATATAATTTAATGATTGAATATATATATATTAATGATATACAAGGGGGAAGTCAAGGAAATGTGAGTTTCTGGCATAGCAAAGTGTAGCATTTCTATCCAAAATAAATACTAAATTATATTTAATAAATCCATCACAATATTAGCCTTTTGTCAAAATAATAAAATAATTATATTAATAAAAAGTTTACAATAAGCAATAATAAAAGCAATAGCATGTCAGTTTTTAGGCAGTGTAGTGAGTGTCAAGTATATATGTTTTCAATTGATTCCATATGTGTCAACAAGGAACGAAAACGCCACACGGAATGCAAGTTAACCAGGCAGATCGTTAAGAGGAATGTCAAGGGAAGCCTGCCTCTTTCCCCGAAACAAGAATTGGACAAGCAGAACTGGGGCGAGGTGGACTTTCTGCGCATCCAAAGCTAAGAGTCACTCAATAATAAAAACTACCAATGCTAAGATAAAATCAATGCTAGCAATATTAAATTGGAAATGGCCAATAATTTATTTTCATTATATAAATGTAACATGTTAACTACGACCTAAGCTTTTCTATTACCCGAACATTGAGGTCAGTTATGTGAGTCAAGCACTTTTTATTTATTACATTTAAAATGCTTAATTTAATAGGAACATACAACTATGCAATGGCCAAAAGTTATAATTAATTGTTTCAATATAATTCAATTGATTCCTTTATTTAATTAATTATGAACCTTTCTCCTGGTATATAAAATGTGGTCTCAATACAATATAAAGGATGGATGGTAAGAATGGGTAATAAATTAACATTTCTCGTGCTTTTCAATTTCAAGAATTTTTATTAAATCAAAATAATAATTTAAATAACAAATCCTTATTTGGTGATTTTGGTTAAATTTTAATGAACCCTGAGATCTATTGAAATTTTTTATAATAACTTTTCTAGCCAGGTTAAAAGAAATAAAATTTTAAATATAATTAATTTTACTGGAGATGGCCCGCCCTCAAAAACTATATTCAAACACTATGTACCCGTTTCGGTGTTGTGTTGTAGATAGGTCAACAGTCGTCTTCTGTGGACTCTGTACAAACCTGCTTGGCTGGTCAGTCTGCTTATCGCTGCGGTCCATCAAATATGGATAATGTTGTAATTTTAGAAAGAAAACTGGACTAAGCCTACGTTCAAAAATGTTTGACTCTATATGGGGACACGGATTACTGGGTTCCCACCGAGTTTTGAAAATGGAATTCCCTGACCTCCCAGATAGGGATAATTGATAGGGATTCGGTTTTAACACAACGGGGGTTTGTTGTACGGGTATACAGTACAACAAACCCAGTATTTTTCTGTTTGTTAGACCAAATTGAGCATGCTAACTAAACTTGCGATTCATAATGGCACGGTTATGAAGTGAATATTTTCGAATCTACTAGATATGCAAATATAATTATATTAATCAGAATAATACAAACATTTACAAAGGAGAGTTTTTATTTATTTATCATCTACAGAATTTTACCATAGGTTGTAAAAATACAGGTACATCAGGTAACGCTGGGAGTTTAACCCAACAGATCTCTAGTTAAGAGCCTTAAAAATACCTAAGACCATGTTTTAAAGATTCTATACACAACCCTCCCACATGGTTCAACTGTTGTTCAATATTTCAACTGTTGCGATGTTCAAGTTGCGATGCAAATAAAAATTAAAACCCATTTTATCTTTATTACAAGAAATCATGAAAAAGAAAAAAAAAAATCATTTCAATACATTAAATTGTAATGTAGATTTTCTCAAAACTATGTATTTCAAATCAGGAGATAAGCTAGCACCTTCAATTTTCACCCGATCAAGTTCAAATTTTTCCTGGAGCTTCCTACTGATATTTACTAGTAAAGTACTTAGGTCCAATTTTTCGGCCCTTTGAATTATAACGATTTTCGACGGATTTATTATTAGGAAATGAAGAATTGTCTATCATTTTCGGAAAAATGAATATTTCTTACAAATCCCCATACTTTACTTAATTTATCCTTCTTCTTTCAAAATGGTATTCCTTTATCGTTCTAGATTAAAAATTGCCGCCTGCAGACTATCGCCAGTGAAACAGCGTATAGGGAAAATTAAATTACATTTTTATTGTTTTTAAGGGCCCAGGTTGAGGCACATCGCCAGATGGAGTATCTTATATTTAATTATTATTAAAGAGCATTAACATCTGAGTAAAATGAGCTGGTCAATGTCCAAATTCGGCCGCGTAAAATTGCCGTAATCGCTAGCCAAAAAACAACAATTTTTTCCAATTTTACGAAAAACTGTGGTGAGCCCACTTTTAACAAGTTACAGGTTAGATTCAACAATTATTTTGATACCCCCTCTTAACAAAAATTTTCTTGCAACATTTTTGCCTCAACCTGGGCCCTTAAAAACAATAAATATGTAATTTAATTCCCTTAGATTAACATCATTTCACTCAATAAATGTCATGCCAGTGAATAAATACGTATATATCTTTTTCATTTACCATTTACGTTATATACAGTCTTCTTCAATAAAATATGCTTCTAATTTTGTTGCTTCCCTGGGAATAAAGGAGTACAGTATTAATAATGCACACAAGGTACACGTAGGGCACAGGTATCAATCTAAATTTCTTAGTTTTCTCCCCGCCCTCTCCCCTCAACATACTGCATACACTGGTAATTGGTAATTTAGGATTGAATCAGAAGTTAATTGTGGCTATAGAAACCAAAAGATTGCAAAATGCGGTCGCATGAAAATTTTACTTTTTATCATTTTGGCTCAATAGTGACTTACAAATTTTATAGTTGGTCAAATTTATGTGTATTAGGGCTTTTTGGACTCAATTATTGATGCTCTTCAACTTTTAGGGTTAGGGGGTTATCAAAAGAATTGATGAATCCAAGCTGTATCTCGTTAAAAGTGGGCTCACCATAGTTTTTCGCCAAATTGAAAAAAAAAACCTGTTGTTTCTTGGTAATGATTTGTACGATTTCACCTGACAGAATTTGGACTTCAACCAGTTCATTTGTCGTAGAATTTATTGTTCTTTACTCCTTATTAGGTTTTTTACTCAAAATCAACGGTTTACATGTTAATGAAGGAAAACTGAAAACGTACTAGAATTTCACCTGCCAAAAGTTCTCCCCCCAACTTTCGAGGTCCAAAACTTGGTTTCCGCATATTCACACCATACCTATCGATATTTAAAAAAAAATCTTGTGGGAGAGTTATTGTTAGCTCGATCCCATTCTGAAGCCTCTATATGTATATGTTCTGGGTTATAAGAGGAAACCTCAGATTTTCAGAAACATCTATACTTCCCACGTTCCAACGTATGTTCTTCGGCAGCCACACTAAATGGTCACGTAAAACTACCTTAGGCATTTGTTGCCGAAAAGGCTGCTAAACAACACGCCAAAACGATTTTTCTGAAAATCTAACGTTTTATT
The DNA here is from genome assembly GCA_946811695.1 of Gonocerus acuteangulatus. Taxonomy (NCBI): domain Eukaryota; kingdom Metazoa; phylum Arthropoda; class Insecta; order Hemiptera; family Coreidae; genus Gonocerus; species Gonocerus acuteangulatus. Next base: position 82,114,548 of record OX328126.1, read on the forward strand.
TTAGCCGAATCCCGACTATGCTTGACTTATTATAATCATTCATATTTAGCTGGCAGTTAAAGGATATCATATCATTTGGATAGAATAACGAATTTTTAACTCAGCAGTTTGTAGGATTGTCGGCGGTTTTACCCACAAAGGACACATTAATCCTCTTACCAACAACAACTTTGCCAGTAGGTAAATATGGAAGGTTTGAATACAATAGGAAATGCTGGAGAATGCAGGTATACCTGGAACTTGCTGTGCAAAGTCCATGTTCTAGGTAGAGTTGCCACCCACCTCTTGTCAACCCTCGTGGAATTTATGACACTGCAAGTGTAGCTCCAGGAATTTGCCTTCTGAGTCTAAGAACAATTCAATAAGATCTCTATTTAGTCAAATACAGTTTATAAAATAAAGAATATAAGATAAGAAAGAGTTTTTGTAAAATCAAAACCGTCTTCCTACGCTTGCCATGGGCATATATAAGGGAGGGGCTGCGGCCCCCACCCCGAAAATTTGATTTCATTGGTAAAAATGTTCCATTAAAACCTTAAAAATAAATTAAATAAGATCACTTAGTTCAGAAACTTTTTTTTTTTTTTTTTTTTTTTTTTTTTTTTTTTTTTTTTTTGGTGTAATAGCGTTTTAGTTCGCTAACTATTACAATTTCTAGATTTTTAGTATTCCATACCCCCAAATGTTCCCAGCTCCCCCAAATTATTTCCTATATACACCCGTGCCGCTTCCTCGCCTAAGACGTTTCGATTTCATTGCAGAAATCTATTTAATTTAATAATCTTTAATTCAAATAGAATTAGTATTTCTTTTTTTTTTTTTTTTTTTTTTTTTGGATGATGATTTTCAAATAGATAAAATTTATCTGGTCAGTAGTGCACGTCCACTGCCCCGAAAACCACAAGAAAACTATCTGAAGACGTAAACGAAGATTTAACCCATTCGATGCGACGCACAGTGTAACGAAGTAGTGAGGATTATGGACAAAAATCATTAACCACTAGTTATTTTCAAATAAACATTTTTATAAATTGAAATAATCTCAAAACAAAGTAACAATAGTATAATAATGCATACTATACGGCTATAATAATATTAATTGTAATATTAATAATAAATAATATAGCAGGTAATAATATTATTAATAACAATATAATAAAATATATTATAACAATAACATACAGTGTAGCAGAGTACAAAACCATCATTCAATTAATTTTTCAATCGTATGATCAACAAAAACCAATTACCTTTTTAATCGTGATTGATTATTTAATCGCCAAATACAATTACATTTAATCGCGATGAATTCCTTTAATTGCCATTTGCGATTAATTTAATCGCGATTAAACATTTTAATTGCAATTGATTTAATCGCGATTGATTTAATTGCAATTAAACAATTTATTGCAATTATATTAATTTTGATTGTTTTGTAAGGCAAAAAGTATTTTGATAAAAAAAAACCGCGGAATTTTAACAAAAATGCCACTCCAATGTTCACTTCCGGTCCACAATTGATCCTCCTCCGGTCCTATTCTACTCGACCCCGACTACTTCCGGTCAACTCTGGCCATTTCCAGTACATCCCAAACTACGTATGATCTACTCTGGTCCACTTCCGGTCGGCTCTGGGCAACAACCAATGGCATTCCTGCCCACTCCTAGTCCACTTCCGTTTTACTCTAGTTAACATTGTCTCACACCTGGGTCACCCTGGCCCACTTCCAGTCAGTTCAGATCCACCCGTGTTCACTTCCGGGTCTCTAAGGGCTCGCTTCCGGCACTTACTGTGTGCAGGAGTAGGTCCGGAAGTGTGAAGAGATTTTAGTGCTATTTGTTTACCTTGCTTTTATGTATATCCGGAAATTAACACGTTAACTGCGGTGCATGCCCCCAAGGGTATAAAAAGTAATCAATTGTTAATTGCGATTAACAATTGATTACTTTTTGATGCTTTGAAATTGAGATTGTGAATATATATATATATATATATATATATATATATATATATATATATATATATATACATATATATACCAATACATTAATAAAACGTAAAATGTATTATATTTTGGCTGACTTTCCGGCTTGAGATTCAGGCCCTCATCAGGTCAATGAGAATAGAAAGAATTGATTCATACAGAAGTTAAAACATTACAGAAATAAGTGTAGGGTTATTACTTACATGATCGAACAACAGCAAAATCTACTTTCGCAACCTCATTGGTCAACGATGTCTACTCGATGAATTATAAACGATGTAAGGAAGGCAGATAAAGTCAGGGTTCGGTCGTGTGGCACCTTAATATAACTACATTTCTTAAAATAAGAAAAAATGTGTTTTATTTTTTTCTAAGTTTCTACTAGAAGCCTTCACCAGTGCGATGAGAACAAGGATATTATCTGCCTAATTTTGGTGTGGGTGATCGAATAAAACCACTTTGATGGCGATATCTTGAAAGTTTTTGAAAATGGCATTTTGGTTTCACTTACTACAAAAAGACCAATTGAGCCTGAAATGGTGATATTTTTAACCCGCTTTGAGAAAAAAGAGATTACATAATTTTAATTTCGAGGTCTCACAAATGGCGTATTAAGATAAAGTATAAAATGTATGAGAACATTTTACGTTCATCCAAACGAACTTAGTGTTACGTTTTGAGTGGTAGAAGTGTTTAAAAAAAATCAACAGAAATAAGCGTGTTTTAAAATTTAATAATTTTGGACTGTAATAATTTAATAATATTAACATTTATATTAACAAGATTATAATTTAAATTATAACTATATCATAATAAAAAGTCGACCTCTCAGGAGCTGCGTCGCCTTAGTGCGTTTTAGCGCGGTTCCTCCCTCCCGCCCTCCATAGGGAGGAAACCCGCTTATGAGGTTGACCTTACGACGCAATCCGAAAGTGCAGACTAGAAAATTTCTCGTTTCAGACCCCATAGATCACGAAAATATAGGTTACATATATATATACTGCTACAACTGAAGTTATCATTATTTCTTATTTTATAGCGAAGATTTAACCCACGAGAGAATGGAATTTTATTCGTCATAAAGTACATCCATATTATAATTAATTTTAACATTAAAATGAATATGCTAGTAAAACTACTAAGAAGAATACTTGAAAAGGATACCGAGTTTTTGGTTGTTCGGAAGACTAAGATTAACAATTATCCATCCATCAAGCCAATTCCTTGATAAAAATAAACTCATTTTAAATGACAGAAAATTATGTGATTAAGGTCGTTATCACAGAAAGGTTAGTATTACAGCTGTAATCACAAACAAACAATTTTATTATAGTTGTAATCAAAGAAAATATAGATTTCATTGCAGGCATAATCACAGAGACTGCCGTGATTATAGTTGTAATTACAGAAAAACACTGAGTATGGTATCTTTTTTTTTTTTTTTTTTTTTTTTTTTGGTTGAGTTTAAGGCGTGTCAACCGTTGGGGTCATTAACGCCAGTATGGTATCTTTAATTGAGATTATGCTCGTTAAGGTAATAAACCGAACTACTCGACGGACCTCGGAATAATAAATACAATGTTTTATTAACAAATTGTATTATCCATCAGATATTATACTAATAATTTAATTTAATTTTCAAATCTTTACCTCGAGAAAATTGAACTTTCCGAGATGGGATTTGAGAGAAATGGGAATAATGCAGTGAAATAATCTTATATTTTTTATAAATTAAATTAAATATTTTGGTTAGAGGTCATCCGATCCTCCTTCAAAGCAAAGCGAAAAGATTAATTTCTTAAAAATAACAAAAATTAGAAGAAGTTCAGATGGACTAAAATGACATTTTAATTTAACATTTAACGTGGGTTAAAGGTAATTGTTCGTAATAACTAAAAATTACCTCCCCCACATTTTTTTTTCTGACAAGATCTCGCATTTCACACTGAGTCAGGATAAAACATCAGCGGCTTTTCTTTTCGGAAAAACGTGACTCTAGACCACCCGTGAGTGCAGAAATAAACCCATGTGGTGTTAAAAGCTTTTGTGAAATACCTCTGGGGTAATAAAATAACTTACTACCTGATAGCAGACCCTCCAGCTACTTACTTTCTATGTTTCTACTTTCACAATAATTTGTTGAAGTAAACAATTGTTTGGAATCCCATGCCCCAGCAAAGAATTTGTCGACATTTTTTATTTTTCCCATTTTTTTTGCCACTTATTCCCCGACACTAGGTGAGTTAAAACCTGCAGTTAAAAAATTTTCTGGCTAATAGTTTTTTCGTCGGCCATTTTTAGTTTGCATTTTCACTACTTTTTGGCTGAAAACAAGTTTTACGTAGATGTATTTAACTCTCTGAATTTCTTAGATATCAAAACCAAATAAACACTAAAAATATCAGAACGATATGCTCTTCAGTTTTGTTCTTGCATTGTGTTTTCTAAAGAGTGTGGACATTTATGAAAAAAATCAAGAAAATTGATAGAAATTTAACTTAAAACGGGGGCTTTAATGCTGCAAATTATAATAAGGGAGAAAGACTGGCCTTCAAGTTTTCTTTCTTTCATAGATTTATTATAGTACTACTTGCTGACGAAGTTTCAAGCTTGAGAAATTTTTCATTTTTTATATATAATTTTTCAAACAACCTCCATAATGACCTAAATATCCCTTTTGCCCAAGATATAATCCCTAGCCGCTTCTCATCTTTCCATAGCAAATTAATCTATCATCCTAATCCTATAGCCCAATCCTTATCCAGCACCAATCATCCTTCCTCTCCACCAAGACGCCTTAACGACCAAGACGCGGGGGAAGTGGCCCCGAGACTTACTTAAGCAGTGAAGTGTCGTGGAGTGAACAAAAACAACTATTCGTGGAGTGATCAAAGAAATTATAATTGTATAAATTGAGAGTGATATCGGTGGACATTTTCTCTCCTCAGGATAACACAGCCCACGTCTCACCCGCCTCCAATCCTCCCTGCTAGTCGCAGGGTGTGGTTGGATGGCGTAAGGTAACTCAAGGTCATCCTAGAATCCTTCCTAAACTAGGAAGGTATTCGGCTGACAACTGGGGACAACTGAGGCGTGAGCAAGTAACATGTATCAAATTACATAATGCAATTAAATTGTAGATTGTGATATTTCTTCAAATAAAAATATATATATATATATAAAATTTTAAAAATTAATAATTAATTTTTCAAAGTTTGCCATAATCTAGGGATATGAACGGAACTGCGCTAAGATGGCGCAGTTCCGGGGAGTCGACTTATTTTTATGTATTTTTTCAAAGTTTGCCAAAATCGTATTTTTCGCTATATTCAAAGTACAATATCTCAAAAGTGCCTGAGTCGAAAATTACGAAATCTATAGAGATTAGACCTCTTTATGACATAAACAAATGATATCAATTTGGCCACTGAGACACAACTGGTTCCAGAGTTATAGAGCAGCAAATTTGGGCTAAAATTACCTTATACTTACACAACATTTAATGACAATTCATAGTATAAATGAATTTAATTAGTATTTAAAAGGAACAAAATGTTAATAATGCAATATGTAATATTTGCTATTACCATAGAATTAAATATTTAACTTCATATTCGGAAGAAAGTGTTGTGGTCCAATAAAAATTACCGAAAGAAAAAACATGAGCCAGAAAATGTTTTTACTACAGGTTTTAACTCACCTAGTATAGGGAACATAGGTAAATTATTGTTATTTGAGTTGTTGAGGAGATTTCCCTACATAAATTAGCGTGTCCCCGTCAACATCTAAATATAGCTATAAGTTTTTACAGATTCTGGACTATTTTTTCAGGATGACCACTTCTCATTGAGATAATGTTCGTTCTGGTAATACACCTCGTAAGATCGGAATGATAAATAACACTGGTCTACATCAAATTTCCTTTTACATGAAAATATGCTATATTTATAGCTTTTCACTCGCTCAAGGTGAATATACAAGTTAAAATTTATAGTTAGCTCTTATTGTTCATTTGTGCCATATTTAATTTTATACGGACAGGGTGATAGATTTATCACATTTACAACATGTATATTTTACTTTGATTTAGTGATGATAATTCCTGATGAGTGATAAGGAAGGGGGCTTTGAAAAATAAGCATGGGAACATTTTAGAGCAGTGGTGCATGGTTTCTTTTGGGTAATAGGAGAAATGAAAATTATATTGAATTTGTGAACAATCTCCTTTATAAGTATCAACAGTTGTGTTACAATATGACCCTAAAAAGTCATTGTCTTCATTCTCATCTTGATTTTTTTCCTTCTAACTGCGGTGACGTAAGTGATGAACATGGTGAACGATTCCTCCGCGATATCTCGACAATGGAAAAGAGACCAGGGTCGATGGAATGCGTCAATGTTAGAGGACTACATGTGCGTATATGCCATGGGCATATATAAGGGAGGGGCTGCGGCCCCCACCCCGAAAATTTGATTTCATTGGTAAAAAAGTGTCATAAAACCCTTAAAAATAAATTAAATATGATCACATAGTTCATAAAAAATATTTTATTTTAAGTGTAATAGCGTTTTAGTTGCCTAAAACTATTCCAAGTTTTAAATTGATAGTATTCCATACCCCGGAAATAGTATCAGCCCCCCTGAAAGAAATTACAATAGAGAAACCAAGAAGAAGAGAAATTCTTAATTGAATATTTTGTTAATATTTCAACATTTCCAAATTTGTATAAAAAGTAATAATTAGTTTATTTGTAATGAATCGTTTTGTACAGTTACCAAAAGTCAAATTTTGTATATTAGGTATGTTTTCAGAATAAGAGCTAATTAAAAAAATACAATCGAGTTTTCGTATTCAGTAATCTACTATATGTGTTTACCTCAAAGCAGTATACAAATATAGCATGCAATTGAAAGGCACACAAAAAGTTAAATTTTTTAGACCGATGTAAACCATAAGACACGAGACATCTAGTTGATCAAAATTGTGTTTGTGTGTTATTAATTCTGGAAGTCGACCCAACATGTATATTTTACTTTGTTCTCTTTCGAAATGTTAGCGAAATTTTAAGTTAGCTTTTATCAATATAGGGGGCGAGGTTAGCTCAGTGGTAGAGCACGGGACTAATAAGTTGGAGGACCTGAGTTCAAATCCCAAGCAAGCACTAAAGATTTTTTCTCCTAGTGTCTTAGTTCATGGGTTGAATTCGGCCTCCCTGACCGTCCCTAGGCCAACCCAGCCTTTAATAAATTTATCAATGAGTACCTTGGGTGCTAATGACTCTAACAGTCGAAGCAGCCAAGGGGAAAATCAGGCGGCCGGAGCATAGTACTGACCACACTCTCCCTAGTGTGCCGTATGGTCATGAATCAGTTACCTCTATAGTATCTGCCCCTCTGGGCCCTCATGGCCTGTTACGGGACTGATTGTTTTCTGATTTTATCAATATAAAAAAAAATCAAATAATAATCTATATACCGTCAAAATTTATTATTACAATGCTTTAGTAACACAGTATATTATCGATAAAAAATGTATAGTCTTCATAAGCTATACGTTGTAACACTTTTAAATTTTGCCTTAATTTTCAAATCTTTAACTTTAAAAAAATAAACTTGCTAGGCTAAGAGTTGAGAAAAATGGGAATAAAGCAGTGAAACAGTCATTTATTTTTAATGAATTAAAAAAAAAAAAGTCAAAATTAATGAGATCAGGTGTACTAAAAAGACATCTTAATTTAACTTTAAACGGAGGCTGAAGGCAACTGTTCTAATAATTAATAATTACGCCCCTTCCCTTTTAATTTCTTTAGTAAGTAGTCCTGACAAGATCACGCATTCCACGCCGATTAATATAGAGTCAGATAGCAGAGATATGCTACTTTCTGTGAGCTAGCAAAGCAGCGGCACTCCCTTTGTGGAAATTGCGACTCTAGACCACCTTAGAGTGAAGGGAAAATCTTTTGTGAAATTCCTTTGGGGTAATAAAATAACTTGCTACCTGTCAAAAATAAGAAGATTTTGGGTGGTATGAATGGTTTTATGACGGTTCGGTAGGTACCTGCCTAGGTACAGGATAAGGCAGGTACTTGCTATTCTAAGGATAAGCTAAGCAAATTCCAAGAACTGCATGAGATGTATTCATAAATAGATACAATCCTTTCTTATTTTATAACGGGGAGTGGATCTATTTTTTAGTAGAATTACATACATATAACGGCTCTCCCTTTGTGAAAACTGAGACTCTAGACCACCTGTGAGTGCAAAACTGTGGGACGTTTCTTAAGGGTAATAAAATAACTTGCTACCTGATAGCTGACTCTCCAGCTCCATAGTTTCAATGTTTATACTTTCTCAATAATTTGTGGAAATAAACAATTGTTCAGTAAATATTCCATATCCCAGTAAAAGAATTTGAACGAAGCAGTTCCTCTAGCAAAATTTATCAACTCTTTTTGGACTCTATTGGGTTTTTTTTTTTTTTTTTTTTTAAACTTCTTCCACTCTAAGCGTAACTACTTCAAGTTTCTCATCTTAGTTCGGATAAATTTAAAGTGTATGAAAACACTCTCGACTAAGCACATCATTTTGTGGAACTCGAAACTAAAATAATTTGTTGCCATTTTACCAAAAAAAAAAAAAAAAGAGAGAGAAAAAAAAGAAAGGGTTAAATATATTATCTTGTTAGCCGTTTGAAAATAGGTCGTGTTTGCGTAGATGAAACCAACATTCTATTTTCGTCCACTTTTTCATTTAAACGGTTTAAGATATCGCCATCAAAGTGGTTTCATTCGATTCCACACCAAAATATAAGTGTAGCTCGACTTGTTCTCATCAGCCTTAGGAAGATTTGAATTTCAAGCCTAACAACAACAGGTAGGCAAACATTTTCTTATAAAAAATGTAGTTTCATTATCATACCACAAGACTTAACCCCGACAATATCGGCCTTTTAAATATTAATGAGTTTATTTTTAAGTTAATATTAGTTTAATATTTTACAAGCTATATATTTAAACAAGAAGGTATGAATACTGTTTACTATAAAAAATAAATAAATGGGCCATAAGAGAAATAACTAGTAAACGGTTTGAGATATCAACATTTTTCAAATGTGCAAAGTTCAAGTTCTCGTCGAGATCTATAACATTGTGCCCTTGAAAATGAGAAAATAACACTTCTAAGGGCTCAAATAGGCCTTTGAAGGGAAGGGTTTCCTCTTTACCCATATTTTGCATTATATTTTTAAAATGTACTAACAAAACAACGAAGAACCGTGCAAAGTGGGTTTCCATGCGTCAAGTAGTTCTCTGTAAAAGTTCGTTTTCATTTGCATGTATTCCTCATCTGAAATTAAAAAAAAAAAAAAGGCACTTGAATTTATTTAAATAGTATTTTTGTTAAGGAAGGGCTAATTCAACTTAGGAGCATGTGCTCAGCATTAAAAATTGTATTTATTGAAAAAAAAATTCATTCATTAGTTGTTATCTTGGCAACTCTTATGCCTAAACTCCAATTTGTATGTATTTTCTTTTTTAGTTTACACTAATGGGAATCGTTTTGTTTAGTTCTGAACACATTCTCCTATGCTGAATTACTCCTCCTTTAACAAAAATACTATTTAAATAAATTCAAGTGCCTTTTTTTGGAATTTCAGATGAGGAATACATGCAAATGAAAACGTATTTTTACAGAGAACTACTTGACGCATCGAAATCCCGTTTGCACGGTTCTTCCTTGTTTTGTAAGAACATTTTAAACATGTAATGCAAAATATGGGGAAAGAGGAAACCCTTCTCTTCAAAGGTCTATTTGAGCCCTTAAAAGTGTTATTTTCTCATTTCCGATGGCACCATTTAGTAGATCCCGACGAGAACTACAACTCTGCCCCTATGAAAAATGTTGATATCTCAATATTCCTCTTGTGGCCCCCTTATCTGGGCCACCCTGTGTATATATATTACATACACACACACGAGTTGAAGGTGAGGGTGAGGAAGGATCAATGGATTCTTGAGGTAAATAGCAGGAGTTGCTACTCAAAATTGTTTAAACATTAACTTATATTTGCGACGGTTAGGTTCATCATCAGGCATCTGTAATTAAGTCTTGTTAAGGTCTTCTATAAATTTTATAATTTCATATTAAGGTCCATAAATTTTGAGAGTAAACGTTAAATCCTGGTAAGAATTTTCATAATTTGTTGAGTGGAAAAGTCAGATTTGCACTGTGAATATGATTTTTCTTTCCTTTTTTTTTTAATGCATTTAACGGTAAAATGAAGACTTTGTTAAAAGAATGACGCTCTGGACTAAAGGAGTAATGAGGAGTAAAAGTGTTCATTTTTATAAGGAATAAATATCGCATTTCTATAAAAAAAATTTTTAAATAATCCAACATGAGTAATATCTCATTTATATTTGAGTAATATCTAATTTATATTTGAGAGGTTGGAGAATTAGATCAATATGAAACCTTTATTCGACCTTATCATTTTCTGTTCTACTTGCTTAAAGTTTTATGTTTTTGATTATCTGTCCATACTCTTAACTAAATTCTAGGGGAAAAAACTATTGTTTACTTACCTGTTTATAATGTTCTATTACTCATTGGTGTTAACAGCATGTTCTTATAAGTGATTTGTAGATCTACCATATTTCTTTATTGGTTAAACTATTCTCTGCATTAATTCTGCATTTTTTAAAAAAATAGAGAAGTGCGGCGGTGGTTCTGGGCTCGGATGGTGCCCGTTCCGCGGAGTAGGTGCCAGGCTTTTAGATTTTTTTTTTTTTTTTGATTTTTTTTTAAATTATTGCTTTATATTCAATTTTTAATTTTCAATTTAATGAAATTTAAACAATATATTTAAGATTTATTGAGGAAGTTCCTTCCTTTCCTTGGGTGCCCATGACCTCCCGCGGTGAACACACCCTTAAATCCAATAAAAAATAATCTGCATTTGTTTTATCGTTTAGGCGACCAAGGAGTAGTCACTAAGGCGTAAATACTACATTCTGACTTTTTTTACCGTTTTCTTTTTTATGGGCTTAAATGCTTCCTTAACTAATGAAAAATGATACTCAAGAGTGTTTATGTGGCGAAACAGTTTTTAAAAGGGCCATAAATTCGATTTTTCACCCTGGATCGATACATTTCAAAATTAAAAACCATTTGGTTTACCTTTATAAAAAAAAAAAAAAAAAAAAAAAAAAAAAAAAATGAAAAGAAATTAAAAAGAAAAAAAATGAACATTTCAGTACATTATACTTTAAATTCGATTTTCTTAAAACTAAGTTTTGCAAATCGGGTGATACTCTAGATCCTTAAATTTCCCCCCGATCATCTTGAAATTTTTACTGCAGCTTCCTAATGATATTTGCTACTGAAGTACATCGGATATTTTCGACTCATTGAATTTTAACGATTTTATGCCCTATTTTTGACGGATTTTTTAATAGAAAATAATAAGATTTCTTAAAATTTCTGCGTACTTTACTAGAATTTACCTTCTTCTTTCAAAATAATTTCAGTTTTTTGTTCTAAATTTAAAATTGCACCCATACCCCTTAATATTATATAAAACTAATGGCATAAAGAATTGAAAAATATTAATTTATTTGTTGAGAGGAGATCGTTGATCGTTGGTGATGCGAAGGTAGAAATTGTCAGGATCGATCGTTGTGTGTAACACCTTTTCTGTTTTATGTGAAAATGAGTTTTATTGTTTGCCGACGTTTCGGCTTGAAATTCAAGACTTCATCAGGGCTGTAAAGCAAGTAGAACAGAGTTAATACTAACACATATATATATATATATATATATATATATATATATATATATATATATATATATATATATATATATAACAAAAAAAATGTACAAAACAGAAAAACATTATGCATTTAGTCTGTGCTATAAAAAGAGCTGAAATTAGAAGTAGATAAATAGGCTCAAGCTGTTGCATACACTTACTGCATAATGTTCTGTTTTTTAATCTTTTGCACTTGTTTTACAGTCCTGATGAAGGCTTGAATTTCAAGCTGAAACGTCGGCGAACAATAAAACACATTTTAAAGTAAAAAATTTAGTTTTTATTAAGACACAATGACCGAACACTTTTAATTTAAATTTTATTCGTAAATTGAAGAAAATTACTTTGATTTTTTAAAAATGTTTTTATTATTGATAGACTCTGCCAATATTATAAAAAAAAAAGTTAATAAAATGATTCAGCTCCTAGAATTTTCTTAAAATTGCTTTTTTTTTCTTGGTATTGTATTTCCATTTGTTCGGAAGAATAGTGGGAAAGGCGTCGGACCAATCCTGGTCCTTCTCTTCTACCACCTTCCTTCAGGAGGGGGATGAGGTCCACCATCCCCTCCATCTTCAGTTAGTGTTCGGTCCCAGTGTTGTCATCTGCTTTGTTGTCCTGCTCTTGAAACATTTCCAGCTGATGAATTTTTGTAAGTTATGTTGTTCTAGCTCCTATTGTTGATTTATATATATATTTTTTGTTTTTAGCGCTTTATTTCCCGCCTATCATATGATGCAATCCGGAAGTGCGGACTTGGAAATTCCACGTTTTAGAATCTATATATCACGAAAATAACAGTAGTTCATATTCGTATTGCATGCATATATATATATATATATATATATATATATATATATATATATGTATATATATATATATATATATATGGTATATAAAACCGTTTTCGTTATTTGTTTTCGGTATATAGGATAAAACCAGTTTTAATAACCAAACTTTGTGCTAATGTCCTCGGCAGCACGAAAATTAAAAAAAAAAAAAAAGAAAGAAAAAACAAAATCAGTATGAGAATTCAGAAACAATTGAGGCACTTGAAACTGGTCCCATAAGATACTTAAATATTGATTGCGTGTTTGGAGAATACGGAGTAAAACCTTGACCAAGCCATAGCAGTTTTGGGATTTTCGTATATTTTCTTGAATATTTCGAAAACGGTTTTGAAATCCTATGTAATTGAAAGCTAGCCAAAAGTTTACTAAATCCTTACAAAAACGATTCTACAATAATTTTCGACGGGACAATCTTAGTCAGAGAAATAAATTATTACAACTTTTATAGAGTTGATTTCTTTGCTTTGATTTTTTTTTTTTGTGTGTTGTTATGCTACTGTAAAGTTTAAACATTTTTGTTAATATTATGGGTTTAAAAATGAGAAGTTGAGAATCATTTGTTTTTTTATTAATTAATGCACTACATCCTTGGCGATACAAATAATATCCTTTGTCGAAAAATACGCTGCACTTGACAATACCATGGCGGTTTAAACTTAGGAAAATTATTAAAATTAATTATTTTATTACTATTATTATTCGCGATATTCGAAGATTTATTGTGGAGTCAAACGTTTATTAATCAGATGGAGAGAGTTGGAGTTAAGCCATAATAGATGAATAAAACTCCATAGCTTTAAAAAAATTACACTATTTTGCCAACATTTCGCGTCCTGTTCTAGAAGCCTTCATCAGGAATAAACATATAAAAAGGCGACTAATATACATCAGATCTAAAGAAAATTTTGTTGTTTTATATATATATAAAGACCTAATAATAACATTTTTAAAAGATTTTTGAAAACGATTAATAAAATAAAGAAACAAGCATATTTTTTTTTTTTTTTTAGTTCTTAGCAATAAAATGGCGGCCAAACTCTTACCCATTTTCGATGTCACTAGAGGAGATTTGACGTACACCCTCAGACATGACTTTTTTTTAGTAAAATAATTGTAGTTGTTTTCACAGGTTCAATTAAAAATATTTTAAGCCATCAATGCACTCTCAGCTATTATTAATTTATCAATAAATAAGGAATTTTTAATGTAAATATTCAGCTTAAGTAAATCGCTGTTTTAGATGGAATTATGACATTAAAAAAAATAGTTCGAATTTTTCTTATGAAATATTGAATGATAGAGACATTAGTTTATTTCGTATATTTTTGGGATTGTATAACCTATGTGTAGTTGTTTATCTGTATCAAATTTACTGTCCAATTTATTTAGAGATGTTTACGTCAGAAAGTGTCATTGAAATTTTTTAGGAGAACCCAGGGCCGCCACATCCCAGAGCCGGGCCCGGGACCAGATCACGGGCCCCCACTTCTCAGAGCCTGAATGAAAATTCTAGTACTTTGCTATTGGACTTTGGGCATTTTAAAATTATTTTCATCTTGAGTTTTGAGCAAAATTAGAATATAAGCCGACAATCGGTGCTGCAAAGGTCACTTTCGGTACTTTTTTTCCAATTAGCGAGGATCGACCCGGACCCCCACGGTGCCCGGGCCCGGGACAACTGTCCCCGGTTGTCCCCCCCCCATGTGGCGGTCCTGGGAGAACCAATCTGGTCAAACATTAGAGACTAAAAGATTTCGTTAACTAAGAAAAAGTTAGGATCAAATATATTGCGACCAGTGAACAGACATTATAATAAGGCATTGTCTTTGAATAAATATCAATATTTCTTTGAAACGTTTAATTTAATTGTAATTAATGTAGGATTATGAGGGTGTGCTAACGACAATTCTCAAATAATTAATCTATAGTTATTTTATTATTATAATATGTCATTGTCTTTCTCTTACTGCAATTCTCAAGTCAGCTTTTGTTCTATGTTAGTTATGTTGTACATCCTGTTCAGTAGCGTTGCTCTCATTTTCTACTATTAAATCGGAGTTTATCTCACTAATCAGTGTAAAGTTATTTGAGTGTAATGTAACATTACACTCAAATAACTTTACACTGATTAGTGAGATAAAGTGTGTATTATGTAGTGGAAAATAATGCGTTTAAAAATGTTTACAGCCTGAGTACATGTTTTCATTCTTTAGTCCTGGCCACCAAAGCTTCTGTTAGCCTTTTGTTCGGCCATGTTTATTTCTGGAAACAAGCTTTAAATTTTCGGTTCTCTGGCGATTTGTAATTCCCTGTATATAAAGTTGGAAATTTTATCCATATTATTCTATTTCTATATTATAGTTACTCATATTTTTTTTAGATAAGCATGCTTATTTCTAATATCCATTGATTGGTTTATAGACTATTAATAATATCAGAAACAATAAAACTGAGTTCCATGGGCGTCTATAATTACTGCAGCCCCCCCTCCCTATTTTGATTTAATCGGTAAAAATGTCTTATAAAAATCTAAAAAATAAATTTAATAAGATTACTTGGGTTAGATTTTTTTTTTTTTTTTTTTTTTTTTTTTTGGGGGGGGGGGGGTGTAAGAGAATTTTAGTTTCAAGTTCTAGGTTGTTAATATTCCATACCCCTGAAATCATGGGTGACCCAGTCTCCCCAAAATTATTTCCTATATACGCCCCTGCTGAGCTCACTTGAGTTTTGGTTAAGGAGACAACTTTAATCACTTTGTAGTTTATTTTGAACATAAAAATATACTGTTATATTAATCAATTTACTCTATTATATTTTGTTATTGAGGAGACCCGGTGGCCGTGAGAGTTAAGGCGTGAGCTCTTAACACTCCGTGCCAAAGGTTGTGGGTCCGATTCCCACTAGGGGTGGTGGCTTTTCTTTAGAAAAAAGAAAAGGCATCAGCCCTATCCTGGCTAGAGAAGGGTGGTATCCTATAGATAACCCTTCCTAAAATTTGTAGTTAATAATAAATAGAGGTTAAATTAAATAAATAAAATTTAAATAAATAAATATTTTGTATACATTGTTACTTAGCTTATACCAGCTGTGCTAATTCTGAATAGCTTGTTTAGGTTAATTATTAATCATGCCTCAAGCAGTGTCATTGTATTTATTATTATATGGCATTAGTGGTTTAAAAATATACTCAAACTGTTTCAGATCACAATCAGCGTTCATCCCAGGCAGGAATTTAACTGTATCATGGAGGAACTACCAGTAGCTGTTCAAAATGCTTCATATTTGTCCGATGCACCTGAAGCCAGAGAGCAGTATTACTGCATATCAGGTGAATATGGACTTCACATTTATAATACTTCTAGTTTTAAAGAAAAAGTGGATAAATAAATGCTAATTTTTAAATAAAATAATGCTAAATAAATGTGATGATAATTTTAACCCAATATTTCTTGTTTATTACGTTCTGTATATGAATACATCTGGGGTATTCTGAGCAATTAGTGCCTCAACTCCGATTTTCGTAAAACTTCACATACTGATTCATTTCAACCTAAAAAAGAATTAAAAATGTGAAAAAAATGTTGCAAAGCACTTAAACAGTATTTTTCCCCATTTTAGCCAGTAGACAACGAAAATGACCCCAGTTAAAATTTATATATATATATATATATATATATATATATATATATATATATATATGTCTGTTAACACAATAGCGGCCAGAGTTTTTGTTTTTTCGTCACGAAACTTAGTATATAGCATTCAATTAGCTAACGATTGAACGAGTTCGTTAACCACCAAAATCGGTCCACCGGAAGGGGACGTTTACCCCGAACCCAAAACACTAAATTGACCATGCCAGCCGTAATATTTGTTATATTTCAACGAAAATTTGTATTCATAGTGGTAATATATAAAGAAAAGTGAGATGTAAAAATCAACTAAATCGGTTCATTATGAGGGGGGGTTTACTTCAGACACACAATACCAATTCGCCATTACCAGCCGTGATTTTTTATTATATTTCGACGAAACTCGGCATTCATTCTAATAATGAAGCAGCTCAGCTCACTTCAATAGTGGGATCACAGGTTTCTAAACCGCTGTGTGAGGTCCACTATTTGCTTTCCATCTGCATGCAGCCAAACCCTGCTCTTAAAAACTGAGAAATGCAATGTCATAATGAGCCTCCCACACAAGTATGTCAGAGAAAATGAGATGCCGTGCTGAAATGCATTAAAATGTGTAGCTTCTTCAGTTACACTGACGAATACATTTGGCAGAAATAGCCATAATAGGATTGAGTTTTGCATTAATTGATTTTTTTTTTTTTTGTATTTTACATTCTTTGTTTGTATTGTCATCATGTAATAAATTAAAAATGTGAATAAAAGCTAATGTTCATTTTAGTTAAAAAAGTCTTACATTTTGGGTTATTTATAGAATGTGGTTCAATAAGAAGGCAGCTCCAAACCATTAAACCTGACACTACCACTCTAATAAAGGTAGGATAGGGTCCTTATGGACTTTTTTTCATAAATAGTTATGATAAGAAAAATAAAATTGAATGAATATCAGGAAATTAAATTGGTAAATGTTTTCTTTCATTTACCTAAAATTTGAAAGGAAGAGCTGGGTCCTTATTGCTGTGTGCCCTTCAATTATAAATATATTTTTTTAACTTAATTTTCAGCTCAATACTATTAAATTGTACACTTACCCAAGAGGAGGCTCTTAGAGCCTGCTAGGTCAAACATTTTTTTTTTTTTTTTTTTTTTTTTTTTTTGCAGGGAAACAGAAAATTGTAGAAAATGTTGAACGTTACATTTTTATTGGTAAATATATTTCTTACAAATTGATTATTTCCCTAATTATTCTAAATTTTATGGACAGAGATATAAATAAAAGAAGAAAAGGGGGTCTCCAAATCCCCCCTGGCATCTTAGGGTTTTTTATGTTTTATTTTAATTTATACTGTGTTTTTCTTTTTTCAGATGTTGCCTTATAAAACATTTTAAATGTTCCCTGAGTCATTCATTGAAGGTAAGATTTTACTTATATTTTTTTTTATTTATAGAATTATGTTCCTACCTGTAAATAGTTAATAAAATGTAATATGCACTGAAATAATTAGTTAAAAAAATAACTGGAAACCTCTTTAATTTTGGTTTTGATAGCTCAAAAACCATCATTTGTTTTTATGTTTTATTAATATTGACTATCATGAAATTTATGTATATTGTAGTTAACACTAGAAGGACTGGATGTTAATGTTATATTTGTATATATTTTTCTGCTTTAAAAGTACATTGAATTTTCCTGAAATATTCTGTGTTGGTTCATTCATTGGGGAAGTTATAATTATAATGTATGTAGTAGGGCCATTGTGATTCCATAGACCCATTAACGTTTTAAGCACATTTCCTCCATAGGGAAGAAACCCCGCTTGTGAGTTGACCTCATTATGCAATCTAGAAGTAGTGACTAGTCAGGGTGTCTACTGCACGAAAAAGTCACGAAAGTCACGAAAATGTCACGAAATGAAAAATAGGGCACGAAAATCACGAAAAAGTCACGAATTTGGAAACCATGTCACAAAATTTTTCTGTTCTAAGATTTCCCATCAAAAAGCTAAATTCGGCGAAGTTTCTGGAATTAATATTTTCCCACTAAAACTGTGTACAATCCGGTGGAGTGAAAACACGCAGGTATTAGCTAGGGCTCATGCGATGATACCTGCATTAAAGTTATGTATAGAAAATACTATTGATGATCCTCCAGTTGGTTGGAATTCCACAGTGTTGCAGAACCCTGTTCCTGTGGACGGATTCTGCTGGTTAACGAGCTTGATCTTTTAAATTAGACGAACTATTATTGTACGAAATTTCATCAAAATCAGACTATTTTTGAGCCAGTGGGAGAGGGAAAAAATATATATACACACAAACAAATTTCAACGACCGTCATATTCGTGATCTGTGGGATCTCAAACATGAAATTTTCGTGTCGCCATTTCCGGATTGCGTCATGATGTCAACCTCTTGACATCATGTCTTGGATCAAAGTTTTTTTCGTATAACACGATGCCATATTGCATTCCGCATTTTTGATTGTTTTTTTTTTAATTTTTGATAAATTTGTAATCATAGATCCTAAAAATCACAGAACAGTATGTTTAAGATCAATGGCTAAATTTTTATTTTATTTTTACGAAGTTTTTTTTAAATAGCACGACGCTATATTAGATCCGGGTATTGATTTTTTGAATTCTGATAATGGATTCGTAATCAGCGTCTCCAAAAAACCCTGAATACGTAATTGTAGATGGTTCCAATAACTATGCAGCCATCTCGATACACAAGTACGACTGGCAAGTATGATGACAGTCCTAGAAATAAACTATCCCTCAAAGAGTATACGCTATGAGGGACAAAATCACCATTTCCGGGGTATGGAATACTAACAATTTAGAACTTGGAATAGTTTTAGGCAAATAAAACGCTATTACAACTATAATTAAATATTTTTTATGAAATAAGTGGGCTTATTTAATTTATTTTTAAAGGTTTTAAGACAAATTTTTAGATAACGGTTTACCTCTAGATTAATTGTTTCTTGACACTGGTTCGGAGCGCCCCAATGTCAAGAAACATTATACTTTGATTACTTATCAATTTATGTATAAGATATAGTATGACGGGGATCATGCTATAATAAACTGCAAAATTTCATTTTTTTGTAATGTTTGTAATTGCTTATAGTAGGAAAATGTATTTGTCAACATTACAGGACAAGTAAAATTAGAAAAAAAAGTTTTTGTTGTTATAAATAGAGCTTTCCTAGTGGGATTCGAAGAGGCCCTTATATGCTTGCAAGTACTCGTTTTATAGGCTTCTTGGCCTAGGAAAACGAATAAAACCATTTTTAAGGCGATAGCTTTAACCGAATAAAATTGGAAGAATTGTTGTTGAATAATGTTTTTCTTTGGGTACGTAGAATCATGGGATTCAATTGAAACATTTTCTGCATGTTTGTATTTCGTCAAAACTAATATGTTGAAAATTTGGTACGTTTGGAGTTAGGAAGGGTTTGAATAAAATATTTTATGAACAGGGGAATTATAAAGTATGAGTATATGAAACTATTACAATGTGAATTTTATAATTTTATTAAAAAAAAATGTAAACATTATTAAATAATTTGTAGCAAGTCGAAAAGAAAGTTTGCATGCCTAAAATAAAAAAAATCGGAGTTTTCCAAAATGTATTTTCCACTGTGGTTCCAAATTTTGGGAATCAGGGTTTAATATATTAGAGTCTAATTTTAAGAGGATGATTCATTTTTTTAAATTTTTCAATTTTTTAAGTAGACGGGTTATATTGCCCCATGGCTCAATGACACCCCTCTCCCCCTAATCTCTGATGCTGGGAAGAAAAAAATAAGACTTCCAAAAATGATTGCTTTGAAGACATCCATTATTTACATATCGTCGTTCAAATTTCACAACCGCGTCGATTTTTAGCGAAATTGACTTATTGGTATCTTTAGAATGCTGATTTTCTCCCGGAAATAATGGTAATAGATTTTTTTTTTTTTTTTTTTAAAAGAAACAATAGAACGTGCTAAAATTACTTCTGCGTAACCATGTGATCCCTCTCATCTATTTTAGGCCATCAGACAAGTTTCAAATGCATCGCATCTTTGACAAATTGCATTTTTCCGAGTTACAGATCATTACAGTTTTATTGCTCTCCTGAAAATTTAGGAAAATTGACACGCGGTTGTGATTTTTATTGTTCTTAAGTCATATTAAAAAATCAAATTTGTTGTTTTTTATTCATATTCCGATGCCCGGTGGTCGTGATTGTTAAGGCGTGAGAGGTTAACACTCCGTGCTAAGGGTCGTGGTTTCGATTCCCACTATGAGGTGGCGGCTTTTCTTTAGAAAAAATAAAAGGTATCAGCCCTATTCTGGCTAGAAAAGGGTGGAAACCTATAGATAACCCGTCCTAAACTTCTTAGTTAATAATAATGGACGTTCGGCGTCAATAACCAAATTGTTGATACGCCGTTAAAGACACGAAAAAAATAAATAAAAAAACAATGGACGTTAAAATTGAAATTTATTCGTATTCAGGGGTTGTCAAGGAGACTTAAATGTTGAAATTGAGTAAACTTAAGGCCCAGGGCACACGGTGAGACTGTTTTGCAACTCCATTTGCAAACCAGTTGCACACGCCACAGTTTTGCGACCTCGGCAATGTATTTGAATGGGCAAGCGCACACGACGTTACTGGTTTTTGACGATTTCAAACTAGTCACATGAAATGGTTGCAGTTTCGTTGAACGAGACCAAGTGGTGTTTAGCTCGTGTTTTAACATTCATGTAGTGCCAATCTTTAAAATCATTTAAAACTGAAGGCCATTTTTGACTAATTTTACGTATTTTTATATATCAAAGCTTTTTACTAAATAATTGTAAAATCAAATCCAAAGTTTACCATATCATACATTTTAAACATATTTCAGTTTTATTATCTTAATTACAAAGCTTATTTAAAAAGAATTGTTTGCATTAATAATTTTTTTTAATTAGTTCAATTTAGAATATTTGCCTAAAAATAAATGACATTGTACTAAAAATATTTTAGGTGACTGGCAGCTTAAATAAAACATAAATATTATCTTAGCGATGGAAAAAATGTCATAAAAGTGTGTTGATTTGAGACAAAATGACCCCAACGTCTTCTTCGTCTGAGTCTGACATAATAAGCTCACACGGTCTAGCCAAGGCTTTAAAAAGAAACACATACAGCACTAAATAAACATTCCATTTTTACTTGTGAACTATTGAAGACTTCCATTTTTGCTGCATCATAGCCGCAGGGAGTGTTTAGAACTAGCCCTTTGCCTGTACACCCGTGTGCTTGACAGAAGTTTTGTTTCAGTTGCAAACTGGTTTTAGACGCAACTGGTTTACTACCAATTGACTAAATTATGTACATTGACAACAAATATTTAGTTAGTAATTTATCTAGAAATTTTGAACTCTGCTACCATTGTTTAATGTTTTTGAGTAGTCATTCTAGAGTCATTGTGTCTTCACGTTTTAAATTAATGTAACTATCCTCTTTAACATATCGCCCCTGCCATGTCAAACTAACGAATATGCAAATCGCAGCAAAATAGGAGCGAACATATTTTATCCATCAACGAAATAATATATTCAAAAATGGTCTTATTCGATACTTTATTTATGGCATTAAAGGCTTTCTATAGGGGTTAGAAATGAAACAATTTACGACAAGCCGTATCGCCCGCAATCCAAGAGCAAAAGTCCCGAATCTAAAAACGAGATTTTGCATAGTCGATAGTTTGAAACGACGATAGGGACGATATGGTGTACATTTTATACAGTTTTATTAATTGTTTTATAAGTATGTAAAATTGTGAGTTTATAGATATCACGGTAATCCGTTTAAGTCACGAATAATTTTATGCTAAAACTCAAGGCTTTTTAAGTTAAATTATTTTCTTTTTAATGGGGGACGAAATTTGCACTTCAAGTCACGAAAATATCACTAAAAAGTCACGAAATTGGCTTTTGCGAAAGTAGTAGACACCCTGCTAGTAAATTTCACCTTTCAGAACACACTAAAATAACAGTTGCTTAAGTTTTTATTATAATAAATATATATATGCTGAGCTTTCCAAATGACACTAGGGATAAAAAGATAAACGGGCTAAGATGAAACTGACTTCTTTATTTAAGATGTGCATGAAATTCATTCAACTAATTTATTATGCTACTAGCTGACTACTCGTGCTTCACCACGGCCAATAATTAGTTTTTATGTTGCGTTAAATAATGTATGATCAAAATAAACACTACCACATAATTTTGTATATAGCTTATTATTGCAATTTTGTATATAGCTTATTATTAATTTTGTATATAGCTTATTATTGCACGGACTTTAGAGTTATCTAGGAATCTATGTAGAGGTAACCGTGCTTGTTTCCGTTGGGGAGTAAAAGAAAAAAAAAGACAACAACCACTTAAAAAGTTAGGTAAACGGAAACAAATACACATTGAAAAGAATAAAACTAACAACTTTGGAGTTTTAAGCACTTATCTCTTCGATTGACATCGCCCCACCGAACATTACAACACAATCTTTTTTGTAAAGAATTCAGTAACCTTTCGAATAGCCGCCTTCCACTTACTAGGATTTCCCCACAGTTTTTGAGATATTATAGAAAATATACTGAGATCCGAAAACTTTGTATCACCATTAATACAATTTTTTCAATATACTTCTTACCTCCAAACGATACCAACGTTTAAATATCTTAAATTAGATGAATGTCAAATACCTGGTACAAGTTTCAAGTGAACCAATCATCGTTTCTAAATACCCAAACCGAAAATTAGTTTGGAAAAGTATTTATCAATTTTTCTCGTAAATGGTTACAGAAATCGCCTTAAAAATAGTTTCATTTGTTTTACTATGTTAAGGGACCTATATATATATATATATATATATATATATATATATATATATATATGTATATATATATATATATATATATATATATATATATATATATATATATATATATATATATATATATTGTAATGATATTTTACATTACATATTTAAAAGTTTTAAAATTCTGAAAATTCTGAAAATCCAAAAAGCTCATTGATATGTTGAATTCATCCCAATGAATAATGAGAAAATAAATCAAATAATTAAAAATTAAATAACTAATGATAATTTAAAAAATAAAATAAGTACAGACGTTATGGAGAAGATTTTGAAACAAAATAACATTAAAAAATTAGTTGATGATCCTATAATTAATCTTAAAATAATGAGTTATAATAATAATAATGGTAATAATCAAAATAATATAATGAATAAAAATGTTAACAACAATAATCATCTGAAAAATTTGGACATAAAATTTGGAAATAAAGTAAAAGTTCTTCTTGAGTATCAATGTGAGAATGGGATAGTAAAAATTGCAAAATTAAATCGACCCCCAAGAAAGAGAATAAAACAAATCCTTAGAAATAATTCGGACAGATGCAAAAAAGATATTAATGATAAATAATGGATCCAGGACAATTTTTAAATTTAGTACGAGTTAAGCATTTATAAATAACAAAAATTTATTTAGTATTAGGAAGCGTAGATCGTCGGGGTTTCGGTCAGTGTTCTTATTCAATAAAACACATTTTATTTGCAAAATGTATATTTATTGCCGCCAACGTTTCGGCTTGCTATACAAGCCATCTTCAGGGCTATTGAGAAGATTGAGAACTGTCCCGTTTCAAGAAGAGAACATTTCTTGAGAAATGTTCTCTTCTTGAAACGGGACAGTTCTCAATCTTCTCAATAGCCCTGAAGATGGCTTGTATAGCAAGCCGAAACGTTGGCGGCAATAAATATACATTTTGCAAATAAAATGTGTTTTATTGAATAAGAACACTGACCGAAACCCCGACGATCTACGCTTCCTACTTCTGAACGGTCGACCATATCTTCTCAATTATTTAGTATTAGATTTAATTGATAATAATAATACGTAAAAATTTATCATAAATTTAATAATCATATTAGTTTAGGATAAAATAGTTTTGACAATGATAATGTTTAAAAATGAACAATGAAAAATGATAACTTAAATTGAGGAATGATAATGAATAAAAATTATGTAACGAAATAAGTTATTGAAAATTTAAAGAAATAATAACAGGCTGACCAATAGTTCTAATCTCGATAACCAAATTTAAATTTTGAATTCTAGTTTTTTGTTTTAAAACCGAGCATAAATCATTTTTTTTTTTATTTTTTTTTTTTTTTTGTTGACAGAAGTGCAAATGTAATGATATTTTACATTACATATTTAAAAGTTTTAAAATTAACACAGAAAATTCTGAAAATCCAAAAAGCTCATTGATATGTTGAATTCATAGGGATGAACAAATATTATTTGTTATATTTGTCTAGCAGTCTATACAGGTAGCATTGGATACCGGTAGGACGCTCCCGCCATGAAAGTTGAGTTCAGTCTGTGAAAAGGTGGCTCCAGTCTCATATGGCAGTCTGTTGAGTTGTAATGGAAGAAACAGTCACATACATGTCAGTCTGTTAAGAGCAGTTCAGTTTACAAGAAGATAGAATCTCATAAGTGCAGTTCAGTTAAAAATAAGATACAGTCACATATAGTGCAGTTTAAAAGAAACAACGCCATTCCTAATGCAGCTCTAGTTCAGTGTACAGCTAGTCTCATGTGGTCATCAGTTTTCATGAAGCCTAGGCTCAATCTGTTAATGAAGATACAGTTGTAAAGAAGATCCTGTCCTTTGCAGTTAATACCGAGCTGGCTTTATATCAGGTAATGCTTGTTTATCCGTATGCCTGGATGTAGCTTACCTTTGTTTTACTTTACTGGACTCGAACCTGACCCCTGAGATAAGAGTTTTTAAAATTAAATATTGTACATTTTATCGACCCAGCGTGTTGCAATTATTTAATTAAAAATATTTTATATTAATTCTTTTTATTTTAAATTATAACCTTTTGGCTCCCAACGTAGAGGCCTAACATAAATAAACTTATTAATAATAAAAAAATTTAATTTTTATTATAACAATATATGTATATATATATATATATGCTTGCAGGTACTCGTGTATATATATATATATATATATACTAGCTGTTACCCGGTGTGCAATGCTACACCTACTTTATATTAAATATCTGTAGCCGGGCGTACCATGCTACACATGCTTCATATTAAATAGTTGTAACCCAGCTTCCATGGTACGCCTACTTTATATTATATATTTTAAAAAATGAATGATTATATTATATTGGTCCAAATTATGAGAATATAAGATAATAAATTGAGAGCTCGGCTGAAAAAGTTATTTTCCATTTTTTTTTTAGAGAAAGTGGGGTGGAAATTAAATTGATCCTTATTTTTTAAAAAGTACCCTTACTTTTAAAATGGTATTACAATTAAGTGATTCCAAATAATTTAATTGCAATACCGTTTTAAAGAAAATCCAAACCAAACTCCCTGTGTTTAATTTTTTTAAAGAAAAAAAAAATATGTGGTCCATAAATAAATATTCATAAAAAATAGCAATACAAATGAGGCATTTAATTAAGGTTATGATTAGTTATAAGTTGTCAAAACCTACAACTGAAACGATATTCTTTATTTTCATTGATTTTTTTTTTAAATATAATATTTATTTATTTTAAGGTCTTCGCATCTAAAGCTAAAACCTCAACCTTGCGCAAATATAATATTAATATGTTATATTGTTTATTTGTTCATGTAATAATCCGTAACTGAGTTTTTTTTATGAATGAAAAAGTAGGTAAGTCGTGCAGGGTTTATGTTATGTATGCCAAAAGGAAAGTTTTAAAAACATAGTTTGTTGTTTCACATACACTTTCACATATTTTTGTTCACTTTTTTTTTCCTTTCTATTAAAGCTTCTGTTTCAAATTTTATGGTTCATGCACTCTTCTATAAGGATAGTCCTTCTATCAGAGGAAATAGGGGCCTCTAAGAATAAAAACAAATTTAAGATATTTTTCTTGCAGTTATGGACAACAATGAATTAAAGGTATTTGGGAATTTCAATAACGACATTGACTTGGCGAGCAACAATATTTTTACCAGAATTGCAACCGTATTTAAACATTTAGTCCAAGAGCTGGTAACACACTTTTCAAGTGTTTTATGTGCCTTGAAATTGTCGTATAGTGGGTCTCTAGTGTAGATAAAAAGTTAAGTATATGGTTGCTGGACATACCTTGAAACACCAGGTTCTGCGCATGGTAATCAGTAACAAACTATGGGCCAAAAATAGTGTTTTATTCAGAAGCCATAAGTGTTCAATGTAAAATTAAGGCAATTCTATAATGAATAATATATAAGGCAGACACTTTTAAGTGGGATACATATAAAAAAAACAACAAAAAACCGAAGTGGGTTTTTGTAATATTAAATGAAGTCTCTTCTTCACACTGCTATTTAAACACCATAATTGAAAATAATTACAAAAGGGCAGACACTTTTTGTGAGGTTTAGTAATCAGCAAACATGAAAATAAATTCAGCCGATGATAGACTGCAATACACTGCGTGTAACCGTAAGAGTGAGTGAGAGCACCAATCATCTGGACAGGACAGTTGTGATAGTTCTAGAAATAAAGCAACTTGCCTTAATTATACATTAAAGATTGTTGGCTTCTGAATAAAATACCATTTTAGTGACATATTTTTTTAACACCTTTCCCCTATGTGCAGTACCTGGTGTTCCAAGGTATGTCCAGGCTACACATACATGCCTTACCTATCCACGACATGCAATACACCAAAATTCCAAGGTGCATAAAACACTTCATGAAATGTGCGTTACCAGCTCTCCGACTAAATGTTGACAGTCAGAGGATATAACTATCTCAGACAAAAGAAAGCATATGTCAGAATATAATGATTAAATTATTATGGATATTAAATTAATAAAAAATTGCATGGAAAATTTAATTACTTATTCATTTATTAGAACACCACAATTCACGTGACTTCCTCTTCTTATAAAAATAATATTTTAATACATTAATTTATCTGCAAAAAAAATAGCATGCATTAAGAATAACTTTATTAAAAAAAAATTAAAGTGAGGCTGCCCAAATTAATAGGGTTGCTAAACCATACAGCTCTTGTAATAATAAAATAATGTTTCAAAACGTGGTGAAAATTAATTCATTTATATACATTCATTTGTATGATTATAAACATTTATGTAATTTATTATGTACATCTATCTATATGCGAATAAAAAAATAAGTTAAATATAACAACATTTAATATAATATTTTAATAATATTTGCATATGTATGTGAGAGAATTAATTTAAAGTTCATAAATTTAAGTCCTTTACAAAATGACATTGTTCACAAAGGAGTTTTTAATGTTTAAAAAAATCTTTATGTTTTAAACAAAACGTTCTATCTTTTTGGAAAATCTTGGAACCTTAAACTTAAAGGTACATATTCTGCATATGTAGACTCTTCTGTAAGATCTTTTTTCTTTCTCGATTTCCAGTATAATACATTACCAATGTATAAGAAATTATTAATAAGAAAACCAGTGGTGGATTTTCCTTCTAAATGATCATTTAAGAATATAGTCCCTACATCCATCTGTTTGAACAACATTTAGACCCATTTGATATCTTCAACTTTCTTATTTCAACAAAATCTCAAGCATTATTTTATTTCAAACTATCTTTTTCTCTATCCCAAAAATCACAATCGCTTGAACTTTATCAGATTCACCCTCAGCCAATCCAATACAGCTTATGTTTTCTTGGGTAACATCAACATGCCTAGCGACAATGATTTTATTATTCAAAAGTACTTTATATCCCACTTCACTATAACCGATTAAAATGCACATATTCACCTTTTTATCCCATTTAGAAGTTATTATTTGTTCTGGTTTCCTAACAAAATTTTTACTACCATATAAATTAAAGTTAGAAACATCTGGTTTCTTTCCAAAACAGTTTTCATAGGGTATTTTATTGTCAATGGTGTTAGCTAAAGAGAGATTTTTCAAATAAGTTGCTTCACAGACCATTTCTGGCCAACATTTTTTTCTACAATAGCTTCTGCCAGTAAACAATGAGATATATACATAATTGTTCTAGTAAATCACACCATTTAATTCATGAACATATGAGGGACAGGGATTAATTATGATACCCTTCTCTTTTTTTTTGGTAGTCATAATTCTTACAATTTAAATATTCCTTACCAATGTCATATCTCACAATACCAATTCTCTTATTTCCTAAGTTTTCGACCTCATTTACTTATTGAACAAAGGAATGAAAAACTTCTGTTTTAGGTTTAATAGTTTAAATCCTAGCAATCTTACTATTTATTAGAGTGAGACCGCGACAAAGGGAATTCATCACTAAACACTTAAATAACAATAAACAATACTGAACAATTATGAAGAAATTAACATGAGAGCAATCTTACTATAATCATCTATAAATGAAACAAAATATTTTTCACCTTTGAGACTCATAGTTAAAAAAAGGTCCACATCAGTGTAAACAATTCCAAAATACTTTTAGCCTTGTTCTTATTGTTATTTACACACTTCATCAGTTTCAATAAAAAAGTTAAGTGTTTTTCCACATACTAAAACCCTCTCCATCAAATACCAGTAAATATTCATTTATTCATTAAACAGAAAAGCGAGTGAGAGACACCGAATACTATAACCGACATTGCAACCTTCCTTTACTAAAGAGATAAAAAAACTCTCTCAACAAAAGTATTGAAATTATTAAAGTTCTGAATAGAAACATGAACACTTAATTATAATATATTAGTCCAAATTATGATTAGATAAACACAGAACATTTTTATGATATACTTATTTATACGATATTAGTCTATATTCTGGTTAGAGCAGTGTTGCCCTAGGCAATCAAATCAAAATTGATTTAATATGAAGAAAACTGATCTGATATTAAGAAAATTAATCTTAAAAAATATGATATTTTATTATATGATATCTTATATGATATTTGTCCAAACTCTGAGAATATAAACCTACTATTTAGATAAACAAACAAAGGTTTTGTATTGCACTTCTTCTTAGAAGGAGGGGCAACACTGGAAAGAAAATGCCGATTTCTGACTATAAACTCTTCTGTATATGACAGTTTCGAACTCGTTACTTCCAAACTATGAATCCTAGAAGATTTTGAGCTAGACTACGAGATTTCCCGGATCAAGACGTATCTATGTGCGAAGTTTGGTCAATATCAGTCAAACGGTGTGGATTTGTATAAGGAACAAACAGACAAACAGACAAACAGAAAAACAGACAAACAGACAGACACGTGATTTTTATATATATAGATATATATATATATATTGTTAAGATTTTTTTTATATAAGGAATGCGCCACGTTGGGTCGCCAATAATGTTATGATTAATTTTTTTATAAAAAATAAAAAGATTTTAATTACTTTAATAAGTTTTATTATATTAATTTTACTTAATCTCAGGGATAAAAGTTCCGAGTGAATGAATAATATAATATTTATTTTTAGACAATCTTGAGATACAAACACCAATATTAAAATAAATACAAATGACAATAAAAGAATTAACAATTACAAAAAAATAATTTTACCTCTGAATTAATTTACTTCCAAAAAAGCTTCAATATACTGCGCTTCAGTAATTCCTACTTCAAGGTGATACGCTTTCTTGCCAGGTCTCGTGCATAGAATGGATATCTTGAGTTCTGGATTCGGTTGTCTTCTCACTCCGTCTTCTATGAATAATAACAATAGACTGCACTCTGTATTCTCTGTGGCTAGCTATAGACTCTAGCACCGCAATCGACAACTGCTGGGAATAGACTTCAGCTCTTCTCTCTATGACTGCTGGGAATAGACTGACGCCATTCGAGCGGGAAAGTTTGGCGTCTTTTTTTTTCTAACTTCCGCAGTTTTGCCGGCTTATATATGAAATAATAATTATCTTTTTGCAATACCAAATAATTAATTTATTATCATCTGAATGTACATTTAATATGTATATATTGTACATCAGTATTGTCCAAAAATATTATTAATTTAAAGTGTATATAATACGATGTTATTTGTATTTCATGGTTTGTGTTTTGCGCGGGCTTTTCAAACTATCGATGGTTATTTGAATTTTAAAAATATTTTCGAGAATGTAGTATATCATTACAATATATATAAACATATATATATAAACAAGTACCTGCAAGCATGTGGACTTGAAAATGTAAACGTTCCAATTTTTTCGCGCAAATGTTGCTCCACAAACCATGTTCCAGTAAACGGTTTCAGCTGGTTAATGAACTTGGCCTTTCAAATGAGAAGAAAGATTTTTTTACCAAATTTCATCAAAATCTGACCATTTTTGAGCCGATGACGAACTTCTTAATAATTCAAACCCCCATAAAAGTTCTCAAACATTTTAATATAAAAAAAACCTTTCTTAGCAAGTGTTTACATTCTAAACGGATTTTCTGTGCAAAATTTCCAATTTTTGTGTCAAGTGGGTCGGGATATTATTACCCCGGATGGACCATCACCAGGATAGCGAAAACTCTATGCGGGACAAGTTGAAATGAACCATGAATGAAATGGTGATTTTGTCCCTCGTAGCGTAAACTCTATGAGGGACAGTTTATTTCAAGTAATTCAAGGACTGCCATCATAGTTGAAATTAACCTCAATTAAAAATAATACTATGAAATAGATACAGTACAGTAACTGCTGTTCTGTTATCGTCCTAGCAAAGCATGCTGCCTAGGCGTCTAACCAACTAAAACTTTAAACCCCTCTAAAAATACTTAAAAATTCTAATATCAAAAAATCCTTTCTAAGCGAGTGTCTAAATTCTATAGGGAGTGTCCATACAAAATTTCAAATTTTTCTGTCGAATGGTTTGGGCTAGGGGATGATAGGTCAGTGTGTCAGTCAGTGAGTGAGTGAGCGGTATTTGACAAATATATAGTAGACTAGCCGAATACCCGTGCTTTGTCAGATAAGTTTTATTGCTTTAAATAATGTATCAGCAAAATTAACGCTACTACATATTTTTTTGCAGTTTATTATAGCATGGCCCCGTCATACTATATGTCATACGTACATCAATTGATAAGTAATCAAAGTATAATGTTCCTTGACACTGGGGCGCTCCGGCCAGTATCAAGAAACAGATAACCTAGAGATACCCCGTTATCTATAGGTTACCAGCATGAGCGCATATAAGGGAGGGTCTGCAGCCCCCACTGACATTTTTATTTGATGGTAAAAATGTGTCTTAAAAATAAATTAAATAAGATCACTTAGTTCATAAAAAATATTTCATTTTAGTTGTAATAGCGTTCTATTTGCCTAAAACTATTCCAAGTTCTAAATTGTTAATATCGCGGAAATGGTCCCAGCCCCTTGAACAACCAGTAACAGGAGAGTAACCAATAGAGGTTTAATTTCGTAGTCAATAATAAATGTACGATAAAATTTAAAAATTTATGTTTCTCACGTGTCATTTGGAAACACCCATTATATTTGTGAGCATGACCAAGAGGTGTTCTGACTGGGGTTGCTGATGGGTGAGGAGGCTGTGCAAGGGTTCGGGATATTATTACCTCAGATGGACCATCACCAGGTATAGCAAAAACTCTATGGGGGATAAATTGAAATGAAACGCGAATGAAATGTTGATTTTGTCCCTCATAGCGTAAACTCTGTGAGGGACAGTTCATTTCTAGTAATTCAAGGTCTGCCATCATAGTTGAAATTAACCTCAATTAAAAATAATACTACGAAATAGATACAGTACTGTAACAGCTGTTCTTTATCGTCCTAGCAACGCATGCTGCCAAGGCTTGCCTGCTCTATCCAACTAAAACTTTAAACCCCTCTAAAAATACTTAAAAATTTGAATATAAAAAAATCATTTCTTAGCGAGTGTCTACGTTCTATAGGGAGTGACCATGCAAAATTTCAAATTTTTCTGTCGAGTGGTTTGGGCTGGGGGATAATAGGTCAGTGAGTCAGTCAGTGGATGAGTGGTATGCCGACCACGTTGGCATTATAAAAGGGCGGCAACCTATAGATAGCCCGGCGCTAATGGCCAGAGTTGTAGATGCACCGTAAAAAAAAAAAAAAAAAAAAAAAAAAAAAAAAAAAAAAAAAAATTAAACATAAATTAATTCACTAAATTATGTGCACTGACTATAAATATTTAGTTAGGAATCTTTTTAGAAATTTTGAATTCCCCCGACCATTGTTCAATATTTTTGAGACGTCTAATTCCGTGGTCCTAAAATTTTTAGTATCATTGCTTCTTCACTTTCAAAATTAATTTAACTATCCTCTTTAATACAGATTTATTGGTGTTTTAAATGTATGTAAAATTTTAAGTTTATAAATTAGGTAATCCATGTAAGGTTACAAATAATTTTAAACTAAAATTTATGACTTTTTCTTCTTAATGGGCATGAAATTTGCATTTCATGTCATGAAAGAGTTATGAGTTTCAAAAATCTCACTATTCTTTGGTAACGGTTTAACCATAAAATTAATTTGTAGTTTTAACCTTCCAGCAAGAAAAGAAAAAGGTTACAAATAAATAATTAAAAGTGCCTATTTGGAACGATACCAGATATAAGCATTTTAGAGAAATATGATAAGATAATGATTGCCTTCTTGTGAGTCAGACTTAAAATTATAAATTTCGAAGCCTTTAGTTTTTCTATACTCATTCCTTCTGAAAATAAATTATACTTGCTCACTCATATTCATATTTTGTTTGCTGATTAATTTAAGCCACAATTTAGTATACGAGTGATTATGTTATTTAAGTCAAGCTATTTAATTATTTTTATTCAGTATACCTCCTAGCTGAGCACTAAATAATAAGCTAGGTCCCCACCCTTTTCTTGCAAGGATAGGGCTGATGCGTTCTCTTTTTTTCCAAAGAAAAGCAACCCCCTAATAATACTAACCAAATACTTGTGCTTCGTCACGGCATATAATTTGTTATTTTATTGCGTTAAATAATGTTTCTGCAAAATTAACACTACATAATTATGTGCAGTTTGTTATAGCACATGGTCCCGTCAGACTATATGTCATCAATTGATAAGTAATCAAAGTATGATGTTTCTTGACACTTGGGCGCTCCGGCAAGTGTCAAGAAACAGATAGTCTAGAGATACCCCGTTATCTATAGGTTACCAGCATGGGCTTATAAAAGGGGAGGGGGGTCTGAGGGGCATGCAGCCCCCCCAAACATTTTTATTTGATGGTAAAAATGTGTCTTAAAACCCTTAAAAATAAATTAAATAAGATCACTTAGTTTATAAAAAATATTTCATTTTAGTTGTAATAGCGTTTTATTTGCCTAAAACTATTCCAAGTTCTGAATTGTTAGTATTCCATACCCCGGAAATGGTCCCAGCCCCCCCCCCCCCCCGAAATTATTTCCTATATACACCCATGGTTACTAGTAACAGCAGTATAACCAATATAGGTTAAATTTTGTTGTCAATAATAATGTACGATAAAATTTATGTTTCTCACATGTCATTTGGAAACACCCATTATATTTGCGAGCATGACCAAGAAGTGTTCTGACTGGCGATGCTGATGGGTGAGGAGACTGTGCAAGGGTTCGGGATATTATTACCCCGGATGGACCATCACCAGGATAGCGAAAACTCTATGCGGGACAAGTTGAAATGAACCATGAATGAAATGGTGATTTTGTCCCTCGTAGCGTAAACTCTATGAGGGACAGTTTATTTCAAGTAATTCAAGGACTGCCATCATAGTTTAAATTAACCTCAATTATAAATAATACTATGAAATAGATAATGTACGGTAACAGCTGTTCTTTATCATCCTAGCAACGCATGCTGCCTAGGCTTGCTTGCTCTAACCAACTAAAACGTTAAACCCTTCTAAAAATACTTAAAAATTTGAATATCAAAAAATCCTTTCTTATCGGGTGTCTACGTTCTATAGGGAGTGTCCATGCAAAATTTCAAATTTTTCTGTCGAGTGGTTTGGGCTGGGGGATAATAGGTCAGTGAGTCAGTCAGTGGATGAGTGGTATTTGACAAATATATAGTAGACCTTGAAAACAGTTTTTAAATTATCTTAAGTTGAAGCCAACCATTTAAAAGCTTACTAGATTTCCTAAAAAAAGGTCCTTATGCAATCTGTTTGAGAAATTGGTACTTTAAAGTTGAAAATGTTAGGTTTGTTCCTTTTGACAGGATGTCCACAGTTTTTAATTTACTTTTTTTTAATTGCATTTAACAGTAAAATTAATACTTCACTTAAACAAATAAATGTTCACATAATATCATAAAACATTAACTATTTCTATTCAAAGCTTTCAAAATGACCCTTAGGAAAAGGGGTAATATAGTAATATATAATATTGGTAATAGTGCTTTCCTAGGGCAAATACTGTCTGTTTCCTTTTGTGGAGCCTTAAATCTTCCTTCTCTTTGAAAAGTAATTTTATATTTTTCACAAAAGATCAAAACCTACCAATAACTACTTATATTCCTTTACTAACGGCACTAGGGATATGAACGAAAACGCTTAAACATAATGCAGTTTCTGTGATTCGATCTTTCTAAAGTTGTCCATATTTGTTTTTCGCTTCTGTTGTTAGTGGTGGTAGTGTTGTTAAGTCGTGATGAGTTTTCTTTTACCTCTCAACAGATTTCAGCTGCTATTCTTATTGATGTATGTCTTAGGTTTTTAAATTTTGGTCCATTGTGTGTTTTGGTTTAGGTATGTACATCTTTATTTTGGACCTGGTGTAATTTAATGTACGTGAATTATGTTGATTGTGTGATTGATTGGAATTAAATAGATTTGAGTTTGTCTATTTGCTTTAATTGCTTTTATTATATATATATATATATACATATATATAATTAATGTTGATTGTATGTAATTTGTACATATGTTTTAGTTGATTGATTGTGTTGCTTAATAACAATTTTGTTTAATGAATTACGCTTTGTACTCACAGATATAAGCATGTATGCATGGTTGTTAGAGAATCAAGATTTGATTGCATTTTTTAATAACGGTTTATTAAGATTTCCTTTTGGTCAATCCATGATTTCCTGATATGAAATAGGTTGGTTTTGTGTGATTTATTGCATTTTTAGTTTGTCTCATATATTTCATTGTCTTAATAGCATCTTCTCTATCCTTAATGAATGACTTGGAGCATAATGTGTAGGTTTGGAATTGTCTGCATTTTGGGGCAATTAAATATAGTCTATTATTTGAGCATGTTTGGATTATCTTGATATATTAAACATTTTTAAATAAATAAACTTCAGTTTTTTTCAATTTTATTGTTATTGTGTGTATGGTTGTGGATAGAGTATGAATTCAGCATGTGAATAATGCACTAAGCATGTACTATATTAGATTTTGTATGATTGATTGAGCTTCTTTTTGTTTGTGCAACATTAGTTGATTAGTTTCTTTTTATTTGTACAATATTAGTTGATTGAGTTGCTTTCTGTTTGTACAATATTAGTTGATTCAGTTGCTTTCTGTTTGTACAATATTATTTTATTCAGTTGCTTTCTGTTTGTACAACATTAGTTGATTCAGATGCTTTCTGTTTCTACAACATTAGTTGATTGATCTGCTTTACGTTTCTACAATATTGGTTGATTGAGTTGCTTTCCGTTTGTACAACATTAGTGTAGTTAAATTTTAGTTTTTTTTTTTTCTTTCTTTTTTTACTGTGAATAAAAACTGAGCTTGGTGATCATCGTAACCCAGTGGCTGTGGCCGTTGGCTAAGTAGCTTAATTGTTATGTATGAAAATCAGCTTATGAGTAGCTTTAAGTTTTTATGACAAGTGTTGTGCCCTCAGATATATATATACAATTTCTGATACTTTGTGGTGATTAATTGTACTTTCTTCAGTTCTGTTTATTTGTTTTGCACATATTCATATAATCGGATTCTATGCATTGATATAGTGTAATGTCATAAATACTTTTGTTTTTTAGCTCAGTTTATAGTAATTTTTGGTCCTCTGCTTAATCTCAAGTGTATGGTTGTTTAAGGAATAATGGTATATTTGAAGGCATTTTGAAGCAAAGCCGGTGTCTATTCATTGTAGGTTATATCGTCTTCAAGTAGGCTTCAATCTATATTTTGTCCATCCAATTAACATTCTGCATAAAATTTGTGTATAATTTATATTTATTTTCTAATTCCTTGTTCAAATTATTTAGGCTTCTTTGTAGTTATACAGACTTTGTATTATCTTTTGTGAATTTTCAGGCATTATGGTATTTGTTTCTTGTAGTACCTGCTATTTTTATACTCAATCTGCTTCAATTACATTTTGTCTCATATTAGATCTACTAATGGGAAAAAAAATGTTTTCATTTTGGGTCATTCCAGGTCAATTCAACAAAAAAAAAACAAACATTTTCAACCTCACTATCTCAGAAATTAATAAAATTTGGCAAGGAGAAATAGCTAGTCCTTTGTATAGACTAAGAAAAATACCAAAAATTATTGAAAAATATCAACTGGTTTGGAAATTACAGCTATGTAAAATTTCAAAAATTGTCAAAAAATGCCGGTACCTGAAATTTTGTAATTGTTATTGTGGCTCTTATTTTTAAGCTACAGAGCTGGGAGGGGTGTTATTTTAAAGCTCTTTGTAAGAACTTTCTTATGATATGCAAGACAATATAGGTTAGTAGGAAATTCAAAAAGAAAATTTTATTTGTATATATCTCAAAAAGCGTATTTCTAAAAATTTTCAAAATTTTATATTTTTTTCTAAGTATATTTGAGAACTTATTCCTAAAGTTTTATGATGGGATTCCAATGGGTTAACCATTTATTAATTATTTGTTTGTTTTTTTTTTAAGACGCTAATATTTTGGACGATATACAAAACATGATCATATATGTATATTTTATGTACTTGCATTGCAATACAGCTTTAAATCTCTTTAAAATGTTTAAACATAATATTTTTTTCTGAAATAAAATTGGTTGTTTAATTAGAAATTATAATTATAATAGTTTTTTTTTTTTTTTTTTTTTTTTTTTTTTTTTTTTTTATCCAATGCCCGTCAGTGGCGGTTGAGCCATTTGACACCGAGCCTCCCAGTATCGCGTCGTGAGGTCAGGAAGATGGATCAGTTTGGGGCAGACAAGGAGGTGACTTCCCACCATCCTTTCGCTTAACATAGTGGGCAAATGTCCGAGTCTGCTAAGCCAAGACGATAAAGATGGGCCTGCAGGTAGTCGTGTCCAGTTTCCAGGTGGAATCTTGCGACAGCTTCGCTTCTCCTCAGATCGTCAGGGATGTGACCTGGGGTTGCTAGGTTTTCCCACATCTTTCCTGTGCTGGAGCTTTTTAGGAGTTCTTTAGTATGCCTGGATATTTCGGTCTCAATTTGGCTTCTTGCTGCTTGTAAGGATTGGAGAGTCTCAGGTTGCTCTTTGTCTGCTCCCTTTTTCGCCATTTCGTCGGCTTTCTCGTTACCTGGAAGACCAACGTGGCTGGGGACCCATTGAAGACAGACTTTCCATCCCCTATTAATGAGGTCAGATATTTTTCTGCGGCATTTTGAGGTGTTGATGGAATCAGTGGGCTTCTTGTTGCTAAGGGCGTAAATTGCAGTCTTAGAGTCAATAAGGAACACGACCTTGTTCGGTTCTATGTTCAACTCTACTATTTTGTTGACAGCCTCGATGATTGCACATATCTCTCCTTCGAAATTACTCGCATTTTTTCCCACTGCAGAGTATTCTTGGAAGAGTTTGGAAAAAGATCCAGCCCCTGCAGCCTTAGTTTCAGGTATGTATGATCCGTCGGTATAAATGTGTAGCCACTCGTTACTCGGGCAGCGATTATAAATGGTTTCCAGAGCGTTATTTTTAAGTTCTATTGGGCTTGCCTCTTTCTTGCTGGTGACCAGATTCTGTAGCTCTAGGAGTAAATTAGGTAGATCTGCTACAACCATAGTGAAACTCTGGAGGGGTGCTGGGCTCGCAAGGGGAATCTGGGGAGTTTATTAGTCTCTGAGATCCTGCTCTATACTTACTCCAGTGTCTGGAATCTATTCTTCTGGATTCGAGAGGTTCTATGCCTGTCTGTAGTTGCATAGCCACTATGGGAGTGGACTTGGCGCCGCCAGTGATTGTTCTTAGAGCGTTGTTTTGGGCAACGTCATATTTGCTTAGAATGCTCTTAAGAGGAGAGGGAAACCAGGTCGCTTCCATATTCCATAACAGGTTGGACATATGTTTTGTATGCCGTGCATAGTACGTCTTGGGTTGCTCCCCACTTGGTTGTCGTCAAACATTTCAGCAAGTTGATACGTTTCTGTGCTTTATCGGCAGTAGATGCTACATGGGAGTTGTAGGAGAGCTTTGTATCTAAAGTAATACCAAGATATTTTGATAAGCAAGTTTGCTGCAGGTTCACACCTTTGAATTGTAGGTTGAATCGGTTCGGTTTTGTTGAAAGTGTGAATAGCTGGGCAACGGTCTTCTCAGTGCTGACCTCCATTTTATTTTGATTTGACCACTTTTCTAGTTGTCTGAGTGCTGAATTGATAGCATCTTGGAGGCGCTGAATATTACTACCCGTAGCCCATATGACCACATCATCAGCAAATAAGAGACATTGCACTCCTGCGACTGCTTCAATAGCTTTCTGAAGGTCATCAATCATGACATTGAATAGTAGACAACTGAGCACTGATCCCTGAGGGAGTCCCTGCCTTAGCTGTCTGTAGCACGATGTTTAGTTTGGGAATTTGCACCGGATGAAGCGTTGGGCTAAGAAACTTCTAATCCACCTAAGCATGTTACCGGCTACTCCTTCGCGTTTCAACTTATGTACGAGCATATGGCGCCAGATTTTGTCATATGCTGCTTTGAAATCTACAAAGACAGAGGGTTGATTGTTTATGGTTGAAACCATCCTTAGCAGCTTGTGTGAATTTTACGATTTGATCGATCGTTGACCTGTGTTTGCGAAAGCCAGCTTGGCGATCGTTTATGGCTTCTTTAGACTCCAGGAATTCACGCAGTCTGCGTTCGACCATTTTTTCTGCCACCTTATTACACACACTAGTTAGAGAAATGGGTCGGTAGCTATTCAGCTGGTTTGCAGGTTTACCCTTTTGTAACAGTGATATGATTTCAGCTTTTCTCCATTGATGGGGGACTCTGGACTCCCAGGTGAGGTTTATAAGCTTGAGGAAGGTTTGCTTGGCGACATTTCCAACGTGACGAATGAAATCTGGAAATATACCGTCAGGGCCAGCAGATTTACCGTTCTTCAGGCAAGCGATAGCTAGTTCGAGTTCACTGCGGGAAAAGGCGTTATGGAATGGCGGATGGAAGTCTCTTACGACTTCATCAGAAATTATACTCTTTCTTTCCTCTGATTTAATGTGTAGCTTGCTGACGGCAGCATAGTGCTTGCAAAGGGCATTTGCTATTTGGTCAGGGTCCGAGAGTTTTTTCCCACTCGTACTATTTGAGATAATTGGTTCCCAGTGATGGTTTGATTTCTCATTGTTAAGGCTCGAGATGAATCTGTGAGCCTTGGTGCCATCTTTACAAAAATCCAGCTTTGATATAAATGTTCTGTAGGAAGTTCTTTTGGCTTGTATTATGCCTTGTTTAAGAATGGCTTGTTTTTTTCTCAAATCGACGCAATTTTGCATGTTTTTTGAGATTTCTGCCTTGCGCCTGGCAATATTTCTCTTTGATTTTAGAATGGTAAGAGACTTGGTCCAAAAAGGTTTGTATGTTTTAACTTGTCCTCTTGGAATGCTTGCTTTTGCAGCAGTCATAATCCCTTTTACAAATCGTTCAGTTGATTTATCAGGAATAGAATCGACTAGATTGTCCGTCACAAGCATATCAGTCTGTTCGCCAAACATTTTACAGTTCGCTTTTTTGAAGTTCCACCGAGAGAGCTTAGGCCTCATAGGCTGATGGTTTTTACTTCTGATTTTTAGGCACAGTGGGCGATGGCCACATCCATCCATAGCATCTTCAAGCGACAGCACTGTTCTTGCCATTAAATTGGCATGAACCAAGGCGAGGTCAGGGGTACTTGAATGTCCGGCAAAGGAAAGAAATGTAGGCGGTGATGGAACGTGGGTTAGGTTTGTGGAATCAATCAGATTTTCAATGAATTTTCCAGTTCCATTGGCTGTCCTGTATCCCCAACGACTAGAATGGGCGTTGAAATCACCAATCACTAAACTGTTTGGGTGTCGAACTAGATCGGCAATGGCGTCAACGTTTGGAATGTTGTTTGGAGGATTGTATAGTCCAATAATTTTGTAATGTACAGCATTTGACCAAACATCTATGTATGCAGCTTCAAGTTTGTTGCTGTTCCTCATCTCGTTTAGCAAGGTAAACCTACTAGGTAATCTGTCATTAACACCAAAAATAATCCCAGAGGCAACCTGCCTTGATCGTTTTAAAATGTAGTTTGAAAAATTAGTCGTTTCATAAAAATACGAAGATTCTGTGGAAGCACCAGCTTCCACAATCTAGTGAAAGCATTTTTATTAAAAAATAAAATAATCAGTACTAAATTAAACTTATATTATCATTACATTTTCTAATAACAAACCTGAAACAAAACTCTACTTGCCTTCATTAAGGAAACTACTTTAACAAGATGACAAGTAAAATTTAAGTATCTAAGTCGCGCAGGAAGAGTATGTAGAAACTGGAAATTTCACAAGTGACAGGCATTAACAATTTCATGATTTTTTACCAGTTGAAACCTTTTAAAAATCACAGTAATTTCTTTTTAACTATTAATAAAGGATGTAAGAAGTAATAGTGCTACATATGACTCTAAATGGTGGATGGCATATGTTTTGTATAAAAATGAAGATGAAGTTAAGGTCACATTCTTGCACCCAGCTGGACCTTCCCCATATTTTTCATTTCCACGAAAACCTGATTTTCTTGGGATGCCTGTTAATTATAATGGACGCTCAAAATTTAAATAAATAATGATGTATTGTATAAATTTAATCCCGTTATACCAACTGGAAGAGTTTACACACAGAAAATGATACTCAAATGTCAAATGAAGCCTTGCAGGATATGACATAAGCTACAAAGCATTACTTTTCATTTCCTTTAATTTTGTTTGTTGATGAAGGCGAGTAAATTTTGTTTAAGGTTTGTTATTAGACAATGTTTATTCATTTAAATTTTAACGTACGATATTATCAAAGGTACCTTTACAAAATTTCAGGTACCAGCATTTTTTGACAATTTTTGAAATTTGAATGAATGAATGAATGAATGAATAAGTAAATATATTTCTCTTAAAATATGTACAATGTTTTAACAATAATTAATGCATATTTACAAAAGAAAAGCTTGGGCAAGGCCCGTTAGCTGGAGTGGCATTCTGCGTACCCAGATTGGATGAAAAGCATAAATAAATATATAAGAGACAAAATAATAAATATATCAAACTCTGAATAATAATAATAATAATAAAAAAAAATATATATATACATACATATATTCAACAATATCAATAAATCAAAACACAAATCCACTAATAATTAAATTGCAGGACCAAAAATTGCCGATATTTATAAATGGCGTCGAGATACTTGCAAAGGACGTCCCAGTTTCTCCCATTTAGCTCCTTCCGTAAGTCTTCCTTAGAAAAAGATGTTTTGCCATAATACCTCAGTCTGAACTCCTTCAGAACGGGACACACTGCCAGAAAATGGAAAGTATCTTCGTCTTCTTTCAACTTGCACATAGAGCAGCGGGATCTCTCTCCTTCTCGCCAAGGCTTCTTATTAAGGTGGAACATCTCTGATCTTGCCCTTATTATCAGCCTTATTCCATAAAGATTTCTACCATCTGCTATGTACGAAGTACCGCTATCTTGGAAGTCCAGCTCTTTGTACAGGAGGTGGGACTGTGTAGCAAGCAGGTTTTCCTTCCTCTTCTCTTCCTCCAGGGTTGCTAATTTAGTCAGGATCCTGTTGATTGCAGCTGATCTCATTTCCATGGATCCATGAAAAAAGGCTTCAATCCTCTCCCCGGTCTTAAGGAAGATTCCCTCCAAATCCCTATAGATGGCCCGTTCTGTACGAACTGCTTCTTGAACAAGCTTTTTCGGCAGGCGGCGATTAGGCATACTTAGTACTTTATTTATGTAGAGTAGATGCATTTTTAGAGCTTTTAAATATAGAGTAGACCTGCGAGTCTCCAAGTAGAGGACATAGTTAGGAGTGTAAGATGGAAGGCCTAACAGTCGTTTCATAAAGCATCTATGCACTCGCTCGATTTGATCATATTCTTTCCAACCCCACACCTGCGCTCCGTAGCAAAGGATTGCCTCGATAGCTGCATCGAATATCTGAAATTCGAAATTTCAATTTTTGAAATTTTACATAGCTGTAATTTCCAAACCAGTTGATATTTTTCAATAATTTTTGGTAGTTTTCTTAGTCTATGCAAAGGCTACCTCCTCACCAAATTTCATTTAAATCTGAGATGGATGATGAAAAAAAATCACGGAGTTGATTTGACACGGAATGACCCTTTTATCTCTTAACTGATGTTATCCCTTAACTTAACGAAAGGGAAAAAAAAGTGCTTCAAATTTAGTGATACAGACTCCTTCTGTTTGTCAGTCTCCTTTAGATTACTGTATCAGATATTGTATTCTTCAAAGGAACCAATGAAATATTAAGCTTGAGTATGTAAAAATTGAAATATAAAAATCAATATTATAAGATAAATATATTAAAAAAAAAATCTGTATTTTGACTTTATTATTATTAAACCCTTAAATCAGAATTTTAAGGTTTCTGTATCTTTAATTTCGGCCAAAAGAAAAAAAGTACGACTTACAGGAACTTCGTCATCTTAGCGCGGTTCCGTTCATATCCCTAGTGCAATTAGTAAGGGAATAGAAGCATTATTTTGGTAGGTTTTGATCTTTCTTGAAAAATAATAAATGGAATCGAAGAAGAAAGATTTAAGGCACTACAACAGGAAACTGTCAGTATCCTAAGTGGAAATCACTCCAGCCTCTGTCACAACTTTTGCTCTTGGAAACACTTTATTACTATTCCTCATTTTCTTACCTTGTTTTGCTAAAATAATCATTTTACTATTTAATGCAATTAAAAAAACAACAAGAACCAATTAAAACATTAGGTAAACAGATGCAAAAAAGTAAGACTAACAACCGTTCAAAAGAGTAAAACTAACAATTTAAATGCTTCAAGTCCTTATTTCTCCATCGAATTAAAATTGCCCCATTGAAAATTATATTTGTATTTTGTAGAAAATTTCGTAAGCTTTCGAATGGTCACCTTCCACCTTCCACAATTTTCCAACCACCAACCTTCTTTACTTTTACAACACGTTTTTAAGATGACTACTACAAATGCCATGTTTCGTTGCAATACAACAAAAATTACGGCCGGTATAGGCAAATAACTACTTTAGGTCCAGAGTAAACCTCCAGATGGATTAGATTTTGCTGGTTTACGAACTCATTTAATCGTTTGCTTGGGGAATTCAATATACAAGGGCTATGCAGACAGCCTGTTACATTTTGGTAAAAATGGAGTGCAAATTTTTGTGGCGCTAAAATACTATTTTTCTACATACTCGCCATGTAAATTAAGACACTTCTCATGGTGGTGAACCAGTATGAAATTCCAGTTTCATAGAATTCTGCCGTCAGGTTGTCTCTCCATCCCTCAGTTCCACATCATCAAAACGCTGCGTCACAAGCCATTTCCTCATTGAAGGGGACATGTGATAATCACTAGGAATATGATCAGAACTGTAAGGTGGATGTGGAAAGACCTCCCACTTGAAAACATCCAGTACTTGTCGAGTTCGATTGCTGTGTATTGTTGGGCGTAGACCTG
Source organism: Gonocerus acuteangulatus (assembly GCA_946811695.1). Taxonomy (NCBI): domain Eukaryota; kingdom Metazoa; phylum Arthropoda; class Insecta; order Hemiptera; family Coreidae; genus Gonocerus; species Gonocerus acuteangulatus. Next base: position 82,158,794 of record OX328126.1, read on the forward strand.
CATAAGCAAAATTTTGGAACTCTACTTTCCTCTGTGCTTGTCTTGAATTCTCCTTCTTCTTAACTTTTCCGAAGGTCTTCAATAATTTTCTCATTGACTTTAGTGACAATTTTATTTGTTACAATACTTGGCCATCCACATCGTTATTAGCACTTTATCATGCACATTAGTTCGGCCATTTGTAAACCTAATTGACACACTCCACCTTTAGTGATCACATCGGTAATATAAACTTCACCAATTTGGCGATAAATCTAAATTGGTTTACTGTTTTTAGCCAACAAAAACCGTATCACCCACCGCACTTCACAGGACGCAGAATTTTCAATGGCGACACACATTTAAAAGTAGAATTGAACACGAATGAACAGAAAAAAAAATAATTTAAGAAATAAAGGAATAGTTTAGATTTAGGTAAGAACAACAATCAGATTTCTAGAAAAATCTATATTTTGAACGTTTCAACAAACTCTTTCACAGCTAAAAAAAAATATATACAGGATTACTGAGGAGAATAATTATGAACGATAAACAATATATTAGATTGTAAACATCGGTTATAACATTTTATTAAATAATAATTTTTTATGTGCGTATTATGTGATAAAACATTGTAAGAAGGCAAATGAAGGATAGATTTTCATAGAACTTAGTCTGCATCTAATTTTGAAAAATTAATATTACTTCTAATTGTAATAATAAAACAACGACCATTAAAAACTAAGGCAGAAATAAAAAAAAAAAAAAAAAAAAAAAAAAAAAAACTTTTATTAAGCTATTAAAATTAGAAGGAAGATTGTTCTATAAAGTTTTGAGTTTCTATAAAGTTTTGATTTCCCAACAGTTTTTGAGATAATAAAGAAAATAAATGAAAATCTCAAGAGTGCTCGTGTTTTATATCTGTATCCCGGAGGTTAAGAACACCATGTTACATATTTGTAATTGTTCAGGAGAGCCAATTTTCCATAACTTTGAAGTATTAAAATTTGATTCTTTGTTACTTATAGAGACAGTTTGAAGAAAAGGGATTACATTGGCATTGATTGGTAATTGGAAGTATTGATCTTATTCAAACAAAACCAAGTCCTCCACATGGTGTCTTTTACCTTGTAATGAAAACAGCCATGATTTTATTTTTCACCGTCTTATCTTCGTTATTTATGGGACCAGGCC